>JANHMN010000002.1:168308725-168412893 GCA_030674055.1 Rhabdomys pumilio
CCCCTGGATCCAGGTGGCTTAAGGATTTGAGTAAACACCCAGCCCTGAAAGACTAACAGAAACCCCAGGCTGAGTGGGTGACCTCTCCTGGGCACATGGAGACAGCAGAAGTAGCAGCCTGGGAAATGTCAAGGAGCTAATAGATCAGCTGAAACTAGGCCTGACTTCCTTCCGCCATGTTCATCTTGCCATCACAGTCTCCCCAGTTCTGCAGATATGAGAACCTGACAGGAAACCCAAGAGTTGGGTTTGCAACTTATTTTTAAAGTAATGTGAAACAGCTGGGGAGGGGAGGCAGACAAACAGAAGATTGGAGGTTTGATAAAACTTGGCATCATTTTAATGACACCACAGACATCGGAAAAGGACTTTGCTCATGAAGAACATGATACCGAGTGGTAAATTTAAAGACTATGGTCAAGGGCAGCCTTCACCTTCTTCAACGCCCTTCTCCCTTTCATATGCATAGCTCCTGTCCATTATATATTGCCATCACTGTGTCTTCTAGGAGTCCAGTGGGGAACTCTGTCCTGCCTGACCAAGTCACTGGACTATTTTGTTTTTATTTAAAAAGGATCTATGCTGCTTAGTTGAATTTTTTGTCAAACTGACTCATGGTAGGGTCATTTGGGAAAAAGGAAATTTAGTTAAATGTCTCCATTGGGTAGGCCTGTAGGCAGGCCTGTGGGAAGTTTTCTTGATTAATTTGAAAGGGCTCGTGTCACTGTGAGCAGCTGGTCCTAGGTTGTATGAGAAAGCAGGCTGAGCAAGCCATGAGGAACAAACCAGTAAGCAGTGTTTCTTTATGACCTCTGCTTTAGTTCTTGTCTCCAGGTTTCTGACTTGAGCTCCTGCCTTGACTTCTCTTCATTAAGAACTTATAATTATAAATGAAATAAACCCTTTGCTCCCCAAGTTGCCTTTGGTCATGGTGTTTATCACAGCAACAGAAACCAAACTACCACTAGCACAGGATCTTATATTTCCCCCATGTTTATTCCCTTCCTTGCTTTTAGTGACTGATACCAATGAACTGATTCATAACTTAGATGCTACTGATCAAAAATGATGCAATAAATTAGCATTCTCAGAGAACCCTGTGGTTTTTCCCCAGCAACAGTTAATGGGGTTTTGTGGCACTCTGGGAGCCTGGAAAGACAGAGTGGAGATGTTTAGTGCTCGCCTTTATCCCAGTCTGCTCACCTCTTACAGAACATCCCGTGACTGTGACCTGTATATCTCCTTGGCACTTAGCTACTAGTAAAATGACACTTTTGTAGTTCCACACATGAGCTCTGACAATGGTGTAGTCTTTTCTTGTAGTAGAAATGTTATGAAATCAAAACAGCCTGGATCCCTGGTACACCGAGGACAAGTACCCTAGAGATCATCCAGAGGAGAGTAAAACGTTGGCGACACAGTAATAAAATTATTTTATGTTAACTCAATAACATTTGTGATGGTGTGTCATAGTAACATAGTCTAGCATATTGTGACATGTAAACTAGTTAATTTCTTTGTCAATGACACAAGTTGGAATGATCTGGAGAGAGGGAAGCTCAATTGTGAAAATGTCTACTTCCAATTTGCCTGTAGACAAATCTCAGAAGAGGAGGAGGGCATTTTCTTCAGTGATTGATGTAGTTGGGCCCAGCCTATTGGTGGCAGTGTGAGCCCTAGGCAAATGGTCTTATAAATAAAAGTAAATAAAAGAAGCTAAGCAAACCATGGGAAGCAAGTCAGTAAGCAGCACTCCTCCATTGTCTCTTCGTCAGTTCCTGTCTCCAGGTTCCTGTTTGATTTCCTGCCCTGACATAACTTAGTGATAGACTGTTACCAGGAACTATAAGCTAAATAAATCCTTTCCTCCCCTAGTTGCTTTTGGTTATGTTTATCACAGCAACAGAAACACCTAACAACTCTTGAGCTCATCAAACCATAATGAAACATACCAAATATTTATTATGTGCCTCTAAACAAGTTTTTAAGCTTCTTCAAAATGAGTCTCAGTCTTTTCCTTTGTTGGACAAGACCCTTGATCTCTTCCAAGTATAAGATTCTATATAGCAGCAACTGAACATTATAGGATTCTTGCTTTCTAAAGAGAGCCACTGTATGCTAAGGCAAAGCATTTCCCCAAAACAAACGGGGCTATATAACACAAGAGAAACAACTACTACCTAATTCTCTCTCTGCACAGTACGACCAGGATCACACATTCCCAGTTAATATGCACACATTTTAGATTTGAGATTGTATTAAAGGGACATATGACATCTCATTGCATTCTAGAGTGGGTCATTCTTGTTCCTCTCAGCTACTGAAATGGCCAAATGAGATCTCTTCAGTGTGGGAATGGGGCAATCTTTTTCAAAGTTGTTTATTTTTTATTTACTTCCTTTTTTATTATGTTTTAGGGAAATCCCCTGTTACTGTATGAAAACAAGAAAACAACATCATCTAATTCAGTCCTCTTAAATTGAAAGCTCCTTCCCTGTGTGTGTTTTATACTAGTGTCTACTGTTTAAAAATGTACTACTCAAAACCTATGTGAATTGTGTCTTATATTTTTAAATGGCACATAAACTATTCATTATGTTTAGACATGTTATGTATGCATATTGGAGAGATATGTGTGTGTATATGCACATATATGTATATTATGTATACACAGACACACATATATCATATATCTATGTATACACACACACACACATATGTGTGTGTGTGTGTGTGTGTGTGTGTGTGTGTGTTTTAGTATACCAGTAACTCTCAGCTATCCCAAAGCCTATTCATAACCACCAGCTAGGAAGAGTGAACTTAAGAAATCTAAAAAACATAAGTAAATAAAGAACCAAACTCCACTGAATTCTATATTTAGAATTCATTTCCTTCCCTTTACTTCCAATCTTTTGTTTTCTGGAAAGTAAATGCTATAACACAATTAGGAGTAAAAAAAAAAATACTGAGATAGAGAAAGATCTGTGAGAAAACAGAGGATTAGGGGTCGAGGAGGTGTTC
The DNA here is from genome assembly GCA_030674055.1 of Rhabdomys pumilio. Classification (NCBI taxonomy): domain Eukaryota; kingdom Metazoa; phylum Chordata; class Mammalia; order Rodentia; family Muridae; genus Rhabdomys; species Rhabdomys pumilio. The sequence goes on from JANHMN010000002.1 coordinate 168,311,747, forward strand.
AATCATGATACAATCTGTTAGCTCCAATTGTCTATTGGAGCTAAGTCTTCATAAAACATAAGTGAGTGAGTCTTTGTTCCAGGTCTCCTACTCATTCATGGTCTGGAGCCTTTCAAGCTGGGTTTCTTGTGGTCAAGAGCTGGTAACAAAGGAGGTTCCCTGATTACCTCATAACAGCTACTCTGTGGACAGTTATTGGAGGAAGGCCTTGCCACACCCAGCATTTCCTCCTAAACCATAAGCAATTTGGCCCATTAAGGTTAGGAAGACAACATTGTTCTCTATAAATGACAGTGTGAAGCTTCCTTGGGAAATAGGCTATCACTGGTCCAGAGAGAAGATGGCAATCAATCAGATGGTAAGATAATTGCACTGGCTGATGGGCAAGCTGCTCCCAGGCTATGGAACTGTGTTCAGTGTGAGTAGAATGTTCTTCTGCAGAGAGCCAAGAGCACATCTGAAATAAGATCAGAGAAGCACTTGCTGCGGGAGTCTGGCTACAATTTGTAATCTGTACTATATAGTTTTGAGAACTGATGACTCACTATGGGGAAGCAGTAGAGGGTGTGGAGATATACGAGCTATCCCAAGTCATACCAGAGCTGCTCCAGCCCCTTCTCTTAGCCTAGGAAATGAGAATATGTTAACACAAGGCACATAAAAGAGGCCGGGATGGGTCTAGCTAGTGAGAGCTGTCTGAGAAATCTAATCTCAGAACCAGGCCATATCCCATTTTCTGACTTCAAACACTGAGTCAGTTATTCTCCAAAGATGCATCTAGGAAGCTAGCTAGCACAGTGGCTTCCAGACAGAGGAGAGAACAAATGAAAGAAAACCCAGAGGGTGGGCCAAGCCCTATCCCTGCACCCAGCCTTACCCCTGCACCCAGCCCTACCCCTGCACCCAGCATTACCCCTGCACCCAGCATTACCCCTATATCCAGCCTTCCTTGTTTGTCTTCTACATCTGAAGTTTATATAAAACTACGCTGAAGAAAGGCTCTTTGGTGAGAACAGATGAACAGATAAACAGTTCACATCTGGATGTGACTAAGAATCTCACAAGAGTTTATGCTTCTATGGAAGCAATTCAATATAGGGAGAGACAGATGAGAGGATTATCTTGATATTTTAATTAATTTTATTCTTTGTAAAAAAGGTCACTCCACCACTGGTGAATTCTCATAGATAGCAAGGAGTTCAGTAAATGAAGAAATTACCTCCTATCTTGTACATTAGGGATCCATGTCAGCACATTTTTCCAGCTCCAGAGCCTCTAAGATGGTTGATATCCCTGCCCTCACCTATTTCTTCCTCTAAAGTGGGGATGAGGCATGGGGATACAGTGAATGGTTATAGTTGATTACTAAGCCGGGAAGAGAGAAGATAAAGGCCTTTCTCCAAACACATGGGTTCTTTCTCTGCTTCCCTTTAAACATAAGTGAAATCCAGTTTATGCATAGGTGAGATTTCCAAACTAAATATCAACTACCTGCCAGGGTTTGAAACTAACCAGGACACTTGATGACAGCTAATTGTGGAAAAGCTGTATAGCTCAGTGATGCAAACAAGACCACTGGGAGAGGAACCAGCGAGCGACCTCTCTGAGAGCCTCAATCTCAGGCAGCATGAGTGGTTATCGAGACATATTTTAAGTTTGGAACAAGCAAAAGTGAAGATTGCCAACACCCAGGAAATAAGGAAGAATGAGACAGATGTGTTGGTGTCATCCTGTGACTCAGCTTCTATTCTGATCGCTGATAAATAAAGAAGAGTTTCCAGGTATGCTATGTTTGGTTTAGCCCTAAACTCGGACAGTAAGTATAGCCCTCAGGTTACCAAAACAGCACTGTTCTGAACCACAACCATTTCACACGTGTTGATGGAAAAAAAAAAAAAATGAAATGAAAATTGGAAGCTTGCCAACACAAGATGAACAACCATGGGCTTCCCACACTGCTCGTAAACGTCCCTTTGCTCTTAGTGCGACACAGAAGCTCTTCCCTTTTGACAGCTTTTCCTGCCCCAAGAGACCCTCTTTCGGTACTATTTCCCCAGTGGGTTTCCCCACCTTTCCTTCACTCCCCCACTTTCTTCTTCGAAGTTCCCATAGGCCAATCTGTCTTTCCAACCCCACCCCACATGCATGTACAGACTTCGTCCAAAGCCTCCCTGTGAGCAATATCTTTTTCTGGGGGCAGTAAGCCCTGACTCACTGCCTCCTTCCTACCACAGTTTCCAAAACACTGTTATTGTACCCTTGTCTCTATGCAGATCTCAGGCAGTCTGGGCCACCATGTATGCAAACAGCTCTTACTGGGAAGTCCCTTTGTGTCTTCCAAACACTCTCTAATTTTTTAATTGAGAATCTTATACATGTATACAGCATGCATACAATTCAGCGTGGTTGTATTCTACTCCCCGTCCCCAAACACACTCTTTTCCCTACTTGCTCATCATTGTACAGATCTCAAGGAGGTAGGGAGCCATACTGCTGGATGCTCATGATGTACCATGGTCATGTCACACACAGAGGATCACTTTATTGTAGTCCCCTTCATCCTCTAGCTCTTAGAACTCTTCGATGCTAAACAGTTACTTATTCTCAGCACTTTATTTAGTTATGGGTCTCTGAGTTAACTTCTGTCCACAGGGGGTGGCAGCAGCTTCTTTGATGCTGGCTGAAAGCAGCATTGGTGTATGGGTATAAGCATACACATTTCGAAGAGGATTTGATGAGATGGCTCCTTAATAAAGCATTAGAAGTATATGCCCCTTAAGACCTGTGACCTTCCTAGTCATAGACTGTTGACCATGTTTACAGAGTGATTCTCTGCTGATTCTTACCCCGCAATACTCTGAAGAAAACAAAGTTTAAGGTACTCTCTGTTCTTTTCTGTTACTTTTGGCCAGCAAAGGAAAAATATATTTTTGCCACTAAATTGAGACTCTAAGTTCCTTAGAGAAATGACATTGAAAGCAGATAATGTATGTGCCATGAATTTCATTTTCTTTTCACTGTGTAGGCAGAAAAAAAGCATCTGAAAGGTGAGATGGGAACTTCTCTACATCAGGTCGCTGAGTTCTATTCCTTCCTTAGTCCCTGCCAAAAAAGAAGGAGGAAGAGAAAGAGGAGGAGAAGGGGAGGGGAGGGGGAGGGGAGGGGGAGGGGGAGGAGGAGGAGGAGCAGAAGGAGGAGGAGGAGCAGGAGGAAGAGGAGGAAGAGGAAGAAGAGGAGGAGAAGTTTAAATGTGAATAGTATAAAAGGAGAGAGAAAATTAATATCTTGATTCAAGAGGACATAAAGACAGTCAAAACATCATGTTAAATGTAAATAGATGGATGTCTTCTCTCATCAAATCCACCAAAAATTTAATCTTTAAGATCTAACAAAGTAAAGGTCACTAGTTTGATGTTGGTACCTTGTATATGAGGAGGATGCTATTCAGCAAGGTCAATCAGATTCTTTCCTTAACTGTCTGCAGATTCTTATCTGTGTTTCCTCCAGTTGACTCTTCTGACCCCCAGATACTCTTTTCTCTGGGCTGATTCTTCAGTGACTTTCCCCACTGGTAAATGGGTCTCTTGGTGACTCAGAATGAACTTGAAATACTCTCCAGCATCTATGTGTGTCTGTTCAAGAGTGAAACCACTCTCTGTGATTTCCAGTGATGACTCTGGCATGCTCTCAGCTTTCACATCAACCAGGCCATGTGCATGACCCTTGAATTTGAATGCAGCAGGGAACATACTGTATCTCCACAACCCCATGAAGGTGGTGAGCTCTGCAGCGGTATTCCTTGAGGACTGCATTGAAAACCTCTTCAGTGGATCACACCTCACTTTTCAGAAGAGAGAATGTCCTGTACTCTTCTGGAGCCTATCTGTGGTGAGTTTTAGTTGTTAGGGAAACACTGCCAACAGGATTTAGTGAAGAATTCCAATTAATACCTATCACAAGGCCACTGAAATAAAAACAACAACAAATGAACAAACAACGGAACAAGAACACACAGAGCAGTCCCTGAGCATGAAATGGAACAGGTTTATCTGAAATGACGTTGCTGGGACTAGGCTGGAAGTTTATTGATGTAGATATCAACCAGGTCACAAAGAACTTGCCTTCCACTTGCCTTCCATGTGATTTCTGAATGGTGCCCCACAGGGCCTTCCTAAACATATCCAATGACATTAGGAAATGAACTTCTGACTCTACGGAATTTCTCAGCTGCACAGGGGCATTCCAAGAGTGACCTAAAAATATTACATAAGCCTAGGCTAGACAATCACAACGACTGAGTTACCAGAGACAGATCCTCTGGTGCCTGTCTACCAGAACACCCAAATGACACAGAGCTTAGGAAATAAAATACCCAGGATACTATTCCCCTCCACATAGCAAAGATATGTACCACACAGTGCCTAACTTCACTACCAATATATGCTCTCTACTTGGGCAGGAAACTCAAAAATACATCAAATTTTTCTCAAGAAATATTGCCTGGCAAGTTATGCTGGTACATTCTTATCATACCAGCATTCAAGAGGCAGAAGCCAGAAACAGGAAAATCACCACAATTTTGGAGCCATCTTGGACTTCATAGCAAATAGAGGCCACCCTGAGCTACAGAGTAAGAACCTTTATCAAGTGGAGGAAGAGGGAGATGAATCAATTCATTCATTTATTCAATTACTTTCATTTACTCATTTACTTCCATGGCCATGGAAATCTGTAGATACTCAATCATTGATGCCCATACTCTTCTATCTCCTCAGAGACCACAGACTGTACAGCTCTTCTCTAGCCAACTACTCTACCACTCAAAAACATTACTCACATGCCATGTACCACCGAGTCTATTTAGTGGCCCATGTAGAATCTAGAGGGGATGAGTTTACCTCTTTCATGTGGTATGAGCCAGTATAAGCCCCAGCCAGAGAAATCAACTGTAACTGTAAGTAAATAAAAAATAAAAGGGCCAGCAAAATGATTTGACAGACCTGAGGACCTAGGACATACATGGTGAAAGGAGAGAAATGATGCCTACAAGTTATCTTCTGACTTGCATATATGCCCCAACCAAAAAATAACTTTAAACCCGAAACACCGTGGACCCACAATATTGACAAATGGTGCATCCTGTGCTTCTCTGGGTTCTGAACACACAGCTTGCACACTTTATAGTGTATAGGACCATCACATCACAAAACGCCAACAGCTACAGCCTGCGAAGCTCTGTCACAGATTCAAGACTGTTGTATATGATGAACTGAAGGCTTCTGGTACCAGTTTCCACTCTTATAGAAATGTAAAGGTTTAATTACGAAAAAAAAAAAAGACTTCATATTGTCCTATCATTATTCCTCAGCATATAATGTCAGATTAATATAATTTAAGTTGAATATTTGGTATCTTAAGAATTTCTGTTCGAAATACTCTCAGAAATACTTTGAATTATAAAATGTTACTGTGGTTTTTGTTAGTATGCTGGGTAAAATAATTTTTATTGATCTCATTTTAAACTTCAAAGTTTGTAGTGAGTTAAAATGTCCTTCAACATAATTATAGGTCATATTTATTTTCATATTGTAAAATTCTAGTTAATCTGTTGAACATTTTAATTTTAAAATACTGGATTCCTTTTTGAGAATTTCATATATGAGCACTGTATTTACATAATTTTCCCCTTTCTCTCCTTCCTCCCACTCTTCCCAACCCCCATACTTTTCAAATACATCTTATTATTTAATTAATTGTTCATATATGTATGTATATATGTATTCATGTATAAGTATATATGTATATACAAATACTGATAAATAAAGTGTTTTGAGTTCAAAAGAAAAAAAAATCTATCATAGAAACCACCCATAGCTTAGCGAAGCTTGTCTTTCAGGGTCTGTTGTCAGGAGGACAGAAAACCATTTGTTCTCACGTGGCAGCATCCACCTAGGGCAACAGAGAACAGGTTTTAGACATAAAGCTTTCCTGGGCCATTAAGGTAGCTGCTCTGTCCAGGGCTCTGTTCCTCTGGTTTATTATTTGGTAGATAAAGGAGAGAGGTGGGAAAGGCAGAAGAGAGAGGCCAGGTTAATTCCTTCATTTCCCTCCACATCCTCCTTTAATGGGTCCTCAAGCCTTTCTCATTTGTCCCTCCTAGACCCTGAAAGACAAGCTTCATGATGTGAGTAGCAGCACTCTTTGTGCATATAATAGAGAAATTTATATGCACACAGCCCAGAACAAAAAAAAAATCTTTAGGGAAATCATCATGTATTCAAAAATTCTCTTTGGAATGATTCTGCTCAATAAAATTACTCAAAAGAAAACTTAAAAAAAAAAAAGAATTTCCATTCGAATCTCAGACTTGAGATTCATTTTATAAAAAAAGAAATCATTAAATTAATTTTGGTTGGGATTAGGATAGGATTTCCAACAATTTCAAAAATGACTAGGTATTTTTCTGCCAGTTTATATGTTCATGGAGCATCCTTCTCAGCATCTGTGATTATACAATCAAAATATCAATCAACTCTGAAAAATGTTGAAGGTGCTCTGTGTCCTGCATTATCGAATATTCAGCCAAGATGTTTTTCTTTATGCAAAAATAAACCGACATGCTCATCTCATTAGCATGTAAATTTTTTACTTTTAATGAGGGTGAAATTACATTCACATCAAATAATTGCTTTTAAAATGTATTTCTTTATAACTTATTGTCCGTAAATAAATTACATACCTATTTTATATACCCATACATAGGAGCTTACATAAAATTTACTTGGGACAAAAGATGTCATAAGTGGAAAATGTTAAGATTCCCTGCTCTGTCAGATAGCCAGCCAGACTTCTCAGAACTTCCAGGGGAGAGGAGGCAGACAAGCAAGAGAAATCATCCAGGGCGTATGTATTTTCTTGGAGAGTCAAGGGAGTCTTCTTCCAACAAGCAAATATTTTGGAAACACTGCAATGGGTTAGCTTATATCCAGGTATTAATCATGACTAATGCGTATTTTTAATAAGCAAGACACAGGTCAGGAAAGGGGTCTGGGGTCAAAGGCGAACTTGTCAGGTGGCTGAGGCAGGATCACAATGGTCAGATGCAAGGAGGAACCCCAGCAGCTATCTGGTAGTTGATAAATCCAAAACAACATCAAAGAAACCACACAGGGGTGATACAGGGCTCCGGTAAAGTCAGGGAACCAGGCTGGGCTTTCATCTGGAGCTGTGACTGCTGATGACAGTGGCCTTTTGGAAGGGAAGAAAGAATGAGCCTTCTAATCTCATAAAACCCAGAACACGTAAAACAAAAGGTCTGAATCCTTGTCTACAAATAAAATACAAGCATAAGCTTTGTTTTCAAATGAGCCTTTAAAACAATACAGTAGGGGCAGAAAGCTGAGTTCTATGTAAATCCAATTCTTCCATTAACAAGTTGTGCAACGTTGGACAAGCCAAATTTCTCAGGGCCTCAATGTCCTTCCAAAACCTGAGAGGGTGGGGCTACACGTTTCCAGAGGATTTTGAGCTTTGGAAATGCCCAGATAGTTAGCACATAGAAAAAGCTGCATATACACACATGAAGATGATGCTGTGTCTGGTCTAAGAACAAAGTTACATTAACAAGACCCTGGACCTCTCTCTTCTTCTGAAGCTGGCTCTGGGAAAGGAGTTCTTCCTCCAAAACCACAACTATTGAAACGACTCCAAAGGGCTGACACTTAATTCCTGTTTCCTAACCTCCTGCCTGGGGAGTCCAGCCAGACTGATAATGGAGGTACTTCCCCCAGATTCTGACCACAAACTGAAAACCATGCTACCCAAAACCTCTCCAGCAGAAGGTAACTGTGGCCAGAAACAAGAAGCCCAACAGTTGCTGGCAGGTTCACAACTCTGGCTTGGGGATGCACTGGGTTACCTAGCAAGGATTTCCAATTTTCCCAGGATAAACTATGTTGACTCTGATGAACTCTTGGCTGTGGCTAGCTTCCCTTGTACTCACATTCTTCTTCCCAAGACATCAACTAGCAGACTTTTCATAAATTTCTGTAAAAGAAAAAAATTTGCTCATTCTAAATTCTAAGTGCCATGCAATCTTCATCCTTGAATGAGTGACCTTCTGAGTATATACACACCAGGCTCTGTGCCAAGGGTCTGAAACACCACGCCAAACAAGACTGAACATGGTCAAGCCCTACAGAACTTCGTAATCTATTGTAGAAAACTAAAAACATACAAACAAAATCAAATGCAACAATCATTCTAATGGAGATGGTATCCAAGAAATGGGATGCACTGTTGATCGGGAATAAAGAGAGAAAGGCAAATTTCTGTGTGGTGATTACAAGAGGTTTGCCCATGGCCCTGACATTAAAGCTGAGAACTGGAGAATGGTCACCAGCCAGTTTTACAAACAAGGCCAGCACAGTTGTAGCATTTAAATGCCTGTCTGTGGAGAAGAGGAGGCAGCCCATTTCCTAGATAAGAGAAGACAAATTGGTAGAAAGCTCAACTGAGTCTAAGAGCTGAACAAGGTTCTCTTCAAGTAGAGTAAAAGTGGAGAAGTAGAAATGAGAGAAAATTTGACAGATCCATGATCACATGATGACTAATGGAAATCTGGTGTTTTCTCATAAATATTTTCCTCCTAAATCCTATAGGAAACCATCAGGCACTTCAGACAGAGGAGGAATATTATTTTATTTCTATTTTCTGTTTGCTTTTTGGACAATAAACTAAAAATTGGAATAAGTGTGGAAGCAAAAAGGCTGGGTAGAGAACTAGTATAAGTCAGGGAAGAGATGACAGAGGCTTGGAAAGTTGGTGTCTTACTGTTCTGTTGCTGTGAAGAGACACCACGACCATGGCAACTCTTATAAAAGGAAACATTTAATTAGGGTTGGCTTATAGTTTCAGAATTGTAGTTCATTGCCATGGTGGGGAGCATGGGAACACACAGGCAGATATGGTGCTGAAGAAGTAGCTGAGAGTTCTACATCTGTATCCATAGGCAACCAAAGAAAAGAGAGCCAACAAGGCCACACCTTCTAATCCTTCTCAAGTAGCATTACTCCTTGATGACTAAGCATTTAAATATATGAGTCTATGAAGGTCATTCTTATTCAAACCACCACATTCCATTCCCTGGTCACCATAGGCAAATAACCATATAATAATGTAAAAATACATTCAGACCAACTTTAAAGGTCCCCATAGGCTATTATAGTCTCAACATAGTTTAAAAGTCATCCAAAGTTCAAAGTGTTATTTAAGACTTGTAGCAATTTCTTAACTCTGTTCCCCTCTAAAATAAAAATAAAAAAAAGCAGAGCCCATACTGCTAACATACAATGACACAGGATATATATATTACTGTTTCAAAAGAGAGAACAGGAGCCTGATGAGGAAACACTAGGCCAAAGCAAGACCTAAAACTAGTAGGGCAGACTCCAAACTCTGTATCTCCATATCTGATATCAGAACACCCATGAGATCTCCAATTCCTTTTAGCCTCGTTGCCTGCAATACATTTCTTTCTCTTGGCCTGGTTCCCCTCCCAGTCCACAGCTCACCTTGGCTGGTATCTCACAACTCTGGTATCTTTGGGTCTCCAGTAAAATCCAGGCTTCACTTTTACAGATTTGCAAAATGGCCTTTCTGGGCCTCTATACAGGTACACCCCTGACACATACCTGGCCTCAGCAGCTATCCTTAGAGGTAGACAGAGATTACACAACCCCTTCCTTTTATCATTTATTCTAAAGCCAGAACCACGTAATAGCAATAAACAAACAAATACATACCTAAATAAAAGCAGAACTGCATTCTTGCTTCCCTCTTCTGTCTTTGTGTGATAATATATTATGACCAAGGCAACCCTTATAAAAGAAAACATTTCACTGGGGCTTGCTTACAGCCTCTTGTGTCACACTTCTTGCCCACCATTCTTACTGTCTGCCTAAAGTCCCTTCTGTAACCATTTGGGGTTTTCTACTTCTGCCCTTCCTCTGGTATAATAGCATGGAGACATGATGTATTTATTGAAAACTTTAGGCACAAAGCTGAGAAGGTTCTGAGCTTTTCTAATCTGACTATGCTAGCCCGGCCTACTTGGCCCTTTACCTGACATCCCGGTCTCCTCAAGCCCACTTTCTTCTGGCAACTCCTCCTCTCCTGCCCAGGTATTGGCTACTTAGCTCTTTATTAATCAATCAGAGGGGACAGAAAACAGTTTTTACATAACATTGAGACAGGAGATGCTTGACAATGCCAATGTCTGGACTTCAACCAGATCTCCGGGCACAGTAAGCAGTGTCTGATACACAGTGAACAACAGCATCCCCTTATCACTCTTCCCTATTAGTCACACCTAAGGACTTAAACCTGACCCTGGAGTCTGGGAGGTGTGAGCAAATAAGCTGTCAAATTCAGAGACCCAGGGATAAGGTGCTACGCTCCAGCCACCAAGTAGCTGTTAGCCAGACAAGTGGAGTTCAGAGAGGACTCACCAGCTCTTCTGTCCTCATCTGCAAAAAGGCAAAGTCTACTACACAACCCAAGGTCTGAGCCTGCTTGCTCCAAGCCTATTTCACTTCATCCTCATCTTGTTCCTCACTGCCAGTTGGAAGGGAGGATTTTCAGAAGTCTGTGGACAAAATAACCACAGAGCTGACTGATTAAGTGGTACACATGATTTAAACAGAAGCCAAGCTTAGAGACATGGAGGATTAGGTGAAGTCTACTTTATGGAATACACACTGTTCAGAAAGTATACTGTAGCCTCTAGCACTTTAAAACACACTAAGTCTTGTCTAAAATACCATAGACTCAAAATACCTTACATATTTTTATCAGTAAAAGAGAAGTTCTCCAGCTAACTATGGCCTTTAAATCTGGCCCACATTCTTACATAACACAGATGCTACCAAGGCATTCCTGGCAAGTGTTCAAATCAGGAATTGCAGCAGAATTACAAACAGAATAAAACGAGACACTGAAGAGGAAGTGACTTTTCCATAGTCACCATCCATAAAAGACTGAGACCATCTGCTGAGCTCTTGTACATTTAGCCATGGTCACATGGCCATATGCTGCAAGAATACAGCATATATATATATTTACTGTTACCTCTTCCAGAGCAGACATTACTGGTCTATCACAGAATAATCCAACTGAGCCATAGTTGATCTGTGAAAGATACTAAATTTAAGACCTCTCAACCCCACCTGTTCCAACACTCTGCGGCAAGTTTACTCTTGGTTGAGGAGTCCTATCTACATCTGCATTTCCCTCTGGCAGTCACTAGCAGTGCCACACAGGCACTTGCTGAGGTATCTTTAGTCTCCATGTGTTATATGACATTTATCATTCCTTTTCTGCCTCAGTTTCCTATCTCGCCCACTGTTATCATAGACCCAGGAGGTCCAGTCAATGGTTTTAATATCATTCTCCACCTTCACTTCCTGACTCCCAGCTACAGGACAAAAAAAAAAAAAACTTCATTCTCCTTGTGTCAAAGTGTTTTGTTGGAGTTGTATAGCTAGGACTAAAACCAGTCACTCATTCCTAGCCCAACATCTGCTGAGTTTCATCTTGGAAGCTGCAATCTACTCTTTTAAAAGGACTACAAAAATATGCTAGAGAAGGAAGCCACTGAGTCTATAAACTCTGAGCTCACATAAAGACATCTCTGCCTGGCTCAAGAAGTGCAAGCAGAAAGATAACATTTTCACTAGAAACAAACAACAAAATTTTTCCCTTCACCACAAACACTTTCTCTATAATTTTTCTCAGGATGAGACCCTTGTTAGTTAGGTCCTTTATATGCTTTCCCAATGGAAAACTAAAGGCTTACTCTATAGCATCCTGGGTCTGGTGGATTCAGGAAGAGTGTGAGCTTTTGAAGCTCAGCTCCACATCTGCCCAACTTTCTAAACCTTAGCCCCCTTATTTGTGATTTTATGTTATTTATTTTCCTGTTTTTAGTGACTTGGAAGATGGCTTAGTCAGTGAAATGCTTGATTCACAAGCAGGAGGAGCTGAGTTCTAATTCTAGGTCACACAGAAATCCAGACAGGGTAGCACACGCTTGTGACCAAGAACTGGGAAGACAGAGATGGGGAGTTCCTGTGGCTCAGTGGCCTTCCAGACTAGCTTAATTAGTGAGCTGCAGATCCCAGGAAAATACCCTGTCTTTAAAAGACCGGAAGAGGAGGAGATGGAGGAGGAGAAGGAGGAGGAGGAGGAGGAGGAAGAGGAGGAGGAGGAGGAGGAGGAGGAGGAGGAGGAGGAAGAGGAGGAAGAGGAGAGAGAGAGAGAGAGAGAGAGAGAGAGAGAGAGAGAGAGAGAGGACTGCTCCTGAGCTTGACTTCTGACATACACAGACACATACACACAATTTTTAAATGTTTTTTAACAAGAATTTAAAATAATAACACATATGAAGGCCTTCCTTAGTTGGTATTGGAGCCCATGAAGGACCTCCTCCCCAGAAGACAGTACTTAATTCTAGGTTTTCTACCAGACACAGAAAACACCCTTCTATGTGCTAACACTGTTGGAACTGTTGGAACTCAGCAGATGCCTTATCTCAGACAAACCACTAGAAACCCCCAAAGGACTGTATGTTTTTCTCTTGATAGGTGCAATAGCTCATTTCGCAAGACTCTGCCTTAAGTGAGCCCAACAAAGGAATCATGCTACTTATAGAGGAAAACTCAGCAGTCACACCCCAAGAAACAGGCACTTTTACTTTTCCTTATGAAATGAGAGCCAGGACAAAACAGGTTTAGGCAGTTAGAAAGCCCAAGGCCCCAAGCTGTACAGAGCTACCTTTGATTTTATAAGCATATCTCAAAGCTAAGTCCCTTCCTTCCTGTTTGTTGTGTTTCTGAGGCATTGTCTCATTATATAGCCTTGGCTGACCTGGAACACACTCTGTCGACCAGGCTCGTCTTGAACTCAACGGAGAGCCTATCTGCCTCCTGAGTTCTGTCGTTAAAAGCATGAACCAACACTCCATGGCCTTAATGCATTCTTTAAAACAAGTTCATTGTTAGAAGAGAATCATGGAGAAGATGATACTGTTTTTTGGAAAAGTCTGTTCTAGAATTTAAATTGTGACTATTATTTTAATGACATTTCCCATGAATTTGTTTGCTATATAAAAATAGATACTCTTAGGTGGACAGTGGTGGTGATTGTCTTTAACCCCAGCCTTGGGGAGACAGAAGCCAGCAAATCTCTGAATTAGAGGCCAGCTTGGTCTACAGAGTGAGTTCCAGGACAACCAGGGCTACGCAGAGAAACCCTGTCTCAAAACAAAATAAAACAAAACCTTAATAAATAAACAAGCAAACAAACAAACCAAAAAAACCCTATATTTTTATTTAGATTGCCCTTTCTGGTCCTGCAAACAGCAAAAGAGAAAGTGCTTGTGGTCACAGGATGCTTGTTTCTCCACATGGTATATGATTTGATATAGAAAAGTGATAACTGAGCATACCATATCCCAACATCTAGGGGGAGCATTTAGATAAAGCTTTTAGTTTTATTTGATGAATTAATATTTTATGCTGGAATGTGGTAAAATTCAAGGGACCTATATTTTTTTCACCATCTTAATTTGGCAAAAGTTTAAAAGACTAATAAATATTAGCCAAAATAGACTCTTTTTCCCCTTAAGTTGCTTTTGATCAAAGCATAGGAAAGTAATTAATATGGGCATATTAGAACATAGGTAAGAGAGTATAAAGAACGGGAATACTGTGGGCAGAAAAGCTTAAACAAGGAGTGAGGGAGGATTCGAGTCATGGCAAGTTAGAGCAGAGTAACCAAGACAAATGCTGATTAAGAAGTCTGCTGGCTTGATGGGGGTTCCCCTCTAACTGGAGAGAACAGTGAGTTAACTAGAGTTCCTAGTCTCAGGAGATGCCTTCACAGGAGGTGCTGGGGCTGCCCACAATGCAGCTCTTATCAGTCTTCTTGGTTGGCCCCTGGCGGAGAACCTGTAGTGACTGGCACCATACACAATTGATCATAAGACATAGAGAGAGCAGGATAGAGCTGAGGTAGGCATTGCCTCCCTGCTGAATAGCATTGGAACTACAGTATGGAACTGAGTGGCTGGCTGGAGAATAAAAAGCATGTTAACAGGCAATGTTGGTCTTCTTCAGCTATGAACCCAAGAAACCAGGAAGCTAACACACCAGGCAAGATATGCCACCCACCTTTGTGACTTGTGCTTTGTGACTTTGTGACCTTTATGCTTGACTGTTGTTGGTATTACCAATAGCCTCTAATTGAATTTGAGCCCTGCTCCATGCTTAGAGGGAAGACTGTCAGGTACTGCAAGACTGATCAACAACTCCAGGTCTGGGGAGGTTGTAGTCACAGGTGGGAACTTATTACCATTGCTTAATTAAGCTGGCATAGTCTCACAGTGCCTTCTAAGTATCTATGCTTATACCCATAGACTAAAGCTGCTCCCTGCCTTCATCAGAGATGCCCCTCATTAGAGTGAAGAGTGGTGAATGCAGAGACTTGTGGGCACCCCAAATGCTGAGAATGAGTAAGAGCTGTGGGTTCAGGCCTTGACAAGACATTTACACCATCTCCTCTATGGTTCAGAGAACATGTCTAAAGAATGTAGATACATGCATATATGCATATGTACATATATACTCATATGCATATATACACACACATACATGCACATATTCACTCATGCATATATACATACATGTACATGTGCATATATAATACATGCATATGTACATATATACATACATGCATGCATAATCTATACATATATACATCTACATATCTACACACATATACATATATATACATATCTACATACATATACATATACATATACATATATATATATATATATATATATATATATATACATATGTACACATATACATATATAGAGAAAGTGAACACATAAAAAAGTGAGGAATGATATGAAAAATGAAATGTTGCTTTTAAGAGAAAGTTAACAATTGTGAATATCCTCATTTTCATTTACTTAGTTATGTACTTTAATAAAAAGTGATATTCCATTTGTACGAATGGTGTTGAATTCTTAAAAATGAATACTGTATTAATTTCTCTTCCCATTGCCACTTGTACTGAAGATAAAGTGTCATAATAGCTGCTTTAACTTGGTAGAAGGGGAAGAATGTCTCATTGAAAATTTGGCTGAGCCTCTTCTGTTAAGACTTATTTATAGACGATAGTTCACCACAATCAACAGCTCCTGCTAAGAAGACATGTATATATTCCTTCTCCACAGCAAGAACATGACAAGATAAATGGCTCCTCCTTTTATACTACACACAATGAATGCTGGGTAGGAGGCATCCGCTGTGCTCAGGTACAAGATGAGAGAGACAATGCCACTTACTAACTTCATGAATCATGAATTAAAACCAAGGGACAATCTTTGGGGTCACACTGAAGTTGGGAATAAAGAGTCAACAGGATTCACCTTCCACTGAACAGAAGTTGCTGTCTTCTACAAGAGTCTTCATATAGCTATGGTATATATAGTATAGCTATCATATAGCTATGGTAGCCTGTAAGATTCTTTCAAAAACTGGAAAACATGGGGTTGGGAAGATGGCTCAGCCAGTAAAGTGCTTGCTGTGTATGCATGAAGAACTGAGTCTAGATCCCCAGCACTCATGAGAAAAATCTATGTATACCAGTGTGCACCTGTAACCCCCAGTGCTGGAGAGCTGAAGATGGAGGGATTCCTGGGAATTGTCGGCTAGCCAGTCTACCTGTATCTGCAAGCTCCAGGTTCAGTGAAAGGCGCTGTCTCGATGATGATGATGACGATGACGACGACGACGACGACGACGACGACGACGACGACAACAACAACAATGACGAGAAGATGTGGAGATGAGGAGAGCAATCGAGGAAGAAGACACCCAACATTAATTTCCATCTTCTTCACTCAAATGCAAACATGCACACACACATACACCACACCCTAAACAACAGCAACAAAAGCAGCTAGGTCAATGTTGGTGATATCTGAACTCTTTGGCTTTGAGTTTGTGAAGTGCAGTGACTGTGGTTCATGAACACTAATATTTTGCTGGAAAAAAATTAGCATCAAACATAAAAAACGAATGTTTCTTTTCTTCTTGAGTGTATTACTGGCTAAGTGACCCTAGTCATTAAGCAGGAAGAATCACACTGGGGAGAACACTGGGGGAAACACATACAACAGAACACAGAAACACAGAGAGCCAGTGATTTAATTATTTCTCATATTCCCTTCTCCTTTGTAGTTAATTAGACAACACCCCTTTCTTCACCTTATCTCTCTGTTGAGAGATATCAACTATTATCTGCCCTCTAGTTTATTTAAAACCACCTGAATAATTCATTATACAAAGAAGCTTATCATCTTTCTTCTATGTCCCATTACTCAAGAATAATTAGCAATGAAAAATTTCAAACCCACAGTATGATAGAGAGGTAAACAAAACCACCCAGATTTAACAAAGGTTAGCCCTCTTTCAGAGTTGCTTAATACATTTTTAATAAAGCTCTCAGCCACCTCTGGCACATTTACCAAAATATTTGGTCTTCTGTACATATTCTTGTATGTGTGTTAGGTATTTCCCTGAAGTGGGTACTTTATCATTCAGCTAATGGTCTTTACTGTTCCAGTATGATTCATTCCAGAGGGCAAGGCATGAAGTCAAGAGTTTCATACCTGCAGTATTGCTTTGAGCAACACAGACCCAAGCTCCAATTCCTGCTTTCCAGCTGAGAAAATGCAGACAACTGTTTATGTCTATTTCCTCATTTATAAAGAAATTCAGGGATGAGGTAAGAAAAGCCTTAGACAGTGTAGAGGACATGGTGAGGGGTCATTAGCAGCATGTGTGCCTGTTGTAGAAGCTGAGCACTCCTCAGAAAGTCCTAGCCAGTACAGCTGAAGTTGTGCTAGCCAAGAATCAGTTCCTTACATGGAAATTCATGAAAACATTAACCTAGTAAAATGGCAGTCTGGTGTGTAATTTATTATTTTTTGTTATTATTTATTAAACCTGCAGGTGACTTTTCTCCATGCCTCTGATTTCCAAATGAATGCGATTTTATAGTGTTTTGTTGTTATTGGTGGTTGTTGTTGGTTGTTGGTGGTTATTGTGGTGGTAGCGGTGGCTATTAGTGGTGGTTATTTTTGTTGTTGGTTGTGGTGGTTGTTGGTTGTTTCTGGTGGTGGTGGTGGTGGTGGTGTTTATTGTTGGTTGTTGATGGTTGTTGATGATGATGGTAGGTAGTTGTTTTGGGTGGTGGTGGTGGAGGTTATTGTTGGTTGTTGATGATGGTAGGTGGTTGTTTTGGGTGGTGGTAGTGGTGAGTGGTGGTTAGTGGTGTGTGTGTGTGTGTGGTGATGGTAGTGGTGGTGGTGATGGTTATTGGCGCATCTGTGTGCGATATGTATGATGTGTGTGTGTGTGGTGTGTGTGTTCATATGTTTACTCATTGTGTATTCACCAGTAGAGGCTAGAGGTCAATTTGGACTGTTGTTATTGAGGGGCTGTCCACCTTATTTTTGAGACTGAGCCTCTTATTGGCCTGTATCTCACTCATTATGCTAGACTGGGGTCTGCCTGTCTCTGCCTCCCCAATTCCAGGATTACAAGTACATGCTACCATGTCCATCTTATTTATGTTCGCTCTAGGGATCAAGTTTTCATGTTTACAAGGAGGACACTTATCAACTGAGGTATCTCTCAGCCCCAGAGCTGTACAGATTTAAAGCACTCAAGTTTATGCCAAGTCTAGTGAAGCCATCAGATAAGGAAAGGGCTGACCATAGGCATGGAGAGAAGCCTCCAGGAACACAGGCACTATTTGACTGTCTTTATTTCTGTATCTTCTCTCTTTCCTAGCCTTAGGCTCATCTTTTATTCATCATTAAAGCATATTGCTTTTGAAAGAATATACTTTCTAAATTCAGTAACTCTCAACAATAGTTACACTTCAAATATTATATGTGGTGTTTACAGGTGCTTGCACACACAGAGACACAGAGACACAGACACACAGACACACACACACACACACACACACACACACACACACGCCACAGCCTCATTCATCTAAGGAACTGATGGGGTACGAAGTGAGCGGTGGGAGGGGATGATGGCTAATGTTTTACCAAGGCAGGTTTATAAGCCTAAGGTGGAGAACCACATTGGATAAACTACTTGTGGGATCTTAAAATTTATATTTGGGGATTAAATGGGAAATCTTCTGTATAAAAGGAGTAGCTTTGTAGGTGGCATGATGCTAGTCTAAGTTTTCTGCTGAAAATTACATCTTCCATAGGAATGAAGCATACCATGGTCCAGCCAAACACTGTTTAAATCAAAACACATGGCCACAGCTGGGACAAGAGCATTAGGACCACCTAGCTGGATTCCATTGGAATGAGTCTGTGTGACACCATGCCAACATGATTGTAAACAATCTCCCTAAAGGAGTTAAATGAAGAAGAGCCAAAAACCCAAGCAATCAAACAGCAACATAAACTTCCATTGGATTTAACCCAGTTTGCCATTTAAAAAAAAAACTTACATAGTGTACACACCACAAAGCCTTAGGAACAAACACCACCAAGTATTAGAAACTGAAACCTGAAGACACTGACATGAAGCCCCTACTTTCCTTGACCAATGCTTCCAATTTTTCTTTCTCTTCCCTCACTTTTAATCCCCAGGAGTTATGTCTCATCTCTGGTACCAAAGCAGGCACATGTTTACTGACTGAAGTCACAAGCCACATGCATCTGCAGCTAGAGACCTTTTTAAAATCACGCTTCTCTTTTATTTATTATGGTTTCCATGGCAAGAGGAAAATAAAGGGAAACTATGTTTAACAGCAAAGACAATAAAAGAAGTCACAGATCTAAAACAGGCAACAGTAGAGTGTAAGATAGCTTTCCTTATGTGGATAATGCTGTGTAGCTTACACCAACCAGATGGTTAACACTGTCTCTGGGGAAGAATAGATGTAACTCATGATCAAAAGTTACCCTTAGGACAGACTGAAAAGAGCCTGGACTTTGTTTTAGGCTTCTGTTGCTAAGATTTCCATTTAATGGACCTCAAGAAACCATAGGAGCCAACAGAGATTTCAGAACCACTAATTTAACAATTAGGTTCTAGCCCAGGTCAGAAGTTGGGTGATTTCTTTCATCAAACAGGTACCTTGAATTTTGGTGACCAAAAGATTACACTGGCTCTGTCCCTTGGGCTGGAGTGACAGGTCACGCTCTAGAATAACCTGGATAGTTAAGTTGTTTCATGTCTATAGCAGACAATTCCAAAGCTGGGTCCTTCCCCCTCTGAGAAATCTGGGACATCACCTTTCATTAGTGAGATAGCAGTGTACTTCCTCAGTCTTTATTTTGTCACCTTGTATTCAAGTGTCTTGGCCCATATCAGTCACAGCCTTTTGATGTCCCTCTTTATAAAGGCACCACATACCGAGTAGTACACATTCTTGCCGCCATCAAACACTGGGGTGGCAGTCTCCTGGATCCACCTACAACTTCACCCTCCTCACGACACCCCAGACACCAGGGACTGGAAGAAACAGCAAGAGCAGTGGTTTCTAGTAATTTGTTTCATTTTATTTTTTTTAAGGGAGGGAATTCCCTCAGTGGACTTACCTAACACTAAAATGGTCTTGACATTAGATTCGCCCTACATTCTTCATGGTGGTACTTTTCACACTTTTTATAGCAGTGGCTTCCTCTCTGTCTAAAACATCAAGGGAAAACCCCAGATTCTTTAACTCACCCACATCTCTGTACGCTTTCTGAGGCGATTAATGCTTAAAGCCACATCCTAATTCGAAGGAAAGGGGCAGACAGACCAACTGGAAGAAAACACCATTTATTTCCCAGCCTCTCTAGGCTCAGTGATGTAAAAAGGGTAATTAGTTGATAAAAAAATCTTTAAAATCTTATAACTTCTAGTCCCTGAGAACCAAGAAGCAGAAGACGTGTGTGTGTGTGTGTGTGTGTGTGTGTGTGTCTGTGTGTCTGTGTTTCTGCATGTATGTATGCATCTGTGTGTTTGTTGCAGGCATTGATTTTCTCATTCTACAATGTGGGTTCAGAGATCACAAGAACCATTATCCACTGAGCTACCTGGACAGCCCAGAAGAGACCCTTGATAGAACACACTAAAGAAAACGAGATACATTCTGGGGAGGAGGAGCTGTCCCTGACCTGGGAGCCATCTCACCAGTAAGGTCAGCAGCTATTCAGATAAAGGCCCAGCTCTCCTCTGCCTAAACTTGAACCTGTGGATGGTTTTTATCCTAAGGGTGATGTTGAATTCCTTCTTCCTTGTCCTGGGGATTCAGAGAGCAACACTTCAAACCCCAAATGTTTTATAGAGATCGAGTTAATTTGAGGAGTTCAAGGGAGTTCAGAAGGAGAGGAAGACGGAGGAGAAGAAGAGAAGGAAGCAAATAGAAACCATGAGGTTTAACTCTGTCTAGCAGGGCAGATGGTGGGGACTGTGCAGATGATATAGAAACATGGCTGAAAATTACTGCCTGGCTGGTCAAGTCAGTATCATTGTGGTACTGACCTTCCGAATATACAACCTGCTATGGAGATTTTTTTCCTTTCTTTTCTTTTCTTTCTTCCCTCCCTCACTTCCTTCCCTCCCTCCTTCCATCCTCCTTTTTCTTTCTTATTTTTAATTCTATACAAGAGTCCATCTTACTTCTTAAATTTTTAATTTATATATGTGTGCCTGTATGTGTGTGGCTGTGTGTGAGTATCCATGTGAGTATGACGATGCCTCTCAGAAGCCAGGAGAGCAGATTTTGTTAGATTCCTTAGAACTAGTGCTACACGTGGTTGTGAACTGCCAAGAGGGGGCACACTGGGCTCCTCTGCAAGAGCAGCAAGTACTCTTAACTCCTAAGCCGTCTCTCCAAGCCTCCAAAATATTGTCTTTTTCTTTTTTATGACAGAGTATCTAGTTCAGGCAGGCTGGCCTTGAACTTGCTAGGCAGTCAAGGATGACCTCGAACACTGATCCTTCTAAGCGTACCTCCATCTCCCCAGTGTTGGGATTACAAGTGTGCACCAGCACGCCTAGTTTATGCTGAGGATGAAACAAGCCTCTACAGACAGAACATCATCCTCAGGTTCAGATCTTTCTATGTTTATTGTTTTAGCTCAGATGGTGAATATATCTGCTCCTCCTAGGAAGCTTCCCTGGGTCACTATACAGCTACCAGCCACCTTATCAAACTAAAGATACATGACCAGTGTCCACTGATTATCTAAAACTTTACCTTTGAAATTCTTATTTACTTTGGTATTCATGAACTTACATGTTGGCAATACAATGCTGCTGTTGGCTTTTGCTCTTGCTCTATTGACTAGGTTGGATTTGAACTCATGATCTTTGTACTTCAGCCTCCTGAATGCTTGCATATCTGGTTGTAGGCTTTGTTTCGCTTTGCTTTGAGGAATGTTCTCATTCTGTAGCCCAGGCTGGCCTAGAATTCACTGTGTATTTCAAGCTGGACTAGAACTCACTGTGTAGCACATGCCGGTCTTGAACTCTCAGTAATCCTCTTGTCTCAGCCTCTCAAGTGCTGATATTGTAGGATGAGCCACCACGAATGACAGGTGTGCTAGCCTTAAAGACTTTCAATTTATAGTCATTGATAGAGCACAAGCAAGCTCGAGTAACTAAGGAAGTAAGAAGCTTGCCAATAAAAATCACAATCTCACCTCTGAAAAGTTTCCACAGATGGAAATTTGCCCATGTGAGCTAGTTCCCTTCTGTCTCTACCAGCCAGATGGCTTTGAGGAAAGACCTCTTTTCCATGTACTTTCTTGTCTTTTAAAAGCAAGCAGCTGGCCAACTGACCCACCATGTCCTCTTCTAGCTAGCTGTATCTCCAGGCTCTGCACCTAACTGCAGGTTTGACAATCTGAGAACACATGGCTACCAAAAGGACTTTAAAATGATACTATTTAACACTTAAGCACTTTTTATGCTTTTTATCCATTTAATGTCCTCAACGACTCCATGGAGTAGATATTACAGTACATATGACTTCTATTATTTTAGATGAGGAAAAAGGCAGACTCAGTAATGACCTGTCATATGTTGCTGGAGCTGGCCAATGTGAGTTTAACTACCAAGTACATAAGATAATTAGGCAGTCCCAGGAGTAAGCTCTTGACATTCACATGCTTAGAAGGGAGGAGAGCAGTGTGAGAATCAGTTTATCCACCAGAGAACATTATCTGCAGTGAACCAAGACCAGTGCTACAGTTTCCCTCTCCCTAGCAGATTCCCTCCCATTATCTGGAGCACAACAGAATCACAGAGAAATGCTAACGCTTTGCAGAAATGATTCAGACTGCAGTGGCTTGGGTTCAAAGATAACAGGATCAGTTTGGGATGTTTTGTCACCTCCTGGCCTGTTTGTGTACTGAGGTGCTCTGAGGTAGGAATATACTAGGCGAGGAGGAGCAGATGACACAGCTGAAACTGGGAGAAAAGACTGGTCTCCAGGGAGTTCTCAAAACAGCCACCATCCTGACCTCCAACCTGAGTCTCCTAGAAGCAAGAACCTTTCAACTGAGCCTGAATTCCAGGAGGAAGAACAACACCCCTGCTCACTGTAAAACCAGGTCCATCAAGAATCTGCAAACAAGGGGGCTGGAGAGATGGCTCAGCTCTTAAGAATACTGACTGTTCTTCCAGAGGTCCTGAGGTCAATTCCCAGCAACCACATGGTGGCTCACAATTACGTATAATCAGTTCTGATGCCCTCTTCTGGAGCTGTGCATGCAAACAAAGCACCCATATGTAAAACAAACAGATAAATCTTTAAAAAAAAAAAAAAAAGAATCTGTAGATCAAACAACTCTACGTGGAAAGTAACTTGCCAGGCACCTGGAAAGGGCAGTGACTGGAATTTATAATTCTGTCTGACTCCGAGTCCTTTGTGCTGGGGACCACATCCTGAATGGGACTTCTTGGCCACTCTCACATTACCATTGAGGAATTTAATAGAAATAACAATTCTCAGTATCATTTAGTTTTGTGCCCTCAGGCATTTCCATCATTAATCCTTTGGCATCAGGGTGGAGCTGCTAGGCACAACACCATATAACTCTGGTTGTGGTTGCCCTTACGCAATCTAGCAGACCTATAAGGATACCACCTTTGGGGGAAAACCAGAAAGGCAGCAGTGCTTGGTCCAGCTCAGTCCGCTGGTAGGTATTGGCATGTACTGTTGCTAACGCAGAAGGAATTCCAGACAGTAACGTTTTCTTTGATCCTCTTAGCAGAAATACTGTTGAACTGATGGAAGCACCATGCTTCCTGAGCTGAAAACCACTGCACAACGAGCGGCGCAGCTTTTGTTACTGTGCCACTGATTTATTATTGTTTACTTTATTTTGTAATCCAAATATTACAAATCATCCCTCCTAACATCTGAGCTTAAAAAAAAAAAATCCAGATCCTTTTCTCAGATAATCTGTTCTTTACCTGGGTTTATTTGTGCCAGAACCTGATGAATTCTCAAGGCAAGGCATGGTTTCTCTCAGAAGACAGCTCTCCCTCGGTGTGAGTTTCACAACAGTGTCTCCTTCGAACACTTCCTGTCTGCTTGTCCTTTGTCACAGCTTTGACCACAGCTGAGTCACTCCTGTTCAGACACCCAGCACTCAGCCTTTATGGGCAAGAGGCCCGTTTTCTTGCCTATCTTCTCTGTCATGGATCAGTGAGCACTCTTAATGTTCTGCTTTCTTTTGGAGTGGAGCTTAAAGACAATGCTCATCCCAGTTCTTGGCCATTTATTTTAGTTCTGAGTAATGTCAGACATTGCACTTAAACCCCAGTTCAGGAACTACTACATTCTAGGCCTTTCCCTGGGCCTAGAATTTAGCTGGAGATGCTAAATGAAGAACCACGATCCACTCTCAGGAAGCTCACAACATGGCACACAAGAGAGCTGATGAGGGTGGAAAAAATGGCTCAGTTGGCAAAGTGCTTGCCATGCAAGCCCAAGGATCTGGGTCTGAATCCCAGAACCCTTATAAAAGCCAGGCATGGCAACACACATCTGCAATCAGAATGGGAGCTGGAGACAGATGGATCTGAGTTTACAGGCCATTCAACCTACCAGCGAGACCCTGTCTAAATAAAAAGAGGTGGCCTAAAAAATGATGAAAAGCAATTGAGAAAGACATTGGATGTTAACCTCTGACCTCCACATTCAAATATATGCCCCTGTATGCATATGTGCACACATGAACATGTACACTCACATATGTAACACACATACACACACACATACACAGACACGCACACAGGTTATGCTTAAATATAGCAGAAGTGCACTAAAGAAAGGTAAACATAGAGTTAGTTATATAGGCAGAGGAGTGTCTGGTCCCACTAGAAAATACCAGAATAAAAAACAAACCCAAAGCCAGAAGGGGTTATAACTGACCCGAACCTAAAGGTAGAAGTCCTGGGGCTGGAGCACAGGTGCAAACAGTGGGCGGGCTGATGTGAGTGCAGCAGAGGAGCACAATTGAGGAAAGAGTGGAAGCCAGGTCATGAAGGTCTTTATTCTTTGGCCATAGAAATTTGAAGTTTATCTTAAAGCAAAAGGAGCTAGCCTAAGTAAGAAACACCAGAGTTCTATCATAGTGTGATGGGCTGGTTAATATTTTCAACTTGATACAAACTACAGTCATATGGGAAAAGGGAATCTCCATCACTGTCCTATAGACCCACGTATAAGGCATTTTCTTGATTAATGATTGATGTGGGATATGCGAGGACCCAGCTACTGGGTGAGTAGAGTAGTACCATCCCTAGACAGGTGGGGTCCTGGATGTTATAAGAAAGCAGGCTGAACCAGACATGAGGAATAGGCCAGTGGGCAGTTCTCTTCCATGGCTTCTGCTTCAACTCTTGCCTTGAGTTCCTGTCCTGACTTCTCTTCATGATGGACTAGAAACTGTAGAGCTGAAATAAGATTTTTCCCTTCCCCAAGTTGCATATGGTCATGGTGTTTATCACAATAACAGAAAGAAAACTAGAATGCTTGGTATTGTGACTGAAAAGGACAAAGCACCCCTGTCAAGTTGACTAAAGCACAATTGGGAGTCCCTATTAGCACCATCTTGCACTGCTTCTTGACCTCAATGACAGCACAGGGAGAGCCTGAACAGACTGGTTGAAACTTGATGCCAATCCATGGAGTCACCATGGAGTCTCTCTCAGGAGACAGAGCACCGACCTTCAAGTTCTCAAAGAGCTATGCTTACCTGGTCTGGCGGTGTGCACCTGAAATCCCAGCACCTGGGAAGAGGAGGCAGAAGACTCAGAAGATTCAGGTCAATCTTGTCTACACTGTGAGTCTGAAGCCTGTCACAAGGAAAAACAACAAGAGCTGTGCTAGTTCTGTATTGTCATCTACAGGAGGTCAAAAGGCAGTGTCTACCCTGGAAGTTTCCTGGGACAAGATCAATTGTACAAGGTCATGGAATGAGGGACCCAGATAATGGAGAACACTGTAACTGACACTTGTAGATGGTACAACACACAGAACAGATCACATATAGGATGCTAGGGAAGATATGGGAGACTTGGTACAAAGCTCACCATAGCCAAGGGCTCTCTGTTCCATGACAGCAACCAGCATTACTGCACAGGATATTACACCATTTCTAAGTTGGAGAAGCTGAAGTCACAGCTTCAGCTCCCGAAGCTCATGAACTCAATGGCAACTTCATAAAACAATCACTAGCTTTTTCTTCCCATGTATCCTTTTTAGGTCCAAGAGTTGCTGGCCATGACATTTTCATTTTCAGATCCTGCAGTCACCAAGTTAAGGATGCTTTTAAATGGAAATTCATTACAAAACAAATAAACAAACAAAACACAAACCACCACCCATAACTCCAGGCCATGCTCTAAGCACATCCCGCTGTGATTTGTAACTACGGCAGAGCTCAGGGGGATCTGAGTGCTTAAGGCTTCTCATAGGCTATGTGGCACTCACTCAGGTTGGCAGCTGGACTCCTAGTGGTTCCCCCAAGTACTCTTTTTATATGTTCCTCTAGCTCTTAGTCTCATCATTTTCCACGAGAAATGCTAGTTAATAATTAGCATTCATATAAATAAAAATAAATGTCAAATTAATTAACAGTAACAGGATTTAGGAGTGTGTGGTCCTTTCATCAGATTTCACAGCATGATAGCCTCCCTGCTCCTCAGCAACCCAGAGTCTTTCCTCTTACATACGCTCATGAAGTGGACTTTTTAGGGATTTAAAAGGAATTTAAAGCTTTCATTCATGTTAAGTTTCATTAGTGACTTCACTAGCCAGGATGTATCACAGGGATTATAAAAGCAATTTCAAAACTACTTGTTCAGTCACACTGCCCAGGTCACTCTCAAGGTAAGGAGTCTTACCCTGTTTCTGTCTTGTTCCTATTTGGCATGTACTACATCCCCCACACCCCGCCCACTTTGTGCGTGCGTTGGGGGAGGGACTGCACTTGTGGGCAGAGGTCAGCATTGGCTGGCCTCCTGTATGGCTCTCCACCTTACTTTCTGAGGTAGTATTTCACTGACCTTGAAGCTCAGTTCAGCTCTGCTGACTGGCCAGTGAGCCCTCAGAACCCTCCTATTTCCATTCCCCAGTTCTTGAATCTCAGGTGTGTGTTCAGCTATGCTCAGCTTTTTTACATGAGTGTTAGAGAAATAAAATTAAGACTACATTTTATAGACTGAATAATTTATCCAACTTATGACTACATGCCCATGCTAGCTTATAGCCCTGTTCCTCACATGGATCCAGTTTCTATTTTATAGTTAGGAGACAAGCTCAGGATTCTGTGTTTTGAATACAGGTTTGACGTGGCATTCGCATTTCTGAAAACATCCAAGACCGTTTCTTTTTGGAGATAGGGTCTCACTGTGTAACCCTGGCTGCCCTTAAACTTTCTATAGAGACCAGACTTGTCTCAAACTAATAGAAAGCCACCTGTCTCTGCCTTGAAAATGCTAGGACCAAAGGCATGTGCCATCAAGCCCAGCCCCATGCAAGAGAATTTTTAAAGCAACACTGAAAACTATCTAAAGGGTAGTTTCTAAGTACCTTTCTCTGAATATTTTCATGATGAAAATTCTCTCTTGAGAAAAAAAGCTAACAGTATCCTTATTTTGTATCTTTCAACTTTAGATGGCCGTGTATTAATTTTAAACAATTATGGAAGCCACCGTTCTTTTTTGTGTATTGAACAAAATCCACACCAACACAAGAGCCAGTCATGCTTTGCTCCTGAGCATTATTAAACAATGACATAAAAATATGGGCTGCTGCTTTAAAAACAAATTTTCCCCCCTTGAGTCACTAGCTAGCCTCAACCGAAGGCCTTGGGGTTCCAGCTAAGCAGCCCACAACCCTTCACATTCAGTTCTGCTTCCTTGGTGGTTTCTGTACCTAACTCCTCATTGGGAACTGAAATTGGATGGACTTTTACTTCTGTAGGATAATAGTGATGCTAACAAACACATCCTGTGCCAACCGTAATAGAACATGCAACTGGGCCCCAGGACCCGATATACAGAACCCTTTCCAGGTCAATCCCTTCCCACTGTATGTACAAACAGTAAGACCAGAAGAAGAAAGAGTCTGCCATTAACAGGGCTCCTCCCTCAAATCCTCTAAGTGCACTATGGTGAGTGGGCCTGGCTGGAAGGACTCCATTCCTCAGTGTGGTTGCCCCACAAGACTCTGCAGAATTCGGCTTTTGTTTTGAAAGGTAGTTCTATGTCTCGCCTCAGACTTACCCCGGATGTAAGGCCCCTAGCCTCCTTATGTTAAAGAAAA
This sequence comes from Rhabdomys pumilio, assembly GCA_030674055.1. NCBI lineage: Eukaryota > Metazoa > Chordata > Mammalia > Rodentia > Muridae > Rhabdomys > Rhabdomys pumilio. The sequence goes on from JANHMN010000002.1 coordinate 168,339,692, forward strand.
CAGCACAGAAGCAAACATTGAGCTCCTCCTTCCCCATTAGGAACCACTGATAAGGGTAAAGGTTAGCACCATGGGGAAGCCGGTTGTTAAATGACATTTTTACTAAAAGTTAGTGATATGAATTCAGAATTCAGTAAATCATACAAAAGTAAACATTCAAAGCTCACACTTCAATCATTTAGCATTGCCTCTGTTCTTGAGCGGTTTCACAACTGCTGATCTTTACCTGTGTGCTAAAACTCATTTATTTCCCCAGTTATACATCCAGTGATGCCATGTTGGAAGCTTGAAGCCAAATGTCTACAATATGGAAATGAGACAATGGAGGGAGGAGCACAACATGGCTAGAAATGTTTGATTCCCTTCGGCCTTAAGAATACAGTGGGGCGACTCACTTCGCCTCTGCCAGTTGGAACTTGGATCTAGGTCTTTTCAAAGACCAACCAATTTTGCTCAGAGCTAGTTTTTGAGGCTTCTGCCCAACTGTCATGGAGGAGCCATCAGAGAAAGTCGACCCAGTTGAAGGCCCAGAAACTCCTCAGACAAAAGATGAAGAGGACCCATCCTATGATTCAGAAGTCCTAGAACCAGAAACACTAGTAAAGATCATGAAAAAGCTAAACCTGAATCCCAGTGCCAAGGGGCCAGCCTGCCATCGCAGGCTCCGTTACCTGATTGAGAGCAGACCTGTGAAGAACAAAAGCGAACGAATCTTGAGGGAGGTTCAAAGCGCTTTCCCAAGAGAAGGGTCCGCACATTGATTGTTGTCCGTGCTGCAAGATCCTATAGCAAGGATGAAGAGATTTGCTCAGATTGAGCAGAGACAAAAAAGGCTTGAAGGCAATAAATACAAAGGGAACAGTGAGCCATTCAGATGTCTCTGCACTTTCTGCCATTATCAAGGATGGGATCCTTCTGAGAATGCTAAAAGTGGGAAGAATTAGGACAGTTTAAATCGTACACTGTCCTTCCTGTTAGTGATGCCACACCGCAGATGTGAAAGCTGGTTCTTGTTTGTTTTTTTAAGATTAAACATTTCCTGGTGCTGGGGAATCTTCTAACTTGTTAACCTTTAAATTATATAGGATGTGTGACATTTTGGATTCATGTGCATGACTTAAATTGAGTGAGAGAATGAGAGAATGAATCAACATTCTAAAATCTTTAGAAGACTCAAGCCCAGGGCTGAAAAATAATGTAAATAGAATTTGGAGTAGTTTGGTTTAGAAGGTAATTAAATTGGTCTTGGATATTCTAGTTTGCAGAAGTTTGTAATAAAGGCAATTTTGTTATCTTAAAAAAAAGAAAAAGAAAAAGAAAACAGTGGGGCAACAGAAAGCTGTGGCTTAAACTTGAAGATGGCACCCATAGCTAGTCCACTGTAAACAGCCCAGCATTTGTGGAAACTGTTTTCATTGTCTAATTCAGAAGGGCATTCTCCTCACGGAAAAGGAGAATTCTGTCAGTCTTTCTTGCTTCATGTGAAGGAAAACACCAACAGATGTTCCTGCCAAGAGCCACGGTCACTCAGCAGATGCAACCCTGGTTGGGCTGAGTTCTGAACATGAATTCTGTAAAGTCAGGGAAAAACTCTGTAAGGTTGACCTATGTAAAATGTACGATAAAGAGAAGTGCTTGCTCTGCTATTTGAAATTATATCATCAGCATCTTTCTTCCCTAGAATGCTGCTTGCCACATGCTTGGCACCAGACCACTAAGCCAAGAAGAGAAATACGTCTCTGGCTGCCTGGGCTGCTTCTACCTTCTAGCCCTTCGCCTTCACCTCAACTCTCCGTCAAAAACATGACATCAAAGGGGAAAGTTTTCCTTAAGACTCAAAGTAAACAACTTAATCTGCGAATCCAGTCCTTCTTACTAAAGCTGTCTGCCAAGCAAGGATGACTTTGGCTTAATCTGACCACATCCTCCATAAAACAAAACAAAACAAAACAAAACAAAACAAAACAAAACAAAACAAAACACCCTGGATAGTTAATCCTAACAGATGATAGCCTTGGTGCCATAGTCTTATGAATACCCTCTCCTGCATGTGCCAGCATTTGTGAGTGGAACCAATACATGACCTGGGCTAACATAGAGAAGAAAGGTAGCCGAGCATCCACCATTACTTCTTGACCAAAGAAGCAATGTGAACAAGTACTTCATGCCCTGGCTGCTATGACTTCCCCACCACAACCCTTAACTAAGCCTTCCATTCCTACAGTTCCCATGCGTTAGAAATTTGATGCTGGCTGCTGGAGGGCTGTGGAGTGGAGTGGAGGGATCCACAATGGAGTTTGAATATCACAGTCAAATCTTCAACTCATGGTTCATAAAAGTGGATCATGGTTCATAAAAGTGAACTCTCCACCTTCCAAAGGAGTGTAGGTATGTACTGCATTTCTAACACATTTTTTCATTTTATTAAAAAGTATTTTAACTTGTATGTATATGTTTGTATGTCTGTGGAAGTACATTCACATGAGTGCTGGTGACCTTTGAGGCCAGGAAACAGCATCAGATTCACTGGAGCTGGAGACATGGGCGGTTGTGAGCTGCCCAGGGTGGGTGGTTGGAAGTGTACTCAGGTCTTCTGAAGGAGCAGTGTACACTCTTAATTACTGAGCCATCTCTCCAGTCCTCATATTTATTTAAAAATCCTTATTGCTTGCAATTTTAAATTATTTTTAAGGGTAAAATAAAATACAATCATCAGGCAAAGAAGTATAAAAATTAAAATCTTGTGAAATTCCTGTCTTGTTTGATAACTTCTCGCAAATGCCAACAACCAGCAATAACTACAGAGCGTTTCCTGCAGTGGAGGAAGAAGAATGCAAGCAAGCATTTGCTTTTAAACAGTTAGTGCTGCCACTAACCAGTTACTGACTGTCCACATCACTCTTAGTCCTTGTCTACATGTCTACTCAACTGTTTATAATATCATCGGAGTAACAGAAACATTGTTTGTTCAATAATTCTGATGAGCGTTACTCATCTTTTTCTTCTTAGTCTCTCCTTTGTGATCTGGCCCTCCTCCTTTTCCTCCTCCTTCTCCTACTCTTCCTCTTCTTCCCCTTCTTCTTCCTCTCCTCTCTCCTCCTCTTCCCCTTCTTCCTCCTCTGATGGGAGATGAGGAGAAATCTCAGTGGGTAATTGCTTACTGTGGAAGCATGAGGACCTGCCTTCAGATCACAGCACTCAGGTAAAGTTCAGGCGCAGTGTGCAGGATTGTTACTCTGGCACTTGGTAGGGTCTTGGGGGAAACGACAGTCTCCCTTAGAGTTCTCTGGGCAAACACTGCAGCTAAAACAGCAAGAGTGACCCTGTCTCAAAAGAGTACAGTGGAGAGCAATGAAAACTGTCTGAGGTTGGCCTCTGGCCTTAGCATGTGCATGTCTAAGTACACACACACACACACACACACACACACACACACACACACACACACAGAGAGAGAGAGAGAGAGAGAGAGAGAGAGAGAGAGAGAGAGAGATCTGCAGGATAGCTTGCTACTCTCTGAGCATTAAGGCAGAAATCTCTGATTTTAAAGTCAGTCTTTGGCTAAAGAAAGTAAAAGCAAACATTTTCATTTATTAAAAAAAAACCATAACTGCTATAGATAAAAAGGAGTCTGCTGTTGAATTTTTAAAATAATATTACAAAAAGTCCTTTCTGGTCTCCTGGGAAAATATAAATTGATGTTACCACTTTAAATACCCACATATTAAATCACCAGTAAAGAAAAATCAGCCTTAGAAATTCTGGAATACACAGTATGTATCCACTTTAGCAAATACTGTTTTCTCTCTCTCTGTGTCTCTGTCTCTGTCTCTGTCTCTGTCTCTGTCTCTGTCTCTGTCTCTGTCTCTGTCTCTGTCTCTCTCTCTCTCTCTCTCACACACACACACACACACACACATTTAATCTCTGGGAAGATAAGAGAAGTCTCCTAGTCCTTAGAAAAGGAATGATTATTGAAGGTCACCTGACAAACTGAGGAGTCCTGGGGTGGGGTAGTCAGAACAACCTAAGTGGCCTGGAATCTGCAAGGAGTAAGCCTTGTACTTAAACCTTGTACTTATGCAACACAATTGAGGAAAATGGAGACATATTTCCATCTATGAAGGTCTGATACTGCATGGAAAGTATGCATACTTTCAACAATGATATTTATTGCAAATTATTATTAATTATTATTATTACTTTCTTTGATACAGAATTTTACTGTATAGCCCTTGCTGGCCTGGAACTCACTACATAGATTTGGTTAGTCTCAAACTTACAGAGTTCCACCTATCTCTACCTCCCAAGTGCTGAGGTGTCTACACCTTAATGGAGAATAACCATTTATAATGAGATCTGATGCCCTCTTCTTCTTTCTGGCCTGTGGGCATACATGCAGGCAGAACACTGTATACATAATAAACATATCTTTAAAAAAACAGCACAGGACAGTGAAGAAATCTGATTCTACTTAAGAAGAACTAAGCAACTAGAGAGCTAAAAAAAAAATCATATAGAACTACATGCTTGGAAGACAAAAACTCCATTTGTAATTACAAAAACCATTTGTAATGCCCCCAAATGGTACTTGACTTTTAGAAAACTGTCCCACTTGTCATTTCCTAAAGCCTTGAGGATTCTCTTGGGAAATGGGAAAAGTAGCACCCCAAAGCCATGTCAGCCTCATCCCAACACTGAGTTTCTGCTTTTCCCAGTTCACAGGTTCATGAATCTCCAGGCCACAGTAATGATGACTTAGTCTGTCTCTGGAAAAAAAAGGAGGTGGGGTGCTAAACGTGCAGGGCTTAAAAAGATTGCAGCTTTCAGAAACGGGCACATCCATACACTCTAAAATCTGTTCTCAATCTTCTGAAGTTGTAGCAAACCATCAAAGTCTGGGATGCATCATGGTGTTTATTTTACTATTTAATAAGACAAAATACATTCTCATTGCATTACTAATGATCTGGTGTCCCAATGAAGCACCCAGGAATAACATACTAACTTCATTATGAAGCACAGTCATCTTGCAAGACGTAACTATGTTAACCTGTGCAAAGTGCATAAACTTCGCCTTCACATGGTAAAGTTCATTCTGACACAACCCCGACATAACACTTAGCATTAAAGAACGTAACAGTTAACACTAAGGAGAGCCAAGACTAGACCTAAAACTTGACAGCCTGTGGCTCTCAGGCAGAGTCAATCATCACTAAGTCTAAAGACTGAGTTTCTTCCTCCAGACTCACATGGTTGGAAGAGAGGACTGACTCCTCATAGTTGTCCTCTGACCTCCATACAAATGCTCTGGCTTGCATGCACCCTATCTCCTGAATTAATAAATGTAAAAAAAATCCTTAACTTTTACTTGACTAGACAGATTTGCTCAGATATGAAAACCTAATAATTATGACTGCTTGAAAACAAATGTAAGCTGGGTGTTACTGTAACCTCAGGAGGAGGAAGACAGGCTGGGCTACTTAGTGAGCTGGTTTCAAAAAACAAACAACCCCCCTAAAACAAGCAAAACAAAACACCAAAACCAAACACACACATACATGTGTGTGTGTGTGTGTGTGTGTGTGTGTGTGTGTGTATTCCCTAAATAATTTAGAGGTTGGAGAAGAGACAGGAGCATGGAGAAAGCAAAAACACATTTCAATTAAACCAAGAAGGAGGATAGCATATTTCTAAATGAATCTACCTTTCTTTACACTTCTGACCTGGCCAAGAATATTTTCATTGTAACTGGTATAGCATAAGACTTTTTCCACCTGGAATTTAAGTTATTAAACAGGTACTAAGACAAGGTCTTGGAAAACAAACTGGTGTATTTGGTTACTAAAATTAGAGAAATAAGAAAAGTGTGTGTGTGTGTGTGGGGGGGTTATTGTAACCAGTAATTAAACTGCCTCAAATGTCACCTCACCTATAAAATCTCCTTATACAGAACCTGCCAAACTGCCTCCAGAAATATGGTTTATCGTTTAAACTGACTGCAGTTAAGGGGTTTAGCCAGGCACATAGATGTTCACAGATGCTGGATGAAGAACATCTTTAAACATTCACATTTCACTCATCATTTGACAAATGTCAGGTCATTTACTATATTGAAACAAATGACATTTATTTGGCATGCCCCTCCCCCAATAGTAGGCTGCCTTATTCTTTTCCTGTTGCTATAATAAAATATTCTGACCAAAATGATTTAAGGAAGAAAAACGTTACATAGCCCATGATCCCAGGTTATATCCAGTATTGCAGGGAAGATAGATACATCAGAAGGGGCTAGGAGAAGCTGGTCAGATGATGTCTTAGTCAGTATTCTATTGCTAAAGAGACACCATAACCAAGGCAACTCTTAAGAGAGAAAGCATTTAACTGGAGACTTGCTTACAGTTTTAGAGGTTTGGTTCATTATCATCAATGGTGGGAGTAGGTGGCATGCAACAGGCAGCCACGGAGCAATAGCTGATCTATAGGCAGAGAGAATGTGATGCTGAGCCTGGCATGGACTTTTGAACCCTTAAAGCCCATCCCCAGTGACACACTTGTTCCAACAAGGTCACATTTCCTAATCCTTATAATTCCATCAAAGAGTTCCACTCCCTGGTGGCAAAGCATTCAAATATATTAGCCTATGGAGCCATTCTTACTCAAACCATAACAGGTGACATCCACAGTCAAAAGCAGTATGAGAACTAATCAGGATAGTGTTCATTTGCTCTTTTTCAATCGGTTTAGGACCTAGCTCACAAAAGGTTGGGTTTAGAGTGGGTCTTCCCACTTCAGTGAACCCCTCTAAGGCATACCCACGGGGCTACCAAATCTGAGCAATCCCTCATTGAGCCCCCCTTCCCAGATACTTCTAGACCGTCTCAAGTTGACAAAACTAACCATCGCATCTATGATAGATCCACATTCGTGTTACCATTGTCTTGCTCCAAATTAATGACATTTCACTTCTCTGTATCAACTTCTCAGCCACTCAGCCTTAAATTTAACCTTAAATTCAGCCTGCTTTACAATTCTCAAGTGTATTATCTGTCAATTCTCCTTTACAATAAACATGAGGCTAAACTTCAGTGGAAGACAGCAGAAGGATGACTGCAGGATCCAGCTGCTGCATTAGTAGGGAAAGTGATGCTGGTTCTACCAAGCCCCAAGAGGCAACCCTGCTTGGCCTGGTAATCACCCGCTAACGCTCTGCCCAATGCACACACCATGTGCTCCAGGCCTCCTGCCCTCATCTGTGTCCTGGAGGATTGCTTACTTATTTGGTGGTATTTGGTGTCTATGCATTTATCTGGTCTGGGTAAGTCAATGAACTCGGTTATCCACTATTAACCCTTGACTAAGATTGGAGTCTAATGTTATTAGTCTAATGTTATTCATGTAGAAGACAGGAGCAACTGGGATTGAAACTAAGGTAACTATTTTTGAGTTCCAAACATGAACTAGAATTCAAAACTAAAATGTTCTTTATTAAATTTATGTTTTAATTACTTTTCCTTCTGGAGACAAAACAGGATGGTGCATACTATGGGACCCAGACTGGCCTTCAAGTCATGATCCTCTTGCTGCCTCTTCTCAAGTGCTGCATGCTATTATGCCTGGATGAGTTCTTTTGCTGTTACTCTCATCTTGTTGCCCAGGTTGGTCTCTAATATATGCACTCCGGAGATCTTCCTGCATCTGGATCCTCTGTAGCTGGGACTACTCACAAATGCCATTGACTCATTGATATATTTGTATCTCTAGAGGCACTAGGCCCTAAATCAATGGTTCTCAAACTGTGGGTCACGAACCCTTTGGGGAATCACAATTTAGATATCCTGCATATAAGATAATTACATTATGATTCATAACAGTAGCAAGAATACAGTTATTAAATAGCAGTGAAGTAACTTCATGGTTGGGGGTCATCACAGCCTAAGGAACTGTATTAAAGGGTCGCAGCACGAGGAAGATTGAGAACCACCACCTTAAATGTTTTAAGCTTCAGTTTTATTAAAGTTGTCATTGCAAGTTATGTCATGAAACTCAATTTTAGTACTTAACAGATGTATTTTTAATGGAAACATTAAAAAAAAAATTCCTTAGTACCTCCAGTGCAATCTAACCAGGATGCAGAACTACAAAGAAAATATGAGCTAAGAGTGCTAATACAGGAAGTACATGAAGTGACATCACTGAAGAACTTTAGTAGAACCAGCTCAGCCAGTGTCAACCTGAGAACATTGTGGGTAACGTTGCTTAAGTTTTGCACCACATGGATCTAGGCTTGATCTCAGATGCAGCTCTCGGAGTTTAGCTCAATTCTTGTAATCTTTGAGTCTGTGCATGTTATCTAAGACTATGTAGGAGGATATGATAGAGCAGGATATACCTCCCACACAGAACTGAAGGGACGATGTAAGATAAGCAGCTGCCACACAAAGGAGCTTCCCTGCCCTCCATAGATAAGAACTATTAGGACACAGGATAGGCATACTGCCAAAAAGCTAGTAATTTTAAGCTAGGCTGACCCTAGGCGTAAAATACTCTTCCTGATGAACAAGCATGCAGACTTAAATGCATTCTTGGAAAAGGATGTTCCCACAAAGCAGAAGCTATGGCATTGGGAAGGGTGATTATCTCCCAAGCTCCATCCTGTAGCTTCCTGGTAAGTAGCATTCTCTGGCAAGTGGACTGAGGAGCAGTGAACAGAAAGTTTCAGTGGTGATGCACACCTTTAATCCCAGCAGAGGCAGAGATCTGAGTTTGAGCCCTGCCTGGTCCACAGAGCGAGTCCCTGGATAGCCAGGGCTACATATAGTGAGACCCTATAAAACATTTAAGTATAACATAATATATAAATAAAAACTTAACCTTGTGTTCATACAGCTTATGATTTATAAAGGCTCGACTAACGTATATCATTTGGCCACAATAGCCAAATCTTTAAAGATCTACTTATCTGTGATATGAGTAACTATAAATCTCATAAACAAAAAAAAAATTAAATACATTTAGATGTGAAAATCTTGACTGTTTTCTCAACATTTTTTTTTTGTTTTTGTTTTTGTTTTTTTTGTTTTTTTTTTCGAGACAGGGTTTCTCTGTGTAGCCCTGGCTGTCCTGGAACTCACTCTGTAGACCAGGCTGGCCTCGTACTCAGAAATCCACCTGCCTCTGCCTCCCAAGTGCTGGGATTAAAGGCGTGTGCCACCACCGCCTGGCTTTTCTCAACTTTTAACAGGAACCCATATTTCCCTTAAGTTTATGTCCTCTGTGCTGTAGTTTAAATCAAGGAGCACTGATAACATTCACTTTCTCAGAAAGAAAAAGGTGGCTCCGACTTCTTGGAAAACCAGAGAAGTGACTTAAAAAATGTGAAAATAAACTATATGATCAAAGAAACAAACTAACCATAACTTTCCAAGGTTCATCTGCATAGGATTCTAGCTAGCTTCAATCAAGGTGCTTGAGAAATGGCTCAGTGGTTAGCTGCTCTTGCAAAGGTCCCAAGTTCAGTTCTCAGCACTCACATGGCAGCTCACAACTGCTCGAAGCTCCAGCTCCAGGCTATCTGATGGCCTTTTCTGGCTCTGTGGGCACCAAACATGCAAATCTAAGATATTTTTAACTAAAGAGGCTCCTCATTGTTCTATAGCTTAGTAGATAAGCCTCTTTGTTTTAATTGCCTCCTTCCAAAACCAATGCAGATTCCAGAACAGCAAATAACCATGCAGAACTATTCAAAATGACTATTAGACGACTGCTCTTTTCATTTATAAGTTTAAATGTGTCCTGAAACCATGCTACTTGCTGTATCACATGTAAGCATTTCACTCCTTTTCATGTGGCAATGGTGAGCCTCCAGAAAGTGTTCTGGAAGGGGGAATTCCACTTATCACGTGGTGCTGTTGCGAAAGTGTATTTATAAATCACACAGCAGCCTGACCGGGTGGACACATTTCCTTGTCCTTCATTAAAATCTACGAGGTAATGCCAACACAGATTGAATCATGCTTCAGTTAATACAAACCTTGCAGCTGTTTCTTGCTGCCCAGCATCTTCTGTTGTAACCCCACTTGGCATCAGGGCCTGATTAATTTTAAAGTCATTCTGTATTGTTACTCCCTTCTAAAAATCCAGTGTTTCCCATTCATAGCATTTGTTTAAAGTGTAACTGTTAATCTGCATTAAACAGTTCATTCATTTCTTCACTTTGCAAAAAGAGCCCAAGCCCATCATGATGCAACCTGTCATGAGAAAAGAATTTCTTTGAGAAAAGAATTTCTTTGAAAGCTGAGACCGAATGCCATACAATTTCTCTCCTATTTGTATGACAATGTATGAACTCATAGCACCACCTACCTTTCAGAGAAAGTAGAGAAACAAGGCTTATTTTCCAGAACTTGCATTTGGCTTAAACGATTACTGGTAAAGGTAGGTTCAAAGTGCAAAAAAAGGTGAAAACAAAACCAGGAAAAAAAATTCAAGTTCCATTTGATATTATGTGAACACTCTTAACAGTATTCATAAATTACTTGGCAATGTTACACTCAAGTCGGGCCAGCAGCATCTAGTCGATTTTAATACAACATAAAATAATGTACAAACTATTACTTTTAGCTAAGTAGGAACTGTAGTTAAGGAGAACAGCTTGTTTTGACTAGCAGAGGTAAATATATATTAATACTTTCATGACTAATGGCTAAACAGTAACTAAAATGAATATTGCTTTTCCCTCCTAATTCATGGTTAGGTTGCCTTCCTTGTTTAAGTAGGAAAAAAGTGGCAAGGTAGAAACCTCTCTCTTTCAGTCCTCTCAATCTATTTGCCTGTTATAGACAGTAGTTTGGTGAAGGAAGGGCTTGCTGATGCTTACATAGCTCAAACCATGTACCCATACTCCTTCAAATCAAGGTTATTCGTTGATCTCTGTAATAGGATTATTTCCATAAATGACAATTTGCTTATATGAATCTAATTGCTAGAGATGCTAAAGAAATTATTTTTATGATCAAATAGGGAAAGCACTTACACTGATTATTGCCTAACTGTTGCAGTAATAATTTAAAAATGGCTACTGGTCAAGCCAACTATCTAAGCTGCAGAGGCTCTGCCTAGCTCAGCCACCATGTTCCATGACAAGAGGCCATGTGTGCGCCACAGCTAGAAACGGCCAGCCAGAAACACCAGCCCTGCCACCCACAAGATGACAGCATGAGAGATGGCTTTGCCAATCTTCCATGCTGTCTCCACAAAGGCTGAGCATTGCCTAGACCATCCCACCAAACACGTGGGCTCAGTACAAATGAGACCCTAAATGCTTAGATTATCCAATGCATATATATTTGGTAATGATCAATAAGAAGATGCCCACTCAATCAGAGGTGTAACCCAATACCCAACCTAGATATATCAACTACCTTTGACCGAGGGAGATACGTGAACATCTGCCTCCATGTTACCCTCTTGTCTTTTCTCCTAGCCCTTCCTCTTTCTCCTCCTCCTCTCCTTACTCCTCCTCTTCCTTTCCTTACTCCTCCCACCTTAGTTCCTCCTACATATCACCCTTCCTGTTAAAATAAAAAAAAAAAAACCTTTCTCTCAAAATACAATTAGAGCATAACTATACCAATTTGTACCAGTAAAGTACAAGATAGACCTAATACCCAGTCCATCATTTTGTTGACTAACCAGAACCTCTGTCATCTATCCTAACTAAAAGACTTAGTTCTGAACCTGACTTTTTCTTGGCTTTAGAATGAATGTCAGCTAAAAACCATCCTCTCAAATCTTTTCTCTCAAAGTAAATAGCTGGGATTGGCTATGAGAGTATAAGTCTTCAACCCTCTCAGAAATCCAGAATGATTGAATTAACTGAAACTATGGGAAGCACAAAACATAGCTTCTAAAAATTAGCCAATTTATAGAGACCACTGAACACCTGGACAGTCCCTATACTACAAAATGTTGGAGCATTCAATCTTCAGCCTTCTGGCCCAGGATCATCTGATGGACCAAGTAATGCAGAATTATTAAGGGCTGATTATGCTGTCTTGGCAGATATAATCAGTTGACTATTCTGTAAGTGTTCTTTTCTGGACAGTAATTTGTCTGTAGATGAAAAGAGGCAATTCTTGCCTAGTGGCTGTCTCATCACAACTAGAGTAACTCCAAAGATGCTCAATTTCTTCCTAGAATCCAAGACAGAAAGCTGTCAGGAGCAGACAGGTCTCTAATCAAAATGAATATTACTACAGGAATGTTTGTAATGTCAATTCTGTGGACTTCTGACATTTTGAAAACCAACTATTCATGTAAGGCAATCTGGACTGCTATCTGTTAACTCCTCTCAGCTATTTCTAATTAAAATATAGAAAACACCCTACCAATAAACTCAGAGCCATGAATTTGCTATAGGCCCTTAACTCACAGGCTAATCATCTCAAATCAGTTAAAAAAAAGTTAAGAAGGACTGGATCTAAGCCTTGTATTCCTAAATGTGTTATATAGGCACAATGCCTATGAGAGTAACAATATTAATCTCACTTTTATATCAATAAGAAACCGGTACCAATGAAAACCTTAAATTTAAAATCAAAGTAAATTTTGTACCATTTAAGAAATTATAACTTCAGCATAATAACAATTATACAGATTTCTACCAATAGGTTATGGTTATGCAATAAATCCTAGCTATTCCTCCCTATTCCAACAAAACCACTACTTTTCCCTAGAAAGACAGCTCAATATTACGTACCTCAGTTCCCAAGCCCAGGTTAATAGGGGCGCCGACTCTTCATTAACTTCTTCAAGTTATGGGCGTTATTAGAAGAGGGGCGGGGGAAGGGTAAATTTATAAGCCTCTGACATCTATGTCTTCACTGCATCCAGCTGAAATTCTAGGATATTCTAGGACACCAGAGGTTGGAGCAGGTCTGCTCAGCATGCTTGATGAGTAGATACACCAAGGCTGTGTATTCTGCAATATACAATTCTCAAAACAAACTTTAGTATCAAGATAATTTTTTGTTTGAATTCTGGAATCTAGTCTTCTGGGGCCCTGCCTTTGTCATGTCTAATCCATATAATTCTGGGAGGTAGAAATATCTTAATTGTCTCTTCTGACAACACCCAGACAAAACATTTTTCCCTAAACAGCATATCTTTGATCCAGTAACCAGAAAAATCTTTATCTAAACCTCTTTCCCAGAGGAAAAAAATATAACCACAAGACTGAAAATCACACCCATCTTGAAAATAAAATCAATTTAATAACTAAAATATTGTATGTGCCTATTCTTTAGGCCTTCCCTATTTTGCCAAGCAGGAAATGAACCCAGAATTCCCGTAAGGCCCACGTTAGACAGAACCCGAGTCTCCTGTGAGGCAATATAACTTTATATCATCTGAATATACCTGATTTACACTATCTTCTTGTTCGGCCCTCTGCCGAGAACAGTTTTTTATTTTCTCTCAGCAGAAGACCTGTCTGCCAACAGTTTCTTTGTTCACAGTTCCCGTGCGGGAGTCATGTGACTCTTATCAGTGCCAATCACTCACTCACTCACTCACTCACTTTTTTTGTTTTAAATACAACTTTTACTCTCAGGTGAATAGACTTAAATTTCTAGTGAATTTGTGCCTGAAACTGGTGCGCCACTTTGTTGCAGTAATAATTTAAAAAATGGCCACAGGTCAAGCTGACTATCTAAGCTGCAGGTGGCTCTGGCCACTATGTTCCGTTGGCCAGAGGGCATGTGCGTGCCACACCTAGAAATGGCCAGCCAGAAACACCAGCCCTGCCACCCACGAGACACCAGCGTGGGAGATGGTTCTGCCAATCTTCCATGCCGTCTCTGAAAGGTTGGGCATTGCCCAGACCATCCCACCAAACATGCAGGCTCGATACAAATCTAAATTCTTAGATTATCCAAAGGCTTATATATTTGATAATGATTAATAACAAGATGCCCACTCAATCAGAGGTGTAACCCAATACCCAACCTAGATATACCAACTATCTTTGACTGCGGGAGACATGTGAACATCTGCCTCCATGTTCCCCTTTCTAGTCTCCTCTCCTAGCTCCTCTTCCTTCTCCTCTTCCTCTCCTTAGTCCTCCTCTTTCTCTCCTTACTCCTCCCACCTTAGCTCCTTCTACACCTAACTATTAAAGAAACCATGAGAGGCAACTAGGTTTGTGCTGCCCATGAACTAAATTGGCTTTAGATGCAACTGCCTCTGTCCAAGCTGGATGAGGATCAACCTCCTTCATATCTACAGGAAATGGAGGCACTATTGCTTAGTGATACTGGCCCACAGAAGACAGAGTGCAAATAAAGAGTATTTATAGCTGTCTCATGCTCAAATCCTCAGGTGTCAAAGTTAGAAAAGGGGGCTGAGGAGAGGGTTCAGTAGGTAAACACACTTGTCATGCAAACCTAATGATCTGAGTTTGGATCCCCAGAACCCACATGAAAGACAAACACCATAACCCTACCTGTTCTTACAGGGAGACGAGATAGAGAAAAGAAACTTATCAGGAGCTAGCCTGGTGTACACAGCAGTGAACAAGAGATCATGTATCAAGCAAGGTGGAAAGCAAGAATCCACAACAATCCAAGGTTGTTTTCTACCTTACACACCTGGGAACATGTATCCACACGCACACAACCAAGGACATACATACACTCACGCAATATTAAAAATGTTTCAGTCAAACTAACCTTGAAAATAATGCACATATAAAAACTATTTTGAAAATGGTGCTTGGTAATAATTTTAAGTTAATCTGACAAAAGTTTGAAGAGTCCACTTTAAAATGGCTTGTTAAAACTGAACAACTGAATTAAATATGTTCTTAACAAGAGATATACTGGAGCACTAATTATTTTTGAAGGCTCTTTTGTTAGGGCTATAGTTCATCATGTCATACTCAACACAACTTGTACTATGGAGTCTTTCTTCTGGTGATTTATGTCAACTGACACTAAGGAGAAACTTTCTGCAACTGGTGAATTAAATTACCATTCATTACCATCTCATTTAAATATTATTATCTTGCCAGAGCTGCCAACAGAGAGAAGCAGTTCTAACATTACTGATAATGAGGGACAATTTGATCCAACTGATGGACTAAATGAGAACTAGTTCCCATCTGTTCTCCTTCCTAGGTCTTCTCTCTTGTGAAACAGAGGGTCTCACTCTAGCTAGCTCTGGCTAGCCTTGAACTCATGAGAATCCTGCTTTAGTGTCCCAAGTACTAAGATTATAGGTGTGAACCACTGTGGTGAGCTTATTTGCCACTTTTCTATTTTGTATGTCATATTAAAGTAGACTAGGATTTTTTTTATTTCCTCATATTTGATTGTACAATACAAAGTTGATTACAATGCTTTAGCAAACACTGTATTTAAAACAATACAAACTTACAATGTGTGGTAAGAGAAAACAATTATTTCAATATATTCCAATTCAGCATGAAAGTGAAGTGCTCACTGCTAAAGTTGAGATCAACTGCAGCCTTTCAAGTAAAATACTCTCCTGGCCTCCTCTGAGACAGGGCCTCACTGTGCAGCCCAGCTAGCCTCAAACCGGGCCTCCTTTCTCAGTCTCTCAAATGCTGAGGTTACAGGTACAAACCCAGCTGCTTCCCCAACTTTATAATGTCAGGTCTCTGAGCAAACAACTCTTTCCTCTGTCTTCATTTCTATTGTATTCTTGGAGCTTCACAGTGTCAAAGAAGTGAAAAGTAACACTAGAAACACATATAGCTAAGACACCTGGCTTTATATACACAAAAGTTTAATAATGTTGTCACAACCCCTAATAAAATGTACTTATGTACTAATCCAGAATAAACTAACTGTACATATTAAATTGTTCAAGTATATCAAGAGCACTGCTTATAAAAAAAAGAGAGGACCCAATATAGACAGGCATCTCTTTGAAGCCTAATTATAACTTCAATATGATTAAGGGACAGTTCTATATATATATATATTTAATTTTACAATATCATACATTCACAATTATTGCAAATTTCAAATGAACCAAACATAAGATGTGATTTACATTAGTTTAATGCCTTCTGTACAGCACCAGAGGTTAAAAGTGGATCTGACTAACCAATGTTCTTTATTAGTCACAATTTGCCATCACACATTTCTACAGTAAACATACAGGGGAGAGGAAGACAGCTCAGGCCAAAAGCTTTCACCTTTAATAAATACGCACTTCATCTACTCCATATGAACACCCAATCAAGTGACTGGTCTCTGAAGGCTACGCAAGTCGCAGGGGATTCTCTAGGTTTGCTTTGAAAGTTTCAAGAAACTTGGTAGCTAGTTCATCATCAACCACTCGGCTGTCACTTGACATTGTGACAGTTATAAGCTGGTGCTGCTGAAGTTGGGGGTTCCCCTCTTCATCCTCAGTGAGCTTCAGCACTGGGCGGAATCTCCCAACTGCCAAGATACAGGCCTGAGGTGGGTTAATGACTGCAGTGAACTCATCGATGCCAAACATCCCCAAGTTGGAAATACTAGAGAAGGGAGAAAAAAAAACTGCTGAATGGCACGGTCTGAATTCGTATCTGTACTTTATTACAGAGCCTCATGCTATGCTACTCAAAGCCAAAGAACATGTCTGTCAGCATACTTATAAATATCATAACTATTACCGAACAGTGAGTACTCAACTGGAGGTCCACATCAGTGACATCCAGCCAGAAAGGAAATGTAAGGTGTGACTAGTGAAGATAAGGAACGCAGCTGTTAGGGTTTACAGACGAACTCGTGATGAAAAGCTAAAGTTCTACACAGAAACTAAATAAGTGAATTTATGTTCCCAGGTAAAAGGTCAAGATAATTATATTTTATGTAAGTTATTAACATTTAACTATGAAACCTGAAAACAGTATCATTTAGCATAATGCCAAAAGACAGATATTAGGTATGTAGGAGATTTAAAGAATATCTATGACTGCTATGAAGAAAGGTATAAAACAAATGAAAAAAACAGAAATATTCGACAATGGCTGAGTTGCCAAATTTAATTAGGAATCCCAATCAAAATCTCAGCTAGGCAAATGTTGTGTGTCTGTGTTTGAAAATCAAATGGACTCTAAAATTTGTGGGTATATGTAGAGCCAGAAAGATAATCATGAGTGTGAACAAAGCTGGAAGGTCTTCTTACAAACATGTGACAGTTAGGTTTCAGTGCAAACTGATTGAGAGCCAGACACAATGCAAAACTTGACATGGAAGCTGAATAAGACAGCCATGTCACCTTCTCCTTGCTATGGGGAGAAACCTTCCAGTGACAGGCCTGGGCTGATTTCATGTTTTTATAGGAAAGAAAGATCCTTGACTTCTACTTTACAGCACATGGCAATCTGTTTCAGAAAAGAGAATGGCAATGTCTCTCATGACAACCCAGAAGAGCTAGAAAGGCCACTAGAAAGGCCAGAGCTCCTGACAAGAGAGATATCACCAACCAGGAGGAAAACCTTTGGCAAACAGAAATTCATTTGCAGAGTTTCTGTCCATTAAAATATCAGCAGGAGAGCAGAAACAAGGACGAGGGCTTGGGAGCCACCTGTATATGCATCTTACATGGGCTATGCATGTGCACATGCTAAGGCCTACCAATTGGTTTTACAGAGCAGATGCCAGACTTTCACAATGTCTTCATATGATGAACTACCAGATAACCAAATAACTGACATATTAAAAAGGTGTCCAGCACTATTCCTTGGCATGTTTCTGATCACAAAATCCCAAGAAATGGTCAAATTTAAAGCCTACTATTAAAATGCTGTCAAGAACATGTAACACTGGGACTCCATACAATGACGAGAGAAGTGAAAATCAGTGCAACCATTTTGGAAAACTCTGGCAAAATCTGTCAAAGTTTTGAATCCAGGAATTCTACTTTTAGGACTACATGACAAACTAGGCCCCATAAGGCAATGGCAAGCATGTGCGTGATGCATTGTAATACTGTAATAGCATCAGTCTGGAAAGCACTGTAATACCTACAGGGAGTAAGACCAATATGGATATGTCAGCAGAGATTATTTAGGAGAATAATAAAATACTACTAATAATAATCACAAGAAGGAAATGGCTAAGGTTTATAAACCTACCTTGTTTATAAAGTAAGTAAAAAAATAAAAGCTTAAGAATGTGGATGTCATTTTAGGATAGCTAACAGCCAATAAAAAGAATGCTCATAAATTCAGGGACTAGACAAGGCTGCCCACTCTCCCCCTACCTATTCAACATAGAACTGGAAGTCCTAGCCAGAGCAACTAGGCAACAAAAGGAGGTCAAAGAGATACAAATTGGAAAGGAAGAAGTCAAAATTTCACTATTTGCAGATGATATGATAGTATACTTAAGTGACCCCAAAACTTCCACCAGAGAACTCCTAAACCTAATAAACAACTTTAGTAAAGTGGCTGGGTATAAAATTAATTCAAACAAATCAGTAGCCTTCCTCTACTCAAAGATAAAGTGGCTGAGAAAGAAATTATGGAAGTGACACCCTTCACTATAGTCACAAATATTATAAAATACCTTGGTGTGAATCTAACCAAGCAAGTAAAAGACCTGTATGACAAAAACTTCAAGCCCCTGAAGAAAGAAATTGAAGCAGATCTCAGAAGATAGAAAGATCTCCCATGCTCATGGATTGGCAGGATTAATATAGTAAAAATGGCCATCTTGCCGAGAGCAATCTACAGATTTAACGCAATCCCCATCAAAATTCCTACTCAATTCTTAACAGAGATAGAAAGAGCAATTCTAAAATTTATTTGAAATAACAAAAAACCCAGGATAGCGAAAATTACTCTCAACAATAAAAGAACTTCTGGGGGAATCACCATCCCTGATTTCAAGCTATACTACAAAGCAATAGTGTTAAAAACTGCATGGTATTGGAACAGAGACAGGCAGAAAGATCAATGGAATAGAATTGAAGACCCAGAAATGAACCCACACACCTATGGTCACTTGATCTTCGACAAAGGAGCTAAAACCATCCAGTGAAAAAAAAGACAGCATTTTCAACAAATGGTGCTAGTCCAACTGGAGGTCAGCATGTAGAAGAATGCAAATTGATCCATACTTATCTCCTTGTACAAAGCTCAACTCCAAGTGGATCAAGGACCACCACATAAAACCAGCTACACTGAAACTAATAGAAGAGAAAATGGGGAAAAGCCTCGAACACATGGGCATAGGGGAAAAGTTCCTGAAGAGAACACCAATGGCTTACGCTCTAAGATCAAGAATTGACAAATGGGACCTCATAAAACTGCAAAGCTTATGTAAAGCAAAGGACACCATCAATAGGACAAAGTGGCAACCAACGGATTGGGAAAAGATCCTTACCAATCCTACATCTGATAGAGGGCTAATATCCAAGGTATACAAAGAACTGAAGAAATTAGACTCTAGACTATTAAATAACCCTATTAAAAATGGGGTACAGAGCTGAACAAAGAATTCTCAACTAAGGAATCTCGAATGGTTGAGAAGCACCTAAAGAAGTGTTCGACATCCCTAGTCATCAGGGAAATTCAAATGAAAACAACACTAAGATTCCTCCTCACACCAGTCAGAATGGCTAAGATTGAAAACACAGGTGATAGCAGATGCTGGCGATGATGTAGAGAAAGAGGAACATTCCTCCATTGTTGGTGGGATTGTAAGCTGGTACAACCACTACGGAAATCAGTCTGGCAGTATTTCAGAAAATTGAACATAGTATTACCTGAGGACTCAGCTATACCATTCCTGGGCATATACCCAGAAGATGTTTCAACATACAACAGGGACACATGTCCACTATGTTCATAGCAGCCTTATTTATAATAGCCAGAAGTTGGAAAGAAGCCAGATGTCCTTCAACAGAGGAATGGATACAAAAAATGTGGTATATTTACACAATAGAGTACTACCCAGCTATTAAAAACAATGAGTTCATGAAATTCTTAGGCAAATAGATGGAGCTTGAGAATATCATCCTGAGTGAGGTAACCCAATCACAAAAGAACATACATGGCATGAACTCACTGATAAGCGGATATTAGCCCAAAAGCTCACAATACCTAAGACATAATGCATAGACACATGTGGGTGTTTTGGTTTTATTTTAGAAGGAGTAACAAAATACTCAACCAGAGATCCCAGGGTCTAAACCTCCAGCCTGGGAAAAGAAAGGGAGGGACTCATGGCTCCACTTGTATAGGTAAAGGTAACTGAGGGTGGCCTTGTTAGGCAACAGTGGAAGTGGAGGGCCATGGTCCCCGAAAGTTTGGATCCCTAGTGTTGGGGAATGCAAGAGCAGGGAAGTGGGATTGGGAGAATGGTGGGAGCACACCCTCATAAAAATTGGAAGAGGGGGTATGGGATAAGGGGCTTGGGGGGGAGAAAGGAAGAGGAGATAACAGTGAAAGGTAAATATGTTAAAATATCCAATTTAAAAAAAAACAGATAATGGGTCTGGGAAAAAAAAAAAAGATAGTTTACTTATTTCAAACGATTTTCAAAAGTTTCCAGGAGATGCTTATTGGCTAAGATCTTATTTTAAGTTCTTCAAAAAAGAATTTATGTCTCTCTTTAATATTCTCAAGAGAGATGCAAATCCTAATTTCCCTCAACAATTAATTGACAAAAGAGGAGTAATTTTACAAAAAGTAGAAGAAGCTCTCATTAACTGATATATTATATAGATTGATTAATTGTTGGCTGTTTTATAATAGTCCTTTGATAAAAGAGATTATTAATAAAGAATTATATTTCTTTAAATAGTGTCTTCATGACTCTCTGAGGGTGGAAGGAGCATGCCTTGTTTATTCTTAACTTTCTAAAACTAAAAGCTCACGGCAAATCTGCCGCTGATTGCCTCTGGCATCGCTGAGACCAATAAAAACTATGCCACAACTATGTGGAAGGATCCTCTTACCCTTTAATGGAATGGT
Organism: Rhabdomys pumilio; assembly: GCA_030674055.1. Classification (NCBI taxonomy): domain Eukaryota; kingdom Metazoa; phylum Chordata; class Mammalia; order Rodentia; family Muridae; genus Rhabdomys; species Rhabdomys pumilio. Next base: position 168,360,687 of record JANHMN010000002.1, read on the forward strand.
CAGGACCCAGTTCCTATATGGGGCCAAGGATTGGTATGCCTGTTTGATATCACAGAAGGCACAACTAAATGGCTACCAAAAAGATTAATGAATTAAATAGATACCCCCACAAAACCAGGCCCAATTATAAATAAGATGAATAACAATTGACATGTAGGGAAGAGAAATTTCCCTGAGAATTCTCTTCTTTTTTCCTTTCCAGGTAAAAATTAATCACCTGTGATGTTTGCTATTAGGAGTTCTAATCCTGATGCTGGCCTCCGGACTTATATACTACTCAGACCTCCAATGGGCCTTTGACAAGGACATCAAAAAGCTATAGATTGACATCACTAATCTGAAGAAATTCCTCGTTTCACTGTCTGATGCGATCCCCAAAAATTGCAAAGGACTTTATTGGACTTGATTTTCTCTTTTACAATAGAAAAGACTGTGTATAGCTCTAGACTGAGTACAGCCCTTAAAGAAGAATGCTGCTTTTACATAGACAAAACAGGGATGATTAAAGAGAGCATGAAAAAGGCCAGAGAAGGTCTTGAGAAAAGACAGAGAGAGAAAGAGAAAAAGGAGAGCTTGTACAAGAATTGGTCTTCAACCTCTCCATGACTGTCAATCCTACTTCCTTCCATCTTGGGATCATTAATTGGGTTATTTTTGCTTATTTCCTTTGGTCTCTGGGCCTTAAATAGGATGACTAACTTTGTGAAACAACAGATAGATAATCTGATAGCAAAATCTATTCAGATACATTATCATAAGTTAGCTATGGAGGACCACGAGACTCTAGATGAGGTTGTTACTCTATCCAGGGTGTTCCCAAGTCCCATTTCCACCCAACCTAAAAGAGGCGACTTCAGCCCCTAGACCAAGCAGAGAGGGGCCCAGAACCCCCTCTGTCTGGCGATCTAAATTCTTGCTGAGGCTGCGAGGCTAAGCACTGCAAGGGAATATAAATAAAAGTTAAAAATATGTTTCTGGGTTCCCTGAGGGACAAGCCTGTCTGCATAGGGGTTGATGTCAAAAGTATCCCCTCTCCAGGAAAAAGACATTGGGATGGGTATGGCCCTCATGCCTCACTGGACAATGACAGGAGGACTGGAGCCATTACAAGGTCCCCTTTAATTACTGGAGGTCAGGCCTCTATCCCTGCCTTGGCAAGATTAGAATCAATATGGCCCATCTACACCTGGAGAAGGGAGGAGATGTCAGGGACAGCCCTGATTATATACTGAAGGCCTAAAATCAGCCATAAGCCTAAAATCAGCAATAGACCTGACATACATGCCTGCTAACACAAAGTCTTGGGTCTATGGAAAAACATTGAAACAGATGGCTATAAACTATTGTAAACAGGCAGCTTTCGTGGAAATCTACCAGCCTGAGTAGTCATAGACCTTGTAAATAGGCAGCCTTGGTGGATAGTACCAAATTAGATAAGGACAAGTAAATCATAGGCAGAGTCATAGTGACCTGACCCCTGAACCTTCACCCAGCTGATACCCTGTTCTGAAAGATATCTGTACTCCCTCTGAACACCTATGCTCCTGTGTCATCCCCTTCCCCACATCCTGCATTTTTGTGTTTATAACCCCTGTGTTAAAAAGTACAAATTATGATTTGATAATAAAACAATGCTCATTTCAAAACCAATAGGCTCCTTTAGCTATGATAGGAAAGCCTAACTACTAAGAACAATACTTTCTCATGTCCTGCTATCTAAATTAAGGTACATGATACTGAACCTATATTTTAAAAATGTCTTCAACAAATAAACGAGAAAAGATTGACATGGATCAAGTAAGTCTTATTCTACTTGCTTGATGCTACTGATAATTAAGAATTTACATCTTACCTAAAAGATCCTCCTTGGTACTCCTCTGGCATCAATTTTCCATCTCTTGCTTTCTTTGACAGAACCTGAGGAAAGGACAGAGTACAGCAACACAACACAATCATGTCACAGTTAATGTGTCACTCGAAATACTGTACAGGGCATACCCTTGTCTGGAGCTCAGGTGAGTGCTAGATATTTAAACGTTCATCTAACTAATTACAGGAAGCTCAAGAACAGACAATCTAAGAAGTTAAAGCACTACAAAGTTCCCTGAAAAGCTTTGGAGCTCTTGGTTTGCCCTGCACTAACGCTGTGCAATGGTTCCATGCCTTCTATACAACACTGTATACACTCCCCATAAGGCTTAAAGGAGGCATTCTTGTCAATCCAGTAGGTTTTGAAAAAATTATAGTATTGCACATGTCTCATCAACTATAAGGATAAGCTTGCTTCTGCCTTTTAGTGAAGAAAAAAAGATAGTGCAAGACCTAGGGTTTGCTATTATACAAAAATACAATAATTGCATATAATGTATATAGTAACTCTCTACAAAATACATATAAATGATGTAGTGACAGTGTTTCACAGATTTGATTTTGGCTGTAACCTGCCTTTAACCCAACACTAATGTCTTTGGGATTATTGAGAGTCAAGAAGTGACTCAGCCAGGGGTCCACAGATTTTACCAGCAAGTTTTACTAAAAACACAAATTCTCTGAACACATAGTGTATTCCCAAGCATCTAGAACTGGATCCATGTCAATGAACAAGGTAGTTAACATCAGATAGAACACAGCACACAGAAATGACTAGTGATTTTGAGAGTGAGGCAACAAGGGATACCCTGAGAACACAGGATAGGGAAATGTATAAGCCATGGAAGATACAGAAGGTCTGTGAAGGTAATGCTGCAACTGAGACAAAATACCGAGAAAGAGACAGCCAAAAGCAAGGCTCCAGGAGAAGCTATGCATTGCCAGCATAAATCCTGAGCCAACCTGGCAAAGATCCAGGCCCCACTCCAAAAATATGTTTCCCTTCTGGCTAGCCTGAGCATTAGTCTCCTCACAGCTTGCTCACTGGCTGCCTGAAGCCCTGATCTCACATTCCTGCAAAGCCTTTATTGCATCTTCAGTGGATGACTGGTAACTCAGAGCTCTCTCTTCTTAACTTTGTCTCAGTCATTAATCCTGATTTACGGATATGTCTACTACCAGAGCACCACAGCTACACACAGGCCCAAGCACCACAGCTGCACACAGGCCCAAGCACCACAGTTGCACACAGCTCCAGGCACCACAGCTGCACACAGCTCCAAGCACCACAGCTGCACACAGCTGTACACAGCTCCAAGCACCACAGCTGCAAAGCTCCATTCCTTTTCTTCTTTGTTGCCAATCAAGTCATTGCCATGTGTGTGGTCTAACTGCTAATTCTTCAGCTATCCTCCACCCATTTATTCCTTAAATTTGGAATATGGAATTTTGTTTGCTTATTTTAGAGAACATCACTGATTTAGAGGAGTAACAGCCTCACTACTAGCACCAAACAACTCAGTGGGAAGTATAATATGTGGCTGTTGAGAGCACAGGCTCTACTCTATAGAGCCCAGCAGACAGGGTTGAATAAGAAATCCACCACTTAACAGCACAGAAGCTGTTATTTAAACAAATAAAACAAAAACAAATTAAACAAATAATTTGTTATTAAACAAATTATTTAAGTGTTTTCCTTATTAGTTCATCAATTCCATAAAATTATTGTTTTGTCTCTGATAAAGTATCTTTAAAGAGGACTGAAGAGATTTAATATTTATGATTGGCTTACAGCAAAGGCTGACACACAGGGCTAGCATGGTGGTGGTGTACATACTGTTAGTCCCAATACTTGGGAGGCAGAAGTAGGTAGATCTCAGTGAGCTTGAGGCCAGTCTGGTCTTCTAAGACAGTCTAAATCAAATCAAGACTACATAAAAAGACTTCTTTCAAACAAACAAACAGCTGATACATAGGATGCCTGTTTGTTTTTTATTACAGTCACTGTTGTTACTGTTAGTTATACAAATACCTTTAGAATTCTTTAAAAAGCTCACAAAACATTCATTTAAGAGATAGATATATTAGTCTACATAGTCACAAAATGAATATACTTCTAGAATTAAAATCACTCTAATGTTTTTCTGTTCAAACTGTTCAAAGCATTACATTTTTGAATAAGACACAGTATAAAATCTCCATGTATAACAAATGATAACAAAATGGCAACTGTACAGGAACTTTCTTCTAAAATGGGGACATGGCTTGTTTACCTTTCCTGGAGGGTAAGAAGTCAAGTTCAACAAGAAAGCACAGAGGAGTAAGTACACTTACTACCAACAGAAGAGCAGCAGCTGAAGCACCGTGACCAATGAGCTTAGACACAGCACTCAGTTTATGCCTGGCACTCCAAAGACTCAGAGTGGCATGCTGTCTGGGCTAGAGCAGCAGTACCCTTAGCTAGTGCTCAACAAACCTCAACACCTCAACAAAGGTGCTGGGAGGCTGTGGGGACTACTCCCTCATCTCTTAAACCAAGGTTCTTTCAAAAGGAAAGACCAGAGAATGCAAGCATAGCCATTTTAATGACGTGGTGTTATAGTAGTAAAAAACCACTCAGAACCATTGAAACCTGTAGTAGTTAAAATTTAATGCACATCAAGACTGGAAAATCCCTGCTCTACAGATCAGTAAATTCCACCTAACATTTTAAAAATGTTACTTCAACACTTAGTCTCCTTTCACCTTGAACACTGAAGTACATGCTTCTCAATGGTGCTAAAAATCCTTGACACCTAAAATTCATGAATAGTATCCCCTGAACCTGTAGCTTCACTTTGTGGTATTTCAGTTACCCTGAAATTGTCAACCCCAGGATGACAATATTAAATAGAAACATTAAGTGGAAAATTCTAGATATGAATAGTAAGTTTGAAATTACATGCTTTTTTAAGTAGCATGATGAAAGCACATACTGCCTCCTAGTCCAGCTTTCTCATGCTATACACACCGAGCAGCTCTCTCAACCACATCAACTCTCCTGGCATCACCACAGTGCTCATGTTCACCCAGTTCATACTTAAATGTTTCCAATGGGCAAGAATAATGATGCTGGCAACTTTATTACACTGAATCGTTATAACTGTTCTACTTTATTGTTATGTAAAACTTGTAATGTGCCTGATTCATAAACTGAGCTCTGCACAGGTCTGTATGTACAGGGAAAAGTACATATAGAGTGTTTTCCAGCATCTCTGAGGGTTCTTTAGAATATATCCCTTGTGGGTCAAAAGAAACAACTTATGTTATATCCCAGAAAACCAGACTATTAACTCTGACTTTTTAACTGACCTAATTAGTACAACCTATCAATTAAGAAAAACTGTTGCATTTTAATCTTTAAAGATATTAAAGTTCCAATAGAAACACTTTAGTGTGATACTTCTGCCAAAAAAATGGCCTTGGGCATTACAGTGGCTGTCAAAGTTAGCTGGCATGTATTCCTACTTTATAATGTAAGGTTATGTGCTAGTGACAAAAAAAAAAAAAAAAAAAGCCTTCATATTGCAACTTCAAAAATTGTTTTTTTTTTAAGACATTCAGGAATCCCTTTGGAATGCTAATTACTTTTAGTGGTCTTAATTTACAAATTTAAAATTTAAAATCTACCTGAAATAACATCATGCTGGCTAGTCTTATGTCACGTTGACACACACTTGAGTTATCTGAAAGGAAGAAATCTTAATTGAGAAAATGCCTCCATAAGTTCAGCTGTAAAGCATTTTATTGACAGGGGAAGGCCCAGCTCATTGTGGGTGATGTCATCCTTGGCTGGTGGTCCCAAGTTCTATAAGAAAGCAGGCTAAGCAAGCCAGTAAGCAGCACCTCTATGGTCTTTCTATCATCTTCTGCCTCAAGGATCCTTCCCTGTTTGAACTCCTGTCCCGATTTTCTTCAAGGTAAACAGTGCTGTGGAAGTATAATCCAAATATAACCTTTCCTTCCCAGCTTGCTTTTTGGTCTTGGTGTTTGGTCACAGCAAATAGAAACCCTAACTAAGACAAATTTTAAGACTAAATTTTGGACTTTGGAAATTAAGCTTTGGCACAGAACATAAATGAAGCTGACCTCTAATTTATGTGCATATTAATTTTAGAATTTTTGAATATTAAATATTCCTTTAAATGCCTTGATAAAAACTGAAAACCTTAATAAGTACCTGGGATCACCCCTCCTCTGCACAGAAACCACATACACACACACACACACACCATGCATGCATGCACGCACAGCCTCTTAGCAGGTGCTAAGATGAAAGTACAGCCAACAGTTTGAAAGCAGTCTTCTGGACACATACCTTTACAGAGTCAGCGATCTCCTGTATGCCCTTAGCAGCTGCATCTTTTATGATTGGTGTAATTAAACCTTTATCTGTTGCCACGGCCACTGAAATGTCAACAGAGGGCAGCTGCTTTGGGCCTTCTCCATCCCAGGTGACATTAACCCCAGGCATTTGCTGTAAGCAGAAAAAAAAAGATGCTATGAAGGAAGCAGATTATAGTCAATATATAGACTATAAAGCAGATAGAGACCAAGATTATAGACAGAGAAATGTGACTTACATTATTCCTCATGTGAATAAAGTTAGACAGAAGGAAATACATAAAACTTTGGTTTGGGAAAAAATGGACATTGATTATTGTCCATGTCTGGGAAGAACAAACACTTTACAGCAGTATGCACAACTAAGAAAATCCTGATGATATACATGTTTTGAACTGCATGACCAATATGAACTTGAAGGGGACACGGTAGCAGAAAACAGTAGTGACATTCAACTGCACAATTCCGAAATACATATTAACAAGCCCTCAGTAAATGAGCCTTCTATTTAAAACCAATTTCCCAAGCATCACAAACAGGAGACAGACATTAGCCACAGAGGTACAGACTTAACTAGAGAGAGAACTACCCTGAAGAATGAAAAGAACAAAATGGCTAAATGCCTGGACGGTGTGTATTGATGTTGCCAAATATCACAGGGTAAAACTGGGGCTGAACACAGAAACCAAAAGCCAATTTCTCTTCTCAGAAATTCCGTGTTTTCTGCAGAGTAAGATCAAGAGTCCAGGAATGTCATTTACCAATGGCAAAGCACAGCCTCATTCTGCTCTGTTTGTCCCATGTCACTTCTGCATTCTGTGAGAATGAGGTCTGCACTCTATTTAGAGTCTTGTTTTATTCCTTTACCTTATAATCAGCGAATTATTCTTAGAATTTCTTTGTAGTTGTTCATTAACAACAATGCCACAATGTTAAAATAGTAAAATCAAAGACACAATCCCTCAAAAGATCCCAAATTCTTCAGATCATACAAAATATAAAGAACAAGAGGCTAGGTGGATGGCCAGGTTGACCAATGTTTGATTCCCAGCATCTGGATCAGGCACCTTGCAGCTGCCTGTAACTCCAGCTCTAAGGGATCTGAAGCCCGCTTCTGGAGTCCATGAGCACACACACACACACACACACACACACACACACACACACACACACACGTGTACAAGCCCATATATGAAACACAGACACAAACACACCAAAAATGAAATCTTAACAAAAAACAAGAACAGGTAAAACCTCCAAAAGGGAAGACTACTTTGAAATGACATTTAATTAATGAATACATAATAAAGAATCATGGGGCATGATCAAAGTTAAATCCAAAACAATATTCAAACTCTTAACCCTTTTAAAGAATTATTAAAATGAATTCCACACTCAAGTTTTCTAACCAAACAGACCTAAGAAAAGAAAGAAACATATATACTAATAAGTAACTGGGGAAAACAAGCTGGCAACCATCCAAGCAAGGTGGCACTTAGAGCATCCCAGGTAACATCAGCCTGGACAACCACAGCAGCCAGAGGCTCCTGGCTTATATATTTGGGCAACTGCATGAGGCGAGGAACCTTCTGGGAAATGCATGCTTTAAAAATGAAGAGAAGACTGCAAATTCAGGCACAGCGATATCTACAAAGGTAAAGAAGAAAGCACCAAGATTTCATCAAATTCAACTAGATCCAGTTATTTTTAATAGGGAATTGTGTAAATCCCTATTAGTTACTTAACGTGTGGACAGGTAAAGATAAAAAAGAGAGCTAGAATTCATTCTGACCAGGCCCCAGGTAACTATAAAGCAGCAGCTGAGGTGATGCAGGCTTCTGCTGACTATCTCTCATCTCAGTGCTGGCTGGCTCTTCTCTGAGAACAAGGAATCAGTGTGGATAGAACAGATGCTCTCTATTCTATATAATGACTTTGGGAACTCTTCTGATTCTCAGTTACCTGTAAACCAACTAAACTAAATAATAGGATATTTTAGCAATAGAATTATACACATCTTAATTTAAATGCCACAATTACTTTGGTTTGGCCACTTACTTTAAGAGTAACAGCTGCTGCTCTGATGATGAAGTCATTTACTGAGACTTTAATGTCATCTGAAAGAAGAACAAGTATATTAAAACCAGTATTTGTAATACGTTAACACTGACCCTTGCGATATCAAACATGCAGATTATGGACAAGTCTGGAACACGGCGATGAAAAACACTAGTCTGTTTGCTTTGTGACACACGTTTCCTTGGTTAGTAAAACAAGGAAAACATGTGGATTGCATGAAGTCCTACACACAGGGCTAAGGAGAGTGCACTGCTTACTTGTAGGGTGGAGTACAGCCTACAGGTAACCTGTGCTTACCATGCTCAGGCCTTGCACTCAATTATCAGAATTCTTCCCATCAAAAAGTCTTTTTCATTTTCAAATGTCTTTGTTCTGTGCACATTTTGTAATACATTGATGATATTAGAAGAGCGGAGTATGTAAGTATATCAAGTAGATGATTGTATTTGTAAAGGTGTTTAAACTTCCCCTTTATCTAACAGAGTGCATGACAAAGAGTTTAAGACAAACTCAAGCACCTTCAAGTATTAAATGGGAGCTACTTTTAACTCAGTGCCACAGCAGCCATATGCCAGCCTCTGATCACACCCGAGTCCATCACTCTCACCCAGAAGTCTGTCCTCTTCGTGCTGCAGCCCAAAGAAGCACCCTGCACTTCATCACTTTCTTCCCTTCAACATTTACACTCACTGGCATTTTTGGTTGCTGAGACTCACCCAGTTTTTTTTTCTCTTCTCTGTCTACTCTTTTACTCTCGGCCCCTCCTCTCCATGTTCCTGCAACCCAGACAGGAACCTTCAGATTGGTGGTTCTGATGCCATTTAGAAGATGGCATCAGAACCATACCTCCAAAGTTCTATTTCTAACCTTACACACTCAGAGCTTCAGGATCCAGTTTCACATAGATGTTCCTATCTCCAAAGCAAGGCCTCTCAAATCTAATGTACACAAAGGTAACTTCATCTCAAGTACTTTTTAAAAATTCTATAGTATGGGAAATTTCAAATCCTGATAATTATAATTAACACACAGCTAAGAAACTGAATATGGTAATGTATACCTATAATTCTAGCACTGGAGAGCAGGAATAGGACTATCATGAATCTCTGTGAATGCATCTCTGTGGGCTACACAGACAGAACTTACTGGAACATCCAACCAACCAACCAACTAACTAACCAACCAACCAAACCCCAAGTATTAATTAAAATCCCAGACATAGACAGTTTCACTCTTAAACTCTATCAACAGTAAAAAGAAAATCCTATTCACTAAGCATTCCATAAAGTATAGGAGGAAAAAATATTTTCTAACTCTTCTACAAAATCTGAAGACGAACACTGGGAATACAAATGAACCAAGGAAAGGATGCAGAAAGGCAATTATTTCTTATGGGCATACATGCAATTATACATAGTCCACTAACACTCAGCCAATGTAAAGAATCTTAACAAAAGGTTAATGAAATCAAACAACACATGAAAAAGCTTGGTATGAGTAATATTGGGTTGATTCAAAAATTGACATTCAACCAATGGTAACTTAGCCAAAAGAGAAAGAGTATCTCAACGATGGAAAGAGAGAGAGAGAGAGAGAGAGAGAGAGAGAGAGAGAGAGAACATTTTGACAAAATTTCAGCATCTGTTCATGCTTAAAATTCTCAGAATCAGAGAATGGGAATTTTCTCAACCTGAAAAAGATCTATAAAAGACTTACTGCAAATGCTACAGAATGAATGCTTCAAAATACAGAACGCACAAGGGACACATATCTACATGCCTGGCATTTATAGTCAGTGCAATAAGGCAAGAAACAGCAAAAGGATGGGTAAGGTTAAGATAAGAACTTTATGCTAACAAATCCACACCTCTCTGAAACTTGATTTTGAAATGTGTTTAGAGAGACAATTCAATTTATTAATCTAAAAATGTGTTTTGAATACACAACTATAAAGTGTGTAAAGAGAGTGCTGTCTAAGACATACTTACAATCCATGCACTCTTTAATCAGTTAAGAGCTTTGTTAAGACCTTCACTTGTCCAGTTAGTACTACCAAAAGGTATTCAAGATAAGCATTTAGCCCGAGCAAGGCATTCATCTGCTCCTTTCAAAACCAACCGACCGACCGACCAACCGACCGACCGACCGACCGACCGACCGACCGACCAGAAATTCTAAGCTAAGGAAGCAAAACTATAAAGCCTACTTTTACTTAGGAAAACAACCACAGGGCAGTGTGTGACCCCATAAGACTATTGTCAGGCTCCATGTGTAGCAGAGAATGGATGAACGTCAACTGAATGACTAGGTGGAAACCACACAGAGAAGATGTTTGAGAGCAAGAACGAAAGTAAGTCCTTATAGTATATAAAGTAGTAAACTGTGATTAACTCACTATTATGCTACCCATCTATTTCATGTAGAGAAAAAACAATTCTCTCCCCTGTGCTAGAACAAGCCGGAGTAGAGCATAGTCAGGATATGAAATGAAATTAAAGACTGCACAAAGTACATTTTAACAAAGAAGTTTATGATCATCAGATAAGCATTTATTCTTCAGTGAGTAAATTCAACTTTACTGACCTTTGACCAGATCTCGTCTAACCTTTAAAACAGCTCCAAGGTCACAGTCAGCAGTAGCATAGGCATGAGGCACAGTACTTTTTGACTCAGTTAACCTCTTGGCAATAACTCTTCGCATATTGCTAGCAGGAATTTCAGTGAATGTACCCTGCTCCCCCACAAAAAAGAAAGAAGAAAGAGGCAATTTGTCCATTAAAACATATAACATAAATGGAAAAATAGATTAAACCACTACCTATCTGAAATTCTAAGAGACTTAGTAATTACATAAAAGATTAATTTAAGAAAAGTACTATTAAAATTCTTTATGCAAAGGGAGAATATAAGAAATCTAAGTATTTGGCTTGAGTTTATACAACTATAGAAAAAAATAGCAAAATTTAAATTTCAATTCTGAATGAGACATTCTGTATTAGCAAGTTTAAGATAACTAAAAGGAAACCAGCCTACCATCACTGTATACATACATACTGTGTATACCCACACATATAAACAGGCATGTTGAGTATAGGAGAAACGTATTACTATGTACATATGTAAAATGCATATATGCTCATGTATGCACAGGTATGTTGATTATGAGAACACAGAAAGAAATAACCTAGCTATCTAGTTGGACAGCCTGTAAGCAGTTTTTATTACAAATGCTGACTACAGGCAAGTCTTATAAAGACCACATAGTGTAAAAAAAGGTAACATATTACATAAGGGATAATCGGTCAATGACTATGCATTTCTGTGATTTAAAAATAATCACGAGTATCTTATTTCCTAAGAATTCAAAGTATAAGCTATAAATGAGATAAAAAAAATCTTTCTTTAATTTTAATATAAATTATTTTGTAAAGGTATGGACATCCAATTACACTTAATCCTGTTCTCATCTTTTATTCTACTCTTGGATGGAATTACATTCACCTAAGGCCAATAAAAAAACCCTATAATTTATTTTTCCTATTACAAATGATATTTAAAGAACACTTCTGTTAGCAAAATGTTTTGATTGCATGGAGCACATGTTCTCTGTACTCTGTGAGCATCTGAAAAATTTATCGCCCTCCTACTTTGACGAATCCTCTACAGCCTACTTTAAGGAAGATTTGACACACTAAATTTTTATGTTGAAAGTATACTATTAATGTTCACAAGAAATGCTGCCTGTGAAACTCTTAGTTCTCAGTCCTTTCCAAGCATGATAATGAACAATCTTCTTTATTAGTGGAAGTGGTGTGTTTACCTTCCTATTTAAAGACACATAAAAGAAAAATGGGTTAAACAGACAAACAAAACAGCTGGAACACAGCTGTCTCTGAGGAAGAAAGTGTATCATGTAGTATGACAAATTCTTAGTAGCTCTTAATTCCTTTAACAAAAACCAAATGTACCCGTAAGAAGGAGCTATGAATTATTCTTACATCCAAGGAAAAGTACCATGACTACAGCATATATACACATGGTAAAATGAGCCAAATCACAATCCTCTTTGGAAGAGAGTGCCATACAAACAGTTCCACTTGTGCTATGAAATCTATAAGAAAACCAATTGTGGGTACTCTCTATATTTACAGCTTGTTAAAATGAATTTATTAAAAAGTACCTATAAAGCACACAGTACTTGCTTTTATTTTCTTTCTCACACACAGACCATAACAGTCTTACTAAGAAGACCTTACCGCTGCATTAGGTTGCCCAGGGATGGATACTGGTGGGATCATTGGCCGAGGGTAAGATGGCCCAGCAGTGGCCTGAGGAGGTACAGATACTGAAAGAGTGGACGGAGGAGATGGGGCTGGTCTGAATTCGGTCATCTTGCCCATCTGTTTCAGCTCAACTAACTTGAGTGCATCTCTGGAAATGAAAGGAAATTGGATACCCATGAAGCAACAAGAAATACAAGACAGACTTAGAAAATTATGCTGAGGTGCGAGGAAGAGAAACACCAAAGCCAATACTACAAAATCTAAGCAAGTCTTTCCCTACGCAGTATTCTGATTCTTGTTAGGTATCTGATGGCTAGTCATAAATTTTCAAAACCCAATTAATTAATTGAATTTCTAATTAGAATAATCAGAACCTATTGGGCATATCTGAGATACAATTTTCTCTAGGGGGGGAAAACCTCTTACTTAGTATCTTATGGTAACATGAGAAGCAGAATTCTATGATATGTTAATCTATTTGATCCATATAACACCACAGTATTGGGTAAAGATAGTAATTTTTATTAAAAAGTAAACTTATATTTTATTGGGAGACAAGTGTCATTAGCTAGATGAATACTGTAGTAACTGAAACATTTACTGTGTTTATGAAGGAATTCTCACATGGCCTTCAGAGTGTCAAGTTCATAATCCCTATGGCTTTCATTGGAATATTTCCCAAATAATTATCACTTAGAATGAAAAGTAAACTACTTACAGACCTCTCTTTTGTATCACTTTGTAAAACAAAGGTGCATTTGTTTACAAAGGGACATAACTAAGACAATAAGATATGTCAAGTCCTCACTTCAGGTTGGTAAGTTATAATTACTTACCAACTTTATAAAGCCCGAGAAGGGAGTCTTAATTAAAGCACTGTCAGAAGGCCCATGGGCATGTTTATGGGCTACTGTCTTGATTGTTAGTTGATACAGGAAGGTCCAGCCCACAGCAGTAGCACCTTCCCTGTCCAAGTGTTTCTGAACATGTGTTCTTGGAATATTTAATATTTAAAGAACAAACTGACAAAACAGTAGAAATGCTACATCATTCTGGATTCCTAATACTGAAGAGTGGGGAGGAGAAGAGCCTACGAGTGTCATGTGTGTTAATAACTCACATCACCCAGGTGGAAGAGGTGTTACTATTACTTCTAATTTAGATACACATGGACTCAAAAAATTTAAGTTCAGTATCTAAGTCAGTCTGTCTCAAGCACCCACATTACACAAGACTTCCCACCAAGCTTTATTCTACAGGGGAGTCACATCAGTCACACACACTAGAGTAATAGGATTGAATCTTTAAAAAGGAATAAAGCAAAGTAATGAGCTAGAGAGCAATGAGTGAGAAGACAGAACAGCAGGGGGAGGCCTGGGCAGATGGACATTACACAGAATGGTGTGAAGGAGCAAGTCAAAAGACTGGGAGAAAGGTCTATCGAACCGGCAGAAAACACCTAACCTCCAAGATGAGGTTTCTAAGAGAAAGATGGCCAGAATAGAAGTGTAGTGACCAGGGTTTGAGAGGCAGGCAGTTGCTTGCGTACAGCCAGAGTTAGGAACACTGGAGTACACTGAGGTTCAGAGCTAGCTGTGTTTTCTACCTTTCAAATAGCTATAGACATGCTATGCAAATCAAATAAAGTGAAAGCAGTTTTCTCCTAAGAACAGATTAGCTAAGAATCAATCCATGATGAGCAGAATGCTGGGACTGAACAAGGAACTGGGATATGTCTAATCTACAGTGACTCGCAGAACCTTCTGACAAGGGCTCCTTACTCACCATACAAAAAGTCACAGGAGAATAGCTGGATGCAGTATTGCTTCTCAAAGGGCGAACCACAGTCTGGAGATGGTGACAGAGTGACTGAGGTAGTGAGGGGACACGTGTCCCAGGGAATAATCTGTGAACCTTTAAAGCTTTTAACCAGCTTACTTCTACTTGAAAATCAATTTTTACCCATAATATTTACAACTCAAACCTAAATTATGATTTTATATCTATGTGTCAATGTCAATGACAGCTGACACAATTCCTGGAGACTTGTTATGAGCCCAAAGGCCAGCTAGATGAAAATGTTAGCACTGATATAAAATAAGACCTACTAACTCAGAGTGATGCCTCCCAAAAAGGAAATTTCCCTTTCTAGGGCACAGTATATTATCAGCAAATACCAAATACGTTTCCTTACGGAGACTGACTTCTTGCTTACTCAGTCATCAGATCAAAACACACAGAGATAATAAAACCTACATGGCTAGTATCTGTACTCATCGATCTATAAGCTAGGGTGCTGACATTAAATAGACATAGCTACACCTCCCTTGTTTGCATGACTGCTCTGTCAGAAAAGATATGATTGGGTTTTATCCCTAAGTAATTAAGATTACTGGGGAAACCAGAGCTTAGTGAGGAAAAAAAGTGAAGAGGAGCCATTATTCATAAAAAAGCAAATAGAAAATAATTCTAACCGTTGATTTGAAATAAACTTTTATTATTGATTTTACAATTATATAGCCCATAAAGTGTAAATATTAAGTGTTGTTTAATAACTGCCAACAATTTAGCTATAATGCAGAGATGATTTTAATGATTTCTGCCCCTTAAATAATTAGATTAAACTGGAAGCACTACTGGGCATTAAGAACTCTAAAACGCAGGAGAAAAACAAATGAACCATGTACTGGTATGAAAGCTGAGAGTGCTTGGGAAATCAGCTTAAGTAGAGCCTTTCTGCACCTCAGAAGAGATAGCTCACTCTAGTGTTCACCAGCTAATTCTGAAGACTAATACTTGAACTGGACAACTGCCTAATATGCCAAGTTCTGATGCTGCGGTAGACATGAACAAAAACATTAAGTAAACTTGGATTTAATAATTAGATATAGCAAAGATATTAAGGCTGATGGCAAAGACTCCTACTGTGCTGATGAGCGTCTGACAGTGGCCTGGCACCTGACACTCAGGCAGGCTAACTCACGACTGTGCTTCGGTACAGCATGCATCTGGAGCACCACCTTTGTTTTAACATGAAATGTGAACACCAGCTCTGAGCTTGTGCTCTTCCCCAGAGACACAATGGTTCAGGGTGCTGCTCTTTGATCAGAACGGCTGTCACACCACTCACCTGCATTCTGAGCTGTCTAAAGTGGAAAAGAGATGGCACTCATCATTTCCAGAGCATGCTGCTAAGGCATACTGAGAGAGGCTTAAGCCAAAGCCTGAGGTTCTACAACTGTTTAATGTTAAACTTAGCAACCCAGAGCAAAACTTCTTAATACTACATGCATTAAGGATCACTTTTTCTCATTAAGTCTTCTGGAATGGTTGATACTTAAAAGAACAAAGTCAACTTCCTTATGGTAGAGAAGGCATAATGGCCAGGAAAAGAACTGGAAAACAGTGGGAGAAAGAAGGCGAAAGCATCATGAACATAAGGTATCAAGAGGATAGCTACATTACTGTGATTTTAAACAAGTTTTTAAAATATTTGTGCATGCATTAAACACAGTGGCACATGTATTTAGCAGGCAGGGGAAACACTGCGGCACACTCAAAGGCAGAGTAGTCTATGTGGTGAAACCCTAATGGGGCCTGGGGGAGGGAAGCAGACAGTTCCACGTCAGTCTCTGCTGTCCTACCACTACCACCACTAAGCTGCTTTCCAAAAGGGCACCTAGTAACTAAGTTCAGGAATCTTCCCTCAGACCCTATATTCCTTGACTTGTGGACCATTTCCCAACATCCTAACACAGAGATCAAGTCTTCTAAATGATGTGCCACTGCTGATCTCGATGACGATACTGCTTCATGACCTACACAAACTGTCTCCTTTGTCTTCATCACACGGGTCCTGATTCCCACAGCTCTGCAGTGTGACAGAAAGCCGCAGACATCAGGTACTCTGCTATGGCAAACGCTTCCTTAAGCTCCTTATTTGACCTATTTCTGGAACCAACACTTTCATTACACAGACCAGGAGCCCAGACACACTCTAGATGTCTCTTGCATGATTTTCAACGACGTTTAGAGCAGTACTTATTATCTCCTACCTGTATTACTTTATGAGTCTTACCTCAACTGATCCCTTACCTCAGAGGCCTTTATCTGTTGTAATTTATACTGCATGAACTTGCCAAACTGATCCTTCTTACATATAGCTATAATTATTTTGCATTTCTTCAAATCTTTAGTGGTTAATGAATTAAAAAAACCATTTATCCTATCCCTCACATAAAAGACAAGGCAAATCCATCTTGTGAAGATAGTTGTTTTATTGCATTTTTTGCACAGTTCTACTAAGGCACAGACTGGTATGTGATTAAAAAGATAGAAACCAGTGAAAAAAAGACCAGCTTCCCAGGCCACAACCACCACTTTATATCTATTCTACCGAAATCTTTAAAAGTTCCAGTCACTGTCTTCTAATCAGTACTGGAGTCACACATTGCTGTGAGGATTTCACATGTCCCAGGCCCATCTGATTGGTCCTTATTGTACCTTTATTAGGCTAAGTTCCACTAGAGAACGGTCCATCTGTTTAAATAGACTGTTGAAAGACAATTTTAACAAATGCAAAGATGCATCAATTTCTTGACTAGAAAGACTTGCCTACATAAGACGTCAAGTCAGTTCTTACTGAGCTAATTTAATACATCTCATAATTGACTATGTACTCCATGACCCAAAGACCCTAGAACTAATTTAGATTTTAAAAAAAGACATACCAATAAAGCTACTTTGTTGAAAAAATAAACAAGGGAAATCTGCAATGCCTATCAGATTTTAAAACATACTATTAAACTTAAATTAAATTGGTAGTAACTCACAAACAGAGCAATGAAAGAGAAAAGGAAATCCTTAAGAGAAATAACTGCAAATGGAGACTCCTCTGAACGAAGTAAGCAAAGTCTGGAGAGCTAAGAATTGAATTATTTTAAAAGTGCATCTCCATCCCTGGGTGATTGAAGAGACTGGTGATGATTTCATACAAGCTGAAGTACACCTCCCTCCCTACCTGGGCTCTAAGGTTCTGCATTATCACCATTTCTAAGGATGTGGCTTAGTTACTACATTAAATTTAATTCTCAATGATGGTGCAATTATTCAGAAAACTCTTGCATAGAATATAACTTACACTAACAAAAGCAATTAAAACCACGAGAGAACACACAGAATAAGCTGTTTAAAAATCCTTTCAGAAAAAGTTAAGTGAAGGGTCTGGGGATTACATAATGGCACATACTCTTTAGTGAAGATCCCTCGAGGGCCTGTGGCTGTGCCCTGGCTGGCATCCAATGAATTTTTTTCCAGAATGTTGCGGGCAGCTGGACTTAAGCGGATCCTAAGAATAAAAACATGAAGACGAATGAAACTAATTTACACTTATATTGATTCAAATAGATCTAAATGTCAACAGTTTCACTGATAATTAGGAAAGTGAATTCTTAACACTGAAGCTAAAATGAGTCCCAAGGATAGTCACAGTCACACAGACTGTATCAATCTATTTTATCGTCAAAACACTTTTGTAAAGCAGTAAGTAGTTACCAACTTTAAGTAAGCTTAATAAGAGTAAATGTTCATAACACAGGTAGACAGCTTCTGACTGCCAGCATAAGTCAGAGAGTATAAGACACAGGGAGTCCAGCATAGAAATGAGAGATGCTCTGCCGCCCAGGAAACTAAAAGACCATTCGGATTACCCAGATCATTACCAACATTACACACTGTACCCTCCCACCAAATTATCACAGTATGCTGTGTAAACAATAATACTAGGGCTGGGGCATGAGTACTGAGTTTGGATCTCCAGTACCTACAGAACAGCCAGGTGCAGAGGTGCGTAGCTTAGCACTGGTAAACCGGGGGCATGTTCACAAGTACCTGAAGTACCTGTACTATCACAGGACAGCTGGAAAACATTCACCCAGGTCAGAATCGCAAATACAGAACTGTCTGAACATGAACATATGCTAAAATGAAATTGCCATTTTGTATCAATTATACTCTGGACACTTAAATTTACATTTTAGTAATCTGAATTTTGTGAATGGAAACACAAAAATTAAGTTTGGTCTCATGAACACCATTCTGCAATTATAGAACCTAATTGAAGTTCAGCATAGATAAGACGATTTTATTCTCTACTGGGCAATCAAGGCTTTTGGAAGGCCCAAACAAAACAGGCATTCACTAACTGTTTATCAGACGAAGAAGAATGTTAAACAATCACTCTTATGTTTCAGTGTCCTAAGAGAAATGTGGAAGATGCTTTGAACATGATACTGATTTCAAACCCCTAAAATAATAATCCTTTTTACATAATAATCACGTTTGGCTGGACATATATGTTCACATAAATGCACTCACCGTGGTGTTCCTTTGTGTTCCTTCCTGGCAGGACAAGGAATCTGCGGCTGTGGAGAAGGCTGAGTAGGCACTGGTGTTTTTGAAACTGGAGGTGGGGCACTGACATCTTTAGGAATTTCCACGTGTTTCCAATCTTCCCCTTCTTCAACCATCAAAGCAATGAGTGAACCTAGCCGTATATTTTTAGTGCCTTCTTCAACCTGTATTTTAAAAGACAATGGTCAGGATAGAAAAACCCAGGGTCACACAAAGTTGCTAAGTCTACAGGTGCAAGGACAACCTGAATTGAAGGACATTGAAGACAGAGGGCTCTCCTCCTCCAGATGCCACCTTCTGCCCCTGTCATTTCTCTCTCAAGTACTAATGCTACCTCTGGAAATAAGAAAGACACAGAATTTCTGGCAGCCTTCAAAACCAGAGTTTCCTTCCTTCTCTGATGTCAATTAATCCCTATCCATGGAGGGTGTGGGTACAGACGTCAACTACCTGTCATCATTAGTTTCTACATGGTTTCAGAATTCTAACAGCTCATGAAGGATTAACTCATCCAAATTAGTCCAATCTACTAATTACTTAAGTAAATAATACTAATTAATTTTAAGAAAAAGTTTCTCAGCAAATTTGGTCTTTGGAGGGAAAAAATGTCCCGTAATACAGATAGAGCTGGTTAAGGATTAGGATTCTAGCTAATTTTACGGATAGTTTCTGTCTTCCCCTATTAAGTTTTTTCTGGGATACCTACCTAAAAACCCAGGAAATATCTCAGGAGCTTTTTTCATAAGTGCATCAGAGATACAGTGTTATCCTAGCTAATGTGATACTATTTCTAGATGGTATCTGTCAACTAAAAGTCTAAACAAGATAAAGATTTTTTTTAAGACAAAAATATTTTAAACATGCCAGCAGCACAAATTTGTTTTTAAAAGAATTGTAATTTATTTACTAAAAAAAGTTTTGAGTAAATCTTTGGATGACAGCATCATATGGTTTAGATATTAGGAGACAATGCTGTTTCTTTGTGATTTCCTCTTACTTCCTCTCAACTACTAATGTTCATTAGATTGGTTTTAATGAGTCAAACCAATTCATCTATTAATATTAGTATGTACTCTATCCTGAAATTTAAAATAAGTGTAAATTCAATGGGTTAGGAAGCTTTGCAAGCTTAGTGATTACCAATGAAAGTAGACACGAAGACTAGAATGGAAAAGAACAAATGATACACTATGCCACAGCCTGATGATACAACACATGTTAAAGAAGGGAATGGGCGTTACAGTTTTACTTAAAATCACTAAAATCATCAAAAGTCTTTTCTAGGCACGCTAGTTTGGTGCAGACATTTACTTCTATTGTAGTGAGCAAATAGTCAAAGCTGGTGCAAACACAGTAACAGAGGCATAAATAATCTTCTGCAAAATCACACTTAGAAACCTATCAGGCCTTTGCTACATCCTCTGCTGCTCTACCAAAATTAGGAGTCTGGGACAGCAAGCATCCAAGATGTTCCCACACTGTCTTACCCAATCAAACCCTCTTCAACTCTTATGCCAATGTGTTTTAATAAAAAATGAAGTCTTTTTGCTCTCTGCTCTATTCACAATCTGTGGTTCAAGTGAACTGTCTTCCCTCCCATGTATACAGGTTCCTGAGATTCAACACCATCTCTGTTACTATAGCTAGTAACAACTAGCTATGTTAGCATAGGAATGATTGTTTTGCCATGTCTATTTCTTCATCTGCCAAGTGAAAATACCAACAGTAGCTATCAAAGATTTGTTAGGAGGGATAAAGAAGTTCCTGATATAAGGGACTTTGAACAGTGTCTGTCATTTCACATACAGAGTAAAAATATAAATATAAACTGTGTTTGCCTTCAAGTTACTAAATTAAAATAAATATACTCAACAAAGATCAGTATTAGACTACAGAGTACATTTGGTAAGGATTAGAAATTCATGCCAAATAGATCAGTGCATACTCAGGAATATAATGAGACAAACTGTCTCAAAAAAATAATCATTACTATGCTCATATAGCCAGTTGTTACTAGTATAGTAACACAGATATGCCATGACACTAGAATATGAATGGACTGAGAATAACTGTTCAGATCTCAGTATCCAGATGAACAAGTCTTTTCTTAATTGCTTTACTATCCACAAAACTTTGTTTGGTCCAGGGTTTCATACAGCCCTCCTAGTCTGGCATATAGTATGCTATGTAGGCAACACTGCTTACAAAGATTAAACTGTGTGACAAAAGAATACAGGAACTTCCAAGAATTACATCATCAAGCGTGAACAAGGTATAATTTGTAACCTTCTTAAAAATGTGAATTCCAACTACACATTAATGTTTTAGTAATGATAGATGCAGGATGCAGTTTTATAGAACCCGTATTTTTAATAAGCACAACTAACTGCCTGGCTCTGAAAATAAAAATCTGTTATACATCTTCCTAGCAAATCATTATATTATATTTACAAATATAAGGATTACTCCACAATGTCAAGCAAAGGCATAGCTCTTGCTTAGACAGAGAGAGATGGAAGGGAAGAAGACTAGAAATACCATCTTTGTGGCTCCTGCCCCATTCTGCCGGGTAAGACTGCATACATAACAGCAGGAAAACACTGCTTACTATTCCTGCTACTCGGAAAGCATTAGGATACTAGTAAAATCACAAAGGCCTAAAATCTATATAGTCTTTCCTCTGGTGGGGAAATAAATGTCACTAAAGCAGCCATCGACTATATCCATTTCCCACCTCTTTTCAGAATTTAGGACCAGAAGGATAGACACTACTGACCCAATGGAATGGCTAGCAATTTGAAATGCATTACTGAGCAGTTAAGTGGAAAATGCTACTATCGTGGAAGACTTGCACAGCCAAGCAATCCAGAGCTGCAGCCAAGAACTGGCTGCCAAAAGCACACACAGGAAAACGTAGTTGAGTTTGTGGCATATGGTAATTCAAGCAATCTTTTTCTTTTGCAAAATACTATACAAATTATTAAGCAAACTACTTTTGGTATAGATTTTCCAGCTATAAAGACTGAAAATATTTACCCTTCAACTCACATTTCGCTCAAGTACATTAACTATATGTTCACTGGTGTGTTTTAGGGCTGCTGATAAAATACATTGCAAGAAGTGGATGCTGGAAATATTATCAAGTGTTGAGAAGAAAACGAAACACTCAACAAGATCATTTCAGATAGGAAACAGATGACAGAAAGAAGGTCTACATTAACTAGAGTATAAAATCCTAAAGTGCCAAGTATGTGGACAGAACAGAGAAAGGTCCACATCTAGCCAGAGTATAAAGTCCTACAGAACTGTGTATGTGGACAGAATAGAAAAAGGGGAGTGGGGGTGGTTATAGCTAAGCTTCACCTAGAGACTCAAACACCCATCCAGAGGATGGCCACCAGAGGGACAATTTGCTTGTGAATTCAAGTGGCAGAGGGCAAAGTAGATACTCACTGCCCAGCCACAACCAACCAACCATGACTAATGGTGAGGCTAATGTCACCAAGGGCTGAATAACCAATAGCACTACAGCATCCTAGAGTGACCTTTATGCAATTCCTTAATCTTTCCACTACGGCATGATTTAAATCATCACCGTATCCAAGGGAAAGACATTAACAAATGAATTTGCTACTTGCTCCACGTAATGTAGAGCTGGCAGCTCTTTTCACTTACTGTCACCTGGCAGTGACTGCAGGGCCTACAGTAGCAGCTGCCACACCAACACCATACTGTCTGCTCCAGGGACAGAACGCTGGTGGGCTTCACAGTGAGCACATGGCATAGCCCAACAGCCATGCTTTAATCCCCAGCTCCACAGCTTTAAACTGGTTATATTATTTGCTCTGTGTAAATAGTCCAAAATTCTACCCTAAAACCACCATATACAAGACCATACACATACACACACACACACAGAGAGAGAGAGAGAGAGAGAGAGAGAGAGGGGTGGGGTGGGGAATTTTGGCACTAAAACATTGCTAAGGTGTGAATTAAAATGTATTATACAGTAGATAACAAGGCACACAGGAGGGACTTTATTCGAGGAGTTTACATAAAGACATCCATGTCTTACCACTATCTTGGCTAAGATGCCATCGTCATTTGCATCTAAGGTGACCACCGCCTTGTCTGTCTCAATTTCACATAACGAGTCTCCAGCACTCACAGCTTCACCTAAAAAACAACAGTGTGTTTGTTTGGCTGTTTTGTTTTAAAATTACATTTTATTATTGATTTATTCAGTGGTGTGCGTGTGTACATGCATGCAATACATGGCTCATGTGTGGACGTCAGAAGACAATTCATGGGAGTTGGCTTTGTCTTTCAACCATATGGATCCCATGAACCAAACTCAAGTCATGGAGCTTGGAGCCGAGTACTGAGCCTTCTTACCAGCCCACCCCCACCTTTAAAGGATAATTAGACTATTCCATTAAGTGAGAAACTGTATCATTTACAATACTTTTTTGTTAGCTGTTTAGGACAAATTCAGAAACCCTGCTAGCACTACACAGCACAGAATGAATATAGTATAAACAGAAAATAAAATATATCTGCGAAGCCAACTAAGACCATTTTCTATGCAATAGAAAAAATACAAAACTCAAAATGTGTACAGGAGTCAACACTACTAATGTGCAGGTTTCTGGGCCCAGAGGTCAAGGGAAAGATGTGGGGCTCACAGAATGACCCAGTCAAGGCTTCAGGAGCCAAAGGATAAGAAATGAGAGGACTAAAACATCCCTCAGCAACATGAGCTGCAGCAAATTATTCTTGAGAAAAAAAGACAAGCATAACCCAGGGTGCGGGGAATAGGAAGGAGGGAAGACATAGAAACAACCCACACTGCTGTCCACTCAAAGCAAACCACAAAACATGGTTCTTAATCACATAAGAAATCCAATGTCATCACGAAAACAAAATACAATCAGTAATTACAAAAGAAACTAAATTTTGGAAAAACTACTATAGAAAATCTAGCCGGGCGGTGGTGGTGCACACCTTTAATCTCAGCACTTGGGAGGCAGAGGCAGGTGGATTTCTGAGTTCGAGGCCAGTCTGGTCTACAGAGTGAGTTCCAAGACAGCCAGGACTACACAGAGAAACCCTGTCTCAAAAAAACAAACAAAAAAAAAAAAGAAAGAAAGAAAGAAAAGAAAATCAAATCTATTCAAGTAAGTATTTTGAGATAAAATAGCCATTACAAACACAAGAAATTTTTAAAAATTATAGAAGTGAAACAAAATAGTGTCAAAAAGAAAAGAAAACAATTAAAAGTTGTGGAGAGGAAAAACTCAAGGTCCTGAAGTGAGGCATCAATGTGACACAGCAGGAGCATAACGAACAAGGCAGCAGCAGCACTGCAAGGGCAAACAGGAAAGTTAAAGAAGGAAAAAGCTGGAAAGACAGCAGAGGCACCCCTCCTGAGGAGTTCCAGGGATGGTGGCTGGAGGGACCAGTGGAAAAGCAGTTGTAAAGAGACCTCTGCTGAGAAGTCCCCAGTACCAGTGACAGGAGAGTGAAGAATTCCGAATGGCTGTACTGACTAAAATGGGTACATAAAGTAGTCTTGTGACCTGGAGGGAGGCTCTGACTTTTATCTAGGTGCTGGTGACATGAGGATGCATACACATGAACATTAATTAGCTTTACTTTGATGAAAACACAGCAGGGAACAACAGTATTAGATAGTACAAACATGAATCCACATTTGGTAACCAGAGACTGCACACTATTGACAATAGGAAACACACTTTAAAAAGTTATCAGGAAAAACCAGATTACTTCAGTGGACTGACAGTCCGAGCACAGTGAAGAAGCACAATCCTGAAGAACGTTAGACACAGCCAGACAATTCTAATGAACTGTCAAATCTTTTAAAGTACATAAGGTGTAAGAAGGTTTACTAACAGTGGTTACTTTAAAGAGCTCTTACAAAATGTAGTTTAAAACAAGCAGACACAAATACAAGGGATGGACACAGAAACCAGTGATCACCGAAGTGCTAACATGTCACCCATTTATAATGTAACACATAAGGATTAAAAAGTAAAATGAACTCTAAAAATTAACAGCAAAGATAAGGAGACGGTTTAGTGAGGGCTAACTGTGCTCACAACTTTGGTACAGTTAGAAGAAAAACTGAATTAATACTAGATCCAAATGGCAAAGTGTAGGGATTTAAAGATACAAATAAAATCTTTAGTATTCAAAATTCAGGAAAAACAGGAAACAACAAAGCGACTGTCTAAAAGAAAGTGAGAGTAGAAGAAAACAAAAAGAATAAAAACAGAAATGTCTAAAAAATTATAGAAATCAGCCTAGGGTGTGAGTAATCACAGTATGGATGAATAGATTAAAGCCATCTACTACAGAGATTATCAAAATGAACACAAAACTAAAATCTTTGCAAATGTGCCTTGTAAGAGACAGACCAAAACCAAAGCTGAATAAAAAATACAGAAGTAGAAAAATATGAGATATATAAACATACCTACTAATACACAGTTCCCAGCTGTATGCAGCAGAGATATTAACTGGCCGATACAGTAAAAGAATACTAAAGAAAAATGTAACATTAATACACCATGACATTTCAATGTAAAGAAATTTCTCTGTATACCAGAATGAACAACCAGGTGTTTTGACCTTGGTTACAGGAGCTCAGGACTACTAATATTAATATTTTAATGAAGTAAATTTAGCTGTCAGATGATATTTCACCAAACACCTAACCTACCTCCTTTATCCCCAACAGATGCTTCTAGCCAACAAATATTTATTGACAACCATGTTATGCACTAAAGATGCAGTCGTGGGAAACAAGAGTGGGTTTGTTTGAATTATTCTGACTCAAGAAACTCCTCATATCCTAGTAAAAAGTCAGCAGGGTAAGAAGTCAGCATGCTCTGGGAATATTCAGGAGGTCCTCTAATGTCTCTAGGAGGGAAGAGACGCTTCCTAGAACATCTAGGGAAGAGGCCAGCTCCCGAGCCTGAGAAGGTGAGTGGGCAGTGTGCTGGGCTAGAAGGTGCACAGCAAGAGTCCCAGGACCACAGCCAGGTGCTTAAGCAAGTGGCAAACAGACCAGGGGAACCAGTGGAGACCAGGCTGCAGAAAGGCAAGAACAGCGGAAGAGCTGCTGCTCCAGCCTGCCTTCCTTGTGCACCCTTCACCAGGTGCTTCAGGAGAGGCCCGACACATTTCCAGCAGAACCCCACCCAATGTCTCTGCTGGAGCAACGGGAGAACCTACTAGACTAGGCAACTTTTCAAATACTTCTTAGATGCACAGACAATAGACTCTGGCTGTAAAGAAAAAATACTGTGGTTTTATTTTCACACACATTTAAATTTCAACTACTTTTTAAGAAACACGTACAAACTTACTCTGGCCATGTAAGTTTCTGAGTTACTCAACTTACACACTTCTGCTGTTTCTGAATTCCTCTGCTATCTTGGAAAAAAAAATCACCAAGTGCATTAGGAAATGCTTTGCTGCTATTGCTGCTCTTTCATATTCACTAGTCACAAACTTCATAATAGGAGAATTTATTTTGTATATTCTACCATTCCCCAAGTTTCAGGCCAGTGCTCCCCCACTTAACTTTAGATGGAAATGCTTTGAGGGGCAGAGACTTCATAAATCCTTAGTTCTTCATAAATAAACATAAAATTGTTCTTTATATTTACTTGGTTATAGTATTTGATTTGCAGCACATTTGTAACATCTGAAAAAGACATTCTTTTTCTTTCTAAAGCCACGTCTCTCTCTAGTCACATAAAAGACTACGTCAGCAATCTGAGTATGCTGAGGGAGCCAGAACACATAAAAGCAGGACGTAGAGTCTAAAAAGGAATTATTCCACTAGGAAGCACTGTCCGTGAAAATCAGGAGACTGAAGTTATCCTGAAATGAGCAGTCATCACTGGCAGTGCACCCAGGACATCTGAGGACATTTGAGACTCTGTGATGAGTCCTAAAGATCCAAATCCACGGCTCTAGTACTGATTAGCGCTGAGAAGCCTCTGCCAATCCCAGACTCAAATGAGCTCTGCCAAGTTTCAGGAAGATTTTAAATATGAAGCTATAAAAAACTATCATGGACCATATCATGTTTACACTTCACATACACCTTTAAAAATCATCTTGCAACATTTCCTGTTAAAAATAAAGTTGCAGATATGTTTCTAGCTAATAAGCCATTAATAACCAAAAATCAGGCTACCTCCCTATTCTACACTCTGTCACGTAAACAGATCAGTAAGCAAACTTTCATGTACAAGACACACACAAGAATGAAAGGCACTAAGAAAGCCTACCCTACAATACAAGGTTCAGCTCTGCCCAGCAGTTTATGTTCTAGGGTCATTTCTAGCTGAGGCTCTCTGGTGGGTTCTCAGCATCACACAGCTGGCTGCAGAAGATGGCAGCTCCTCTGCTACCTGCACCAATCTCCTCCTGGTCCATGTCAGTGCTGGAGGTGGAGCAGGCCTGGAGGAAGAGTGTGGACCTCAGGAGGGGCCAGAGCAGAGGTCACTGCTCAGCACCAAAGCCAGCAGTATCATCCTGATCCTTTGTCTAGATGAGCAGCTGACAGAACTGAGGATGAGTTCTACAGAGGCTTCCCTCTCCTAAACATGTCTCAAGCACAGTTATGGCAATGTTGATTGTATTAAATGCAATCCCCAGTCTCTTACATAACAATTTTATTCTACTGAAAGTGAAGACTAGACATCTGTTTCAAAGGTGTGTGTAGAGAACGGCCAGCTGTTATCTGTTCAGCAAGTAGGTCAGATCTGTATACAGAGTAAGGAAAATATGCTTGTCATTGCTACGGTGAGTCATGGTGACCATCATGCTGATAAAAGAAGCCAATCAGAAAAGCCTGTTTTCTCCTATGTTCTAGAAGAAATGTTGAGAAACCCTAAGTTTAAAGATAGGACAATCAGGTTGACAAGAGCTGGTGCTGAGAAAGGAGTAGCCACCTCAGACAGCAGGTGTCTCTGGCATGAGAGAAATGTTCTACACTGAACTGAGTCATCAGTATGCACTGAAAAGTGATGCTGTTACAGTATGTAAGTTATTATCTTGATAAAACTGTCAAGATAGTTCATAAACTGTGAAATTTACTTTTCCAATTGTTCCACTTTAGCATCACAGACACATGGCCATACACAACAGAAGCCAAGGCCTCTGCTTCAGCTGATTCCACTCAGGTGACTCCAGGGTACCTACACAGCGTGAAGAGCCCTTCAGAGCAACACTACACTAGTGACAGATCCTCACACATCTCCCATGAAAGTGGTGACACACTCACTGTTCTCAGTCGCACGGGGCAAGGAAGGGCACGAGGGCAGATTCTGAGCAGTCATATTCTCCACGCACTGCCTGCTCCATCTACGCCCTGCCCACCCTCGTCTCAGTCTGCTTTTGTTCTACACAGTAGAACACAGACTTTTAATGAAGTGGGAAACTCAAATCTTCTAAAATACACTTGACTTTTTGGTTGAGGAATAACAAACTATGCTCACTTTAAATGGGAAACATTGAAATATACCCCCAAATAGGAAACTTCCAGTAGGGGTGGAATTACAGCTCAGCTCATCTTTCAAGAGATTGGACATGTGAATACAGCCTAGAGTTTTCAAAGTATCTTCTCTAATTTTATGGTGTTTTTATTCAACCCTTACGCTGAAATAAAATATTGAATACAAAGCTACTATTCTGACTCATTCAAAAGATAGAGATAATTTATATGCTATTATCTTACTTTTCTGTAATTTAGAAAATGAAATGAGGATGAGTTCTGCTAGAATTCTAAAGCCAAGGTAGAGCTTCACTCAGCTCACTCCCAGGATGGACAGACAGTGGTGGATCTTATGGCAGGATTTGCTGCACCCTGACCGTCATAGCTTATAACACACAACACACACGTACTCACAGTATTGTCTGACATGGCTGTAATTACAAAGCCTCAGACTTTTAGGAACCCTTAAAACTTACGAAGATTACACTCTGTCACAGGGTATTAGATCATTATCTAGCCGTTCCTTGCCATTTCTACCTTCTTACATGTTTTAAGTTCTAAAATAATTGTTTAAAATCAGTGACTATACATCAATAAAGGCTTCACTATCAAAACAGAAACAGTGTATTAAAAACTACCTGTCAGAATATAAATTTGTTTTCAACACAAATTAACCAAGCCATTACAGACCTATTGCACTCACCATGTTAGATCATGGCAACAATCTTCAAAGGGCTTACGAATTACCAAGAAACTAGGACTAAGAATGGCCTCAATTACTCCCAGTATATTACTAAATAACACCCCCTGCCTTAAAAGCTGGGTTAATACAGAATTTAAGGAGCAAACTGCAGGGAAAGCAGCTCCGGAAGACTAAAATGTACTGTTGTGTGTCGTCCATGAAACAAGTGCACTGTTGGAAAGTAGAGCAGATGTCTGAACTGCATGCTTCCTGCCTCCTGACCCACTGTCCAGTCCCACTGAGGACCTCACCACACTGCTGGTGAGCCACAGTGCTCACATCTCCCAGCCTGGAACTTTGCAAAGAGTGATGGAACTTAATCTTTTTAAGTCATTCTTTAAGGGTGTCAACATCCTGCTGAAATGAATATGGAAAAATAGCCGAAGCTCTAAGTCATAAGGAGAAAAAGCTAAAATAGACGGCCATGGATCTTATTAGAAACGTAGAACTTTCTCAGCTACTGATAATTATTTTAAAAGATGCCAGAAGCCATGCAGAGCCAGTCCTCGAAGTGCTTCAGTGAAGCACTGGCTTTGGTTTACATGACTCCCAGAGTTCTAGAAAGCACTGCCAGCTGGTTTTTGAATATGTCTTATCTTCCATCTCCTTAGTCCTATTGGATATGTCTCATTTTATTCTTCTCAGTCCCAACTTTTCTTTCTAATCTCCCATTGCTTTACTTTCCTATGTAGCATGAAAACTTTTGTTCGGCAGTTCACAAATCTGCAGGGTATATTTTGAGGAGCCAACCATTGTTCTGTGTCCTCTGCTTCCTCCCTCTCAGGGTGTCTTGATGCCGCTGTACACCAGGAGGCTGGAGAGATTGGTGGGCAGGGGTGTGTGTGGGGGGGGTTATTTAATGCTACAGTTCCTTACACAAAGGCCTTCTCCCACCATCTTCAATGAAGTAGCTCTCTTAGAAGACCCTAGCTTGTGTCCATACCTTTATTCAGGGTGGGTCTATATGCATACACTTTATTACAGGTGAACCAGAGGTATATATGGACTTTGGAAAGTGGGAAAGAGTTTTCAGTGTAAACGAAAATCATTGGCTGGAGTTTAAAGTTTGTGAATGTCTCATTTGTACGAAGAGACATTCCAGGAATCTCAGGTACTTGCTGGGTGGATCCTTATCAGGAAAAGAGGAAGTTTGCAGGTCTGCCAAGGACTATTCAGCCCTCTCCAGGTAGGGTGTGGGGAGTCAGGATTCCTAGACAAGGTCAGAGAAGGAGAAGTCTCGCTGGTAAAGGGAATCCTCCATCTTGAGCTGAACTGAGATGAACTATCCTGTCATGGTAGACTTCAACCTTTAGAAGCAGGGTTTCCCCATGCAAGTCTTCCGTTCATGTCTTATAACACCCTCAAGCAACCTTCAACATTAGCTTTAATTTTATGGGCAACACTTTTCATGACTAGAACTTCCGTTTGGCCCTTTTCTCTGTCTGGTGTTTTTTTTATAGTGTGTCTATGTCATCATCTTTAATTCCTTCTCTTATATGTTTAGTAAGTTCAAATTCACTTATTTTTGTTTGAGTTTAGTAATTCTAACCAATGGCAGATCCTGGAGGTCTACCTGCTGCTGGCTATGCTTACTGAGTTTCATTCCCAGACAACTGCTTCTAAGTACATCATTAAGTTTGGGACTGAGTGCTCAGCAAATGGGACTTGACCTTGGAACCCTGCATGGGTTATAGGTTGTACCCCAGCAGGATGGCTTCAAAGGTATTAAGAACTGAGTACCCTTTGCCTCAGCCAGAGAGTTCTCACTCACAAAGTCCAAGTACTGTAAAGCTGAAGCCCAAGTTTCAAGGGAATGGGCATTCTCACTCCACAGAGAGCCAGACCAACAATAACACACAGCCACACAGCACTGAGCTCTACTCACACTGACAGTTCACACTATCAGCAACCCACACCTGTGCCCAGACTCCACTTCCTGTAACAGGCTGAGCATCCTGCCTTCAATGCCTACTGCATCTCAAAACCGACCAGGCCCAAACCTGAATTTAACCACAGGTTTCCTTTTTCCTACCTCTCGACCAACTCACATCTCTGTTCCTTTCTCAGCAGTTCCAAGCCCAGGAGGGCACATGACATGGCTTCATTTCCCACTCCCTGCTCTGGCTGAATTCTTGGAGTCTCTCATGTTTTAAGTCCATTTATTCTACAGGAACTAGTTAATCTGTAAAGCTTTCCAGGGTCTTTGTCACATTCCACACTTTTGGATCTACCCAAGTGCTCACTAATTAACTGCTTACAGAGGCTGTCCAAACTGGTTATAACCAGTGGAAAAAAACATACTAACACATTCCCCACAAAGAAGAGCTAAGCAATGGTACCAGTCAAATGAAACTTCCAAGACTCATCAGCCACAATGTACCATACCCCTTACTCCCACACCAGCCCGATCCATATGACCAAACCTCTGCATGAAGCCCCCTTTTGCATTTCCTAGTACTCAGATTCCTTCAAAGAAAGGCAGTCCTGTTCTAAACCACCACCAAGCTCATTTGGCCAGGGTTCTCAACTAAATGCCTGCCAGCTCTCGTCCTGGTTTCCACACTTGTCATCATTAGTGGAAGTGACACCACAAATAGCTGGAGCTCCTGGAGTCAGAATAGAACCCTGTGAGACTTAGAATCCTTGTCCATGCCCTAAGTGCCACTTATGCTATTTGATGAACTCTAGATTGCACCATTTAATAGCAGTGTTTACTTTAAAGACACCTGTGCTAACTCCATCAATCACATGGGGGCACCCTCCAAGTCCTGGCCAGAGCTAGTCCCATGCTCTTCCCTGTCCTTTTTAAACACTTGCTTGACCAGCCCCCAAGACAAACACCAGGGAGCATGCCCCTGCTGGCTTACAATTTCTCGGTATATCTAGTGATTCTGAATATAGACTAAAGATCTGTTCTCTTTCCTTCAAAGATAAGCACTTTGGAGCACGAATAAAGAGGATGGAAGTATAGTTTGAGAGTATAATAAGACGTTGGCCAGCGGACAGTATCTGGAGGGGTTACTTTTACTACCAATGGAACAGTGACCAAAGGATGGAAAAAAAGAACCGGAAAGCAGATCTCAGAAGACAGAGAACCTTTCCCAGCTTCCTTTATACCAATGTTACTGCTTTTACTTCTCTGATACAGAACCACACGACACATTCACCTCTTTGGCCTGGATATTCAGTCTTTTTTTTTTCTAAGTACCATACTAGACACTTGAGGTCTGGTGAAATGGCTGCTATACACAGTAGACAAGCACAACTTTAAAAACAGATTTGTATCAAGCATTCTTAATAACAGCAACAATCAAATTCATCTGGTGATTTGGAAAAAAAACTAAAGAATGGTTTCTCACTTTAGAGTATACTGCAAAGGTACTAAGTACAACTTCTAAAAAATATATATATGTATGTATGTACATATATATATATATATATATATATATATATCATAACAAAATTTCAAAACACATAGAAGTGTCAAGGAAAGTTAATGAAGTCATAGTGTAATGAGACTCATAACCAGTCTTGCATCCATACCTGTCTTTAACCTCAGAGCTTATACCAGTGTTACTTCAAACCCAATCATTTCAAGTCCTAACTCTTGGAGATAACTACAGCATCTAAAAAAAACTTCTAAAAAAAAACCTGTCCCTTCAGAGCATTAAAATTCTAGCCATTTTTAAAACTTCTATTTGCTTGGATCATAGTCAATAAAAAGTCTACACATGGGCTTTAGTCTCTCAAGTCTGTTATGGTTTGCATGCCACTCTTGAAATTATGTGTTTAGAAGCTGGCCTGTAGCATTCCGTAGTCTGTGGCTTGTTGACTACTCCTTTTGGCATCCTAAAACAGGTTTCACTTCTTGCTGATATCCGGGAACGTGGCAAGCTTAAATTAAGTACATTCAGTTCCCTTTCTGGTAGGACTACTTCACAGCAGGTGAGGTATAATAACGTCAGGAAGCACAGACTGCCTGGCTGCCTCTCTTACCATGATGCTAGCAACTGGACAATCACTAGCTACAGCTATTACTTCATAACAGACTGTACAACAGTGGTACACTGACTTAGAATGACTTCTACTGTTTCAACAGCTGAGGTATGCTGACAATAAGACATTTCTTCTCACTGATTATTTGGTTACCCTCAGCTACATACAGTTGGGAGGAAAGATGGGGAGAAGTAGCTGTCTTTCCATGTATTACTAGTTTCAAAATGAGTTCATTTCCTAGAATCCTCTCAAGTTTTCCAATTACTATTAGTTTTCAGTACTGAGAACTCAGAGTGCAAATACACTCCGTGTACACTCAAATGCCATTCATCATCCTTAGTGATCCTTAAATGACGCTATCTTTAGCTCCTGGAGTCTATAAAATGCTCTCTTAAGTTTTGGATCATGTCCTTGCTTTCTGAAATAACAGGATACTCTAGGTTCACAGGCATACTTCCTGCTCTAGCAGTAGGCAATCTCCAACAGTTTCACTCACTTCAGTGGGAGCTGGGACTTAAGAGACTGAAGTGTAGATGTTTTGCAGTGGGTTGGTCTTTGTTTCTATACATTTTCAGGAAAGACCTTGACAATTATTATCATGGAGTCTTTATTTAATCTCTGCTATCATTCATCTGTTTTGTCTGTGACCCAGCCCAAAGTCCAGGTTACCCAGATCCATCTACCTCAACTATTCCTTTGATGTAGTCTGTAAAATACATGTGTGAGCCTGAAATTAAAGCCACCAATCCAACCATCATAACGTGATTACTCACCCTAACAGTTCACCAATCCAACCATCATAACATGATCACTCACCCTAACAGTTCAGGACTGGTTTTGGAGCTCTTTCAGTTAGAATCTATTAGGCATTTATAGGCAAGTTTATTGACATTTAAAATAGCCTTACCAGCAACCAGATACATGTTCACCAGTTCCAACTGTCTCAACATTAGGGCACTTTCACATTTTAATTTTAAGATCATGCAAAATATGTATTTTTTTCTACATCAAAGAGAAAAATAAATCTATATTCAGGGACATCTACCTTTTTGGCCTTTCTGTCTCCCCCATCTTGCCCTCTCCATTACAACTACTAACTGTCATTATTAACCTTTTCTCTCATCCTTTTCTGGGTGCTGATTCCATGGCCTCTCACCTGCTAGGCAAGTGCTCGACCACTGACTCTACCTACAGTCCTTGCTGCAGAGGCCTGGGCAACTGCCCTTCCTCCTTATGATGAGACACACTACCCTTGACTCTACCTTGCTGTTTTTCACTGAACATCTCTCCATGTTAACAGGAGATACTTTGTTATAGTTATAGACGTTTTAAAAGTTAACCAACAGCGGTCCTGACCAGCATCTCGGCTGCCTCCATTTTCTGCTAAACAGGCACTAAATAGCCTCACATGTGGTGTGCTTTGTCTTAATTTTACCAGTGTAACAATTAGACAAGTCCCTGGGAATAGAGCTGCTGGGCTAAAGAGTAAATGTAATTTTTCTAGACACTGCAGATTCTTGGCATTGAGACTATTTTGCACTCTTGAATATTTGGGAGCACTCACTTCCACCATTCCATCTACTGGTCAGCTGGTCAAACTTTTATATTATGCACATGATATTGAAACATGATATTAGTCCACCTGTCCATATATTAAATTTTTTATATTTTGTGGTACAAGCTACAAACACTGATTTTTTTTCAGTTTGCCACTAGATTGTTTTTATTTGGCTTACCATGTTCTTGTTATACAAATTTATTATTATCACTATTACTTTGTTTTAGGTGTGTGTGTTTCATATGCACATATGCATGTGTACCACATGTGTGTCTGGTGCCCATGGTAGCCAAAAGAAAGTGCTGAATCCCCGGAACTGGAGTTACTGACAGTTGTGAGCTACCATTTGGGTACTGGGACTCAAACCTGGATCTCCTGAAAGAACAGCCAGTGCTCTTCACTGCTGAGCATTTTCTCAAGCCCTACAAAAAATGTTTTTCATCAAATTTAACACTTATTGCCTTCTTGCCTATAGATTCTGAGAGGCAGGGAATTCACCACACTGTCACTAAGTTTCTCTTAGTACTTGTAGCAAATGTTTTTATTTTTATACAGTATCCGCCTTATTGATAATTTAGTCTTGGCACAACACAAACGATGCATCTGATACTGTGTGTTTTCACACTTAAAACATCCTTGAGTATTACTGCCCTATTTCTATTCAGTTCCACCAGTCTGTGTTTTGAAGCACCTATTACAGTTTTAACTGCAGAGGTTTAGGACCCAGTAACTAAACCTCTGTTCTCCACTGTTGCTGTTGTTTCTTTTTTGAGTTTCCCTTATACTCTTTATTTATTTGTCCTTTCTATTGAAAGCACTTCCCCAGTTCCAGGAAAACATGCAGACACATACAAGCACAATAAGGTGTTAAGTTAAGCGACATGAGAATGATTTTGAATCTAAAAGTCATGAGAAGAACTAAATTTTGGAAGGGAGAGCCTTTATTTCACCATTATGGACACTGAACAGACTAGTTTAACACAGAAAACTCTTGATGTACTAATATGGTAAGTGTCTATTTACACAAATCTATACCAACCAGCAAAGAAGCACATCTGCTTCCTTTCTATCATGAATTGTGTAAAATACATGACGCTGCAGGAACAAAATGATCAGACCATCATGCAGGGAAGACATGAGGACCACAGCTGCTCACCTTCTTTTCTCAGCCACTTCACAATGTTCCCTTGTTCCATTGTAGGAGACAGCGATGGCATTAGGATCTTAATAGGAGCTGCTGAAATTAAAAACAAAAGATTCACTGAACATGCATACATAAATACTATAAACCCACACTCACATACCAACACAAATATCACACACAGCAAGACACTATGCTTACATACATTCGTTCTACTACACTCATGTACTAACACACACATACAATGTCCCTCCATAATCTATTGAGAAAGGACACACACACCAAAGTGTATTGCAAATTGGAAATAAAGTGACTATGGAAAACAAAACATAAAGCTAACACTTAAATATTTAGAATACTTTCAGATCCCTTTTCATGGCTAAAAGACACAAAACAAAATCAAGACAGGGTTCTAATGTCCTACAGCAATATAACTGGGACAGATATAATAACTTCTAATCCTATGCTGTTCAATGTACAACTGTCCTTGCAAGTAGGAACAAGCAGGAACACTGGCCTTGTCAAGGGTGACTGGGCAGGAAAACCTAGGACTTAAGCAGAATCTAGATCCCAATAGGTGCTGTAGAAACATCCCCCTGACCCATGAAACTCTCAGTAAAGCATAATTAATAAACTACTTTCTCCTTAGCCATCTAAAGGATATACTACCTAATCACACAGCATCCTTCCCAAGCGTCTTCACTGTTTAGGACCTCACTGGAAGTGCATGAGTCTTATATAACTTATATAAAAGTTACTCTGGCAGAATACCAGAGCAACAAATGCCATTCCCAGAAGTCTTCCACAGAATGTCTTTTGTCCTAATGAACTCTCAAAAGACTGTGGCCCAGGCTGCACACATTCCAAACATGAAGAGGATAGATTACGCTTTCCCTTTCTTTGTTAATGTTATGGGGTAAAATCAAGAGGATTTAACACAAATGTTTAAGGAAGTCAGATATTTCCTTTTGGAAACCAACTGATTTTACTGTAGTTTCAAATGGAAAATGCCTATGGCTTCATAGTACAGGCATTTTCAGTCCTTTCAAGTATACAATAGTCAGAGGAAAACTTCTGTCTGCTCTCCACTTCTCTCTGAAAGACCAGGAATAGCACTTATGCTATGTCTTCATTTTTTAAAAAATTTTTTTTGTTGTTGTTAATGGAAAATGTGTGTCTTCTCAGGCAGGTCTTCCATGGTCTGGGTGCTAACCAATTTCCTTCCAAAGGCAGGTCTACAGGTCCATTTCTTTCTGTTCCAATCACTGAAGCTCTGCAGGCTTGAGGCAGCAATTCATATACAACCTCCCAACCACAACCAAAAGGCCCGAAGTCTATTAAATACAGGGCTGGACTGAAAAATCCAACTACAGATGGCCACATTCCAATCAAGCCATCAGTGTTTAGACTCTGCCTGTTCATTCAATCTCTATTTGCCTGACTTTAAGTTGGTATCACTCTTAAAAAGCTAGAAAAGTAGAATGACCACTACTAATGGCTCAACGATGAGAGTCTAAACTACATGTCCTATTAGCATTCACATTTTCAATGAAAAGACTGCAGTGCAGACTCCCTGCCTAACTCAAGGCTAGCCTCTACTATGCTATGGTACTTTGTATCTTTGTGTCCCTTAATGCCTGTTAAATGCAACTCATCATTTAACCACTGGTAGCCTAGGGACCAACCACAGCAAACCAGACATATCAACTCCACATAAGCATTCTTTGTAAGTATAACAAAATGCCTGCTGTACCTTTACCTTGGGCATATAGAACTGCAGCATTAAGAAAGCACTTTTACAAATGATGATGCGTGTTTCAAAGGCACTAAAGAGCAGTTAATCTCAATCTCAAGAGAACAGATATGGATATGTGCTGAAGAGCTAGCTTAGTGCTTAAGAGCACTTGCTGCTCTTTAAGAGGACCTGGGTTCGACTCCCAGAACCCACATGGCATCTTATAAAAATATGTAACTCTAGTTCCAGGACATTTGAGGAGCTCTTCTGGCTTCTGTGGTCCAAGCATAAATGTGATACACAGATATACATGCTGTTAGAACTTCCATACATACAAAATAAACAATTTTAATTTAAAAAACGAGGGGGAAAAATTCAGTGGTTCTCAAAACCCCTAAGTTATTAGCAAAGAGACTAGAGAACATAGGCATTCAGCTCTTGTCTACTCTGGCTTTCATTAATTATCACCAATAATTTCACTTAATTCCAAACTGAAATCTAGTTGAGATAAAAATTACGACAAAACAGCTCTAAAAGTCTTTTTCTTAGTCAAACAAATCTTTGTGCATTAAAAGGATTAGGGTTCTAGAGAGGCAGAAATGATGAAAGGGTCCATGTACTACCTCAACACACTGTTATCTACCTACGAGGAGACTATCAAAGTCTTAAGTAAAGAGGACGGACGGGAGTCTGCTTAGAGCAACACACACACACAAGGTGTAACTCCAAATTACAGTGTTTGGACACTTGAAGTAATGAAAAATGTCAGCAAGTGTTCAAAGTTAATACACGAAACACATTTTGAAGTAATAAAATGAGTTTTTAAATCTCTAATTATGGAGGAGTTGATTACGTTTTTCATGGCTTACTAAACAAATGAAGACAACTGCTAAGGATGTTTATCAAGCTCAACTCTCAATATTTATTTTTTAAACTCATAGAGACAAATGTGCTTGGAAATATAAGAAGGCAACTGACTCGTACTCCTACACAGGTAAGAAGCAAGCCTCAATCTAAAAGCATGGCTTTTTTAAAAAGTCTCAATATGTTGTTCTTATTAAAGAGCTCAAATCTGGCATTACGGGAAGAATATGTCATGACCATACATATATTAATCTGCCAAACAGAATTCCACTTCAGAGAGGTGAAATGAAAGGACACAGTGCTCCCACAGTAAGATCTCAATCTGTGACAAATATTAAATCAGTTTTCTCAAAAGAGACTCTCCTGTATTTTTCCATTTGGTTCAGATGCCATCATACAACTCCTATTATTAATCTCCTATGATAATCTCTTCCCAAGAGACCTTCACGTTTCTATTACTCTTGACATTAAAGACTATATTATAAAATGTCAGCATTTATTAAGCATTATTTTCCAAAGTACAACATTAAGAACTCCAACATTTTTATTTTAAACGTAAAACAAATCGTAACCACTATTCTCGCAGTCACCCTTTCCGGGTGAAATGGAATTGCTTCCCTGAATGATGACAATAAAATGTAAAACCCCTGCAGTAGATCACTACCCTTATTCTCCATGAAGGTGACAAAACCCAAACAAAGATGTTGGACGTAGCCATTATTCAGTGCTGTCTCTTGACTGATTGTGCTGCCTTACTACAGAGAGTAAGATGTGCCTTATATTCTGAGCACTCCACAGTCTTCCTGCTAGAAATGCCATTTCAAACCAGGAACACTAACTTATTAACAAGAGTACATGCTTCATCCTAACAGATCTTCTGTGGACGGAACATTATACACTTCTTTCCCAAATGTATATTTTTTTCTTGATAGAGAAAGTATACAATCACAAACTAGGCTTTAGGAATCAGCACTGCCTGCCCTATGTGGCTGCTACCCATACTCAAAAACAGTCGGTGCTTCTTTAGCCCCTGGAACAGGATTAAGCTGCACCTATGCTTTTCATCTGAATAGACAGTATTTACAGACCCCCTCTTCATGTCAGCAAGCAGTACATTCCACACTCCTGTCCCAGGGAGAAGACTGGGGTGTGCACCCACTATTTCCTACTAATATCCACTTCCTAACTGTGAGTGGACAGAGGAAGTATGCTCAACTGGCTATACGAGTTTACATAAAATAATACTTAACCATATTTAATATTTTGCTAGAATTTAGCCTTTTATAGTGGTTCATTGCTTATTCATTTTTATAAAGAAGTTAGATTACTTCAAACTGGCTGGCAAGTGAGCCAATATATAGAAATTATAAACCATTAAAATATTAAGATGATATGGTGTTATGTGTTTTTAGTATTTTATTTTGAAATATTAACTTTTAAGAGTAAATGTCTCACAAACCATTACAACTATTTTACTGTCTATCTCATAAGAACAAGACAATAAATGACATTGGAATGCTGTTGCTTGATATACAATATGAGCTGTATGGACAATTTATCACCAAATTCAAGTAATTTCTACAGTTCTTTTAAATCTATTCTGTCAATATTCCAACAGCAAAATTCTGACTTTAATTTTAAATGTGGCACAATAATCTGATTCTAATTTATTTTCTCTAATGTATATTTTTTATCCTGGCAACAAAACTCATATTTCAGCGAAATCAATTATACTGCAGATTTAAGTTCATAACACATACAGGCATTCTAAAAAGCCGATGGATTAACAGAAAATTAACATAAACAAACTCTTAAAATACAAATGCAGAACAAATTTCTTCATGGTATTAGTGTGAAGTAGATCTAAGCTCATTACAGTAACGAAAGAAATTAAAGACAAACGGTACATCCAAGGGACACTCTAGCCCATTTACTGAACTGTGACCTAAGCACACAAAAACCATGAAATGAATAGGCAAAGACAAAAGTAAACTGCCCAGCTGGAAAGCAGGAACTCACTAATAAAATGCATCTTTAAAATTGCTTTACAAATAAAGCAATCCTGCCATCTGCAGGCTGAATGGAATACAGCAGAACAAAGGGCAGGTGACTTAAACCCAGCCCAGGTCACAGAACAGCAAGACTGCAGCAGTGAATTTCAGCAGACAATTTCAGAGTCTTTAAAATAAATGACTCTTATATTTTTGGTTGTGAGCCTAGCCTTTAACGGCTGAGGTAGAAATCTGTGTAATTTAGTATCAAGATAAAGTTATAATTTCTTAAATGGTACAAAATTCACTTGGATTTCAAATTTAAGGTTTTCATTGGTATAAGCTTCTTATCGATATGAAAGTGAAATGAATATTGATACTCTCCTGGGCATTGTGCCCGTATAACACATTTAGAAATACAAGGCTTAGACCCAGTCCTTCTTTAACTTTTTTAACTGATTTGGGATGATTAGCCTGAGAGTTAAGGGACTATAGCAAATTCATGACTTTGAGTTTATTGTTAGAGTGTTTTCTATATTTTATTTAGAAATAGCTGAGAGGAGTTAACAGACAACAGTCCAGGTTACCTTACATGGATAGTTGGATTTCAAAACGTCAGAAATCCATAGAATTGACATCACAAATATTTCTATATTAACGTTCATCTTGATTAGAGACCTGTCTGCTCCTGACAGCTTCCTGTCTTGGATTCTAAGAAGAAATTGAGCATCCTTGGAGTTACTCCAGTTGTGGTGAGATAGCCACTAGGCAAGAATTGCCTCTCTCCATCTACAGACAAATTACTGTCCAGAAAAGGACACACTTGCAGAATAGTCGACTGATTATATCTGCCTAGACAGAGTAATCTGCCCCTAATAATTCTGCAGCACTAAAGTCTGTCAGATGAGTTTGGGCCAGAAGGCTGAAGATTTGATGCTCCAACGTTCAGTAGTATAGGGGCTATCCAGGTGTTCAGCGATCTCTATAAATTGGCTAAGTTTTAGAAGCTATGCTTAGTGCTTCCCATAACTTCAGTTAATTTAGTCATTCTGGATTTCTGACGGCGTTGAAGACCTATAAACTCATAGCCAATCCTGGCTATTTACCTTGAGAGAAAAGATTTGAGTGGATGGTTTTCAGCTGACATTCATTCTAAAGTCAAGAAAAAGCCAGGTTCAAAACTAAGTATTTTAGTCAAGAGAGACGACAGAGATTCTGGTTAGACAACAAAAGGAGGGACTGGGTATTAAGACTATCTTGTACCTCACTGGTACAAATAGGAATAATTATGCTCTAATTGTATTCTGAGAGAAAAGCTTTATTTTAACAGGAAGGGTAATAAATAGGAGGAGCTAAGGGGGAAGGAGCACCGAGAGGAAAAGATGGAGTAAGGAGAGGAGAAGATGAAGTAGATGAGAAGCTAGGTAATGAGAGGGAAAAAGAGAGAGAAAGAGAGAGGGGGCATGGAGGCAGAAGTTCACATGTCTCCACTAGTCAAAGATAGTTTACATAGCTAGGTTGGGTAGTAGGTTACACTTCTGATTGAGCATTACCATACTTATAAAGCCTTTGATTAACATTTAAAAAAAATTGTATAAAAGCAAAATGGAAAAGGGGGCAAGGGATAGGGGTTTTCTAGGGAGGGGAAATGGGGAAAGGGGTTGGCATCTGAAATGTAAATAAAATATCCAATAAAAAAAAAAAAGAAAAAAAAAAGGAAAATAAAATAAAATAAAATAAACGACTGCTTGCCAGCTGTCTTTGCTCCATGCTGTTTTGCTATGGTGCAAGTATAATCACTGAGAGATCGCAGGTCTTGCCTGGCAGGTTAACAAACATTCCAAAGACAATACATGATATCCAGTTGCTACCTGCTGTTTCTAGAGGGAACTTAGAATTTAGGTTCAACCTACTTGTCTTGAGATATACAGAAATGAAAAATTGAAGTCAACTGAAACATTAGTTGAAGTGACTGATATCACATTTGTGGAGTAAAAATACTGTGCAGGACAGCAATTCCTGCAGGAAATGAAAAACAAGGGTGATAAGCTTTAAAAGCTATGGGATGAACCATAATCCTCCGAGGCACACGGCATACATTTAGTACAGGCAGTGTCTATGAAATAAACGAGTGTAAATGCACCAGGGACTAAAAGACAAGAACCCTAGTGACCAGGAATCACCCACAGACAATGTCTAAATGCAACCAAGAGGACTGGCTAATGCCAGAAGGAAGGCTTTTAAGGAAGATGACTGGAGAAGTGGAAGACATGAGGAGAGTTCTAATATAGGGTTATAAATTCCTATGGTTATTTGGCCATATACCATGTGTGCATATTACTGTACTAAATGAAATATTTTCTTATTCAACAAGTATATACATATTAATAAAATATTTAACTTTTAAAAGCATCAAGACTGGAGAGTAGCACTGAACTACTTGGGCCAAATTACAGTTCCACTATCTGTAAGTTGCTTTATTATTATTCTGTATTTCAGCTTCCTCTTCTGTACAACCACAAGGCACATTTTTATAAAGAAATGAGGTGATGCATACAAAGTCATTACGATTGACTCTGGAAAGGACTAAGTCCCAATTATTTATTATTGACAGGGAGCTTATTTTTGATAGCTACTTAGAAGATGGATTCCAGGGTATCCACACAGTTGCCTAAATGCACCTAAATGCTCTATAGTATTCTAGAACATCACAATTGCTTCCTGGAGTGATGAAAGGCGGAGTCACAGGTGTCCTTCACCTTCCCAGCCTGAACTCACACTCTCCTCCACCCATAATCACTCAGCTAAGCTACATTAACTCCAGGATTTGCTCTATTTCATCTCTACGCTAACTGTGTCTCTCATTAAAATCACTGACAAATGTTTTACCTTCAATATCACCAGAGCTAAAAGTGAAATTCAGAGTTTGACAAATACCTATGGAGTGGTCTGTTTTGCCAGCTTAGGCAAAACCAGAATTTTGACCTCAAAGGAATTATATATATTTTAGATGGAAATATTTTCAGACTATCCCAAGAGAATACTTTAAGAATCTGTATTCCTCCTAAACAGAACACCAATGGCTTATGCTCTAAGGTCAACAATAGATAAATGGAACCACATAGAATTGCAAAGCTTCTGTAAGGCAAAGGACACTGTCCATAGGACAAAATAGCAACCAACAGATTGGGAAAAGATTGTTACCAATCCTACATTCGATAGAGGGCTAATATCCAATATATACAAAGAACTCAAGAAGTTAGACTCCAGACAATCAATTAACCCTATTAAAAAATGGGGTACAGAGCTAAACAAAGAATTCTCAACTGAGGAATACTGAATGGCCAAGAAGCACTTAAAGGAATGTTCAACATCCTTAGTCATAAGGGAAATGCAAATCAAAACAACCCTGAGATACCACCTCACACCAGTCAGAATGGCTAAAACTCAGGTGACAGCAGATGCTGGAGAGGATGTAGAGAAAGGAACACTCCTCCATTGTTGGTGGGATTGCAAGCTGGTACAACTACTGTGGAAATCAGTCTGGTGGTTCTTCAGAAAATTAGACATAGTACTACCTAAAGACCCAGCTATACCACTCCTGGGCATATACCCAGAAGATGCTCCAACATATAACAAGGACACATACTACACTATGGTCATAGCAGCCTTATTTACAATAGCTAGAAGCTGGAAAGAACCCAGATGCCCTTCAACAGAGGAATGGATACAGAAAATGTGGTACATTTACACAATGGACTACTACTCAGCTATTAAAAACAATGGTAGGATCCAAGTCCCTTTGAAATACAAAAATTTGCAAATAAGCATTTTTTTTTTCCTAAAACAGGTGTGTGGGGGTGGGGTGAGGGGATAACTTTGTATCAGTTTTCAAAGATATGTGCCCCTCTCAAAACCAGAGCCAGTAAATTCCCCACAAGACTG
Source organism: Rhabdomys pumilio (assembly GCA_030674055.1). NCBI lineage: Eukaryota > Metazoa > Chordata > Mammalia > Rodentia > Muridae > Rhabdomys > Rhabdomys pumilio. The sequence goes on from JANHMN010000002.1 coordinate 168,405,216, forward strand.
CCTTGGATGCTTGCTTGCCAAGGTCAGCTCTCCTATAGAAATGTTTCTGTAATGGAAAAAAGGTCTTATGCAGTAACAGAAAAGTGGGGAGCAGATACCAGCCACAGTAAACATATTGCTTACCACAAGGTCATTAACACAGCTCACTTCCTTCAAACAATCTGTTGATACCCTAGCACCATCAGTGGGTAGAAGGAACTGAACCCAAGGCCTTGTGTTGAGAGAGAATTTTACTATGTACTCCAGGCTGGCCACAAACTCCCTGTCCTTCATCCTCCTGCCTCCACTATCAGCTTGCTGGCTGTTTCATACACTTTCACAAAGTAGCCAATGCACATTTTAAAGTAGACTGCTAGGAAGGGTTACACAGGTTCATACAGTAGAATCTGTATCCTCACACTGAATACTCCAAGTTTCCAGAAGAGCTTCCACTGGCTGGGATGGGCTGCTTGGCATTAAACCATGAAAAGTAAAATTTTAAATGGATCCATTTATTCTGCAATCTTGCAACAAGGGCAAAAAGAAATCATCACCCCACTTGCTTTAGCAAAAGAAATGGACATGGGTGTCAGAGTCAAGGGTCTACACATTTTGTTAAAAAACAAGTAAGGCTCAAGGGAACACACTAAGGAGGCAAATTAGAAACCTATGAATGTTGTGACAATTTTGGAGTTTTGGTTTCTTTGAAGACATAGAAGTATTATTATAAGAATATGTTCTCATTTTTTTTATTGGATATTTTATTTACATTTCAGATACTAACTAACCCCTTTCCCCATTTCCCCTCCCTAGAAAACCCCTATCCCGTGCCCCCTTTTCCATTTTGCTTTTATACAATTTTTTTTTAAATGTTAATCAAAGACTTTATAAGTATGGTAATGCTCAATCAGAAGTGTAACCTAATACCCAACCTAGCTATGTAAACTATCTTTGACTAGTGGAGACACGTGAACTTCTGCCTCCATGCCCCCTCTCTCTTTCTCTCTCTTTTTCTCTCTCATTACCTAGCTTCTCATCTACTTCATCTTCTCCTCTCCTTACTCCATCTTTTCCTCTCGGTGCTCCTTCCCCCTTAGCTCTTCCTACATATTACCCTTCCTGTTAAAATAAAACTTTTCTCACAGAATACAATTAGAGCATAATTATTCCTATTTGTACCAGTGTGACTGGGGCTGCTTTGGGCTGTCTGAAGCAGCAGCAGCTGACTATGATTTGCCCTGTGCTCTAGCAGAAGTGTGATTTTACCAGCTGAAGATACTTTCTGCAATTGTGTGACATTTGGAACTCTGGAGACTTTTCAGAACATACATCAGTGCTAAGGCCCCAAGAGACAGGGTGGGTTGTTGGTTGAATGTTGGCTGGTGTTGGTCATGGTTTGACAAGTAATAGCTGCACAAAGAAGAAAAAACACGAAGATTAGCTATCTTGACAATGAAGATAAAACTTGCCCCAAGGAATTTCACACCCTTAATCAGCAGAAAGTACTCTAATGTCACACCCTTTCTGATTCCTGATTCTGCTCAGAGAGCTCCTTCCTTTCCTCTCTTCTGTTTTTCTCTCCTATCTAGTGTTAGGGAGTTGAAAGTGTAGGAAAGGGATGGAGAAAGGTAGAAGAAAAAAAGAACCCACCAAGTAGCTAAAGACCAGTATCACATGATAGCAAGACGTAAACATCTCCACACTATGCTAGGTAATTCTGATACTGCTCTTGTACTCTATAAATGCATTTTTCCAAAAGTATATTAAATCATCATTACCTCAGGACTGTTATCAAAGTACTATTACACAATGTAGTTTGCTTGTCTCACTCCCAATACAAAGAAAAGGCACAAGTGTTCTCTTAGGATAAACACAGTGACTAAAATGTCAGCATGCTAGAGCTACTCTGCTGTATATGACCCAGGTATAATCGGTAGCTTTGGTGTCAGACAGGTTGAAATTGATTATCGTTAGAGCATATGCCATGAATGGAGATGAGTTAGTTCATGTTAATTATTGGGAAAACTGCACAGTGTAAGGGAAGCTCTCAGTGAATATTATACTACTTCTGAACCCACTTCCCAACTGTTTTTGCTATCCGAGTCTCATTTTAAAACTGTATTTTGTATTAAATTTTTGACAATTTTATATCTGCATAAAATGTGTTTTCAATATACTCACCTCCTATTCCTCCCTCTAAACTCATTTTGAACCCTCACTCTCTACCACTCAAACTCATGCACTTTTCTTTTCACCCATGGAGTCCAGTTTGTGCTGCCCATATACAATTAGGTATGAGGCCATCCACTGGACTGAGGTCAACCTACTATGAACTAATCCCTAAAGAAGTCTCCTCATCTAATAGCCATCAACTGACAATAGTAACTGAGTGACCGCCACTCCCACGCTGGAATGCTGACTGGCCTGACCTCGTATAGATCCTAGATAGGCAATTTCAGGGCTATGACTTCAGGGTGCAGTGGTCCCCTTGGACCCAGAAGACACTGTTTTCACTCAATCTTTTCTGATTCATTATCATTTATACACACCTCCACCAAGGCTCATTTCTATGTTTTTAGTGAACAATTAAGAGCTCAAAGTTGGTGACTTTTTAATCAAAGTAAATTCAATTATTACTGAGTCAGTAACTGGTCCATGAATTAGTTCTGCCCAATGCAACACAAGGGGATTTGATACAGTAGTAACCACATATGTTAGCTTGGGTTTGACTTCCTCTTTTTAAGAAGACATTAATGCTGTCCATCATGGGGGCACTACTCTTCTGGTTTCACCTAATTCTAACCTTCCCAGAGACTACCCCAAATACCATTATCAAGTAGATTTGGGTGTTTACTTTCCAACATATAAGTTTTTGGAGAACATATTCAAATTCTAGCAGTGTACATGAAAAGAATGAGTAGAGGTGATTGCAAAACACAAGCAACATTCCACCTTGATGCCTGAGGAAATGCTTAATACCTTAGTAAAATCCAAGTCTCTGGCTGGTGAGGTGGCTCAACAGGTAAAGGAGCTTTCAGCCAAGAACACTAGCCTGAGTGCAGACCCTGGAACCCAATGAAGGAAGGAGAGAACAGAATCGCTACAAGACAGTATATCTTTGTGGATCTGCAGATATCTGCTCCAAAGGGGTGTGATATTGCTTAGTGATTGTTGCATATGTTTAAATAATAATAATAATAATAGAAAAAGCATAATTAATAGCAGGAATCTTTCCTAAAATAATTCCCTCACAGCCTTGCTGAATGAGGGCTCACTTGCCGCAGTTTATATAATAATCCAAGGCAAGCATTTCAGGATAGTCACTTGATAATTATTAGCTTGTCCCATTATGGCTCCTGACAATATACTTCTTGCCTCATCATGGACTTAATTCCTAGGGCTCATTGCACATATCACTGAAATCCTGTCTTCATTGTTAATCTCTCCCAAGTAGTCTATGAATACTGTTAAAAAAAAAAGTCAAACAAATTCAGGATTTCATGTACAGAACTAAATATAACTGTATAACTGAATGGGCCATGTGACAGAATTCTGAGAATTTGTTCTGCTCAGGAGATCACACTTTGTAAGTAGGCTGTCACATGCTCACTACCTGATAGAGACATTTGTTCCTTTACGAAATCAGGCAAGAGACAAGTAACACTGCTTTCTCAATAAACATTTCAGTTGAAAAACTGAAAGAAGGGATTTGTTCGGCATAAATACACAGAGCATTGATTAGTGCACTTAACAGCTGCAAGGCTTCAGTTTTCTGAATCTTTATAGTTTTATACAAATAAACAGCAATAATACCAAGGTTTTAGATCATTAGGAGTCAATAAAAAATTCTAAGAAGCATTAAGCACACAGCCCACACCATAGCTCACAAAAGCAGCCAACAAATTCCCTTTAGGGAGAACAAAACAAGAGTACTTTCAAATTTACAGATTTTAAAATCCTACGTAAGTATATGAAAGAGAAATGGCTCCACTAAGTGCACCTAATTCATACAGTCTCCTGATTACCCAAAAAGCAGCTTAGTTTTATTAAAGTATAATTTCTACTCACCTCATGGAGAAACTCCTTATTATAATACATGAAGATGGGAAAAAAAAAAAAAAACAACCCTGTAAGTTCATGTTTTCTAAAATAGTTAACATGTATTCAGGTAGCTTAACAAAAGCCTATTGGTAAGAGATGGTAGAAAAACTTGGGCTCCACATGTCACATAATGCCCCTACTGGAGGTCTCTGTCATAATGTCCAAAACATACAAATATGTTTTATCACAGAACAAGAGAGAATTAAAATGAATGTGGATTAAGGTTGTTATCAACTGATCTTGAGATGGGGAAAAATCCATTATCCTGGTGGGACCAGCATTAAGAACAAGACTTCATCTTCCTGATGGAAGGAAGGTAAGATAAAGTGGCAGGAGGTACAAATTCGATCATTACTAGACCTGATGTTACTGAGCTGGAGGTTAGGCAGGAACTGAGAGCCCAAGACCTGAGAAGCTTTAGATGGAAAAAAACCAAAAACAAACAAAATGAAAACAAACAAAACAAAACAAGGAAGTAGATTATCTACTAGAACCTCCAAAGAAGACAAGCCTGGCTAGACACCTTGACTTTAGCCTAGTGAGATTCATTTTATACTTCTGACCCCAAGAGCTATAAGACAATGAATTTGTACTCTAAGTGGATAGATAATGAGTAGCGATGGTAAAACTACTCAGTTTGCCTTGGGATTCAGTACCATCTTCTTTACAGATGTTTAGAGACGAGATGTTCAAGGTATATATCCGGACATAGAGGTTAAGTAATAGGTAAAATGCCAAGATTTAGCAGATGAAAACTACCCATGTGAATTTCTAAAAGCAGAAGCAACTGACTCTAAGAAAAATCTCGAAAACTACCCTTTTTTTTTTTTTTTTTTTTTTTTGGTGTCTAAGCACACATGCTCTTTTCTTTCTATACAGAGTTTAGGGCATTTAAACTCTCAAAAAGATCTCACAAGCAAGGATAGGACCCTTCACAGGGATTTTTCCCAATTCTAAGCTTTCACATTCCATGTTTTGAGGCAGGGAGTCTCAGAAGTGTGGTCCATCAAACTCACAAGAGTGTAAGGTGCAGATTCCTGAGTCAGAGTTTCTGCTAAGTGTAGGAAAGTTCAGTTTTAACAAATGAGGATGCGGACGGGGCAGAGAAAATATTATATACTATATTGTTAAAGACAATGTCCAGGGAGTATTTATTAAACATTACTCCAAAAAATGACTTAGGTAAATTGTCCCTATTACTCTTTAGAAACCTCAGCACACCCATTTTACTGTTTTTCTTTTTTTGTTTTGTTTTTTGGCCTCAGACAGCTCAGAAAGTGTGGGCTAGACCTACAGTACCAGATGGTGGTAAGAATGATTTAAATGTCTAATGGTTTATAAAACTGTCTTCTCTGCCCCCATCCTAACCCCCAGCCCATATTCTTACATGTAAGGAAGAATAATGACAGGTCTGCCCATTTTATATACTGTATGTTAAATAATGGGAGGACAGTGGGTATATCTCCGAGTCCAATACCATTGCTTAAGAGCAATTTTATGTAATAGGCTGGATGGATCTCAGGCTACATGTTTTACTTGAAATATTCTTGCCATGTCTATGATTCTGTATTTTATAAATTAAATCTTGTATGTTGCACAGGCACCATTAAGTGCAAGAAGATTTAAGGTTTCCCTTAAATAAGGACAGGTTCTTTGAATGAATAATGATGGGTAATGATGGCTTTGAATGTATGGGCAGCTTTGTTACGTTAGAGATGAATGGTAAAATTAAAGGAATTTGACATGCGATTAATAAGAGTCTAAAATAAGGGGTTTTAAAACAGACTCTCCCTAGGTGACATCGAAATTACTCAAATTCTAATGCAAGGTCACAGAGAAGCCGTGTAGCCCTGGAGGCAGGCCAAGGACAGGGCCAAGCTCTCCCAAGTATTAAGACTGTCCTTTGCCTCAAGCTATAAGCTAAGTCAGCAGGCCCCTTTCTGGAGAAGGTTGGAAAGAACAAGATTCTGCACTTATCCCCACAAACACGGGTCTCCCCTTTCCTCCCAGCCCCCAATCAAGAAAGCCCCTGACCCAGGCCCATTGCTCAGCTAAAGAGAGAAGTTAAGCGAGCGCAAGCCACTCACCCTGCAGCAGCTGAGTACCGTGAAACCACCTCCAACTTGCTCCGCGGCCGACAGGCCACGCAGCAGCACCCTGAGCTAGTCCCAGGCTTCGATGGCTGCCGAAGCCCAGAAGGTAACGTAACAGCGGCAGGCTACGGCGAAGCCTCCAGGAGGCCGCCATCTTCCCGGCCTTCTCTGGGAAAGCTCGCAACTCGACTAGATCGGCAGTCTTAAGGCCCGCCCAGGCCCCGCCTTGCATGGACTGGCCCCGCCCACAGTACACGCTCTGCACCTTAGGACTGGAGGACTAGTCCTTCTAGCACCGCCTCCAACCTTCACGGTCACGCCCACCGGTCGGCTTGCGTCGCCGCAGATTCTCCCAATGAGAGATGTCCTCTCAGACCCCTCTCGCTCTTGCTCCGCCCCCCAGGCTGCCAGCTCTGCCGCCTAATAGTGTTCTCGTGGGCCGCTTACGACTTCGAACGAGCGCGGGGCCGATAACCGAGTGGTGTTGGAATCATGTCTGGCTGTCAAGCAAAAGGAGACTGTTGCTCGCGGCCATGTGGCGCGCAGGTAAGGACAGGGGTCTACAGCACATGAGGTGGGGTCACGGTCCGCGGGGTGGGGCTTCAGCCAGGGCTGGCCGCTCGACCGGAATTGTCGGGCACCGCAAAGACAGCACTCTTTGGGGCAGTTGGCCTTGCCTTGCCTATCATGGAAATGATTGTTCTTTAAGGAAAATGGGCCCTCAGGGAGCATGGGTTTTTCTTTCAGTTAAACACGACGCAGTTTTATGGAATGCCTTCTAGTGCTAAGAAAATGGTGAACTAGAGAACTAGAAGAATAAACAGTTTCGATATTAACTGGTAAGCGCTGCAGAAGACTCAGAGAAAGTCCACAAAGTTATCTCCGTTTATTGGCCTTTCTTCTAGCTAAAGGTCTCAAAAATAAAACACAAGAAATTTTTAGTGCAGAGCATTTGTGAACCATTATTGTCTTTGAATAAGTGGCTTTTCCCAAATTCATAAAGAAAACCTTGAAATTAGGGAAGACTGTGAGGGAGATTTTGCATATAGGATACAGGTCCCTGGTGGCCATCCCTATAAATGCAAAATGAGGAAAGTAAATGCAATGTATCAGAATTAAGATGCATTGATAGTAGAAATGTTTGTCACCCCTTATTAGTAAAACTTGGTGAAGGTCGTCATAGAAATACAGATTTATTTTTCATAATAAGTTTTGTGCCAGATCAGCAAAATAACCTTTGATCCAAGAGCTGTGATTGAATCTACCAAGACAGAAAATAGCCACACAAAAAAGAAGCTGAAGGTATTTTTCAAATACAGAAGAAGAAGTAGGTAGTTTCAGATAGTGATTTGTCAAAAACTTGAATACCTAGCATTTTAGATTGGCCCATACTTTGAGAAAACCCAAAAGAAAACTCTAAGACTACCATATACCTTGACTGGCAATCCTATTACATGTCTCTAGCCTTTTCTTGCTGTGTGGAAGTATGGATTCATTTTCTTTTT
>JANHMN010000002.1:168420212-168443990 GCA_030674055.1 Rhabdomys pumilio
TGTGTGTGTGTGTGTGTGTGTGTGTGTGTGTGTGTGTGTGTGTGTGTACACATATATACATACTCAAAACACAGTGAGGGGGAAGAAGAGGGGAGGGAAGGAGGAAGGGAGGGAAGAAGACAGAATGAAAGTCAGAGAATCAAGTAAATATTGGGAGACACAGTTTTAGCTGAGGATTCAGTCTGTTGAAAAATGATTTTCCTCTGGACTCAAGAATGATTTCCCCCTTTACTTAGGGCCGCTTAGTCTGTAGTCAGTTATTTGCTGTGCTTTTCTCCATTGCAAGGGTTTCTTCTTTGCCTTTTCCTTGAGACTGCAGCCCACTGAGTCTTGAGTTTATATGGGGATTTTCTGTGTGGTGAAGTCTGGAGTTTATCTCAGAGTTCTGATGCTTGCCCAACTATCAGAATGAAGCTCAGAGACCCCAGGAGTTTTTGCAGATGCCTTGAAGTGAATGTCGGCTTTGGAGCGCCCTGCTCCCAAGACGTCCACTCTTCTTTCCCTGAGGACTCCTGTGAAGTTGCACTTTCCACTTCGGCAGTCTCTTCTGAAATGTCTGTAAACGTGACTTACTAGGCAGTTATTATCTGCTTTCCAGCCAAGGCTGCACATCGTACTGCCAAAACCGAGCTTGTTTGTTCTCTCTTTTTGTTTTCTTTAGTTTAAACTATTAAGAGAAAAGCAGGGGAAAACAAGCAACACGGTTTTCCCAGAGAGGTAGTTACTGATTGGAGTTAGACGTAGAAATAAGCTTATTGTTCTTCCTGGCCTTTATTCACATGGTCCCTTAAAATGACTTCATAGAAAAGGATTGTGAGTAGGATTTGTTTCCTGATTGTTATTTGCTTGACTTTAATGGTCATAGTACTTATTATAATTAAATAAGAGAAGATCTTTAAATCACTTTGGAAAACAACATTTTAAAGATAAAATTGAAACAGCCCCAACACAGACTGTGTTGGACATGTAACAATCATGAAGTCTCGTGTGCGATGTTCTAGCAGGGTGTTCTGTGTGAAGCACTTAGCTGTGTAGCCAGAAGTATGTTCTTTTTAGTAGGGTTCCACTGCCTTTCTGTTGACACTGTCATAGACCCCTGACATTTCCCAGCCTTGTTCTTACAGCCCGTTCATAGAGTTAGACCCCTGTACTGACCAATCCCAGATTGCCAAATAATTAAGTAAATCCATTTTCCAACTATTAGGGAAATGCCAGCTGGAATACACAACTTAAAAAGAGTCTATTTAAAAATCGTTATCTTCTGTTTAAGGACAAGGAACATCCCAGATTCCTAATCCCAGAACTTTGCAAACAGTTTTACCATCTGGGCTGGGTCACCGGCACTGGAGGAGGAATCAGCCTGAAGCATGGGTAAGTTTCTGGCTGATCTCAGCTCTGGGAGTTCTCTATTTCAGCAGACCACAGGTGGTGTGTCCAAACCCAGCTGATAATCAGTTTAATGTGATACTGAAGCTGTATACTTTCTAAATGATTGGTAGATGTTTGCATAACCCAGTGGAACCAAGGAGCAGAAGCAGCAAGCACAATAAATTCCCAATTATTAACTGAAATAATATGGTCCTCTCTCTTTGGAACACCAAAGGTAAGTAACAGTCCACCACATTAGTTGAGGATTTATTTCAAAAGTTGAGAGAAATATTCAAAAATCACTTAAATAGACATTGTTAATAATTAAATTCTAATTAAATTTAAAAATCTATGTTTACTGAATTCAAAAACAGGCCATGTGCTGTTTTTGAGCAGAGATATCATGATTAATAGGCCCAGCACAGGCTATCTACACCTTTGAGCCACTGGGTTTAAACTGTTGCTCATTGAATTCAGTGAGTGTCTTGTTGCCAGGCAGATGACAGTAAGCACATGGATTGGCAGTGACTCAAGGTGACGCCTCCTTCTACTGGACTTTGTGAAGTGAAATTGATGTTTTCCTCCTCAAATGTAGGAGTACTGTTATTGGAGGCTGGATTTTATTGTGTTCTAATTCACCTTTTTTCATTAGCAAAATTGGATCATTAAAACATTTATATGTTGAGTGTATATGTACATGATATGTATGTGTATATGTGTACATATATGTATGTATATGTATCCTTCAAGGAATCTGCATTTTATAATAGGAGATGGGTTGTAAAATAAAAACAGAACATTTTGAACAAAAGGAATTTTATTTCTTCCCACAAAATAATGGCTTTGTAATTTCATCTGCTAATTTCAAATTACAGTGTCATTCATGAAATATTAATTCAACAGTGGGAAATAGCAAAAGGTGACTTAGTCAGCAGCTTTTGCAGCAGTGGGTATGAGAATTCTCTCAGTACAGATAAAGCGTGTTGCCTGATGGCCTGCACGTCCGTGTGTGCCCTGGGATCCCGTGCTCCGTGCACCATCCAACCAGTGCTAATGTGTCACTTCAGTTTTGTTCAAATGTTCAGACTGTTTTGCCTAAACCTTAAAGTTTTCTTATGCACAATATACCTGAAACAGTCAATAATTTGTTCCTATTTAAGAAGTCAAGTGCGTGTAATTCCTGATGTATGATTTATTTCTGAATGCTGCTTTAGTTAACTACTGTTTATTTGCATGTGCAGAAAATGGCTTTGCATGTAATAGAGCTCTTCCTACCAAACTGAGCTAAAATACTCATTTCTGCCTTTAAAAAAAAAAAAATAGGTACAGCAAAATTAAAAAGCAAGAAATTGTACAGGACTTCTAGAAGAACCTTACTGTTCCACAAACTGATTGTGTGTGGCCAGTATAAACCATTTATTGGCACATCTCTTAATATGTAATCACTTTTATAGCACTACAATAAATTTATAGGAAAATTGCATCATAGGTAGTTTTTCCTTATTTTTAATAGGTGAGGAGCTCCCCCTAGGGGCCACAAGTGGGAAGAGTCAGAATTTTAAGGCTTTGTTTGGCTTCAAGTTTGTGCTTTACAGACTAAAATGGCTATTTTTAATAAGGCATTGAATGTTATCCCTAATATTTAAATGACTTTATTTGCCCCTATTATTCAGCTTCATGTTTGTGGTGATGGTTTTGTCTTCTGTGTCTGACTCTTGGTGCAAACAAAATTGAAAAGACATGTAAATACAGTCGGTAATGTACTAGAATCAAACAAACACTAAAGTCTTTGGGAATATAGAAATGCTGACAGGTTTCAAAGTTTGGCTGATAATACCACTCCAGCTTACATGACTAGTGTATGGGTGTCTGTGTGTGTGTGTGTGTGTGTGTGTGTGTGTGAGAGAGAGAGAGAGAGAGAGAGAGAGAGAACACGAGCACAAAGATACACATAGGAACTGAAACGGCACAGGCATAGGAGTCATCAAGGTAAGACCACGACACTCAGCAGCCATTGCCTTTCAACTTGGTCTGTAATGTTTAAATTCAGCATTTCCTGTTTTCATCAGTATGTGCCAGCCACAGTAAACCTGTTGCATGCATGCTGTTAGAATCACATTTGATTAACACATATTATAGATGAGCTACCTAGATACAGTATTTCAGTGATCTTTAATGAGCAGAGGGTAAATGAAAACAGACACACCTGGACACAGATGTAGCATGAGCTCTTGTTTTTGGCTGGTTGGTTGGCTTGGTTTTTGGTTTTTTTTCCTCTTGTTTAGAATGAGAGCAAGGAGTATAGAGAAGTAAACTCTACAACCAAACAATACATTATCTCCTAAAGCAAAAGCTGTCATTTTTATTTTTTCTATATTTCATTTTTTTGTGTTAGTACTGACATGTCAAAAATTTACTTAGTTTGTCTGAGAATTACTCAGGGTTGATCAAAGTCTAAATTAAATCCCATTTACAAAGACAACAATAAAAACGGACTTAGCACAGCTAGAATTTCTGTGTCCACAAGGTTGGCGAGCTGATGTCTGTGGCTGTGCAGTGTGGTCCCTGCCCTTGCTAGTTGCTGGGGGTTGGGGGGACTGCCACACTGTTGCCTCCAGCAGAGATTGGGTGCTTCAGCTGCTTCTGGAATCTAATGCATGCGTGAGCTCCCCGGATTCTGCTCGCCCATCAGGCCTTTATTGTCTAGATTGTAATTTACCAGGAAACTCTCATTTCACCCACGTGCCTGTCAGCCCCGAGTTTATATTGTGTAGCAGCCACTTTAGCAGCTTCCTGTAGGCCATCCGTACCTTCACCAGGAGCTGGTGACTCCTGCCCATTGTGCACCTCTGCCTTCATGGCAGAAGCTAGAGTCCGGGTGCTCAGGCTCCTTGGCTTCCATTTTTGTGGCAGCTCATTTATATGCTCTGACACTAAAACTGATAAGTGAGCCAGAGGACCAGTCTGTGAGTAGAGAGGATATGGAAGATTTGGGAATGATGTTGCAAGTCAGATTGGACAGCACCATAGAGGACTTTATGGAAAATGGTACATAACAAAAGGCATTTCACAACCTGCCCCCCATCTTTCTTGGTATGTGGTGTGTGTGTGTGTGTGTGCGTGTACGTGTGTGTATGCATGTGCGTGTAGTTGTGTGTGTCCAAATGCTTTTTGTTTGTTTCAGATATTTGCTCACTGCATACCCAGACTGGTCTTGAACTCATGATCTTCCTTGCTCAACCTCCTAAGTGCTGTGATTATTGGCTTATGTAATGACATTTAATACCTTTTCTGCATTTCTCATTTTTTGTGATTGCTTTACTGTCAAATAATCTCCAAGATTTACATGCTTGTCATAGAGTTAACTTCTACAGAGTTACCCAGTGTTAATGCTGTAATTTAGCAAACTTTCCAGCAGAGGGCTCTGTACTTCATGACTTCAAGCAATAAATTTAAACCTCATTCTTTGAAATGCAGAAATGTTCTTAATCAGACATATGTTTTGCCTGAATTTTAGAGTTATTATATTTTGCATAGGATGCTGACATTCTATTCATTCATGCCAAAAAATGCTAAATTTTGTATATTCAAATTTATCTATCTTTGCTCTAGATAGTCTCCTTGGAAAGAAACACATATATGTGAAAGCAAGAAAGACAAAAGCAAATAACATGAGTTTGCTTTGGCTACCAGTGCCTCATAGTATCTTAGAACTCATTCTGTGCACCCTAGCTCCTTCACTCAACCAAGCAGCCATTTGTGGCTTGGTGTATAAAGAATATTAATGCGTAGACTGCAAGGCTACAGTTTATTTGTGAAAAACCAGAAATTTAGCTAAACAAAAACCAATTTCTATATTTTTGTTACCAGCGATGAAATCTACATTGCTCCCTCAGGCGTACAAAAGGAGCGCATTCAGGTATGCTAAAGGGTCAGGTATGCTAAAGGGCCTTTCTTAAGCCTCCGTCTCTCCTCCACCGCTGTTCCCTGGAGCAGAATTGCTTCTAAAGGGTTGTGTTAGTTTTGAAGGGTGGTTTGGCTGTGATCATTTAAATAACCAATTAACAAACATTTTCTAAGTGACTATTAAATACTTGTTAATTAATTATGATTTTTTTGTAAAGTGGCTAGTATGCTCCACATGACCAGTGTGTGTTTTAAAATCTCCTGGAGAAGTGGCTTACTGGTTAAGAGCAGGTGCTCTTAATCTCTGTTCTTGCAGAAGACCTAGGTTTGGCTCACAACACCTATACAGTGACTCATAACTACCTATAACTCTAGTTTCAGGGGATCTAAAGCCACTCTTCTGACCTCTCAGTGGGCCAGGAATGCACAGAGGATGCATACATACATGCAGGCAAACACGTAAAAATAAATATTCAAAATCTCATCCAGAAAACTGTAGCAGGCAGCAGTTAGAAGTATGATGTCATCCCATGTTTATCAGATTAGTGAGCTGGGTCCACCGATGGGCTCGGGTCACACAAACTAGTTCACATTTTCAGTGGCAAAGCTATTCAATTTAAAGAGGGAAGTTTTGTTTCATTTTTAAAAAGTGGCATTCTATATCAGTGCTAGAATAATACCCTCCAAATAAAACCCAACACATAAAACATTAATTTAAGGCAAGAAAAAGAAGAGTTTTTCTCTTAACAAAAGGTTATGTTGTGGTCTGTGATGAGCCCTGGTGTTTGGAAGTTGCAAATCAGAAATATGCGGACATCACTAAAAAAAAGTTGGATTGACACATTCCTGAATACTTGAAGAATAACATCATTGCCGAGTTTCTCAGGAGATAGGAAAATTCTGACACCCATCTGCAAATGTTGGTTTCTTTATATGCTTTTTCTGAAAAATAGTTGTGAAACAACAGACCTAAGTCCATGAACTAACCACATCATTACTTATCTAATGGTTTCTACATCGGATTTTATCCCTCAAATTCTAAAAGAAGTGACTTTTATCTCTCAAAAGTTTTTGATAGTATAAAACTTTATTTTTTAATTTGATAGGTTTGCACTTCCGTGTTTTGCCTGCCTGTTGATCTGTGCACCCTGTGTGTATGCAGTTCCCATGTAGGCCAGAAGGGGGCATCAGGTCTGCTGGGACTGGAGTTAGAAGTTTGAAGCCCAGAATAGGTGCTAAGCACCACATCCTCTGAAAGGACTGTCAGTGCTCCCAGCCACTGAGCCATCACTCTGGCCACAGCGTAAAACTTAAAAAAATAAAAAAATAAATGTTTTTCCAGTACTAAAGTTGTGGGAAACAAACATGAACATTTAATTTGAATGTTAAGCATATTTGCATATACACATATACAAATACACACAGTAGAGACATTTTAAGTGTTTGTGTTTGTTTTTAAGAAAATCTTCTTTTCTTTGTTTCTCTCTATAAGTAGCCAGAAGACATGTTTGTTTGTGACATCAATGCGCAGGACATAAGTGGGCCTCCAGCGTCTAAGAAGCTTAAAAAAAGCCAGTGTACTCCTCTTTTCATGAATGCTTATACCATGAGAGGTATGCAGAAAGGAATTGGTATAAAGAACATTTGCAGAGTCGGCCTCCCTAAATCAAAGTAATTATGACTTCAGTTAACAGCTCTCGAGTATCTATGTGTACAAGAACTTGAAATGTTTTAACCCGTCTCACTCTCTCATCAGCCTGTGAAGAAGGTCCAGTGTTATTCCACTTCCCTGCTAGTTAGTTCTTGTCAGCTTGACACAAGCTAGAATCATCTGAAAAGTAGAACTTCAGTTGAGGCCAGTCTGTGGGGACATTTTCAGTGACTGATGTTGGCTTTGGTCAGCACTTTATCATAGCAATAGAAATTAACTGGGAGACAGTCTTACCCACCACCAGCTCCATAACCAAGCACAAGTACATAGAGTTGCATGGGGTATATGTTGATTTTCTCTTAAAGACATAAGTTCTCTCCACTGAGCATCCGTCCCTTCATCCTGCAGGAGCAGGCGCAGTGATTCATACCCACTCTAAAGCTGCTGTGATGGCTACCCTTCTGTTTCCAGGACAGGAGTTTAAAATTACACATCAAGAGATGATCAAAGGAATAAGGAAATGTACCTCTGGAGGATATTACAGGTATACTTTTTTTAATTAAATTATTTGGCATGCATTTTCCCTTCTCTAATAAATCAGACCATGATCCTTTTATGCTTCTAATGAGACGCAGTGGGATCTGTGTTCACTGATACCCCACTGAACATTATATGTCCACATGCATTCTCGGTGACAGACTCCTCCTCCCTTCCTCAGCCGTGGAGAATTATTAGCAACACAAACAATAGAGTCTTTGCTCTATTAATGTGAACAAAAGTCTGGTCTAGAATGTCTGTCAAAATGGGTGGGGCAGCCCCTGTTTTCAGCACCGAGAAAACAAGATCTCACCTCCACTTTGTCTTCAGGAAGCTTTAACTGGGACCACCATTAGAATTCATATTGACTTAATGTATTTCTAGAATATGCTCCTGATTGTTTAATAAAAAGAAGAAAGAAAGTGAAAAGAAAACAACTTTCTATTCATTTTAATTAGATAGATGACTGTCTTAGGGTTTTCTATTCCTGCACAAACATCATGATCAAGATGCAAGTTGGGGAGGTAAAGATTTATTCAGCTTACACTTCTACATTGCTGTTCTCACCAAAGGAAGTCAGAACTGGAACTCAAGCAGGTCAGGAAGCAGGAGCTGATGCAGAGGCCATGGAGGGATGTTACTTACTGGCTTGCTTCCCCTGCCTTGCTCAGCTTGCTTTCTTATAGAACCCAAGACTAACAGCCCAGGGATGGCACCACCCACAAGGGGCCATCTCCCCTTGATCACTAATTGAGAAAATGCCTTACAGCTGGATCTCATGGAGCCATTTTCTGAACTGAGGCTTCTTTCTCTGTGATAACTCCAGCTTGTGTCAAGTTGACACAAAACCAGCCAGTACAATGACTGTATCTCAAAATTTGTGATGTAACTGACATAAAATTGTAGAACAATGGCTTTCTAAATTTAAGTAAATCCACCATTCTATAAAAATGTAGTCATTATATATAAATCTATACTTGAGTGACTTGAAGAAGCAGGTTCCCAGAACCCAGGTACAAGTTGAGCCATGCTTTTGGTTAGTAGCATTCTTCTGAACCTTCACCCTTCTTAATTTCCTGCAGACCCTGGTTCCTCCTCCCCTTTAGAGGAGAGTCCTCCTTGTTACTAAAGACACCATGTGACTTACTGTGACTACAGGGAACAGCTTGGACTTGTTTAAATCAGTGTGCTGGGAAATTCATTTGATTTGATTTCCTTGGCTGTTGATTGTGTACCTAATGCCATCCTCGGCACTATGAAAATTATGTAGAAAAGGTGCAAGTTAAAGTGATGGAGTATGGGCTGAGCGCTCGCAAGGCCCTGGGTTCAGTCCTCAGCAGCAGAGCCAAGCAAAACAAAGTCAGAATTAAGCACTTCCTGTTAGCAAGTGAGGTGAGCACGCAGTAACGTAGCTGCTGTCCATTTTGGAAGTGCTCTGCCCACACCTTCTAGAGTGCAAAGGATGCTAAGTGTCAGTCAAAGGACTTGTGTGGCTCTGTTAAAATGTATTTAACTTGTGAGAAGCAGTGTCCTGTTGGTGAAGTGAGGGATGGACTTGAATGTGTTTTCTGGTCTCACTGTGCTTTGAAATTATTTTGTGCCTGGAAGTATTTCTGACTGTGTGCTGTATGCTATGGGAAAATACAAGTCTGCCCCTCTTCTGGGTAGTATCAGGAAAGATGTGAGACCAGCAATTCACTCTTTCCACACTATAAATATTGTATAATTGCTTCTGTCTGAACTACAATGGAATCATGGGCAAGTCTATACTTCTATGCTAATTGTTGCCCAAATTATTAATCACACAACAGCTTCCTAGTCTATGCCTGCCCAAAAGTGGTCATTTCTGATAACACTTTGAGCGTACTTATTAAGTTTACTCACTGCTTCGGTGAAAAGGCAGCATGAGAGAAATGCATGATGAAACAAACACTTCTCTGAGTTGTCATCGGATGCAAGAGACCTCAAGAGTAGACTTGGTTTTATTTGTAGCAAAGTTGCTTTCTTGAACCTTTCTATTTTCTGACTTTATCTCGTATATTTACTGAGGAAAAAACTAGAAAGTTCTAATAGAGCAGACTTGAGATTATTCTGAAAGGATGATCATAACCGTGGTAATTGGTGCTAGAAGGATCTTTCTATCTGGTGCCACAAACCCCATCCCTATTGATTGGTTTGCCTGTCAAGACATTTTAGTATTCTGCGGAGATGAAATGCAATGATTTGTTTTTATATTGCTGGGAAATATTCTTACTGTTTAACATACAGTTCAGTGTCTCTCCCTTTCTACACTTCTGTGTGTGAGGTGGATCATTTCCTATCTCGTGTTGAAAATGTTATGATTATCTTTGCTTCAAGGAAATACTTGTATGATCTTGATTTCTTGGTTAGGCTCTGGTATACTGTACGAGTTTCTGCCATTTAAACTTAGGGCTGCCTGCCAAATTCCAGAGGTATCTTTTGGTATAGATGTTTATTCAAGATATACAGAATTCTTGCAACATCTTGTTTTGAAGTTGGAGAAGTTGGAGAGCTATTTAGAAATAAAGAGTATCTGACTGGTTACTAATGGGAAAAATCAAAACTAGAGTATTGATACTTTAATGTGGGAAAATGTCTTGTTCTGTCTTGCAGATACGATGATATGTTAGTGGTACCCATTATTGAGAATACTCCTGAAGAGAAGGACCTCAAAGAACGGATGGCTCGTGCCATGAATGAGTACCCAGACTCCTGTGCGGTTCTTGTCAGGCGTCATGGGGTGTACGTGTGGGGAGAAACATGGGAGAAAGCAAAAACCATGTAAGACCAAATCTGAGAATATTTGGTATAAATCACACTCAGAGTGTGGAAAGGAACTCAACACGTTTAGGATTTAGAATGAAGTATGAGTCTTTGGTGTGTTGTTGGTCAACTGGTTTCAGCTTCAGTAATCTGTCATTGTTACTTGTGGAGAGCTGATTTTCATCCTATTGAATCACTAAGGAATGTTGATTAGGTCAGCTCTGAATTAGGAAGCCTCTGTGAAGTTTGCTACAAAGGAAAAGGAGACAGATCCTAAATAATAAATATTTTATTTAGAAAATGTAGTATGTAGTATTTGTACTTTATGTACAAAAAATGCAGCTTTATGTGAGTAGTACATTTGCTGAGAAGTAAATGATGTAGTTACACAATCCAGTGTGATTGCAGGTTTGAAAATTGTTGGGATCAAAACAGAAAACCTTTGATATGAGATAAGTAGAAAACCATAGGGAGAGCTGAACGGAGCTGACATTGGGAGATGTGGTGATCGGGAGAGCTCTGTCCTGACACACATGTGCAGGCCTTTTGCCTTTTCTTCTACAGGTGTGAGTGTTACGACTACTTGTTTGACATTGCTGTGTCCATGAAGAAGATGGGACTGGATCCAACGCAGTTCCCAGTTGGAGAAAATGGAATTGTGTAAGCCAGGTGGATGCCCAAGTATCTTCCACAATATAACAAATTCAATTATGCCTGAAATAAAACTCAGCTGCTTTTAAATGACTTGGAAATTTTCTTGATGTCACTAATTTGTCACAGAATACTACCAATGGTCACATATACTGAATACTACAGATAATCTCCTCTGGCATTAAATATTTGCTTATATTTTTACAGATTTGGACAACAGGGGGTAGAATAAAAACTTATTATATTTAGTATTTTCTCATTTTAAAGATTGTAAGAGAAAAATATTTGCCTTTAAGTTAATTCCTTTTGTGTATACATTTTCAGAGAATTCTCTTTTGTCTTTAAAACACTGGTGATCATAAAATTTACTTGAAATAGTCTACTTATTTATGGGATAAACATTTTAATTTGATGCATAAAATGTAAATGAACTATTTAAGATAGTGTATACTTACTTGACATAAAAATAATTGTATAGATTTCCCTGTATTTTGTAGAACTTCTCTAGACAGGTTAAGTAAGTACACATTATCTAAAATTCAGAGTCCAGAACTTTGAGTACAAACGACAGAGTCACAGATGGAATCCATACCTCGCTTCATATGGCAGGTGGTTCCATGCATTAAGAGCATTGTGTGAAATTCCCTCCAGTCTGGGTAAAAAATGAAGTCTGTGCTTATCCTTGGTTCCCATTCCCAAGATACCTCATTGCGTATTTGCAAATATCCCTATATCTCAACACTCAACCTATAACATGATATAGTGCACTTACTGTATACTGCTATCAGTTATAAGATTCAAATTAAATGATACCCAGTACAGGGTTTTCAGTGGAGTGGGCAAGTATTCTACTGCTAAGCTACTCCCCAGCCCTGCTTCTAATGAGAGAAGATCACTGACCTACCTGTCAGGTCATCAGCTTCCAGATCATTCCCTTCACCTATTCACTCACCTCGCCCAGACTTCCAGACCTGCCTCGACCCCTTTCTTCCTTTAAATTCTTGCTTCGTGAAAAAAGGAAGAGTGCATGGACCAGTGTTTGTACTCTTCACAGGGAGCACCCTAACCCCTGACCTCAGTCACATTCACCTGGGAAAGACCTTCATCTTGGTTAAGCTGCCTACTTGGCACCTGCACCTAAGAAAGAAGGCCTGATGGAGACAAATTAACAACTATGTTGAGTGATATCATCTCAGACCTATGACCACGTACCTCTGGTGAGCACTGGGTCAAACAGTCACTCCAAGTATCTAGTAAATCCATTGTGCCAACCTCGTTACTGTTCTCCTCACTCTTCTCATTCATCGGACTTCCAGCATCACCAACTCTCCCCTCACTCCTGGAGACAGCAAGTAGACATCCCAGAGAACTAACTGTCTGGTGGTCCCACTGTCTTTGTTGGAGTAGGTGTGACCTTGTTGGAGGAAGTGTGTCACTGGGGAGTGGGCTTTGAGCTTTCAAGCCACCAGGCCTGCTGATCCAGATGTAGAACTCTCAGCTACTTCTCCAGCACCATGTCCGCCTGTTAGCCACCATGCTTCCCACCATGACAGTAATGAACTAAGCCTCTGAAACTATAAGCCAGCCCCAATGAAATGTTTTCCTTTATAAGAATTCCTGTGGTCATGGCATCTATTTAAATCGCTAAAACCCTAACCGGGGAAAAAAAAAAAAAAAAAAAAGATAGCTTCCAGTCATAAGTATTAGGGACTTAGGACCCAGAGAATGTTTTATGTGTTTTCACAAAGAAACATGCTGACCCTATGGACCCAAAGTTCTCAAAACTAACTACTTCAGGAATGGTTTATTGACGGTGTATTGGGTTTTCATTTTTATTCATCTACATGACTGATTTTAACCTGTTTAGTGTAACTATAATGCTATCTTACCTCTATTTTTTAATGTATACTTTGTGAGTACCTACTTTATATTTATTCATATTCACCCTATATCATATTTATTTCTGTAGCAGAGGTTCTATCACTTCAAATGAAATTCTCTTCTCTGTCCTCTCCAACTATTCCCTCCTCTTTGTTTTTGGTTGTGTCTGGATGTGTGGATGTTTGTGTGGGTGCACCTGAATGAGCAGGTGTCTATGAGCAGATTGGCCCAGAGGTCAGCCTTAAATCTTGTCTCTTAGGAAGCATCCACCTTAACTTTTTGAGACAAGATGTCTCACTGACCTAGAGCTCACTGAATTGGCGAGTAAGACCTCCCTGTCTCTTTTTCCCCAGTACTGTGTTTACAGGCATGTAGCACCTCACTGGTTTTACCTGGGTTCAGGGGATCGAATTCAAGCCCTGATGTTTATGTGACAAGCAGTGCACTGGCTAAGCCATCTTCTCCCCCCCTTATCTGTCTGCCTGCTGCCTGCCTTCCTTCCTTCCTTCCTTCCTTCCTTCCTTCCTTCCTTCCTTCCTTCCTTCCTTCCTGTTTGTCTTTCTTTCGAAGTGGATTTTTTTATGTACCCAGGCTAGTCTCAAAAGTCAGATTTCTCCTGCTTCTGTTTTGCAGGTATCATGGTTATGTGCATGAGTTATTTACACATGGTCTTGAATACACCCTTGAAGGTGTTTATCAAGCCATTAGCATTATTTGCCTATTTAATGTTTTTCTAAAATCATTCATA
Organism: Rhabdomys pumilio; assembly: GCA_030674055.1. Lineage (NCBI taxonomy): Eukaryota > Metazoa > Chordata > Mammalia > Rodentia > Muridae > Rhabdomys > Rhabdomys pumilio. The sequence continues at coordinate 168,433,739 of JANHMN010000002.1, forward strand.
ATTTTTTCCCATTGGTTTCACAAGTACTCGCAGTTTCAGGGTTAACTCCATTCACTGCTTTCAATATGAATACAGCAAAGGGGATACTGCTGTGGTATTCAGTCCCTTTGCATAAATGTTAAGTGCATCAATTACTTAATATTCACTTGCTAACTGGTCACCCTTCTCCTTCTTTATGCATAAACTTTCCTGTTCACACTCACATCTCATGCTATGAGTGTAAAACTGAGGGCATGTGTATATAATTTTTGCTCATTTAAGCTTGCATTGTTTTCTAAAAACAATATCAATAAAAATACTCTAGACCAAGAAAATGCAATATGTAAGTCAAAGTCAAAGGAAGTGCCCAGATCAAAGCTTTGATAACTGTCCATAAGCTCATCTGTCTAATGATCCTAATCTAGAAATAGCTCTGAAAAGGACACAACAGACAAGAGAATGGCAATAGACGTCCTCAGCATCGGATGTTCCTGCCCAAGATTGGGTGCAAATGATATTGCTGTGAACTTGGTAAGCCTACATCACCTTCCCCAATTGTATTCAAACTCAGATGCCAATAAATATTGAATGGATGACTCTTAATATTAAAGAAGGAAGAATCAAGTAAAATGTCAACCTTACTTGCTGCCAATTTTACTCTGAATTGAGCTTGGAAAAAATGCGTATATTGTTAACTTTTATGTAGACAAAATGGCATATTGTCACTATGCATGATGATATAATTGGCTGTTGTGGTTAATGGAATAGACTGGAAAAGTCTTTAATCCTTGGTTAGGACAGAATTAGGAAGGGGATTATAAATAAATCAGTAAAATATTACAAGTCAAAGAGAGAAATTTGAAGAAACGGGGTTATAAAATCTGACCAACCCAATGAAGCTTATCTGATATCTTTGTTAGATGTCTTTAAATTATATGAGTCTTCCCATTAGCAACCATAAGTCACATAATACATTATAACCATAATAATGATTGCATAAAATCATACAAGTTAGCAAGCATGTTTACTTCTCAGGTCATCTTTTTAAGAATTATGTGGTTTAGCTGCTATCACTATTGTTCAAAGAACACACACTTCTGTGATTCAAGGCTGGGTCCTGTCTGTTTTCACAACCCTGAGTCCACTCCACTCATTGTTGACTATTTAAAAATATTTTGTTTTCAATAGCCCTTGTGTTACAAAAAATTAGAAGGATTGGTTTATTTGAAACTTTGAAGCCACAGAACTAGGAATTTGTTTTAAGCTACCAAATTCCCTGACATTTGCTCAGACCAAGGAAATAAATCTCTCTCAGTAAATGCGCATGTATTTTGTTAGTGATTTTTAAAATTATTCAAGACAGCATACATGTAGAGACATATTCATGTTGACCTACCTGATCTCATTTCTTGTGTAAAGTTCTGGTACATTCTCTCTGACTTTTCAGTAAACGTGCATACCTATCTTTACGATATTCATACAGATGATTAATGTCACGGTGTTAGAATTTGAGGGTGCTATCAAATAAGCAACTATCTCCATATCTTCTACAGCTTTTCTTTGCTTCTTGAGACAGTATCTCACTATGTCAATTAGGCAGGCCTCAAACTCACCAAGATCTGCCTGCCTCTGCCTCCCAGGGCTTGGATTAGTGGTGTGGCCGCCACACCTGGCCCTTCCTCTGTAGTTCTTGTATATCCATACATGTGTATCACCCACACACACATCAAAAAGCATCTATTTCCACATCTGGGCCCTTCTTTCTATGCTTCTCTTTGTGTGTCTATCCAGTTCTTTTTGGCCACAGTCAGATGTTCTAGTCCTGGAAGGGCAGAGGGAGCTAGTCAGAAACCTAATATTTAGAACAATCTTCATGGCCAGAGAAAGGCTTGTTATTATCTGCAGGCCTGGGTCTCATGCAGCCAGAGGTTAGGCAGGACACTCAGGAGATACGGACAAAGTGAAGAGAGACTGTTCGCTTGCTAACAATGGCTTACCACTAGTACACATCAATTCCCAAGAACTGGAGAAGTATTAAGTATTATAGATGATTGGCTGAAATGAGTGGGCAAAGACCCTTAATGCCAGCCCAAAAGGAGGACAGCATCAAGTGATTCTGCTCAAGATCATTGTAAAAAATATTTAAAATGATAATGCTTTCTGAGAAACAAGAGGCCAAGAACTAAAAGTTCATACAAACAACAAAACAATTTAAGAAGAGGCATGTGTCTGAAGAGTTAACGAGGCAAAATGGTGGTGAATGCAATTTCCCTTATTAAGTGTCTGTGAGAGGAGGAAATTGGGAACCAGGAAAGGAAGTAGGAATTTGAGTCTCTTAATGACAGTTAAGAAAGATGTGAATGATGAGATGTACTGTGGATTTGTTTTAAGGTTAAAGCATCTTATTTCATAACAGAACTATAGACAGTGATCTGCTTCTTACATAGGAAGAACACTTGAAGAACACGCAAGTGGCGTAGGATCTGTAAAGGTTAACAGCAGCAGCAGAAGCATTGATTTCAGGTCACACTCAGTGTCTGACAGCACGAGCCACTACGTATGCTAAATGGCAGTTATCATCAAACTACCTGAAGCATAGCAATATGCCTCTGAATGCTTCTACAGGCAGTCAGGCATGCTGTTCCTGGGGAAGGGCTATAGACAACTCTAAGAGTTTCGGGTGAGGGGTGGGGAGGCAACGTAGAATATCAAAATAGGCTGTGGAATATAGGAAGAGGGAAAGAGTCTCTTTGAAGTATTTCTAGGAGACATATTGAATGCTGGTGTATGCCATTGATTAGTGCTTACTGAAATGAGCTAATTGCTTCTACTGTGGGATAACCAGAGAGTGCTGCCATATAATTAGCTGCGGTGATGGTTAGAAAAGAGGGGATTTATGCACGGTGCATAAAATACACTTGTGTGTATGTGTGTGTGTGTGTGTGTGTGTGTAGGCCAGAGGACAGTCCCCTGAGTTTATTCAAGAGCCTTATTTTGAGACAGGGCCTGGAACTTACTGAATGAGCTGGGCTACTGGCCAGCAAGCTCCAGAAATCTTCCTATCTCCACTCCCCAGCCCTGGGATTTCATGCACAGCATAAGGCTTAGAAATAGTTTTTACTATGTCATTCAGTACTTGAATTCAGAGGCCTTTGGATTTCCTTCACTGTCTTTAAGGCAGCCACGGTGTTCAAGTTCACTTCTTTCTAGACTTGTTTTGAAATGGCTTCTTTCATAAGATGACCTCACTTTTCATGGTTGCAAACATTTTCATAGCTACTGTGACAATATGCATTAGTGCCTAATTAACTGTTATGTAATAACAGTTAACTAATACAGTGCTCGGTCATGTGGCAAACCAAATGCTGTGCCCTTGTATGACATGGAACCCGTTCTTGCCTTCCTGTTGTAAAGAATGGTCTTCTGTTCACATTATGTACAGTGTGGGTACACAGAAGAATGATGTTGGTAAATTGGTGCGACGTAGAACTTAAGTGTGTTCATAAATAATTTTGCTAGGCATGTTGCTTTGAAGAAATCAGGATATGATTTCTTGCAGTTAACAAGAAAGAATCAGAAATAAAATCTGCATGGATTCATTCTTTATAGCAAATAAGAAGAGTGATTCCACAGCTCCAGAACCTTTCTGTTCACTACCCTGGGTACATAGAAGACACCTGGCTCAGAACAAAGACGCTGAGAAGGCTACAGACTTGGCCGAATTTTAAAATCTGATGAAAGTAGAGTCTTTTAGAAGCAAAAGCCCTCCTACACATCTTAAAGGAGGAAGTGCTTCCTCGAGGAATCATAAGGAAAGGAATGATTGACAGCAGCGAACACTGAAGAGCACTAGCTCCACTCGCAGCTTTACCGGTGCTATTATTCTAGTGGTCTCACCACATGGTTTTATAAACTTTAGTGTCTTCACTAACCCTGTCTATCCCATTTGCTTTACACTGTTCAGATGCATTTTATTCTATGTGGATATTTCAGGAATATATAGGACACTGGAGTGTTTAATCACATTAATATGTACATGATGTACATGCATTAATTCCCCAAAGGATTGAGAGCCATTTAAAAAAAAATGACCCAATAACATGAGGAAACAGAAATGCTGGCATTAAAGATTAAGATTAAGATTAAGAAAAGATTAAGAAAAACATAAAATGAGTGCTGGAGCACCTGTGTTGGTAAATATACCTGTTTGGACCTTTTGTGAAATAAAGTGGAATAATTTATGTAAAATAAAGCCCATTTAAAATTGATGTTTCAATATTCCTATTGAATTCACACAGCTTAGATTGAAAAGTAAGGCAATGAATTCAGCAGAATTAAATAATGTTACCTATCTCATAAACAGGTCTGCAGTGAGTTCTATGTAAGGTGACTAGATGCTGCCTCTGTGTGACCTGATGTCACACAGAAAAAGTGTGCAGACATGTCCAGTCATGTCCAGAGGCATGATAGGATAGCAGCCAACACAGAAACCCAGAAGAGCAACAAACTAAAAAGAAGAAAGGCAATCGCAATACAGTTTCAGCTACCTGGCTTCTCCATTCAGAGAGGGAAGCAGACAGGTCATCCAAAAATAAGGTGGAAGGCCCTGGTAGAGGCTGGCATCCAACCCACAAGTCAAGCTCACTGCCCCCACAAACTTCAAACTCAGAGAACTCACCAATGGGTGTAGGGAGGAGGTCCCTCCTGTCAGGGGCCATGACTCCCTCTGTGCAGGGAACTGACACAAGTCTGGATTCAGCCTCACATAACTTAGGGTAAGAGACAGCACTGAGAATCAGTACTGGAAAGTAGGAAGGCTGGACAATAGTAAGTCAAAGAAAACAGGATGGGAGGCATGGGCCAGTATACATTATATGGAGAAAGGTACCACCTTGGTACCAAGGAGTAGATGTCCTCAGATAAGACTCTGGAGTTTGAGAACCTTGAGCATGAGGTCAGCAGGTGGCCCAGCATTCGGTTGGAGCCACCTGTCTGCATAGGGTTCATAGCTGGGAACACTGACGGGCCAGTGGATTACTTGAAGTTCACACCCGTCTCCTTCAGGTGATTAATGTTTGGTTGGTATGAACTGGAAAAACAGAGTGGGAGAACTTGCCCAGCTCACATTGCCTAACGTGCCTAGCAGAGCCCGATGGTGATGGAGCCCAATGGTGATGGTTTGAAAAGCAGGAAGTCACTAAAGTGAAGACAGCACTGCTGACCTCCACCTCAGGCTCAGCAACACAGAAAAGACAGAGGCACCAAGCTCAGCTCTCACTCTGGCCTTCCAGCACATCCTGGCAGTCTTCAAGTTTCAAGAACTAGAGAAACACCTCTCCCTCTCTTTTCCCATTCTGCGTACTCTTTCCATTTTTCTTTAAGTCTAGTAGCATTTTACTTTGCCTTTCATATGCTTATTTAATACCATTTATGCATCTCTTTCTCGTTGGCCAGTCCCCTTCCCCTGTTTTGCCACTTGAGTGTCCTCTCTTCTTTTTTCCCTGTTCATGCTCCCAGAGATATATTGATTTTATTTTACCTTCTTTTTTAAAAAAAGCTTTTAGAAATTCTTGCTACATTAATTTAATTTGAGATGTTTTATTATTTTGAGGGGTAGTGTGTGTGTGTGTGTGTGTGTGTGTGTGTGGTTAGATTTTAGTAATTTAAGTTAATATACAAATGTGGGTTTCCTTGTGGCAGCTTCATATATGCTGCTTGACTTCGTTCCTCCTCGTCCCTCCTCCTCCTGCCCTGCCCTCCATCATCCCACCTCTTGTTGGTTCTTCCTCTACTCCAAATGATCTTCCCTTCTGAGTTTATGTTACATGAATTCTATTACCTTCCACCTCCTTAAGATCTCTCCCTCTCCTCCCCTTAGATCTAGGTTACTTATATGAAGGAAATATGTGGCATATGTCTGAGTCTGGAATATTTCACTTAATCATTTCTAGGTCTGCCCGTTTTTTCTGAAAGTGTTATGATTTCGTTTTTCTGAATTGAGTATATTTCACATATGAGGGTTCTGATCTGGTCCACATATTAGGTGTCTTAAGAGTTCATTGGCTTCTGGTACAACACAGGGCAAGAAAGTGTTCTGAAATAGCTCTGTGACATTAGAGATGAGTGAGTGGAAGGCCCTGTAATTTTTGCGAGCTTATGATGGAAGAAGATATGATGTATAGTTTATGACAAATCCCAGTGGCAGTCACTATGTAGGTTACTAGGCTTCTGATCTATGTACAGGAGAGAATTTCTTGTCTTTCAAAAACTCTAACATGCTGTTGGATCCTGGCAGAAAGAGCCTACCTAAGAGACACCAAGAGAGCGATGGCAGTTAGGTGTTTAGTCAAACACTAGTCTAGATGTTACTCTAAGAGTATAAATCTGGTTGATATTTAAATTAATATTAACTGTTGAAGAGAATCAAATTTTCCTCCATGACACAGGACAATGAGACTTAAAGAAAAAGACCAGTGTCCTGTCCCTGGAGGAGGAAGGACATCGGCCTCCACTTTGCCTTGAACCACAGATTGCAACACTAGCTTTCCCAGTCTCCAGCCTGTCCTGATGCGTGCAAACTGTGGGTGTCCCAAACACTGCAGTGGTGTGGACCAATTCACTAAAACTCTTTCTCCCCCTCTCTCCTTCCACCATTCCTGCCTTTCCTTTACCTCAATTTCTCTTCTCCCTCCCTTTCCTCTCTTTCTTTGTGTGTATATGTGCACAGAGATATTCCTTAACTTGTGGTGAGATTGTGCATGATAAAACTACTATAAATAAACAAAATATATTTTAGTTTTAAAATGCAACTTGCTGAACATCATAGGTTAGTCCACTTAAATGTGCTGGAAACACTTCAATTGCTCAGTTGGGCAAAATCAACTAACAGAATTCTTTAATTAAGTATGAACTATCATACAGCTTATCAAATGCATACCACAGAATTTAGTATTTGTCATTTATCCTCATGACTGTGCAGGTTACTGGGAGCTGTGGTTCAGTGCAACTGCAAAGCATCACATTCATATCAACATAAAGTTTTTAAAAGTCATTAAGTAGAACCATTGTAAGTACCACCTGTATACATTAAGATACTTACATATTCTATTGTTATCTGTTTCTCTGGTGTATCTTAATATACCAAGTGGCCATGTAGCTAAAATACTCAATGCTGAGAGCTGAATTTTATCAGACCCAATGAGTACCTGACCCAATGAGTTCATTCAAGTACCTGCTCAAAGTGGGTACATGGTGTCAGTCATGAGCTAGTCCAGAGGTCATAAGCAAGTTGCAAAAGCAGATAGTCCAGGCTTCCACACCATTCATTATTATTACACCACCACCCTTCTCTCTTAGCTCCTAATGGCCACTTGGGGGAATTCTTAGAACTGACTGATGGAGGAAGAGCAAACCTGGGCTTTGTTCATGGATAGGGCATTTTGGTGTAGGGATACAAGCCAAAAGTAGGCAAAAGCTATACTATAATGTGCCTTGGGCAGGGATTTGAGAAAATTGGGGTCAAATCGGCAAGCCATAGAAGTATGGAGAACAGATACATCAATGGACACAAAATGTTGAAAATCTTGGAATCATGGTAATACCTGTCACAGGGCACACACTGCAGAACAGATATCAAGCAATTGGGTAGACAGGATGAATTAGACAAGAGATGCCATCAGTCTCCACATTTCTCTCTCTCTCTCTCTCTCTCCCTCTCTCTCTCTCTCTCTCTCTCTCTCTCTCTCTCTCTGACAATCCTTCCTCTGATTAATTATCCCAAGCCACATAAGTCTTCAATGAACCACATACCTAGCAACTAAGGACATCCTCCAACTTTGAAATTCACAGCCATGTTTTATGGGCATATAAAGAATCTGCAGGAGCAGCAAGAGGAGGCAACCAAGAGGCAGATCTGGAAGCCCTGATAAGATCAAGACTTCATGGCTATGAGCTCATTATTCTCCCATGTCTAAACTTGACCTAGAATTATACTCTTCTGTGCAATCAATACAAGGACATATTTGCCCAAATGAATGTGATAATATTGTCATCTCAAATGAGCAACCAGTTGTTTCAGATGTGCCTACTAGACTCCTTCCATGTCTATTTAACAAGAATGTCACACAGCTTGCTTCTTTGGGATCTCCCTCCCCAATAAAAGATCTCAGATCTATATCGTTGGAAAAATTGAGCTAGGAATCCAGTAAAGAAGTCCATACCACGCTTTGGTAATTCAACACACAAGAGGACCCAACTAATGTTCAAGCCCAGAAAACTTACGGAAAACTTCAATATTCTACCAAAGTCTTCGCACCACTTCACAACAGTGGTAGAATGCTAAGTTGGAAATATCTAATAGCTTCTAGAAGGTGTGGGTCTGGACTTTGGGTGAAAAGTAAGAATTTTTAGCATACCAGTGTCTCACTTGTCTACTTATGCACCTGTTCACTAAATAATATTTGTTGAACAGCTACTATGTGTCAAGCATTCTTCAAGATACTATAGTCTTGTCAGAAAGCAACAGAGATTGAATGCTCATTGTTCTTGAATTTGAAATCTGGTGGGATGGTGAAAGAGATGACTGAGGCCATGGGTGGGGATAATTTCCCCAAGGATATAGAGAGACCCTAAGTTAGTGGGGAAGCATAAGAGAGAGAAAAGGAACCAGTTATAGCAGAGGAGAAAAAGGACATATGGGAAACCAGGAGAGTATAGTGATTAGATTAAGATATGGGAATATCGGGGGCTGGAGGGATGGCTTTCAACACTTTAGAGCATTTCCTGCTCTTACAGAAGCCCAAAGTCCATATCTGGAGACTCACAACCATCTGAAACTCCAAAGGGTATGACTTGTCTTTTTGGCTCCATGAACACTTGCACAGGTTAGTCACACACATCCACAGATTCATAGAGGACACATAAATACAAACTAGAAATAAATCTTTAATATAGGAGAATTTCAAAAGGAGTGGAAGATTAAACATCATACCCTACTTTAAAAAAACTTGAGAATATAAAGGGGGCAGTACTTGCTAAAGGACATTTGCTTAAATTCCTGAAACTGAAATCCAACATGCTCTTTCTTATAGAATTTTCTAGTGGCATAAAATTTCAACCCAACAGTCATCCACCCTGCACCCTCTGATAAGAAGTTGGGGAGGGGAAGTGAAAGGGAGCTTTCCTGAAAAAAATTAGGGCTGTGAGTGTGTGTGTGTGTGTGTGTGTGTGTGTGTGTGTGTGTGTGTGTGTGTTCAGGTGCTATGACCTCTTAGCTGAGCAATGTGGTCAGCCACACATCCACACATTTTTGGTTGTGAGCCTAGGCTTTAATGGCTGAGCCATCTCTCCAGCCCCCACACGTTTAAATAGAGTATACATCTCTGTCCTCACAACTCTGAACTTGACAGTGCCTAGGACTCTGACTTTCCCAGTCCTTATAGTGGAAGAACAGTGTTTTGCCTTGAGTTCACAGGATTCTAACTCACTTTTTTCTGCCTTAATTGGACTTTGGCAATGAGGACAGAAGCAGGGAACCATTTGGGAAACATCAGGGATAATTGTAGAAAGTACTAGCAGCTGCAGATTCAGCAGGGGAGGGGACCTGGTATACTAGTATCTGCAGGTGGTGTGTGCTACAAAGAGGAGTCTGCCCCACTGACCAACTCAAGTGAGACTAGTGAGATATTGCCTATAAGGATATGCCTAGGCCACTCCTTAAAGAAATGTGTCTTGAAAATGGAGCCAATTCTGCCACCACCAACTCAAGCTTAGCATAAAGCAACTATCTAAGCTATGTCCTTTTTAATGAGTCAGTTTACCAAGCAAGCAATCCACCTAAGCTATTTCTCAGGACCTGATTTTCTCATATACCAGAGTTGAGTACCTTAATCTCTGCTGCAATGTCAACTCCTCTTTGTAGCACACACCACCTGCAGATAATGATCTTTGTTTAGGCAGTAGACAGCAGTTAAAGTATCAGGTTTTGTCCTGGTTCCAGGTGTAGAAGAATCACTTTATGCATTAGCTTATGCAAATATAGAATTCACTAGAAGTCACATCATCTGCAAAGACATGAGGTATGATGTCAGGACCTGGGATGCAGGTGGGGAGGCCTCTTGGCTAATCTGTGTAAAGCTAGCCATTGGGTGAACTTTAAGGTCCACTCATTTTCTCTCACTTAGAAACTGGTCAATGATAATACAGTCTCTACTTTGGGCTCAACAATCTTGATATCCTCAGTCTGTCCCAGCACACTCTCTACTGTGCCCAGCTG
>JANHMN010000002.1:168444000-168464884 GCA_030674055.1 Rhabdomys pumilio
TGATAATTCAGACTTTGGTTACAAGAAAGGAACAAACTGACTGTGGCTCAGGTTGTCTGTATAGCTTTCTGATAAAGAAACTAACGTCCTCATACTTAAGAACAGATTACCTCAAGCTATAAAATAAAGAACAGGAAGAGGTTATTATTATTATTATTATTGTCATTATCGTGATTATTATTTGTTTGCTTGCTTTCTTGCTTGGTCAAGTTGTTCAAATTCACCCATATTTCATTTTCCAAGCTGTAAAACAAACACAAGCTAACATCTTGTATTAAGGGCAATAACATTTGTAAAGTGCTAAAAATCATAGCTAAATTGTAGAGTATTCACCGAGTATAGCTAAGACCTTGACTTCAATTCCCAGTATTCAACAGTAATGCTAATGATAAGCTGCATATGTAAGTATGTAGAATAGAAAGCCGGGCAGTGGTAGCGCACGCCTTTAATCCCAGCACTTGGAAGGCAGAGGCAGGCAGATTTCTGAGTTCGAGGCCAGCCTGGTCTACAGAGTGAGTTCCAAGACAGTCCGGGCTATACAGAGAAACCCTGTCTCGAAAACAAAACAAAACAAAACAAAACAAAACAAAACAAAACACGTAGAATAGCACATGTCTCTTGCTCAGAATTCAGTGAACATGAGTCATTACAATTGCCAAATCTAGCTTGAATTTTATATTCTAGAGTACGCAGCACTTTAGAGGTACAGGCATTCAGTAGGAAAGCAAAGCATCAGAAAAGCGATCGACACAACTACCAGATAAAACAAACGCTAATTAATTATTGAATATTTTCGTCTCCCCTGTTTCTTAACAATGTACTTTGACCACATACTTAGCACCTAGGAGTTGACTCCAGTGGATTAGAAAAGAAAGCCTTTCTTAGGTCCAGCTTGGATGGAGACACGCATCAGCTTCTCTGTGCTGACTGACATGAGCATGTGTAGAGAGCCAAAGCGTTGCACCTTCCGGCAGAAGGGCAAGCAATAACCACAGGGGCTTAGGCCCACAGAGGGATTGCCTGTGAGTGAGGTCATGATTCAGGGGTTCAACAATCAACAGTGCTGACAAAGGCACACTGTTTCCCTGACGGTACAGAATCATATTACTGTACACACAAGTGCCTCACACCTGAGAGAGATGAAATTACACAGCTTAATCCCAGAACCAGCTCAGCAAGAAGTCGCTCTGACATTTCAGATAGGAGTTGTCTTCTGGCAGAGAAAACACAGCACGGCAGTGACTGGGCAGCGATGAGAAGGGCCTGCGCTTGTCCACTGAAATGGTCTTTGATGCTTGGTTTCCTTTATTAGTTTTGCCTGAGAGGTCCAAGCACAGTGCACTCTACAGGAGCTCTTGCTTGTTCTGTTTTTGCCCTTAGAGTTTTCATTGAGGTCGCACATGCATCTTAAACCAAACCAGACTGATAGCAGATAGTTGCCAAAAATTCATCCTGGTCAGCAAGCTGGAACTTCACACTGATGATATGAAAAAATTACTTCTGTGCTGGAGTGTGTCAGGGAACATACACAGGGATGTCCCCCAAACCGAGGCCAGCCAGAAGTTTCATAGCCTCCACCTTAGAGTTTAAAAACTGACTGTTTGGAAAGGTATGTAAATAAATGTCTACCCAGGAGCTCTGAGCACCTTGCCTGAGACACACTGTGTCATAGGAAGGCCAGGAAGTAGACAAAAGCAGCTGTTCCCTAAAGTCACCTTCTTCCTGTACCTTGCAGACTGTACTCCGACTCTTTGCCCTTTCCCTCACATGGGAAGCTACCTTCGCTGAGAGTTACATGGAAAGTTAAATCTGTGAGACATATATTAATTGACTTGCCTACCAAACAGAGAACAATGTGGTGAGGGTAAGCCAACATTTCAATCCAGGTGATGTATGACAAAAGAAAACACAGAACTAAAGATAGGTAATATGAAGTAAAAACAAACAAACAAACAAAAAAACTCCAAAAAAACCAAAAACAAACAAGCAAACAAACAAACAAAAAAACCACCTTCAGAACATACAATAAATAGATTTTTACATTCCCTCTCTGTTCAGTGACAAGACTTCTGCTATTAGAGACCAGTGGGTTTGGTTTTTTGTTTAATGAGTCTTCCTCAAAACTATATATACATACACATACACACACACACACACACACACACACATATTTACTACAAAGTCGGCAAGCACACTGACACTAAGCTACTTCCTAGCCTATGTTTTCCCTTTTATTGAAAGTAGATTCTTTTCTTACATAATATAACCTGATTACCTCCCTCTACTCCTTCCAGTCCCTCCCCACCTCTCCTCCCACCCACAATCACTCCCTTCCTGTCTCTTTTTAGAAAAGAACAGGCTCCTATGAGATAACAACAAAATATAACAAAATAAAATATAATAAGATAGAACAAAAACTATCACATCAGAGTTAGACAGGACAACCAGAAGGGAAAGACAGAGGCCAAGAGAAGGCACTAGAATCTGAGACTCACTTCTTTAAATGAACAGCCAGGAATCCCATAAAAACACTGAACTGGAAGCCATAATATGTGATACATGCAGGGGACTTGGTATAGACCCATGCAGGCCCTGTGCATGCTTTCTCAGTCTCTGTGAGTTCACAAGAGCTTTGGTCATGTTGCTTTAGAGGACTTTGGGTTTTTGGTGTTCTCCATTCCCTCTGGCTCTTACACTCTTTCTGTCTCTTTTCCCATGGGCCCCTGGCCTATTCAATATGTTCTTTATCCCAGTGGTTCTCAACCTTCCTAACACAGTTCCTCAAGTTGTAGTGAATCTCAACCATAAATTATTTCATTACTACTTCATAACTGTAATTTTGCTTCTATTATGAATCACAATGTAAATATCTGATATGCAGGATACGATATATAATTCCCCAAATGGTCATGACCCATAGGTTGGCCCATGTGTATATGTTTCCTTAAATGCACACACACACACACACACACACACACACACACACACACACACGGTGGCACACTCAGGCCATTGTTCTTTTTTTATCATTTGTTAGAGACTCTGCTAATCTGAAGTCCATAGGGTAGACTTGCTTTTTGTAAGAGAGTAGAGAATTTCAGGTTATAGATATACCATAAAAGACTTGCAACAAGTTCCCCTAGTAGGGGCTTTTAGAGGGCTAGAGAGATAGCTCAGTTACTGAGAGTATGCAATTCCTCTTACAGAGGGTGCAAGGTCAGTTCCTAGCACCCAAGTCAGGTAGTTCACAACTGCCTGTAACTCCAGTTTCTGTTGATCCAACAATTCAGGACTCAGTGAGTATCTTCACTCAAGTACAGATGCCCACACACAGACACATATGTATAATTAAGGATAGAATGAATGCTAAATATACTGCTTTAAAAACGGGCATTTTTAGATTCATCAACATTTTGCCATAACGCTGTGATGTGGAGATCTTTACATGGACAAGGACTCATCATGTTTGAATATGCCTGGAGTGGGACAGCTACGTCAGAAACAAGCATAATTTTGATAGCAAATGCTTTCAGAAGAGCTGTGCTAACTTACTCTCAACATAGCAGGGTTGGAGTGTAACTGGTTTCCCAAACGCTGACCAGACCAGTGTGTTCTGAGTTCTTTGAGTTTTCCCAAACATAGGGTAGCAATGATCTCTTGCTGGTTTTATCTGCATTTCTCCTATAGGGAGCATAATAATACTCCTTATATATTGTGACTTTGACTCAGTTCCTTTTTCTTTCCTTTTTCTTTTCTTTTTTTTTTTTTGATTTTTGTTTTATTATTTATTTATTTGTTTATTCACATAGCTGCATTTATCAAGATGTTCCTTCATAATTCTCAAGGAGTAGAAATTGAGAGAGAGAGAGAGAGAGAGAGAGAGAGAGAGAGAGAGAGAGAGAACCAACAGTCAGCCCGCCAAGTCAAAACTGATTAAAAGCCGAACAGCTCATCACGATCAACAGCGTTCTATTTTCCTTGGTCCTCTTTCAATCGCTGTCTCTATTTAATCCTCTCTAAGCAAATCAAATTCCAATCATAGAAGCGATTTGTATCTCCTACAACAAATCACAGAACCTGTTTTACCTACACGGACTGACAAGGGCCCTTCTTTCTGCCTGGAATACCTTTTCAGTCTCAAGTCCAAAATATATCTGTTGAGCAAGTTTGTATCTGATGCAAAGCGGTTGATGCAGCCCCTCTGTGAGACTTCTCTGCTTGTCACCCTCCCTGACCCTGATCAGCGCTACAGAATTTCTTACTAATCTCAATGACTCAGGTCATACTGTACAAGTCAGGAGTGAGGGCTCCGAAGTCAGGCCAAATCTTGCTTCTGTTATGTATTTCCTCTTTGACCCTGAACTTCAGTGTCGGCAGCCACACAATGAAGTTGACAGGAGCATCCAGGAGGACTTCTTTAAGAATTAAATAAGCTAATACTTGCAAAAGCATTAAACAGTGCCTGTACTAAAATAGTGCCACACACACACAATGTTCTCACAACTAAATTGACAAAGCTGAGCTCAGTGCCAGCCTCAGCAACAGCGTTCCCCTCTAAGAGGCGGTCGGACCTGGTTTAGCGGTCTCTCTAGCCCCTGGATGTTTTAGAATACAGGGCCAAACTACAGCACTTAACACATGACCGTTCTATTCAATAAACAAATAAATATATGTTTTTAGAGATGAATTTCTAAGGCCCTCATTTTAGTTAAAAGATAGCATAAATATGTAAAACAGATTTAAGAAAAGTCTCCAAAACTAAAACAGATACATTCCTGTTTTAGAGATGTATGTTGTCTCTATCACAAGCAAATACAAAGTCTGTGCTGAATTGTTAAGAAAATACAGAGAAAGATAAGTAAAGTAGAATTAAGGAGAGGTTCATGGGTGGGTTTTTGTTACGAATATAAGGTAGAGAAAGAATGGAGATGGCAGAAATCATTAGGAGAGTATCCAAAAAGGAAAAATAACCCCGAGCAGAGTCTCCTTGGAGATTCCTGAATCTTAGGTAGCTCCACTCACAGTCTTAACAAACTTACTGAAATGTACCCACATCCAACATAACTCTGGGGCAAAATATTTTCTAACTTGGCTTTTGAAATGATTCTTATGTTAGTAACTCCTTTGATTCATAATTGGTTACAATTTTTATGTAATTATATTTCTATATGAAATTATTTTAATTATTTTATAATTAGTTAATGATTTCTTTCAGCAATCACTAGGCACCCATGAGATATTTTAAGTTAAAAAAAAACATGTCAACAAATTGTTTTCGACTAAAATAAGATGTTTGTGAATATTACATTTAATAACTAATGAAGTTGATGTCATAACCTGTAGCTATGTCCCTACATATTTTAAATTCATATATCACAATGTTCAATGAAAACGAAGCATTTCTTTGTTTTCTTTCCTTTTTGGATCTTGAAATGCTCTTGGGCTTTCACCTAGGCACTATGCCTGCAGAGCCATGATCACAGGTAAGGCGGCCCAGTTTGCTCAAAGGCCTGCAGGCAAGTGCAATCAAGTTTTACGCTGAATATGGCAAACTCATTGTCTTTGCTGAAGCCAAGAATCTATGTGGAGGATTAATTGGATACATACCTCTTAAGGGAACCAGCTGTCTTTATAAGTAAAGGCCTGTTACAAGAACAAACAAACCTATTTAGGCTAGGGAGAGTGGGGGACACATTATCTGTTCTCATCACTTGCCAAGAACACCATGCCCTCATTTCAGCTCAACTCCAGACACCAAGGCTGTGATCTAAAATACTATTTTATAGCTGGGCAAAATTAATGGTAGTGAATGCCTGTCATCCCAGCAATGGAGAGGCTGAGAAGCTGAGAAGGAAGATTCTGAATTCAAGGCCTGCTTGGGTTATATATGTATGTACATATATATATATATATGTATGTACATATATATATATATATATACATATATATATATGTGTGTGTGTGTGTGTGTGTGTGTATGTATGTATGTATGTATGTATGTATATATATTATAACACTTATATGACCAAAAAGCTGGTTCTTACATCTTCTACAAGATAAATGTTCTAGCATTTTAAAGTCACTTAAAAACTTTTCTCTTTCTCCCCCTCTGTTATCAGGTTCTGGGAAAAGAGCATCCACACGGAATATCAGACTTGGACACAGCATCAGATTTGGTAGGAATGGCGCATACGTTCCTGTGATGAGGGAATCAGGTATCTTGTCCACCTTTAGCATCCATTCGTATGATGTTCCCTGGATCTTGTAAATCTGGGTACCATGCTTCTACTCTCATTTCCAGGGAAATAAAGAAAACAGCCCAGGTAAAAAGAAAGCCTACCAAACCACAGGTAAGCCACAAACAGTCTAAAACCTGCAGTTGATTTTATGCCCAATTCTTGCTACACCTAAGATTTGCATAACCCAGTGCTAGGGAGATTTGGGGGAAAAACCAGAATTCCAGCCCTGAAACCAAGCCAAGCTTCCAATGACTAGAGACTGGGAAAGCTGCCTTTTCCCAATGCAATCTAGTTTCTGTTTCCCAATGGCATGTAAGGGACAGACGTGTTCTGTTCTGCAGCCCTGGAACCTACTCTCAATGATTAAGCTATTATCTGTAAGGACTGGGTAAGGACTAACAGGAGTTTAGCTCACAGTCAATGTCTTGTGATTTGTGTAATGAAACCCGGCCTCTTCCTTAATTATTTACCTCATCTATTGTGAGCATTCTCAAGTCAGTGGTTTTACTTAAGTGCACATCTATAAGGCTGACATTGCCGTGAAACCCTTTCAAAGCCCTCAGAATGAAGGCTTTTTCTTGCCCACACCTAAACAGCAGCTCACTAAAAACAATGAATGGTATTTCATAATCAGAGTGGGTGTACTTCACCTAACCAATATGTAAATAAAGGAGTGGCCGGGTGAGACCAGAGGGGCCTCTCCAGAAAGCTTCCCACCCCCCCTCCACCATGTCCTGGGACACTGTGTGGAACCCAACAAGGATCAAGAGAAAGACAGAGGAATTATTTTCTTTTTCTGATGGTCACCCATGTCCAGAGAGATGGGACAGGTGAGACTTCATAGTTAATTCTGAATCCAGCCCTCCTCCCACAGCCCCCTAAACAAAACAAAACCAAAATCAGACACACACACACACACACACACACACACACACACACACACACACACACACACAGAGACTCAGAAATTAAGAGACAGTAAATGTTCCACTTGGGTCTTGCCTTCATGGATCCAGGAAGTAAAACCACACAGACCCAATAAGACAAAGGAAAACAGGGAGCTGGCAAAAGGAGAAAAAAGAATGATTACAAACACTGTAATGTTAACAATTCAAATGTCAGCAGCTATGCAGGGCTCACTTTAACAAGAGCGTTCCACCCTAGCAAATTCTGCCTACCCTGCAAGGCTTTCTCTGAGTGCTCAGCTGGTGTCCTACAGGATTTGCAAACAGTTCTGGCCTCTCTGTTGCTGTCTCATTCTCTCTGCCTTCCCAGACAGTTCCAGACTCTGGGCCAAGGCTGTGTCTCTCTTTACTGGCAGATTTGCTAATTCAACAGGAGCCTAATTAACACTGTCTTCCTAATTGAGCATCATGTCTTGAGCAAGTGACTTGGCCTCTACGGGACCTACCAAAGGGAGATAATAACAGGACTTTGCTCACAGGGCGTTTAGAATTTCCTGAGACCATACACTGATCTATCCCCTGTAGAAAATACGTTACCAAGGACCCGTGTGTTGTCTGCGCTGTTCTAGATGTAAATACAAAAAAGATACAAAGCTTTGACCACACAGACTGAAATTCCAGTGCGGGAGACAAGCAACACCCAACAAAAGAATGATGTTGGGTGGTGATAAATTCTAAAGTGTGTAAAGCCTGATTAGGGCACAGAGGATTAGCAGGCAGCTTATTTGCCATAGGATAATGATAAAAGTCATCTTCGAGGAGGAGGCAGATAAGCAAAGATCTGACAGGTCAACTGGGACATCTACATTACTTTCCAGGCTCTCAACTTCAAGGTGCTGATGGGCCATGAGATTAGAAATATGGGAGGTGCTTTATTTTTCTCTTCAAATGCCTCTCTAAGCAACATCTGCCTTATTTTTAATATTTTAGTTGACACTTATTTAATTTTTTAATTCATTTATAATGGGCATGGGGGAGGGTTGTGGGCATGGACAAGGACCATGCCATGCATTTGGAGGTCAGAGGATAACTTACAGGAGCCAGATTTTTGGTTCTTTCTTTGCACCCTGTGGGTGCTGGAGACCAAGCCACTTGTCAGGCTATCCTGCAACCCACCTGCTGCTGAGGCATCTTGCCAGCTCTGACCAAACAACATTTTAATGCATCATCACAGATCACAAACATAACTCCTTTTAGTTTTAATTATTGTATCTCATTAACACAATTCTTTAGGGCCCAGAGATGGATCATTTGATTGTTGGTCTATTAAGCCCACAAATAACTTGTTAATACCTCAGAGTGGTAACAGTATACTCTTTACAGGGAAGCCACTGTCTTTTCTGGAATAATCCAGGAAGGAAGTAATGAAGGGGAAGGGTGTACTTAGTAGATGCCACCTCGAGCCACTCTGCAGAGCAATTCTCCAGCTGGTGAGAAGGCAAGCATGGAAGGCATCCCAGAATTATCTCAAACTACTCATGAACCATTGAGCCCTCCCAGGAGCAGTTTACTGTAAGGCTAGTTTTTCTGAAGCATTTGTTTTACACATTGATTCTATGTTCAAAATCTTGGGGAAACATTATGAACTTACTTCTTTGCTAAAGATTTGCAGCTGTAAGTAACCCATTAAATTAAAAGGCCTGAGAAATTCTGCAACCCAGAAATCTAATGAAGCTTAATCATTAAGAACTGCTTTGACCACAGATCCCTTCTCTTCTTTGACACTCGTTACCCTGAACTTTTCGGGATGCTACAAGAGAGGAAGGCGGAAAAATGGAACCAACTCGCCACATTCAAAGACTCTAGACTCTTCAAAACCAGCATTGGGACTGGGCTTTCAGTACACAAAAACTGAGTGAGTGGATATAGCTTCCATCAGTTCTGCTGATCGCTTACACTCAGACATCTATGAAGTGTTTCCATGCCAAGTATCACGGAGACACTGACATTATACGAAGGTCTCAGAATTCCTTTCCAAGGAACTTATTTTCAGAGCTTCAAGCATTAGAAGCAGAAATTACTCTTCCAGAGATTTAAACTCCAAGTTCTGAACCATGTCAAGATATGCCCATTGTGCGGTTTATTCAAGGCAACTCTTTGAAAGCACATTCAACTATGGCAGAATTGGAACAATGTTTTAACAAGTCAGAACAGCATTTGTGAGTCCTCTATCACATTGTCCCACCTTTATGCTCTGCACTCTGAGTATCTCTTTTTGACCGAGAGGGAGAGGTGGGGTCATTACCTGCCTGCTGGGAATCGTACGTAACATGCAGCCTCTCTTATGGGTGCCAAGGTGCACACCCTTGGGAGTGTGTCCTGTGTGTAAATCTTATCTGTCATGTCTGTTATCTGATTGGAGGAGGTTAAGAAGTGCTGAACCAACACAAACCCCATGTTTTACACTTGAGAACACGGAGGCCCAGAGAGGTAGCAGAACATGTCTGGATTTCTCAGATGGAAGAAACTCGGAGCTAAAATCCAAGTGTTCTGTCTCCCAGCTCAGAACAGCCTGACCCTCTTCTGAGGTACCTGTCAGGTCAGCTTCCCTAGAAACAAAGCCTAAGAAGCAAATGATAACTTAGATTTATGGAGCGAATATTAGACTCTTCTCCATCTAGGCTTCTTCTATTTCAGTCCGTTAAAAGATTAATGCACTAGCACAGCCTTTCTGCTTCTTAAACCCAGAGGCATCTACCAAGCATTGTGTGGCTTTCTATTTGGGGGGAAGATATCTCTTATTATTTGATAATTGCATATCTATATACATAGTATCTTGATCACATCCACGCCTCTTTCCGTCCCACTCTTCCCCTGACACTCCCCCTAGCACATCCCCTTTCACTTTTCTGTCTTTTCCTCATTTTTAATGTAACCTATTGAATCCAATCAGTGATGTCCATGGGAATGCTCTCAGATCCTATTGGCTTGATGTTGGACCTGTTACAATAGTTGTGGTGGGTTCATGAGTGTTATTACTGTGTCATGTCCAAAAGACACCATTCCACAACGCTCCCCCCACCCTCCAGCTCTCACATCATTTGCACTTCCTCTTCTACAGTGAACCCTGAGCCTTTCCAAGGGAGTTGATACAGATGTTCTATCCAGGGGTCAGCTCTCGAACGATCCCCTATGTTTCTTTCTTAGTTGCATAAGGTATAAGTACAGAAGCTTCTTAAAACAATTTCACATGTCCCCGTTGACTGGACTCTTGAGAACATTATCACGTGGTGGGCATTATCTCCCATGCCTTGAAACATGTGTAGCTTGCCAAGACATCCAAAAGCTGTGCCACTTTCTCATATGACCTCATCACCACGCTGTGGATCAGTGCAGTGCTCTACTGCCATCACTATGTAGTTTAGATATTTAGGGATCACACAGAAAGGGGGAAACAAAAGCATCCCTGAGACGAAGCTGGAGATGTCTAGGTTGAAGATCCTCACATCTGCATGGCAACAACTCCAGCTCCTTCTGAGGTTTGCTTGTTTGTTTTGTTTTGTTTTACTTTTTGTTTTGTTTGTTATTTGGTTGGGTTTGTAACTTTTGGTTTTTGTTTGTTTTATGGTACTGAGGATGAATCCATGCTAGGCAAGTATATTGGTTATTTAAGTTTTCTATATATGGGGATCTATTTATTTTCTCTAGTGAAAACCAGCTATACTTGGGGGCACTACCTGGTTAAATTTACAGTAAGTACATTGATCCCTTAAACATTTAGCTTCCCATGAGCCATGCTGATAAACTCTACAGGAATGTTATGAGCATGGCATTTTCTACATACTATATGATGTCTACAGCAATCTGCCATTGCCTGGGGATAGAGTCTTTTGCTATTCTATATTGAACAATGGGTGCAAGGAGATTTTACTCAGCCCTTTTAATTATAATTGCATGCATCCATGGATTCAGTACAGTCCTGAGACAGTCTCAGAACTCCATTTCCTACCTGGTGACACTCTCACAGATCAAGATAATCATCTTGGTTCAAATAGTACTTGGAAAAATAGAGATTCCTCTTTCCTTGGTACATAGTTATTTTTGCAAATGCCTATGGCTTACATTGGTGAAGAACTGAGTGAATCATGACAAGACGTTTGCCACGATGTTTCAGCGCATAAAATGAGATAAGACAACCCCTCTTGTTCTCAGTAAATATAGAACCTGAGGACTGACTCAGATCTGGAAACAGCAAAAGATCCTAATTTTCTATTGTAGACGTTATTTCTTGCTTTCTGTTCCTCCATTCTCAATCTTGTTTAACCTTATACAGTGAGCAAATGTTTTGTGTGTATATGTGTGTGTGTTTGTACATGTGTGATGTAGAGGTGTGTACAGCATGTGGTTGTGTGTTTCTGTGTATGTCTCTCTCTCTCTCTCTCTCTCTCTCTCTCTGTGTGTGTGTGTGTGTGTGTGTGTGTGTGCGCGTGCGTGTGCGTGTGTGTGTGTGTGTGTGTGTGTGTGTGTGTGTGTGTGTGTGTGTAGTATAAAGACCAGAAGTTAATTTTAACTGTTGTTTTAGGGTTTCTATTACTACAACAAAACACCTTGACCAAAAAGCAAGCTGGGAAGGAAATGATTTATTTGGCTTACACTTCAACAGTGCTATTTATCACCAAAGGAAATCAGAAGAGAAACTCAAACAGGGCAAAAACCTGGAGGCAAGAGCTGATACAGATGCCATAGAGGGGTGCTTGCTTCACATAGCTTCCTCAGCTTGCTATTTTATAGAACCAAGTACCACAAACCCAGGGATTGCATCACCCACAATCTTCTTTCATCAATTCTGTAGGTATATCTTCCTCCATCAATTAATAATTGCAGCTGGATCTTAAGGAGGCATTTTCTTGATTGAGGATCCTTCCTCTCTGATGATTAAATAGTGTCAAGTGCCTCCCTCAATTGATATATATATATCACATATATATATGGAGAGGGGAAAGGGAAGGGAGGGAGGGACAAATGGGGGGGAGAGGAGAGAAGGGAAGAGAGAGGAGAGAAGAGAGAAGGAGAGAAGAGAGAAAGAAGGTTTCAGTGGATCAAGAAAGAGTTCACCAATTTGGCTAGACTAGACAGACAGCAAATCCCTTAGAGATATTCATGTTTTCAAGGTTGACTTTAGTCTGATGTTATGTATTGTGATGCTAAATTCTGTATCCCAAGGTCTAGTCACCTCAATTTGAGTGAATTCTTATGTATACCAGCTTTTGTTGTGCAAACCTTGCTCCTTAATTTAAAACTATTGGTTGAATAAAAATGCCTACAGCCTGTATCTGGGCAAAAGTAGAGTAGGTAGACTTTAATTCCTGGGCTTGAGGTCTAAGGCAGAGTCCATGATGGAGGAGAAGAAGGGAGTAGAGGATGAAGGAAGATGTTGCTTTGGGGTAGGTGGATCATGAATGCATGCCCATGAAGGCCAGCCTGTTGGAGTACGAGGGCCTAGGTGGAACATGGCAAGTGATATATTGAGATTATTGACAGCGAAGTAGACAGAATAGCACACAGAACTGATATCTGCCCAGCTGTAGTGCTTTAAGGCTTATTATAAATATAAAGGTTTTGTGTCATTTATTTGGGAGCAAACTGATCAAAGGTAGAGACTTCCCAACATAGAGATTATAGGCATGGTCTACCATACCTAGATTTTTCAAGAGTTCTAGGAATCAAAACTCAGGTCTTCATGCTTGTATGCCAAGTATTTTACTGACTGAGTATCTTCTAGTCCCTAAGCAAATAGTTTTGTTGGCCATAGTCTTTCTTGTTCTTAGAAACAGCCTTTCTCGTTAGGCATTTTAACTGATTTGTTAGGTCAAATTTGTCTGGGTGCTAATGTTGCTGACAGTAATCATGGCCATGTGGCTTCTGGTGGATGAGCTGTCTCCTGGCCTCTACTGTCTAGTACTCTACTAGTCTCACTGATACTGGCAACCAGTTTCCAGAATCACATCTTCTATTGTCAGCCCCAGCCTAAAGACAACAGCCTCTGTGAAGCTTCTCAGTAGTTCTAGCACCCACCCTTAACCCCTCCTGGAACATTCCTTTTCACCTTGGTAAATGTAGGAACAGTCATCTGATGGGTTTTTCAGTCTTATGCAACCGACACATTCTAGTACACTTGTTTTTCTGACTCTTAATCCCTTCCTCTGCAATAGTTCTACAAGCTCCCAAGTAGGTTGGTGTCTCTATCACATTTAATACAACCGATTACTCCCCTAGTAATAGACTCCCTTTAACTAACTCCATTTTAACAAATGTTCCTTTACCAAACGCTACCCACCACCACCACTACCATCACTCCTTTGCTCCGTATCCTTGTGTCCCACTACCTTTATTCCTGCTGGAATGTACTGAGGGACTGAGCAGTTATTGTACCTCGTTTGGCCTTCCTTTCCTCTCCCTTTACAGGCCTGGTCCTCTCCAGTAAGCTGATATTTGGCCCTAATTATAGGGATGATGGTTAGGAAAGAATATGGTTGGCTGACCTAAAAACAGCAAGCATTATATTGATAGATTTTTCTCTGTATTATTTTCAAGAAATGGAAGGAGGGTTATCCTCCAACAAATAGTCATTTATGTAGTCTCAGGGTGTTCAAGGAAATCTGAAATTCAAGATTGGAAGTTATCAAATGCATCCCAAGGCTTAAACTCAGTTCGGTCTGCTTTGGAGTTCTACAATGTTAACAACTAGGTTCTATGTATTTTGCCTCTATCTGCTGCCTGGCTGCAGGAGATGCAAGCTCTAAGAGACACCAAAGAGGTTATTCTCTGTTTTAAATTACTAATTAATTTGAACCTTGCATTTTCTCCATTCCACAAATCAATGACCCTTGACACCAGTCTCCCCATAAGATCCTCTTAGAGTGCCTGTTTGCTCTACCTCTCAAATGTCAGAGACACAGCATTCACGGATGCATCACCTATGTGCAGGCTGTCTGGTCCACCACAGGTGAGACTCTTACTGCTATAGCATACTAAATACAGTGAACAGAACACATCAACCATGCTAGGAGGAGTCCTTATTCTCATTCATCAATGAGGGAACTTTCTCCAGGATCCCATATTTATGGCTCACATGCTATGGCTATTACTAATGCCATCTTAGATGCTGTTCCCCAGGAGCAGAGGCTGAGCTGCTATCTTTTGACAGTTTACTTTAACTTTACTCTTAGGAGAAGAAATGTGAGGGAAACAGAATAGAACAAGGAGTGGGAGGACCTAAGTAAAGCTATGCCTTGGTGGAAGACCAGCAGACATCAAGTCCCACCGAAAACTCTGCGGCACAAATTGCATCACATGGCTAGACATCCCTTGGGGGAAAGATGTTAATTTCTTAAAAATTCATGCCAGTCAAAGGCTACTTGATGTTTTTAGGATGCGTGGGGGCGCAGACATATGAGTGAATACATTCTTGTTTATCAGAGAGAGCGCCTCTGACCTTAATTACAGCACTTAGGGATAAGTGTCAGCTGGGTGAGCTAGAATCTAGGCAAAGCTCTGACGGTATATGCTATGGATAACTTCTATAATAAATTCTCTGAGTAGACAGTATCATCAGTAGATAGTGAAAACAAGATTTAGATCCAACTTGACAAATAAGATCAATGAGAAATATTGACTTTTATTATAAAAAACAAAAATCATATTTTAAGATTGACAAAAACATTCTGTACAACCAATTTACTATTTTCCCATAGGCTTATAAGCTGCTTTGTATAGCATAGAGACAAGTAAGCATATTTATAGACTTGTAATCTAATATGTTAACTAAGTGGGGGAAAGAAAGGCAGGATAAAAAGCATTAGCGTTAGTGACAAGAGGTCACTTTTGGCCCACAATTTTGACAGTTCATGTCCACTTGGCTTGTGGCAGAGTAGTCCATCATGGCAGAGAGCAGAGGGAAGTCTGATCACCTCAGGACAGGATGTAAGAGAGAAGTTAGAAGTTTTGTTTGAAAGCACATCCCTGACAAAAGCTCCCACAATACTCTACCTCCTAAAATTTCCATCACCTTGCAGTGTCACTAAGATGAGGACTAAACCTTTAATTCAAAAGCCTTTGAAATACAGTCCAGGTACAAACTGTAGCAGAAAGCATGCATGATATCCATGCCAATGCTTTAAGAGTGGACACAGTCATGAAAAAGAATTATGCTGCACTCCAAACCAATAGTTCTCAAAACGAAAACTTAGAAAATGTGGAAGAGTAGGTTGCACAAACACACAGTCTATTGGAGTTGTGATGTCATCATGTCCCATAGCTTTTGGAAGGTTTCTTTGTACAATTATGATGAAATAAGATCTGGCAGACAATAGGTTGATGTTATGAAATGATTTCTGATCACGTAGACCACCCAAAAGACCTCAAGAGTCACACATGTTGGGGATACCATAGCAAACTGCTAATTTCTAGTGTAAATAATACTATGTACTTCTCTTGGGTGTCATTTATGTTGCCAACCTTTCCACAATATGTATCTTTGGTTTCACGATCACAAACATGGAAGGATCATTTAGCAAGCATGTTCATTTCAGCCTGTATGTGCACTTACTCGATTGGATTACATTCATTTGCAAATTTTGAAATCTGCAAAAATTCAAGAATTACATGTTTTGTGCCCCTGAACTTATTTTGGATGCTTTCCATAAATCAAACCATAAATGAAAGAAAACCCCTAGGAACTGTCTGGAAGAAGGCAGGTTCTAGACAGGAAGGGATGCTGATAGGTGGCCTTTCCCTGTTGTGGGTTGGCCTGATGCTGTTGGTATTCTGATGTTAATCCTGCTTCCTTTTGAGGGGCTGCTCCCCCCAAGAGCAGTCCATCACATACTCAGTTGATCTTATGTGAACCATCTTCCCATTTTAACTGGTCAACAAAGTCTAGAGCCTGTGACTGGGCGGTGGAGGGGAAAGGTGGGACTGGAGGTTTGAGAGTGAGGCAGGGAGAGAGAAGAGGAGCTGCCTCTAAGCAGTTAGATATCAATTTGAAGACACTCTCCATCCATATCATTTCTTATTGTAATGTGAGCACACACACACAACCCACGGTCATTTTGGTTTTGTTTATGTCTATGCTCTTATCAGACACACAGTTCACCACTTGTCAAATAAAGGAGAACATGAGAGACAAGCTAACTGGGGTGGCTTCTTGATGGGTCATGTTCAGTGCATGAGACCTTGATATTCATAGTTGGTGTTGGTCAAAGCACCTCTCTTTTGTTGGGACAGAGTCTAATATAGCCCAGGCTAACCTTGAACTCACTATGTAGCCAAAAAAACTTTGACCATCTGTGATCATATCTACTCCTCCTTCAGCTCCTAGCTAGATATGGATTATGCAACTGTGATTCCATAATATCCCACACTGTGGATCTTTGTCACAAATAAAATGCCTTGTGTCTCTAAATTTTTCTAGCTAATCTGATATTCCTGGAGGGACTGGATTCATTATTGTTATTTATTATTATTATTATTATTATTATTATTATTATTGTCATTATTAGTAGTAGTGGTAGTAGTATGTGTCTCCATATCCTCACTACCCATATCATTGATGATTCAATGCACTTAACAGGAGGCAACTCTTACAGGTTAAAGGATATTCTCTAAGAATCAGTTCCAGATTCTGCTCCTGCTTTACTACATTCTAAATCTATAGCCTTGGGGAGTCACTCAGTCTCTCTGAGCCTTAGTTTCCTCATGTGTAACATGAAGCTAAAACCCTCCATCTCACAGGGCTGCTGTAGGGATATAATGATTCAACTTAAGTCCCTGGTGCAGCTCCCAGCATACAGTGGTTGTCTAGTAACTATGCTTTCTTTCTTCCTTTTTAATCAACTACAGTAGCAGGTTTCAGAGGGGCTAAACAAATGGTTTCCCTTTAAGAAGAATACAGGCTAGTTTTCTCTAAAGTTACCTGAGTAACTTGGATCTCCCTAGTGTCCAATGATTAACTCCCAGAAGGAGTCTTCATGGTCCCTGAAGAGAGAAGGGAGGGAACTTTCCCAAAGATAAGGTGAGATACCCTTCATACCCTTTTCTGGAGAAGTCACATGCCAAACCAAGTTAACAAAAGGAATTCAGGAAGAAAATCAAAACAAAACAAAAAAACAAAACAAAACCCTCAAAGCTCAAAATACTGCCTTCTTATATAATAAGAGTGGCTGTAGGAACCAGTTTTTTACTGAGAGAACTGTCTGTCTGTCTGTCTGCCTGCCTGTGTCTGTCTAATAAGCATCACCAGCAACTGAATATGGTCGTGATTAGCTCACCTAGACCCCATCCCCTGAGACACAGCCCCTCTGAGGCTTCTACCCTTCTATCCAGGTCAGACAAACTGAACATTGGAATCTAAAGACAGGTTGGGTGAAGCCAGTGTAACAAGGGTAGAAAGGTTGTCAGGGAAGAGGATGTAGAAAGACTTGAGAGCCAGCTCAATGTCCACAGGAGTTATGAGGTCAGTTCTGCTGACGGAGTATCCATACTCAGTCAGGACCTATTCCAGATTCTATATGGTGGGTTCTGAAGACCAAGCTGCCAGCTGCAAACCAGAAAAAAAAATCCCAGTCATCCTTCTGAACTGATATCATGGCAGTGAATGGTGACACAGTACAGGTGATGGACTATACCTTCCTGCCCTCCCTAACTCAACAGCAGTGTTGGGACATTTGGTAGACTACTACCAATGGTCTCAATCTTCCTCTGCTCCTTCTTCCTCAGCAATGAAAACCCTCCATATTTTAGCTCAATATTTGGTTCCCTTGAATAAAGACTACATTTCCCAGCTTTCTTTTCAGCTAAACTTAGTTATAGGTCTAAGTCCTGGTATATAAGATGGATATGGAGATAGATGTATAAATTTCATAAATTGCTAAAGGCGAAGTAATTGTTTCTTCCACACACTGAGTTGCAAATTCAGATATTCTGCCTGGAACTAGAGAAGTTATACTTATCCATGAGACGGGACTTTGGTGTTACAGATAACAGAACAAAACTCTAGGAGAATTCTTGAGCTTTGAAGACTGTGACATTGCCATAACAGCTGGCAACATTTAACAAGCTGCTCTAGAGCAGGTTCAAAAGCCTACATTTTTCAGTTCTCTGGGGAAAAAAAAAAGTTCATGGAGCCTAATGGTGTTGAGTAACATCTTTTAAGTGTTTGCTGTGTCTCAGGCCTGTCTGAGACACTTTGCCTGCCTTAGTTCACTTAATCCTCACAACAATCTCAGGAAGCAAGTGCTATGCTACCCTTGTCCTGTAGATGAGGAAACAAACATCAGGCAAACTGGCAAGCTTGCTCAAGTTCTCATGAGCAGATAGTAAAAGTCTATCTGACACTGAATCACCAGGCTCCAAGCCTGCTCCTAGCCTCACATAACCAAAATGCAGTGGTGTCAGAGGAGCACAGCAGATTAGGTCTACAGTTCCTCAAATCCTCTCATCCAGAATGATTTTTTTTCTTTTACTAATTGCAAGATGAAGGGGTCTGTTACTTTCTGTAGGAGCCTAGGAGACCATTTGTGTGCTTTCATGTGTGTGTGTGTGTGTGTGTGTGTGCATTTGTATGTTTGTGTGTCTGTCTGTGTGTGTGGTTTTGTTTCAATCCACAGAATCCATAATGGAATTGAAGTCTAGGGTAAGCAAATAAAAATGGATCTTCTTTTTAAAAACTGGGTGCCATATTCTAAGCTGATTATCACTAGACTTGGTTCTATCAAATAACATTTAGGGGCATATAGTCTCTGAGATGTATGTGTGAGCGTGTATGTTGCATTCAAGAGATTCACGTGTACTGCTGGAGGAGTGAATTCTAGTGATGGGCATGGAGTGTGCTGCCTAGCTGCCCTCCTTAGAGTAGATACCCTCTCTCCTCATACCTATACTCCCGATCAGAAACTTCTCAACTTAGGTCATAGCCTCCCAGCAGGTTTCCCTGAGCTTGTGACAAGCTATGAAAGCTGGACTCCTTGACCTCAGTTCAGGACCAAGCCACAGGACTATCCCAGATGAGGATATACACGTTGGCTGGTTTCCTCAACTACCCCCAGTCTTCCTTACCATCATGCAGGTATGAAGCCTGACCTCACTAAATCTGCTTATGGCATTGCATACCAGAATCAGCTTCCAGAGTTCATACTGTCACACATATCCCCAAGGAAAATTCAAACCAACGCCCGGGGCTGTGACTCGGCTGGTAAAGTGCTTTATCATGCAGCATGTAGAACTGAGTTTGCGTCCCAGAACGCACAGTCCCATTCCTTGCCCTTTGGAACATTATCACGCCTATAATAACACCTTTTATTGGTTTTTCAAAAGGCTAAAGATTGAAGTCAAGTTCACCTTGTGCATGGCAGTGTGTGACATCTAAAAGTCCCTTGCACATAGTAGAGGCTATTTTTTTGTTTATTTTTTGAGAAAGGTAGAAGAGTTCATTAGACATACAGATACCTGAGAATATACTGTCTCTGACTTCATGAACCCCACTCCTGAGAGCAGATACTCAAGCAATGCCACAGAGATAGAATGGCAAACTAAGGTAAGCACCTTGAAGGAAAGAAAGTGCTGAGAATATGGCTTAATGTGTGCTGGATGTGGGTGGTGGGGGTGGGGATGGCAGGAAAGTACATCAGAGCCCACATCCCCAGAAGACATGATGAACTTGGGCAGATGGATCTGGTCACTTGGAGTAATTTTTAAACTTAGTACTCCATTGTTTGTGGTTGGGAGACAGTGCAGGGTAAGGAACAATATCTCATATGCTGTAGCATCTTGAGACTCAGTCTCGATCTTCTACCCACTAGATGTCAGTAGTTCCCCCACCTGAGCTCTAGTTGTGCCAATCAATCTAGTTGCCAAATGTCCTCTGTGGGGCAAAATCCAGCTGAGAGTCAGTTGAGCTGGGAGAAGGGGGAAGGTGGCTAAGTAGAGAAGGGTGGGAGGAAAGCATAAGGAGATTGTATCAGCAGAGAGCATGGGTCAGAAAGCTGTGTTTCCGGAGCTTAGAGATGGCCTGAGTAAGGCTACCCAAAGGGCCAGCCCCTACAGGCTGAGAAAGAAGAAAGTAAATTGCCTTCTTCCTGGAAGAGAAAACAGAACATACAATGTGAGGGTGGGAATCTCCAACAGTGATGAAAGAATCTCCTGGCTTGAATCACTGGCATCCAGAAAAATGAAGCAGGCATCCCTAAGACCAGAACTCTGAAACAATGTCAATGGACTTGGGCGGTTACATGTAGCCCATTCATCCAGCATTTCCCAGGACCTATGAGGGGATGACATATGAACCCTCTGTGGGCTTCATTCCATAAATCAACAGACACTCCCCAGTATTTGCATTGTTAATGGCAGTACCTGGCCCTCCAGTGTTGCTGTAGAGACTTGTCCTGCAGCTGCCTCCCCTTCTGTAACTGCCCAAGCCAGCTGGCAAAGAGAAGCATGTTGCTGGGTGATTAGGTCTGAAGCTCATTTTAAAATCAGAAAAAGAGAGAGAGAGAAAGAGAGAGAGATGGGGGAGGGGTGGGAGGAGGAAAGAAAGAAAAGAAAGAGAGAGAGAGAGAAAGGAAGGAAGGAAGGAAGGAAGGAAGGAAGGGAGAGAGGGAGAGAGAGAGGGAGGGAGGAAGGAAGGAAGGAAGGAAAGAAGAAAGAAAGAAAGAAAGAAAGAAAGAAAGAAAGAAAGAAAGAAAG
>JANHMN010000002.1:168468674-168486526 GCA_030674055.1 Rhabdomys pumilio
AGAGAGAGAGAGAAATAGAGAGGCAGAGAGAGACAGACACAGGGACAGGGACAGAGGGACAGAGAGACGGAGAGGCAGACAGAGAGAGACAGAGGCTTGTCTGTTGTAGCAGCATTTTTAGAAGTCTTTAAGAAAACAACAGGAAATACCTTCCTGGAAACAAAGATGCCCTGAATCTGTATCTCCTGCTCTTTGTGTAACCATAAGTCTTCCTTTATTTCTGCTTTATAGGTAAGAAGGCTAAAGCATGAAATTAGTTGGGATTGGTTTTCTTTGTGTGCTTTCGTTTACAAAATTAAATTAAGGGGGAGGTTTTTTTTTGTTTGTTTGTTTGTTTTTTTTTTTTTAACATTTGGTGTAGGAGTGAAGAGAGGCACAACAGCTGTCAAATGGCCTAGATGCTAGACAGAGCATCCCCAGGAATCTGAAGGGTGAAAAGGTTACCAAAACAGTGACCTCATTGCTGGCAGATAACTGGAAAGTACCAGGCCATGTGGTCAAGACCCTCAGAGGCCCCCACTTCAGTCTTTGCCAAGCTATCTGCCCCCACACCAGCTGTGCCACTAGCTCTTAACTCCAGCTTTGTTCCCCCAGGGGGAACTATCTAGTCCCTTGACAGGATTAATTCTGTGGTTCCCTTCTTTCCAGTTGGCTCTCTGCCTAGTCTCCAGGCTTTGCCACCCATTCCGGGGCAGACCAATGTAGTTAGATATTCAAAGGGGGCGCTGCCTACAAATAATATTGTCCTGAAGGAAGATAGTGGTCAGAAAATCAGCATGTGCCTAGCCCATGCTTCAGACTGCTCCTACTGCCCGTCAACCTGTTCTATCTGGCTTGAGCAGGTACAGTCAGTGACCTGCAAAATGGCAACAAGTCAGATGGGGGCAGAATAAGACAGGCAAGAAAGCTTAGCGGTAGGAGAGGCTGCCATGGGAGTGGGGAGGGGAGAGGCTCCAAAGTTTGTTATCTTTGGCCCCTTGAACACTTCTCCACCCTGGCCCTGGTGGAGCAACCTCTGTAAGTGGTTGACCTGCCTATTACCCCCCCCCCCAACATGAAGTGTGTGGAACAAGTTCACTGGCTCATTCTCCTCCCCTGATGATGAGGTCACCTCCTGAGTTCTTTCCTGGGTTTCTGAGTGTAGCTGGTGAGCTGTTTGATCTCCTGTCTCCTGTAGGTGACCTCTGAGTGGCCTCAGATGGAAGCTCACAGGACAGGGACTCCCAGGGGAAATGCACAGCGTCTGGGAGCTGAGCCCACTTCAGCTAACTTCAGCAAGTCCCAAACTGGATTCTCCCGGTTGGTTCTCACTTTCTTGCTTCATCCCACTCAGGGAAGGTGGTTTATGAAAGCACTGAATGCTGTTGAGCTGTGGATTCACGTAGCAGAATGCACCTGCATAGAAACACAGAAAGTGCAGTGAGGATCTGAAACTTTGGTTCCACAGATGACTACCCTTCCTTTTCCTGGTCCACTGCACTTTCCTGCCTGTATCACACATGATAGTGTCTCTGAGGGTAAGGGAACATGTTTTAGAACCCTTCCGTTGGTCTCAGCTTCTGAGGTCTGTATGCCAGTGTATATGCACATGTGTACACCTGTATGTGGAGGTCAAGGGACAACCTCTGTTATCATTCCTAAGGCACCATACACCTTGGAGATTGAGTCTCTTACTGGCCTGGAATTCACCAAATAACTTGGGTTGGCTGACCATTGGGATCTACCCATCTGGGATCTACCTGTCTGGGATCCACCTGTCTAGGATCTACATGTCTGGCCTTCTTAGAGCTGGGATTGTGGGAGAATTACCATGCCCTGTGGTTTTTATTTTTATTTATTTTGTTTTATTATATTTTATTATTTATATGTATCATTGTTTCGTCTGGGCACTGTCTGCATGCT
The DNA here is from genome assembly GCA_030674055.1 of Rhabdomys pumilio. Taxonomy (NCBI): domain Eukaryota; kingdom Metazoa; phylum Chordata; class Mammalia; order Rodentia; family Muridae; genus Rhabdomys; species Rhabdomys pumilio. The sequence goes on from JANHMN010000002.1 coordinate 168,470,577, forward strand.
TGGTTCCTGTGTAATCCAGAAGAGGGCGTTGGATCTCCTGGAGCTGGAAGTACATACAGTTCTGAGCCACCATGTGAGTGCTGAGAATTGAACCTTAGTCCTCTGCAAGAGAAACAGACACTCTCATCATCTCTCAGTGCCTACCCCCATTGTTTTTTAAAAACTAGAATCTGGTGATCAAACTCACATCTTCATTTTGCACAGTTAAGCAGTTCACTGAGCTATGCCCCACCCACCCCGTCCTCCTACTTTCTTTTTTATAACTAAAAAATTCAGTTGTGTTACGTGAAGGAGAGAAACATTTCATACCTGCACAACTGCATACAGAAGAGCTCACACTGAAAATGAAGCAACAGTACATTCCTAGCCTTCCAAGCTCTCCTTGTACCTTTTATAAGTTGAATTGTATCTACCCACCCCTGCCTCTTGCTGCTGCCACCAATTCATATATTAAAGTTGTAGCCCTCAGAATGACAAAAAATAACTTTATTTGTTGATTGGCCCTATACAAGGGTAATAAAATTAAGAGAGGTCATTAGAATTTGTCTGTGATCCAAGCCCTTGGAAATATGACTTCGGAAGTTCAAGGCTACTGTGGGCTTTATAACAACACCCTGACACAGAGAGAAGAACTAAATTTTGCAGACAGACATGTGAAGGAAGAAGCTTTTGCAAATGTAAACTTGGTGATCGACAAGCTAAGGAGAGGACCCTAAAACAGACCTTCCCATACAGTCCGCAAGCCAAGTCACTGAGCATGGATTTGCAGCCTCCAGATCCGTGATATGATGAATCCCTGTTGCCTCATCTCTTCATTTGTGGACCTCTGTTACAACAGTCCAGGAAACTAGCATCTAATACTTTTATCACCAGTCACCTCCTTTGACTCCAGCCTGGGAGTTATTCTTCAGTGTTTTTTTACTCTATAGTTTTACATCATTCAGAATGAAATCACAGACATATTGTATGTAGCCTGATTCTAGCTTCCTTCATCCAGCGTAGCCCTTTTGAGATTCGCCCACACAGTTTTTTTTCAATGATTTTCATTGCTAAGAAGTATCCCATTGTATAGATAGAGTTTGTTTATCCATTCCCCAGTTGAAGGACATTTGGATCATGTCCAGGTTTTGGTTATTGTAACTAATGCTTCTGTAAATGCTCATGTATGCAATTTTTGGGTGTGAGTGTGTGTTTTGATTTCTGTTGGGCAAATACCTAGGGGTGGGATCCCTAGATCATACGATAAGTATATGTGGAAATTTGTAAAAAACAATCAAGCCATTTGCAAAGCGGCCATTCTATTCCTGAGTTTCCACCAGCAGTGGGTGACCACTTCCCTGGTATATATCTCATGGCGCTCAATGGTGGGCTTGTTTGCTTGGGGGTTTGCCAACCCACTAGGCATGCCCATCGATCTCTTTGTGGTTTTAGATTTCACTTTACTAACAACAAATAACATCTTTTCATGTGTTTATTTTCCATCCCTATAAATTCTTTTGTAAAGTATCTAGTCAAATCTTTCCCTCACTTTTCATTAGGTCATGGGCTTTATTACTATTGAGTTTTGAGAAGATAAAAGTACCTTATCGAATATGCTTTGTTATTCTTTTCAACCAGTCTGCACTTTGCCTTTTCTTTATATTGAGGAACAAGCCTTACATTTTCTTTTTAGAAATTCTTTCAAGTTAGCATAAAAAGCAATGGGTTTCATTAGGGCATTTTCATGCATCGATGCCATGATACTTTGTTGTAGACTGACCTTTCCATCACGACTGATTATCGTGCCCTACATTATTTCTAAAGTTTGTTTAAAACTCTGTTAAGTCGTAGAATGCTTTCAGCTTTTATGTAGACCAAGTTATCAGGTTGTGTTTTTTGTTTGTTTGTTTTTTAATGAATCGATTTGAAGAATCTTGCCCAAGGTCACAAAGGTTTTCAGAGCCTCTGCTTTCATCATGAGTCGGCAGGTGATGCCCAACCTACTCAGGTCATGTCTTCATCCTCTGTGAAGTACGGACACTGATGTAGATTAGTGATTTTCAAGCTTTTGGGGGTTTAGGGGCTTTTGTTTGCTTTTGTTTCTTGAAACATGGTCTTATGTAGTCCTGGAACTCATAGAGATCTGCCTGTATCTTCCTCACAGGTGACAGGCTTATAGGTGTGAATCATCACCCACAAGTAACCTGCAAAATTTTTGAAAGTAAAGGAACCTTCTTTCCCCTGGTTCATATGTGACACTGGCAGATACAAAACAGATGGTGATGTCCCTAGGACCCATGCTCCCAAGGTTCTGAACATAAAGATGCTTCCATATCCACATAAATCCCTCAAGGGCCACCTGAAAAATCAAGGTTTTTATTACTGCCTAGGACCTGGCTGAGGTTCTACACTTCTGAACAGTTCTAGGTTATGTTTACTGCTGGTGTGATTACCTCACCGTGAGTGAGTGCTAGGGTTCCAGAATCTTCTATATTCCGAAGTGCCTAGTTTACCACCACCAATATAAGACTCTTGCTTCTACGGTGTGTTTCTTCCAGGGAGAACAATGTGTCTCTACATCAGTAGTTCTCCCTTCTTCCTATCTATTCCACTGCAATCACCACTTAACTGACAGGTACATGAGTGTCCAGGTTTGAGCCAAGTTCATCATGTGTAGGAGACTAGTGCACCTAGCTGAAGACTGGAGCCATTGTGGGCTGTGAGAAAGTCATTGCTATACAACAACCTTGTTCTGTTACATCAGAAACCCAAACTGCCAAAAAGAATATGGGAAGGAGGGAGTTTCTTTTATGTAACTAAGTGCCCGAGGTTGGGTTGGCTTTTGGTGTAGTCAGAGCTAGGTGTTTGGATAAGGTCAGTATGAATCTGGTTCTCTGAAATTTTTCTTTCTACATTCCTCTAAGTTCATTCCCCTCCCACCCAGGCAAGGAAGTCACTAGTTGGCCTACTACTACCTTTTCAGTGGCTTAACCCCTCCGACAGAAAGGCAGCTCTCGTCCCCAGTCATTTTGGTTTAAGCCCTACACTGTAGGTTCATTAGCTTAGCTCAGAACAGTGCCTGTTTACAAGACAGTGACTCTAGTCAGCGTGTCTACCAGATGGGGTGACTGGATGGACCAGGCCTAAATGATACCTTGAGCTCCAGAGGGAGGTCCTCCGAATCATAATGGGAACTGTGAAAGGGAGAGGTTTCCAAAAGAGGGGAAGAGATGTACTTTGCTTGGTGGGCAAACCTCATAAGAATCATTATGAATCTATATATTTGAATGGCTATTTTCATTGTTGTATTTTTTAAAAACAAACAAACAAACAAAAACAAACAGGAAACAAGAATCTTTAACTTGGACCACCCAGGAAACACTCCTGAGGTGGCTCTGATGCCACAGTCCCGTTTGGAGTCAGCCTCCCTTGGTCTCTTGGGCTTCTCTTTCACCACTTATAGTGTGACCCTCTCCAATATGCAGGATTGCTATGCTACCTCTCCTAATCACACAAACCCATTCAGAAGTCAATGCTAGAGGCTTCTACTAGCAGTGTCCCAGAGTTACCTGGATCCCACGTGACAACCACCAGGAAGACAAGGGAAATGCTGAACACAAAAATGGCATTTCAGGCAATGAGGATTTTTTCATTTGTCCCAAGAGAAGAGGGTCTCTGTGGGCTTGGGAAATCATTTCACTGGTTTCACTGACCCATAGCCACAGCCAAGGTCATAGCCATCTAGCACTGAGCAATCCCCTCTGAACGGAGGCGGCAATAGAAACAGGTGGCGCCACAACTGGGCTGATTAAAGGACTGTCTTGGGAAGAGGTGTGCAGGTGGCAAACCTTGCTTAATTATCAATGTTAAAGGCCTGTAAACTGAGACCTCGGGAGGGGAACATTCCTGCTTTGTCTCTGGTAGGCAGAAGGGACTGGTTGGGGCCTGAGAGCCATTAACTTCATCCATCCAGGCGGTTAGAGACACCCCCACTGGTAAATCTGCAGGCAGGCCTGCACGATGCCCCAGCAAGAAGAGGATGGCCCTCAGTATGAAAGAACCAGTTCTAGCCAGAGGCAGGAACAGCAGTTGTGGGATCTCGTTGATATTCTGTAATGTCAGGTTAGGCTGATAGGATATTTTATTGAATGACAGGAATTCCAGCTCCAGTAACAGTACTCCAGTGTCAATAGTGAATGTAAATAGATTATCTTATAAAACAAGAAAATATGTGCACAGTGTCCCCACCTCCCCGCTCCTGAGCCCATGAGCTGTGAGACCACATTTGGCACCTGCAGGCTCCTCTCCCTTTCTCCCCAAACACACACAATGGCACCCTTTATGCACTGCCTGCCAGACTCCATGGGAAGGGCATGCTGTGTGTGTGGTTGGACTGCAGTAGTACTGTGCTCGGTAATCATTAACCCGAAATGGCATTTACGATGATGAGGTGGTAGTGCGTGCTGCTCTGCCTTCATCCCTCCAGCAAACAGAATGTACTGACTTGAAACAGGTAGGACCAGTTACGGCCAGGCCCTCAGAGACACAGTGTTCTGTGGAGTGAGCCATGCATAATGGGTCCATTGACTAGGCAGCAGGTGCTTGCTTTCTGGACTGTTCCAATAGTCATTTGGGCTTAAAATTCATTGGTGTGGGTTTGTATCCTTTTCTTTGTTTCAAGACTCACTGAGTAGCCCAATCTGGTCTGAAATTTTGTATGTAATCCATGACAGCCTCCAAATTGCAAACCTTCTGCCTCAGTTTCCCAAGCATTAGAGTCACATGTATGTACCACACCTGTCTACTTTAGAGTTCTCTTGAGCAGGGTTTTGCTCAATCTCTGGGAAAGAAATAACCTAAGTGCAGCACACATCTCTTTGGATGGAGCTGAAAGAATCAAAAGGAATCCATGAGGAGACAGCTGGGTAGTACCACCATGGCTGAATAGGAACTAAGTTTTGTCACCTTTGCACAAATAGCTTGAGGACAGAAAATCCTTAAGAATATCTGGGGATGAAGAGGGGAGAAGCAATGGAGGAGTTAGGCAGTTTCTCCAAAATCACTCAGTTAGCCTTGACTGAAATGTGGCTTCCTGTTTCTCGGATACTGACCTCTTTGCAAGCTGAAATAAGCTGAAGTAACAAGGGCTTGTGCTTGATGGTTTAAGGCTAAACAAGGCTTCTCCCATTCTGAGTCTAGGCACTGCCCCTTACTTGTGCCCCTCACATCTTAGATAGAGAAGAAGCTGGGTATAGCAAACAGAGTAAAAGAAAGTGGATCCCAGCTCAGCTCAGTGGTCCTCAATATAACAATAGATAGATCCTTTCCTACCCTTGAGCCTCAGCATCCTCACCTGCAGAGAGAAAGGGCTAAGGGCAGTAATTGCCACAGCACTCACATTCAGCAGACACCCTCTACTCAGGTTCCCCAGTGTCCTCCCCACCCAGCATCCTGTGAAGATAGGGCAAGGGGCAAGATTTCAAGTGAGGTAAAGAAGCCCTGAGAAACAGCATATGGTGGACCTTGTATTTCCCTCCCAGGCACCAATTTGAGCCCTCCCAAAAAAAAGAAAAAGTGACCACTGAGGTTCTGAGTTCATTTCATTTAACTCTTTATAGTCAGATCCTATGTCTTCGGATCTGGTGACCTGCCTAGCGTCACGGGAAGAGTTAATGGCAGGTCTGTGTCCTGCCTGTAGCTCACTTCACTGATTTCAAGTGCACTTTGCTCACTAGTCGATTTGACTCTACCTCCACCAGTAGTAATATTCTTGGCAATGGGAATTGAAAACACATCATTCCACAGACCATGTGCAGTGTGGAATATCAATGTCAGACCTCATGGACTATGTGAGGGTGGGATATCAGTGCCTGAGCCCATGGACCACGTGCCAGGTAGAATATCAATACCTAAGAGCAGTTGCCCAGTTGCCATATGCATTACCTATATCAACACACTGATTTTTAAATTTCAGAACTATAGTGGATATATTCCTCCAAGCTCCACACCAAAGCTGAGAGAGTTACAGTCTACAAGTTTCAAGGTTTCAAATCGGAATAGAATCTGCCACCTACACAACAGCATACTCTTTGCTATGGAGAAGATAAGGACCCAGGGCTCAGTGTTGGTTGCTCTTCTTTCTGCTAGGACAAAATATTTGACAAAGGGCAAGGTAAGGAATATTTCTTTCAGCTTCCAGTTTAATAGTACATTTTGTTGTGGTAGGGAAGTCAAGTCTGCAGGATCAGGAGACAGGTGGTCACACTGCATCTGTAAACAAGCAAAGGATGATAGGGGTTTCTTGGCTTGCTTTCTACTTATTCAGTCTAGTACCCACCATGGGTTGGGGCCGTGCACATTCATGGTGGGGCTTTCCTCCTTAGTTAAACTTTTTCTGGAAGTCCTCTTAAAGGTGCACCCAGAGGGATATCCAGGTTGATTCTAAATCCAGCCTGGTTATCAATAAAATTCAATAATCACAGGCTTTGATTTAGACCCAAGGTATGGTTTTTGTTTGCTTGTTTGCTTCGTTTTGTTAAGTGATCTCAGAATCCCAGAAAGGGGGCAGGGGGAGAAGGGGAGAGGAGAGAGGGGACAAACAGAGAAAGAGGAAGGAAGAGGAGGGAAAGAAAGAGGAAGAAGGGGAAAGAGGAAGAAGGTCAGAAGGAGGAAGGAAAGAGGGGGAGAATCAGCAATGGTGGCAACCAAGGACATATCCCCAGGGATCCATCCATATCCATCTGGGATATGTCCTCAGTCTTCATAATCTCCCAGTAGTCCATGCAAGGTAAATCTAAATCAGAGCTTTTGTAAGCCAATCACTCAATCCTCTCAACGGCCAGATCTGTCCTCTTGGCAACAAGTCTTCCGAATGCCACCCTTTGTGGATATTTCGTATTGAAACCATCACAAAGGGCAATATATTGAGTTTCTACTTTTTATGGTTTAGATCTAGGTGGTAACCCCCTTAATAAGGTACATACATTAAAGGCTCGGTTGCTGGGGTGACACTATTGGGAGGTGTTGTGAACCTTTCATGGATGGGATTGAGTGGAAAATCCTTTAGTAATGTACTGAACACATGTCTCCAGAGGACTCCAGCTCATCCTCCCTCTCTGCCTTCTGGCTCATGATATGAGTGGTTTATTAATATCCACCCTTCAGGGAAATTCTAAAGCAATAGTTCCACCAATGGTGGTCTCCAAAACTATGACTCAACTAAACCAACTTCTTTACAAGTTGATAGCTTTTGGGTATGCGTTATAGTAACTTCTCTTGGCTCATACCGTGCGGTAGCAGTTCTCCCACGGTGACTCCCTCCAAGTATAGCTGGAATCCCTTTACTCAACTACACTTCTATCACCATAACTCTACGCAAGTATTTTCATCTCTGGCCTGGACTCACAAGTTCCCTGCATCTCTCCATTGTTCCTTTTCATCTTTGGCTCCTTTATGTCCAAGAACTCGAGTGACCTTTTTAAAATCACAGGATGCCATTTCTCTGCTTTACAGCCTGTGTACACTGTCTGGGATATAGACATTGCTTTCCAAGGCCAACGAGCTTGTGTCGTGTGATACTCTCCCTCCCCTCCACGTTCCTCCGCGCTCTTGCTTTCACTAGCTGCGTTCCACCCATGCTGACTTTATTTTTGTTGCTATTTAAACATTGCAGGTTTTCAGTTCCTTCTGCCTGGAACACTTTCTGGCAGATCTGGCATTCTCTTTTCCAACACTGCCACCTCATCCATCGTCATGGGCCATCGTGGATAAGGTAGCCGTCCCACAGCCCAGCCATGCTCCGTCAGGTTTATCCACCTGGGTAACTGCATGGAAATTACATTCTTATTTCCTTTCAAACCACGCTGTAATGCGTGTGATAACAAAAGTCTCGATTTTTTCACGGATAGCACTACGTGTTTAGCACTGAAGCCATTCCCTCGTGTACTTTGTTAGATGAATTAGTACTCACTTTCATCCAGGTGAAAGTCTCATTACTGATTTGCTCCTGAATGCAGTACTAAAGAGAAACATATGTCAAGCATCCTAGAGTAGAGGTGGGTGCCACAGCACAGCAGATGAAGACACTTGCAGTCAAACATGGTGACCTGAGTCCCATCTCTAGAACCTGTATGATGGAAAGAGAAAACTGACTCCTGAAAATGTTCACTGAACTCTACACGTATTCCATAGCGTGTTCGTCAGTGCATGAGTGCACATGTGCACACACATGTGTGCTCACAGACACACATAATTTTAAAATTTTCAAAATTAAAATATTTCAGAGTATGCTCTTATAAAGGAGGACAATTCCATCCATTTACCTAAAAATTTCTCAAATTCATTATTTTTAATAGCTGAGTAATACTCCATTGTGTAAATGTACTCCATTTTTGTGGCCATTTCTCTGTTGAGGGACATCTTGGTTCTTTCCGGCTTCTGGCTATTATAAATAAGGCTGCTATGAACATAGTGGAGCATATGTCCTTGTTATATGTTGGAGCATCTTCTGGGTATATGCCCAGGAGTGGTATAGCTGGATCCTCAGGTAATGCTATGCTCAGTTTTCTGAGGAAACGCCAGACTGATTTCCAGAGTGGTTGTACCAGCTTGCAATCCCACCAACAATGGAGGAGTGTTCCTCTTTCTCCGCATCCTCGCCAGCATCTACTATCACCTGAGATTTTATCTTAACCATTCTGACTGGTGTGAGGTGGTATCTCAGGGTTGTTTTGATTTGCATTTCCCTGATGACTAAGGATGGTGAGCATTTCTAAAGGTGCTTCTCGGCCATTCGAGTTTCCTCTGTTGAGAATTCTTTGTTTGACTCTGTACTTCATTTTTTAATAGGGTTATTTGGTTGTCTGGAGTCTAATTTCTTGAGTTCTTTGTATATCTTGGATATTAGCCCTCTATCGGATGTAGGATTGGTTAAGATCTTTTCCCAATCTGTTGGTTGCCATTTTGTCTTATTGACAGTGTCCTTTGCCTTACAGAAGCTTTGCAATTTTATGAGGTCCCATTTGTCAATTCTTGATCTTAGAGCATAAGCCATTGGTGTTCTGTTCAGGAACTTTTCCCCTGTGCCTAGGTATTCGAGTGTCTTCCCCACCTTCTCTTCTATTAGTTTCAGTGTATCAGGTTTTATGTGAAGGTCTTTTATCCACTTGGATTTGAGCTTTGTACAAGGAGATATGAATTGATTAATTTGCATCCTTCTACATGTTGACCTCCAGTTGAACCAGCACCATTTGCTGAAAATGCTGTCCTTTTCCCACTGGATGGTTTTAGTTCCTTTGTCAAAGATCAAATGATCATAGGTGTGTGGGCTCATTTCTAGATCTTCAACTCTATTCCATTGATCTTCCTGCCTGTCTCTGTATCAATACCATGCAGTTTTTATTACTATTGCCCTGTAGTACAGTTTGAGGTCAGGGATGGTGATTCCCCCAGAAGTTCTTTTATTGTTGAGAATAGTTCTCGCTATCCTGGGTTTTTTGTTATTACAAATAAATTTGCAAATTGCTCTTTCTATCCCTATGAAGAATTGATTTGGAATTTTGATGGGGATTGCATTGAATCTATAGATTGCTTTTGGCAAGATGGCCATTTTTACTATATTAATCCTGCCAATCCAGGAGCATGGGAGATCTTTCCATCTTCTGAGATCTTCTTCTGTTTCTTTCTTCAGAGACTTGAAGTTCTTGTCATATAGATCTTTCACTTGCTTGGTTAGGAGGTTTCTGGGTGGTGGGAGGAAGTGGGGTAAGGAGATAAAATCTGAAATGTAAATATAATGCCCAATTAAAAAAAATAAAGGAGGACAATTGAATAGGCCAGACAATCCTCTAATTGGCCAACATCAAAGTCACTAGAAATGTCCTGGGAACCATCGTATCTAGTGGGTCAGAACACCCAGGGATGGGCCAGGAAGCTTCTGGCTATTGGCAGAACATAGACCTGTGTGGAAAACCACTAGGAGCCAAGATTCCCGGCCAACTGCATGTTTTTACCTTTGCCCTTGTATCTGCACTGCAAGAAATTGATCCTTACCATAGAAAAATACTTTGTATATAATGGTATTTATCTCCTCTTGTTTATGAAAATGAAAAATTTTAAATAACCTAACTGTCCAAAAGCAGGAGAAATGATTAAGGAAACCATAATGCAGTCACTTACTGGACATTGGAGCTAAGGCTACTATCAGCGTGGTTCTACGTGGGAAAGTACTCGCATTTCCATTCTAGAGTATAAAATTGTTTGATCAGTGTAACGATGCTTAAATGTACAGCTTATAAGTAAGCTTACCCTGGCCACATTTGTCAGCCTGGCCAAGTCACTACCTCTCTTTGGGCTTCAATTTTCTTACCCTTAAAGTGAGGCTGGCTATATCTGGATTCCGGAGTTACTGTAAGCATTATGTGCATTCACATAGTTCAGTGTTAGATATCATTATTGTGTGCTTCTATTTTAGGGGGAGGACTACAGGGCTGTCATTACAATACCAAGATTGTCAGTTCTAAGCTTGTCGAGCTGTTTTCTCCATTCTTCATGGGGAATGGTTCCATTACTGCTATGGTTCATTAAACAGTGATGACCAGGTCCTCAGGACTGGGATGAAGTGTAAGCAGAAAGAAGTTAGTCACTGCAGGGAACATTCACAAACATAACATTTTATATTAAAATAGAAGATATAACGTTTGTATAAGGTATACCTTTATTGGCACAGCTCCTATTTGCCCATGCACATAACCGGCCCCTATGGGTGTTGGGGACAAGCAACATTTATCATCTGATATTATGATAATATCACTTTAGAGCACATGCTTCTTGCTGGAAACTACATTGCTTTCCCAAAATGTTCTTATATTTCCTCTTCTTTCCGTCATAATTCAGCCCAATGTGATGACTTTCAGCACCTGTGTGTTTACTGAATAAATACTGAATGTCTACTTGAAGGGGGACAGCTCTTCCTGGATCCCCAGAGACTTTGCACATACCCATACAGCCCACACAGGTAGAGGTTTGGACTACAGCTTGTCTCTGAGTCTGGTAAAATGTCTGTGGTCTCAGAACCCCAGAGTATGTGAGGGTGTAGAGAGCTGTTAGAACCATCTCCCATTCCCCTTCTTAGTTAACTAAGGAGGGTATCATGAGCTCCTGGGGGCTGGAGAGGTGTGGGGCTTTCTGACACACCTTTCCACAGACACAGTGGCATAATATAAAACATCTTACATGTCATCTAAAATGACATAAATCCTTGGCTGTGGAGTCTCCCACAATTCACATGGGAGTCATTAGGCCCTTTGGTTTGCTGTTATAACTCTCTTTTTAAAAGATTATTTTATTTGATGTACATGAGTGTTTTACCTGCACGTTTGCCTATGTACCACATGTGTGTCTTTTGCCCCTGGAGGCCAGAAAAGGGCATTGGATCCCCTGGAACTGTAGTTACAGACAGTTGTAAGCTGCCATGTGGGTGTTGGGAATTGAACCCAGGGCCTCTGCAAGAGCCAGCGCTCTTAATTGTTGAGCCATCGCTCTAGGCCCTGGCATTGTCTCTTTTGGGTGCTTTGGACAAGGATCACTCAGTGACCTTTGGCATTTTCTTCCCACTAAGTAAATAATGAACTTTCTAAAGGGGATAGGTTTTTCATTTTGGCTGTGCAATTATGCGCATTGTGGCCTTTCCCTTCTAAAAAATTTTATTCTTATTTTTATTTGTGTGTATGCATGTGTGTGTGTGTGTTCGTTTGTGTCTGACTGTACATATGTGTATGTGTGTGACACAGGTATCTGTGGAGGCCAGAAGAGAGTATCAGATTTCCCTGAGTTGTAGTTTACGAGCCTCTCAACCGTCCAGCATGGAATCTGGAAACTTAACCCCGGTCCTCTGGAAGAAAAGCAAGCACTCTTAATTACTGAACTATCCCTTGATCCTGTGCTTCCCCCACACCTTCGTCAGTAGCATTAGTGAATAAAACAAACCAAGTTTTATTCTGTTCTCATGAAGCAGATATATCAGTGAGAGGCCCCACAACTGGACTCAATGAAAAATTGAGGTCTGTGGGGTAGAAAGTTATATGGGACCCAGAAAATAGTAGACAGGGTGAATGAATGAGTGTTTTACCGTAAGAACAGATGGTCACATTCACTGGAGTCTGGTATGCAGCAGCACACTAAGAAACCTGCAGTTTGAGCAAATGACTGAGTGGCTTCAACAGCCAAAGGGCTGTCTAGACAGAGAGAAGAGCTGGAGCAATATGCCTGGAATGTTAAGGAAGACCAACTGAGTGGAATGAGGAAAAGCCCGACAGTAGAAGCAAGTGAGTGAACAGAGAGACAGCTTGTGAAGGTCTCTCTCTCTCTCTCTCTCCCTCTCCCTCTCCCTCTCCCTCTCCCTCTCCCTCTCCCTCTCCCTCTCCCTCTTCCCTCTCCCTCTTCCCTCTCCCTCTCCCCACCTCTGTGTGTCTGTCTGTGTGTTTGTGTGTCTGTGTGTCTGTGTGTCTGTCTGTCTGTCTGTCTGTCTGTCTGTCTGTCTGTCTGTCTGTCTGTCTTTCTGTGCATGTAAGACAGAGATCAATGTTGGGTGCTTCCCTTGACCACTCTTCACTTTACTTACTGAGGCAAGGTCTCTAACTAACCCCAGAGCTCTATCTTGCTCGTCTAGTTAGTCAGCTTACCGGGAGATCCCTACCCTCTGTCTCTTAGATCATTGGGATGTAGCCAGGCCACCGTGCCCAGTTGCTCACTTGGCTTTACTGTAGGTATTGAGGATCTGAACTCTCGTCTTCATGCTTGCCTGTTAGGCATTTTATGTACTGAGCCGTCTCCCCAGACCCTAGTGTGTGCTTTTGACTGGTTTATTAAAAGATTTAGACACATAAAAACACATGAAATAAATAGACAGCTCAGAGAAATACTAAGTTAATAATACATTCTTTGAACTCTTTCCAGGTCAAGAGTTAAAATTTTGAGGTTCTCCCGGAGTCCTGTTCATAGGCTCTCTCTCTCCCTGTCCACAGGGATTTTTCTAGTAATTGCTTTCTTGCTTTCAGAATGTTCTATTGGTATTCCTTATGTATCATCCCCAGTCACCAAAGCCTTTCACTTTAATACATCTTGCAACTCTCTTTTGACGCACAGTCCCCCTTCCATCCTTTTCTTTTCTTACAGCTGATCTCTTGAGAGTATCAATTTGACCAGGACTCTAATTCTGTGCTATATTTTATTAAGCATTGCATGACTCTGAGCCGAAGAGTAACATTGTCATCTGTCAGATTTGAAGGGATCCTGGCAAGTATGATGTCAAGATTAAATGAGGACATGGTAAATGCAAAGGGAGCCCTCGGGGATGCTGCAGAAGTTCAGGGAGACTGTGGCTTAGACTAGGGAGTGAAGGTTCGAGAAACAAGAGGTAGTTACATTCAAGCCACATTCCAAAAGTGCCTAATCTGGGAGTATTTCCTCCTATACTGCACACTCAGTGTAAAAGAAAAAGAAATCAAGAATGACTCCAAGTAGGTGCAGTGACACAGTCCTATAATGCCAGCAGTTGGGAAACTGAGGCATGAGAATAGACAAGTTCAAGACCAGCCTGAGCTATGTACATAGTGAATCTTATTTAAAATTAAAATAAAATCACTCTGATTTTAATGGCTTTGGTTAAATGTATAAACCATATAATTTATCTAAGTGTAAAGTTCAGTTTTAAGTATATTCAGGGCTGTGCAGTCATTAGTGTAATCTTGTCTTGGAGATGCTTTCCGGCCACACCCACCCCACCTTCTTGCTTCCAGAGCCTGGTGGTCACGATGTCCACTCTGCCACAAACTTTTCTGGTTTTGATGTTTCACATAGTTGGAATCAGGCAACATGTTCTTTGTGACTGTCTGCTCCCATGTAGCTGCTTTTTAGGATCATTTAACTAGTAGCATTTATTGGCACTGCATTCCTTTTTATTGTCAAGTCATGTTCTGTTTCCTAGGTCCACCACATCTTGTTTACTCATTCATCAGCAGTGGATACTGGGCTATTCCCACTGTGTAGTGTAAATGAATGACTCTGATATGAACATGTGTATCTAACCTTTCATACATTGTTTTCAATTCTCCTGAGTTTATACCTAAGACTGTATTGTGGTATCCTTGGCAACGATTATCACTATCTATAACTGTGCACATAGCGATACTAGTGGTTATGAATGATATTTCATTATTGTTTTATTACAATTTTTCAACATTTAATGATTTTTTAACACTTTTCACCTGCTTAGTAGTCATTTAATACTACTCGAAACCATTCCCCTCTGTCCATTTTGTTTTTGAAACAGTGTCTTGCTATGTTCCTGGACATTTTTTCCATGATAATTTCATGATGGGTTATTGTATCTCTCATCTATTTTTATCTCAATAGAACATGGGCCTTTCACTTCAGTTAGTAATGAGTAGCTAGCTACTGTGTGGCTATTATGTACAAACCAGAATTTTAAAGATTCAGATTACCTGAGACATATTATAAACTTGTAGGAATTAGAGCTAGTGAGACTGGTCAATGGGCAAAGATGCCTCCCACCAAGCCTGATGATCTGAGTTTGATACCTTGGAACCACATACTGGAAGGAGAGAACCAATTCACACAAGTTGTCTTCTGACTTTCACACATGTACAGTGTCACGCATTTTGCACATACACATGTATACACACACACATTCACATATATATGCATACACACACTAAATAAATAAACATATTTAAGTTATAAGAATTATAGCAAAGACAGTGGCATGTTGTTGTTGTTGTTGTTTTGAGATAGGGCCAGGTTAACCTTAAACTGTCTATGTAGCAAAGGAAAATTTTAAACTCTTGATCTTCCTGCCTACTTTTCCCAAGTGTTGGGATTAAAGGTCTCTGCCAGTGTACTTTGCTGTATATTCATAACATAAAGATATGTTATAAAATGAAAAGAATATATATATTATATATACATATATATACATATATATATATTGATTTTGAAAAAAGATACCAAAGAAATTTGAGGGAAAAGAATAAGATTTTTATCACACAAGGCAGTAACTATTGAATACCTACATAAAAATCTCATTTACCTTAGATTATATTCAAGCAATTAAATTTAGAGGAGATTATAGACATTAGTATCAGATTTTAAACCATGCAAAGCAAAACATTTTTTGTGGTGTTAAATCATGAAAAAATCTCTTACTATGATATAATTCCTGCAACTTTTTGTGTATCATAGAAAGTTGATTTTTTTCATAATCACCCAACAGAAAAACAGCTCAAGTATTTATTATAGATTTTCATACTTAGATGCAGTTCCAAAATACAAACAAACAAGAAAGCAATGAATCCATTTATATGACATCTGGAAAGAGACAAAACCACAGAATAATACAAATGCATATCACTTGTGAGAGGGTGAGATTAAGGGACTCAGTTGGAAAGTATCAAGGGAACAATTTGAGGTAATGGTGTATGACACCAGTTTGATTATCATGATTTCTGTAAAACAATCTTTTTTTTTAAAGTTTATGGAAATGTATGGTTTAAAAGATATCCAGAGGAATTTTAATCCATCAACATGGCTGCTCTGGCAAGGGATTACATCCAAAGACCTTCTAGGTCTGTGTCATTTGGCCGGAATGCAGACATACCACACACCAAATCCCTCTGGCTGCAATACAGATACACCCTAAGTACACACCTTTAATCCCAAACAATGCGGTTAAGGTTAGTTTGTAGAAGGAAGAAGCCATGTTTGAAAGTGATGTCTAATTGAGGGGTGGACAAACTGATGACAGAATAGGAAATGCCCAACTCTCATGATAACCACACAGGAAAGAGAGGCTACTTAAAGAGAATAGCACAGGAAAGAAAGGAGTTAAGAGAGTAGCACAGGGGGAGAGAGAGAGGGAGGGAGGGAGGGAAAAGAAAGGGAGGGAGAGGGGGAGG
>JANHMN010000002.1:168486626-168539011 GCA_030674055.1 Rhabdomys pumilio
AGAACATATTGCCAGAGTTAGTTTGAGGCCAAGTAGAGCAATTCAGTCAGAAGCTGACAGAAGTCAATTTGAACCAGTCAGCTTGAAGAGGAGTTTGGGCCAGAATAATTGAATTGAACCAGCCAGCCAGAGTTCAGAAAGAGCTAGAAAGAATGAGCTTACTCAGCAGTAAGCCTCTGAGACAACAATTACATTTGAGAAATAAAAGTTACATTTACAAGACCAATCTTCTTTATAATTCAATTATATAATACTTCAATTATTTACATTAAGAAAATGGTAAGAAAATAACTATAGTGATCAAAAAAGAGACAGCTTCCTTGAAAGTGAGAACAAGGACATTTACAATAGCTGGTGGGGAAGAAAGGGAAGGAAGCAAAGGTTTTACCATTTGGTTTTGGAAATTTCTCTGATGATGGAAGTAAATTTGTTGTTGATATAAACTTTGTAGTGTTGAGAGAAAAAGTTCATTAGAGCAATATTCCACGTTCAGTGGAAAAAGTTGGAAGCCTGAGTGGCGTTCAGAGCTCAAGTAGAGCACAGACAATTTTCAGGGAAGAGGAAAGACATGGCATGCCAGTCAAGATGATGATAGCTGTGGAATCTGGGGAATTTTTCTTTATTTTCTCCAAAAAGTAGAAAGCAAAGTCGTCAAATGAGAGAGATGCTTTATTTTTAAATGATAGCAAGTTGACCGTGTCTAACTGCTTCTCACCATTTTCTCAAGACTAAACCTTTCATATGGTTGTGTCACCAAGGGACACTTAAGTGTAACCAGTAGATCATCAAATTAGACCACACAATGCCTGTCTGCTTAAACTCTTTGCTTCTGCACTGTATCTCCACCATGGCTTACAAAGTTCTATCTGATCCATATTTTTCCCGGTTTTCATACTTCATATCATGCGCTCTCCCCTCTTGCTGGCTACACTGATCCTTCATTTCTGTCAACCTGCCAAAAGATGTCCAGCTCATAGGACTTTCTCGAGCCATTAGCCTGGACTTTTCTTTCTTCTGATTCCCAAAGGCTTGCCTGATCTCTTTGCAGCATCTGCATAGTTTACACCTCTTCAGACCTTCCTTCCCTGTCTATAGTATCTGAAGATTTCCCCACCCTAACTGCCAGGCTTACTGTAATGATCATAATCTCTTTTTTCTTGCATATGTTTCCCATAGCCTTTTGAAATGCTGCCACTGGACAGAGAATAGTTATATATGAAACCCTGACAGCATGGCAGCATTATCAGGAAACCAATCCTTACTGGTAATAAGCAATTCAGGATGCCAGTCTAAAAGTTAGACTTGCAGGAAGGCAGATTTCTATCTCTAGTGACAATCTAGGAGGCCAAGCAACAACTTGCCTGGCAATTTACCCTAAATGGCCAGCACCTAATTAATAATGGAAAGTTTCTCTAATTTTTGTTCCTGAGGAACAATTATAGAAAATCAAGTACTTTTCCCTAATCAAACACACAGATGCCTAATTCCAGTATCAGCTAATGTAACATCTCCATGTTGGCAGCTTCCAGTCAGAAATATTTGATGCTATCTCCTTTTTCCACCTTGAGTTTCCTACTTTTTCAGACTTACGAAATATAATAGTGGCTAATTCCCCTGCCTTGGATCTCCATGAAAAGTTCAGAACAAGTAGCTTTTGCTTCTCATATGGTTGGACATTTATTTCTGTAAGACTACTGATGAGAATGACCCATGCCTTGCTTATAGCTGGATTGCCGTTCAGTGATTCCTACAAACATACTAGTCACTTCACAAATACTTTTAGAATGAATGAATAAGTGAGTGAGTGAAAATTCATAATCATTAGTTGTATAGTGAATCTCTCTTCATCATGGCTTCACATTCATTCTTCACTGTATCAACTCTTACGTCCCCAAGTTAGTTTCTGAACTACCCCCCAGCCTACGGTCATCATACATTCTTCTTCATAATACAAGATTCTTTCTTCTGCACAAAACTGGTTTTCAACATTTCTAACTCTCACCAACTTTTCCATCTCTGATGTGTGCACCACATTCCATCTCATTTGTATTTAATTTCTTGCCCTTCATTGTGTTTCTAACCTTCTGGAGTTGACAACTGACTCTTTTTTTTTTTTTTTGTACAATTCATGTTATCCACCACCTGCTATAATAGTTGACTCTCACCACAACCTCAGGGATATATCTTACATATGAGGACACTATGAAACAGAGGTACAACGAGGAATTGTTTTGTGTAAAATAGTGAGTTTATAAGAGGTAGAGCTGAGATCTGAATTTGGTTCTGTCTGATATATATACGACATGTGCTTAAAGTCGTATACTGTTCACGATACACGAACTACCTTTTCAATGCTGCACCCATAGTAGATTCACAGGCTTCCAAAAGTTTCATAAACCATGACAGGAAATAAGTGCTTTGGGAGAGACACGGTGACTGACTGAGTTAAATTACTGAACCCAAATCCAAACCTAAGTCTGCTTTTACAGTAGAGGGAGTATTTTTGTCTCCTAGGTTACTTCCTACACCCCACCTTACTTCGTTTCTTTGGTCTGCTTTTAGGCTGGTTCCTAAGATAAAAGTGAACAATGGCTGGGGAATGTTGAGTGATAAAAGTTAGCAGTTCTTTCCTTAGTACTACACATTTACCAGCACACATCAAGCAAGCACCATTTAACAGCATCCTACTGAGAGCTGACCCCAGTGCCTCATGCATGGTGGGCAAGTGCTGTAGCACCAAAATATACCCCTAGCCTTCAGTCACCCTTTTCAGGTGTGGTGCTGTGTGCTAAGGTGATGTCAACACTAAATGCACACATGGCAACTCCCTAGCAATTTGTAATAAGGAACCATGAAATACCAATCCAATGAAGATATAGACTTTGTACCCCTGCTTCATCAGATTGAGCTAGAATAAAGCAGTTTCATGTAACAGACTTCTGTATGTTTTTAAATATATCCTGAGTAGAAGAATGTTGGAAAAATCTCTTTGACTGCCTAAATATAAGATGCTCGCCGGGCAGTGGTGGCGCACGCCTTTAATCCCAGCACTTGGGAGGCAGAGGCAGGAGGATTTCTGAGTTCGAGGCCAGCCTGGTCTACAGAGTGAGTTCCAGGACAGCCAGGGCTACACAGAGAAACTCTGTCTAGAAAACCCTAAAAAAATAAAATAAAATAAAAAATAAATAAATAAATAAATAAATAAATAAATAAATAAATAAGATGCTCTATCTCCTACAAGGTTGTACTGTTAGCTACTAACTGAGCAGGCATCTTTAGAGGCAAATGCTTAAGTGTTTCTTCAGCTCTCTCCTGCCCCAGCTGAAACTATTTAGAAATAACCAAGCACAACCTGAGACTTCCCTTCAGCCATTATTATAATACAATCTTAGCATATTCCATGTGTTCGAATTGCCATGTTAACCTTTTGAACCTTGTGACCTTGAACTAGGAACGCTCCAGATGTGTCTGTCCACCATCCTCATTTCCTGGGTGACCTTAAATTGAGTGTGTACATGAATAAGCTCCTTCACCAAATATGCTCAGAATGTGCCTGCTCCAAAAGTGTTTGCCTAGACGAATAAGTATAGCACCCCTCACCAATAAAATTCACTTGTTTCATTTTTCTTGGATTTTGTTGCTTAAGAAATATCTCCTTTGTTTTTATCTGCTATATGTAATAAATATTTCTTTACTCTTTAGTTTCTTAGACATGATTGATTTCAGATTTCTTATTCAGTAGCATTTGAGTTTGGATATTGTATCTATAATATTGTCAATAAACATCCTCAAAATACTTGAAAGCTCTCAAAAGGAGAGTTGCCTGAGATATGAGTGTAATATTTGTTGAGGAACACGTCTCAGAAAAGCTGTAGGCAGCATCATGACTGTTCGGGATGTGTGGAAACTATCATGTAAGTTAATTATAATCTCATTAACTCTTGCAATGGAGTCTAAACTACCAGAGCAACTGGCACAGGAAATCCCCAGGGTCACACTCTGACAACACTCCTCCTCTTAACCCTATTGTGTCAATTAGATTCACTTCATGAGATGTTCCAGAAGAGATAAATGCTTGTATCATTATTTAATTCCTGCGATCTATAACATAGAATGACTTTAACTACTTAAAATATGTAAATATATAACAACTTAGACACATAAGCATGTACTCACTTCAACTTGCAATGATGAAGATCAGAATTCTGGAGACATTAAGCTTTAATTTTCCTTCAGCATATATATATATATATATATATATATATATATATATATATATATAATTTTATAGTCTTTTTCAACGCACACAGAACACAAATTATCTTCAAAATCAGGAGAATTTGCTTACAATATATTTTGTCACAAAGGGACAAATTCCATTTTAAGAGTAACTTTTGAGAAGTATTCTCTTATTTATAAATATTGTAAAGTTTGTAGACTTAAGGTGTGTTCTAAGAGAGGAACTAGCGTAGTTTTGCTCTTGATACCTGGTCAGTGGTGCCCAACCAAAGACATTGTTGAAAACTTGTCAGGACCTCCTATTAAAACACGGTGGGAAGTTGCCACTTACGTTTGGAAAACGCTCTCACTGGGTTTGGCAGCACAGATCGCTATCTCCATGTGTATTTTCTCACCATCAGTTTCTCTCTTGATACTGGAAAGAGGTGGAGCAGAAAGGACCTAAGAGAAGAAAAAGAAGAAAGATGGGGTGGGAGGGTAGAAGAAAAAAGAGAAAAAATGGAGATGTTTTTATTGGATATTTTATTTATTTACATTTCAAATGTTATCCTCTTTCCCAGTTTCCCCTCCAGAAATCCCCTATCCCATCCTCCCCCTCCTGCTTCTACGATGGTGTTCCCCCACCCATCCACCCACTCCTGCCTCCCCACCCTGGCATTCCCATACACTGGGGCACTGAGCCTTCCCAGGACTAAGGGCCTCTCCTCCCCCTGATGTCCCACATGACCATCCTCTGCTACATATGCAGCTGAAGCCCTGGGTCCCTCCATGTATACTCTTTGGTTGGTGGTTTCGTTTCTGGGATCTCTGAGGATTCTGGTTGGTTGATATTGTTGTTCTTCCTATGGATTCAGTCCTTTCTCTAACTCCTCCATTGGGGATGCTCAGTCCAATGGTTGGCTGTGAGCATCTGCCTCTGTATTTCTCAGGCTCTGGCAGAGCTTCTCAGGAGACAGCTATAACAGGCTCCTGTCAGTAAACACTTCCTGGCATCATCAATAGTGTCTGGGTTTAATGTCTGTATATGGAATGGATCCTCAGGTGGGGCAGTCTCTGGATGGCCTTTCCTTCAGTCTCTGCTTCACACTTTGTCTCTTTATTTCCTCCCTTGAGTATTTTGTTCCCCCTTCTAAGAAGTACTGAAGCAGCCACACTTTGGTCTTTCTTCTTGAGCTTCATGTAGTCTGTGAATTGTATCTTGGGTATTCTGAGCTTTTGGGCTAATATCCATTTATCAGTGAGTGCATACCATGTGTGTTCTTTTGTGACTGGATTATCTCACTCAGGATGATAATTTCTAATTCCATCCATTTGCCTAAGAATTTCATGATTTCATTGTTTTTAATAGCTGAGTAGTACTTCATTGTGTAAATGTACCACATTTTCTGTGTCCATTTCTCTGTTGAAGGACATGTAGGTTCTTCCCAGCTGCTGGTTGTTATAAATAAGGCTGCTATGAACATAGTGGAGCATGTGTCCTTGTGATATGTTACAGCATCTTTTGGGTATATGCCCAGGAGTGGTATAGCTAGGTCCTCAGGTAATACTATGTCCAATTTTCTGAGGAGCCACTAAACTAATTTCCATAGTGGTGGTTGTACCAGCTTGCAATCCCACCAACAATGGAGGAGTGTTCCTCTTTCTCCACATCCTCTCCAGCATCTGCTATCACCTGAGTTTTTGATCTTAGCCATTCTGACTGGTATGAGGTAGAATCTCATGGTTGTTTTGATTTACGTTTCCCTGATGACTAAGGATGTTGAACATTTCTTAGATGTTTCTCAGCCATTCAGTATTCCTCAGTTGAGAATTCTTTGTTTAGCTCTGTACTCTATTTTTTTAAATAGGGTTATTTGGTTGTCTGGAGTCTAACTTCTTGAGTTCTTTGTATATATTGGATATTAGCCCTCAATCAGATGTAGGGTTGGTAAAGACTTTTTCCCAATCTGTTGGTTGCAATAAGTTTTGTCCTGTTGACAGTGTCCTTTGCCTTACAGAAACTTTGCAATTTTATGAGGTCCCATTTGTCTATTGTTGATCTTAGAGCATAAGCCATTGGTGTCCTGTTCAGGAAATTTTCCCCTGTGCCCATGTGTTCAAGGCTCTTTTTAAAAAGGTAAATGTACCCTAACCTTGCTGATGTAGAAAATGTCAAATGAAGAGCTTGAGGAAATGTCATTGGGAAGCACTTCTGGTATTTATCTGTCATAAATTTTCAAAGGCTTGCTTGCTAATGTTAGCTACCAAAGGACGTGTTAGCAAGGGAGAATCTTAACCCATCCCCTGAAACAGAAGCTACTAGAAAGTAAAAGGCAATTTTTGAAAGTACTAATTATAATTTTAAAATATTTATTAGGAAGTATTCATTTCAAATATTTTATTTATAAAAACATAAAGGACAAAGAAGGCCCACAGAAATTATATTTGAGGTTACATGCTCATTTTTCATTCAGCTGGCCCCAGCACTGTGGTTTTGAGCACTGTCATTTTTCACTACACAACACTGCCTACCATCCCCAACCTACTATCTCTAACACCATAGGTATAGTTTTAAGTAATCTTTCTACTTACCTCAATACCCAACAATAGCTACTTTAGTAAGGAAAGTTCTCTATATTTCTATGGAAAAGAGATCCCAGTGGAAAGTAGTTGTGATAATCTTCATATGATGACACTGATGTGCCCTACAGAATGTGAATCTCAGATACCATGAGGAAGGTACTGACTGCCATCTAGAATAAACACATTCAACTTATCAAATGTTGATGATGTGTATTAAGAACTCATTTAAAATTCAAATTCACAGACTGTTATCATCACACAAACCGATTTAACCCTGTTTTTTAGGGTTCAGGGAAAAGAGTCAGTGTTTTGTTTGGTATGACATTAAGAGGTGAAGAGGGGAAAGTTTTATATTAGTAGGCAGAAATTAAGGACAATGCCTTTCTCTGGAGCCCAATGGCAAGAATCTGAATTATCTCATCGGAGGGAAACCTGGTGATTCTAATGCTTTTAATTTAACTTTTGCTGAAACCAACACTGATATAATTCTCTATTGGCAAAAATAGGGCAAGAAGAGATGGGAAGGAAGTGAGGTGTGCCGTGCTGTGGCATATGTGTGTTGTGGTAGTAGTCATAGTGGTGACGGTGGGATGGTGATGGTGTTTGGGTATGATGATTTTATATTTATTTCCACTTTCATGGTGCCTCTTCTTTTGTGTATCACTGTGACTACATTGCCAAGTCAAGTTTGGCAAATTTTCCTTTATTCTTTTGGTGGGATAAAAACAGGAAAAAAATTTCCTGTTGGTTTGGCTCTGAAAATGTGAACAGTTCTGGTAGAAAAACATGATATAGTTCTTAGAAACCTGGGCACCAAGGTATTGCACATCTTTGTCATGCCATGTGGCTTCTGATTAGATTTAGCAGGAGGAAGGTGGAGAGGAAGAAAAGCTTTTTGGGAATAGGCTTAGGTATTGGCTAGTTTCATACATCTCGATTATACGATACAGAGTGTTTCTTTGGTTCCAAGAAGTGTGTTAGGTTGCCCACAGTTTGGTTTTTTTTGTTGTTGTTGTTGTTGTTGTTTTTTTAAATCTATCTTTCTACTTGTTTAGGCGTAAAGGTAATTCTAAAATGCCTTATTATAAAAAATAACTATAGCTATCATATAATATAGTAAAATAAAATGATCTCTTTGCTACTAAACAAATTTATAGATAGCCTTCCTAGCATAGAACAACTTTTTGTATTTGTCCTGTTACCCTGAATACAGAAATTTAGCTCTGCAGTAACATTTAGAATGAAGTTACATTTACGTCATTCTCAGAAATCAAATCCAAAAGTGATAGAACATTAGCTTTGATGTGATTAGCTGATTGTCTGGTGGGAACATGTGAACTGAGGCTACTGGCCGTGGAAGGTCCAGCTGTAGTTACCTGATTTTTCAGGGCAAACCAAGAGCTTGTCTGTAATCTTATGATCTGGTTACCTAAAGACCCTAACACAGAGATCTCAGGAAGACACTAATATCATTAATGTAATATAAAAAAAATCAGATAATTGCTCAATATTTCCAGGCTGACCAGATGGATCCGTATACTACTGCCTGGACTTGTTTGTTAGACAATAACCTGGAGGCTCTTTATACAAAATAGGGCAGTTCATGTGAATCAGTTTAACATCAAGATATCAAAAAATTCTTCTGAAGAAGTAGAGAAAATTAAATGATTCAATCCCACATCACAAGTTTCATCATGCCATGGTTATCTGTGGTTTTCCTTGTGGCAAATGTCTTCATATCTCCAAAGACAGACTTTCTTGGTGGGAAACCTATTTGGAGTAGTGGGATTGGATAAATGTTAGAAAGTGCTTATGAGGTCAACGTCTTAAAGGTATATGGTACAGATGGAATCATCTGATAGCTGGAAACCTTGTCAAGTAGGTTGCTGGCAAGAAGGGCACATGGCCAAGTGTTCTATAGGAAATGGCTGTCTGTTTTGAGACTCTCTGGACGTGAGTACAAATCCAGTACAGGAATCAGAGTTTCAGCCGCTAGCACAGTCGGACTCAGCCACAAGAGTCAGAGAACAATAATCTTAAAAGAAAAGAACACATTTATAGAAGGAATATATTCAAATTTATAGAAAGACTAAACTACAAAAGGTTCTGCATTGAATTGTCATTAGTTCAGAATTTTCATCTAGAGATTCTAGTGATTCTCCAAATTTCAGCTCTTCAGCAATGGTATCTCTGGGCTTTGGTGCTTTTCTCTCAAAAGGGAAACTGATGTAGGTACAGCTCTTATTAATATTTGATTAGCTAAATACTTATTGATATTTTGTGACAGTGAAATACTGCATTGATTGTCTTTAGCATTACTGTATCTACAATCCTTTGGCTACAGAAGAGCACTAGCTTTGCAGAGAAATACTCTCTGTGACATTCATAATGAGGTAACATCATGCATGTATACTGGCCATGGAAATTCAACTACTTGGTAAAAATATAAAAATACACTATAAATATATACATTGGTTTACAGAGTTATAAACACAAAACCAAGTACATGGGACTTTGGGGGTTGTTGGTGGGCATTTTCAAAGAAAACTAATTTTGGCCTATATTATCTATGGCCCAACATCTGTACAATGGAGAATCTCCTTCACGTATAATCTACGTGTCAATCATGAACAGGAAAGTGGCAAGAGCCAATGGTAACTTCTTCCCATTGTTTGTAGAG
This sequence comes from Rhabdomys pumilio, assembly GCA_030674055.1. Classification (NCBI taxonomy): domain Eukaryota; kingdom Metazoa; phylum Chordata; class Mammalia; order Rodentia; family Muridae; genus Rhabdomys; species Rhabdomys pumilio. The sequence goes on from JANHMN010000002.1 coordinate 168,496,108, forward strand.
AGTATTTACTTAATTCTCGCTGTATGCCAGGATCCATGCTAAGCACTAAGCATGGATAATCTATTTAATACTCACAAAGGGCCTGTCATATAGCTACATTGGAAAATCACCCTTCTTACAGATTAGCAGAAGGAAACATGAGGTGATTAGGTAGATTATTTGATATTGCACCTCCAGCAAGTGGCATGGCTGACAGTCAAGCACAGGTGGTATAGAGTCCCGGGAAATGAGTTTTCCTCCCCTCTACCAGCCCCCATTCCTGTTTTTTAGCAACACATGGGCAGTTTCTCAAAATTTTAGAGTCAACATTCTTCACTGTATTAGCAAAAGCTAAAATACTGTATGTGAAGAATGTGTAATGAAAGGAGCCATCCTTGAAAGCTTCTTACTCTGCAGGCATATACTTTATCTTTAATTTTTATCAGAACTCTATAAGGTAGGTTATTATTAGCACTGTTTTATATTAAATAAAATGGAGACTTACAGGGTTAGGTAACTTTGCTCAGGGTCAACTTTGCAGATGCTTATACTTGCTGGATGCAAAGCCAGAGCATAGAGTTTATGCTCACCATGGCACATAACCCTCTGACTTTTAGGGAACCAGCTCTCTTCGAGAACATGTACTCTCAGCAGCTTTTTGTGATCCAGGGAACTCAAGAAGTTTTGGCTTTATCAGTAATGGCAATGTTTACCTGATCACCATCTGTCTGTCTCCTGCTCTGTCTCTTAGCTGGAGCCATAGGCGGGAGCTGGAGGGGCTTATGAAGATTATCATAAAATTTATAAATTGCTTTGGTCTTCTTAAAATAAAAGACACAAGGTAAACTGGCTGGTTATGGCCTTGGCCCCAATTCAAGCTATCAATTTGCTTAAAGTTTGCTGGAAGTTGCAACGCAGTGATTAGCTGGCTTCTCATATGCTGCCCTTCCAGGTTGACTTGCTTTCTTCTTAAAAGAGCCATGAGTCAGGGCTGGGCAGGTAGTTCAATTGTAAAGTGTTACCTACTATGTTCAAAGCCCTGGGATTGATCACCAACTCTCAAAAAAAAAAAAAAAAAAAAAAAAAAAAAGAGCAAGAGCAAACCCACCAATGTCGTTCTTCTGTTATCAATTATATCTACATCTATTATAGAAGATTCTGATTGGTTACAAAAGCCAGAACATAAACCCCCTCTTTCTTCACTACCCATTTTATTCTGTCTGTGAATAAGTATAAGTATTCTACCTATACACCACCCATATCTTTCCATTGAGCACAGTCTTATTGATAAATACCGCATTCTGTCTTGCCTGGAGATTGACCCACCTTGCTTTTAGAATTTTAGAGTTGTAGGCACACCAGGGTAGTCGGTCATCTCATGGCCTGGTGTTTCCTAGCAGCATCCAAATGGTCCTCTGAGCTCTCATCTTTTCTATCTTTGCTTTTAGTCCAGAGGTCTACAAAACAATATTTTAAAAAATAATCACAGATTTCTGTGTCATTCCCTGTCCTTAAAATCTTACCCCTGGATTCAAACTGTGTGGCTTCTAGACTCTGCCTGTGGGTCTTTGTTGTGGCTCCAATCTCCTCAATTCCTATTCCTCCTGTAGTATACCATCAATGCCAAGCTCTTGCCTTCAAAGGAATCTTGCCCTCACTCTTCATTTTGCCCAAAATGACCTTTCTCCACGTCTTCCCATGTTGACGTTTATGGTCATGCAGAAATATAATTCTTTAATGCCCACCTCTGAGAACAGAAGCTCATTGACTCCTTTGTTATCATTTAATCATTAGTGCCCAGCACAGAAACTGACACCCATTAAAGCCCCATGAAATATTTACTGAATGAATCGATGACAGTGTGAAAGAATTGAAGATGAAGGAGCATAGACTTGCTAATGAAATTGCTATTCAGATTCCATTATCTTGAAAGGTGGATTGCTACAGTTCAAGGAGCAAATCCCACAGGGTTGGATGAGCTGCAGAGGGCAGGATATAAAGAGCTTCCTAGGCCATGCCAGTGAGTTGGGAAATTTTTCAGAGGACAATAGGAACCTATGAAAGATTTTGACTTAGGGGTGACATAAGACTGTTTTACAGTTTGGAAAAGTCAAGACTGAAAGATAGGTAGGAGCCTACTTGGCAATCAATACCTTCAACCCTGGGCAGAGACAGGATTTAAGGTGTGTGTTTGCAATGTGTCTTGTAGAGCCAACAGGGTATTATTGCTCCCTTGGTCAACTTTTTGGAAACAATCGGTCAATTATAAATCAAAGGCGTGCATAGCTGCTCATAACTAATTGTGTTTTAAAAATGTGTTTAATCACAAGCTAGAGATTATATAAATGGCTTAATTGATGTCAGGATTGGCTTCCAGCAGGATCAAGTCAGCAGTGCCATTTGTCCAGAGTTGAATTTTATGGCATATATCACTAGACTCCTACGTGGAGAGGAACAATTCTACCTACCCTGAGCACTTTTAACCAGTGTATATGACATCAAAGGAGCTTGAGAGAGTGACTGTGTGGAGTGAACAAGTGTTAGCTATAGTAAATATGAAAGAATTGGAAAGGCACCACAGAAATAACTCTGGAACAAAGATAATGCCTACCTAGGTCAGAGCACCCGAGTTGGACCCAAGTAGCTCAAGGTTCTTAGAAAAATAGCTACGCAATCTTGACCAGGTGGCACAGTTCTCTGAAATTTATTGTCCTTATCTCTAAACTGAACGGGATGTCCTGTGATCTGGTTGGACACCATCTTCCCCTTCATACCTTTTTAAATTTAATTTGTAGAGCAAGTTACTAGTCTTCTCATTTCTTGGGTTTGATTTCCTCCATACTGTATAATCTCATATCTTTAACATACTAGGTGACTAGCAATCATCCCCCAGAATCTAATTTAGGGTTTGATATATCTCTAGAAGTCTATAATTATATGAATACTACCCTAATTGAGGTGCTGAAATCCCATAGGATCTCAGAAGTTCTTAAGCTCCAAAAGCACCTGTTGGCACGGTTTCCATGTGAACTGTGGAGTCTTCTTCAAGTACATCTGAGGTATCTCTCTCCCTTTTTATACCAGGCTGTGCTGACAGCTCCCATTCTGGAAGTATATAGCATGATTTGTTGTCCTTTTTGTTACACAAATCACATAATATTGGACATACAGTGGTGTGTCTGTCTGAACTGCTAAGTTTCAGCTTCTGTGAAGAGAACTTGGCTTGGTATGTTACAAGCATCTGAGACAGATGGCTGTGATGACTCCTATCTTAGGTGACACTTGACCTTAGCCTAGTGAGTTATTATTCTATAGAATAATTGATTTCAGAGACTAAAATGTATGCCTTTATCAACAGGACTCAAGGAGGAACTTCATCCTTTTTCCTTTCTGTCTCCTTGCTGAGTGCCATATTCCCCCTGCCCCAAGTCTAATTTCAAAACTCATATAATACCTTACACACAACCCATTCTGTTTCTCTTCAAAACATGCTCCTCATTTTTTAAAAGGCACTGCTACTGAAATGCATTGCTTTCTTCTGTCTTTGAAAATAGTACTCTGTACCCCAAAAGTTACCAAGATGCTTGAAATCCATGCCTGCAATGTCTTTTATCTGTCATGGTTTCTCTCTTTTCACTGCTCTGGCCCAAGCTTCTGATTAATACTTTATAATATGGAAAACTTCAAATGTAAATAAAATAAACAGTATCATGAAAAGAACCCCCATGTACCTGTCATTCAGTTTCTAAAACTACCAATATCATAACTGCTTCATCCCTTGTGAAACTTCGGCAAGTTATTTTTATGCACCAGCTGTTTACTTTTTAATACTATTGAATTGTATTCCATCATATTAACAATCCATTGTTTGTTTAGCCAATATCCTACTAATAGACATTTATTTGGGTTTGATTTACAAGCATCATTTTTTTAAGGACTTCATTATGTTCTTATTTATACTTGATAAATACCAGAAGCACAATTGTTGTGCCACAGAATGAGTTTGTGTTTGGATTGGTCCATAATCTTCTGGTCTTCTTTTTCTTCCATCTGGTATCAGCTTCCAAAATCTGGGCACCTACGATATTGTTCATGTCAAAAATCTCTCTTGGAAGCCCCAGTGATCTCCCTTCGTCTGTGAAATGAAGTCATGCCTATCTGAGATGACATTCCTGATCACCTACCATTAAACTTCAATATTAACTGAATGCTCTGTGTTAATATCCTGACTCCCAACTCTCTGTGTGCCATTGGAACTGTTCACTCAGCCTCTTTGACATTAGAATTTCTGCCTACATAACACTATCTTATTTGACTCTAACATATGGCAGTACTTGGGTCTCTGTAGGACTCAATGTGAGCTGAATGGTTAGGTCATACTGGGGTGGTATACATCTTCCATCTCTAAATAAAGATATAGGAAATGCCTGTGAAGTCTCTTGCCCCCATTCTAGCTTCAAGAAAGAAGGAGACTCAATTATTTCTCTGGATGCTGAAATTCTTCCAACTTTGTGAACTTTACCAAATTCACCGAGTCCAGAAAGCCCACATGGCTTATGCCATGGACAGCCTCTCTTGGGAGTTTGAGTTGGGCAATGGCAAGAGCAAAGGTGCAGGTAGGCATACTAAGTTTTAATCTCCCTCTATCATCTACTGTGTACCCTTGCACATGCTAAGCCCCTGGGGTCTCTTCTGCATCTTTTAGACCCTGGGGAGGCAGGCGAACTGTGACTTGACCACTGAAGTCAAAACCAAAATTGCCCATGAGATTGAACTTCACAAAAATATTAAACTAGCTCTCCCTCCCCACATGTTTCCTGCTGCCTTCATTCCCTCCTTTCCTTTTTAGGGGGGTGGACTCTCCTTTCTTTTGAGAAATGGGCAACTCACTGTGCCTAAGAGTGGTTCATACATAACTTCTTTCCCCCAAACCATCAAAGCCTGCTGTCCAAGCAGAGCTGGAAAGAAGAAGCCAGACCTTATCCAGTGCTGACAAGAGTTCATATACAGCAATGTGTTTGCCTAAATACATCCCCAGCTTAAAGCGACTTCATTATTCTTTGTCTCAACTTGCTCACCTGTAAAATATGAATAATAAAATGTCTATCTCGTAGGCTTTAGGAAAATAAATAAAACAAACTCAAAATATTAAGGATAATACCTATTATATCAGAGGAATTCAATAAATATTAGATAATGTCATTCCCATTAATACTGTTGTCTGCATTCTAGGGGGAAGGGTAGAGGGACAGACTCCAAGAACCTAAAGTGATGTGAATCCCTCCCTGTGCTGTATAAATGTTTAAACTTCCTCATCCCAAAACCATGATCAAATGAAGCTGTGTCTCTAAGTGTGTGTAACCTTTGTTCTCTGTTTCCTTAGAAATGGGAATTTTAAGGTAGAAAACTCATCCTCATCAGTCTCCCAGCCTATAAGTTCCACCCATATATGTCCGCTACAAGTGGCAGCAGAAGTGGGCAGTAGACATCTCAGGAAGCCATATTGGGAAGAAGGAACTGAATTGGCAAAGTTTTGGGCCATTGAAGCCTGGCACTGCTGTGAGAGGCCTTCGTAACAAGTGAAGAAGAGCTCAGAGAAGCTGAGGAAGGCTAAGAACAAAAGCAGGAATTGTTTTAAATAATAATAAAAAAAAAGGGACCCTTTTCAGAAGCTTTCAAAGCCACCCTTTCACAAAGCCTGGCAGAGATACAGTATCGAGCCTGGGTAGGAGCCAAGCATGGCCTTAATTTATTATTGCCAAAATGTTTGTTGTCATTATTTGCCAAGACTTACTAATTGAACTTTTGTTGGTCTGGCTGCCCCTCCAGAGAATCAGAGCCTTTGTCACCTGCTCTCCAAGTGTTTCTGTAAGATGTGCCAAAAAAGTGATCCCTGTAGTAGCTAATTTCCCTTCCTGGTTCAGGGTCATTTTTTTTTCCAAGCATGTTTTCTTGTTTCTCAGTTTCTTCCCAGTAAACGTTTAGACTGAGTTAAAATGAAGTTCATTGACCCAAGTTAAAGATTCTTGTTGAATGGCAGAAAGGCCTTCCAGAAGAACTGCATGGAAACTCACTGCCTTGACCTTTCCATCATGCTTCAGGCACAGGTAGACCACACTCAGCTTCTGCTATGTCAAGAAGGGGTATGATAGAGCAGTGGTTCTAAATGATCCAAGAAGCAGCATCAGCATTTGTTAAAACGCATCTTCTTGGGCCTCGCTCCAGAGCTACCAAATTCGTAATGTGTTTCTCAATGAGCCAAGATTGAGGAAATCTTGTTTGTACATTGGAATGGATGATTCTTTGTAGTGAGGTAGCTCTGTGCACTGTGTGACATTCAGCAGCATCTTTGTCATGTATCCTTAATTTCCATATCTCTCCTTTCATATCCCAATGTGATGACCAAAACCATCAATCATCAACAAGTGTCTCAGGAAAGCTGCCCCTTGGTGAATTAATGGGTGAGTGCATGTTATTTCTCCGTGCTCTGGGCCTTGTCTGAACCATATTGACAAACTGCCAGATCCTCTGCTTGTCTCCTTAACCACTGATAATAAAGAGCACAGGAAAATGAATCCACAGACAGCTTCCTGGAAACACATGAAAGTTTTTTTTTTTTATCTCAATAAATTTTTTTTTAACCCAGCCTCAGGCAAGTGCACATTGCTTTGTTTTTAAGAGCTAGTTTGTTTGCTAGATTACTTGATATATTCAAATCAAAACAAAAAACATAGAAGTTTGGCCTCCTCCCCATCACTTCATTTGCTTGCTATCTCCAGAGGAGAGACAGGGGGACTGAGTTTCATGGCAGGTGCTTGTAACAAGCCCAGATGTATAAGTTGCACACACTAGCTCTGTCTCTCACCATCAGCAGGGAAGGACTCCTTGAGCATTTCCTTTTGTGGAACATTTCTACCACTCATTCTTGTTACATTTGAATTTGTAGAGTACCCAAGCCAGGCCATCAGCTATCAGGCAGCATTCCCCTTGGGATATTTTGACCATTGTACACTCTTCACAAAGTTGAAATTTACAAAGATCAACTTGGATGAACTCAATTAAATCTAAAGGCAACTGGTCATATAAACATCAACTCAAAGACACAATTCGCTTATTCATTGGGCTGGAATTTATTGAGCACCTGCTGTGTACAGCACTGTGCTATCCCAAGAATATGAAGGAACCAGACAACCTCTGCTCCAGAGAACTTACCAGCAGATGAAAATAGGAGCCATTTCCAATGGGATGAAAGGCCCCTGATAGAAGAGAGAACCATCAGCACTGTAGGAATCTACTTCACTATTGATGCCTTTGTGCTTGGCTCATTAGAACTTAGTACTTGTTGAGTGACTCTTATAAGGAAATCATCATGCAGACATAATAACCACAAAAATAATTCTATTCAGTGTGATTGCTGATTTAACTTTTAAGGAAAAAGTAAGAGGGAAGAGTGGAAAAATTACAGCAGAGAAAGTAGAAGGTGTAAGGAGCCAGGATGAGAATAAGAACAATAGTCTTGAATGGGCTTTAGGAAGACCTAAAAGACTTGTGTGAAGAAATGTCTTCTTGCTAATCTGTTGCTGTATTAAAAATATACCTCATGATGCATAAGGAATGAGGAAGAGCTTAGCTGGGTTGGTTCATGTCTCATTAGCTTGGTGTTAGCTGGCATGGCTGGAGCTGAATGTTCATTTTCAAGATGGTTTCTTCATGGATGATTTTGATGCCTTGGTATTCCCTGGCTTCTCTTTTACACCAGGACTCATTCTCTATGGCTTAAATTTCCTAAATATGACAATGTCAGAATAACTAGGCTTCTTATATGGCATCCAGTAGCCCCTAGAGCAAAGTTTCAAAAGGAATATTCCAAAAGGCCAGGGTAGAAGCTTCTTACACTCTAGAGTTGGAAGATTTTGAGCATACATCTTCCAGATCTTAATAATCAAACAACCCAGATCTGGAAAGACGGGAAAAATAACCTTGGCCCTTTCTAAAGGAATAGTTTCCAAACAGAAGGAGGGAGGGGGTTTAATGGCAAATGTCTTGGTCAAGTGAGTTCCCGGGATGGAGAGAGAATCATGACTGAAGAACCCAAGACAGCAAGCATAGGAGTAAGCAAAACTCCCTGAATTCTGAGAGAAGGTAGAGAAGGCTTAAAAGCACAGGAGCAGGAGCAATGGGGTGGCTTAACTGCTTTCATTTAAAACTACCCGTCTCCGACAGCTATGGGAAGTTCAGAAAAGTGGGATAACACTGGAGGCGAAGAGGTGAGCTATGAGGGCGTCTCTATGGCCTGAAAGAGCAAAAGTTCCAGAAGATACTGACATACACGTTTCATCTTCTGGATGATACTAAGGTGAAATTAAATAATGGAAGATGTCACAAGGAGAGGCTATGGAAAGTCAAAATACCTGAAGGTTCCAGAAGCCTTTCCTAACAATCATTTTCCTTTCAGAGAGGATAAGACAGGCCTTATTTCTTTTCTGAGAACTTGTTGAGGGTAAGGAAAATGGCAGCTGGCAACTAAGTTTGCCCTCTGAAGCTTAATAGCCACACTTCTTCAGGATTGTTAGGAGAGCCCCTGAGGAAAACAAACAGGATTGATGTGAAGACCATTAGAAGAGGCTTCCAGAACAAAGAGGCCATTTGGCAGCTGTTGCTCAGAGCTGACTGAAAGAAACAAAAGAGTTTGTTGAGCAAACATGGAAGGAACCTAATTGATGCAATTAAGGTGAAATTAAATAAAGGAAGGTTTGAGCCCCTAAGTTCACGGAAAATTTTTCACAGGGGTGTCACGGGGCTAGCCATTTGGTGCTTTTAAATAAAGAAAAGCACAGGATGTGGGAAATTGGCCTATTTGACCCTCTGGAGTAGATCAACTGTGATGATGTGGAAGACGTGTGTGCAATACTTGGGCCCTGGCTGCCAAGCTTTGGGTTGGGCAGGACTGAGGTTGGATGTGATGGAGTTCTGCAGAAGATACTCTCAGGGAGAATTGCAGCAAGGCTCCAGGCTCCTGAGTTCCTGTCATCCTGCTCCGTGCACCTCATGTTATTGTTTGAGGTGGTCAGGCTCATTACAGGGTAAATAGTATTGTCCATTCCTCACACTTCAACACACACACACACACACACACACACACACACACAGAGAGAGAGAGAGAGAGAGAGAGAGAGAGAGAGAGAGAGAGAGAGAGATACATGTACACATGCACACACACAAATGCACACATGCAAATACCCCCACCCACACAGACACACACACCATGGGGGGAAATTCACACTCTGCTGCTAAAGGGTTAGTTGCCTTCTAAATACAAATATGTAGTATTGGACAATGGGAAATTAAGCAGCAAGCAAGTCATGATGTTTGTCCCTTAACAGTTTAATTCTCAAAGAGCAATCAGTCTCACCTCAGTGCAACCTTGTTGCCCAGTTGTCATTTGGAAGGCAAATGCCAAGAAACATCTTCTGATTTTACAGCAAGGGTATGTGCTTAAGGCACCTGGCATAGTTGTATATGCTACAATGCACAGAACACTTCCACCTCTTGAAGTTTAAAAATGCTGTTGCTGAGCACATACAAGGCACTTAGTGATAATGCAAAGCTTTAGACAACATGTTTCATGCTAGGACAATCACAAAGGCTACAGTCAATCAACATTGTAGCAGTCACCATAATGCTCAGGATATGTATATATATGTGTGTGTATGTATATATACATATATGTGTGTGTGTGTGTGTGTGTGTGTGTGTGTGTGTGTGTGTATTCATCTCTCTTTTCTCAGCAGGCTATGAATTTTTTGAGTATTGGGTATTACTCAAATAAGTCTGGTGGTTAAAAACAAGCACGGACTGAAGGGAGGGCTCAGTGGTTAAGAGCATTTGTTGTTCTTCTGGAAAACTCGAGTTCCATTCCTATCAACGTGGTCTCTGCAGGCGCCTGCACACTTGTAGCATGTACACACACACACACACACACACACACACACACACACTATTTAAAAATATTTAAAATCACAAAAGCACAGTAGATTACAGTTTTATTTCTACACAACAGGTATGGGAGACTATGGTCTAATTACTCAGACTCGATTTTCTCCATTGTACAATACGGAAAAAAAAAGTCAGTGTTTTGGGAAAATGTAAAAATCAAATCAACTCATTAGTGAAGCATTTGAGAGAGCACATATGGTCATTATTTCATTACTATTATTGCTCTCTTCCATCTAGCCTTGTGCCCTACAAATCTATGTAAATATATGAATAACTGAGTTATTATCTTCTCTGTGACAGACTCAAGTTGTACATAGTAATCCTCAGAAGGATGGAACCTGGCAATTGTCCTTGGCACCTACTTTCCACAGAGGAAGTCATCTGTCCATATAGGAACTACATAGGAGCCCAACTAGGACGAACAAAAGAACAACAGATTAGCTAACCTCAACTATACCCTAGGACCATGGTATGAAATGCTTCCACATTTCATAGGTGGCAAGGTTTGTGAAGAGTTCCATGGTACTGTTCCTGCAGCATCAATCTGGGTCAACTTCTTCATTTTGTTTCCAAAGAACTGACTCTTTCTTCCTAATGGCAGAAGCCACTGTGTTCTCTGCTCCTTTCGTCAGTCCTTGGCACTTCTTCAACACCAGAAACATCTGATGTTCAGTCTGCTTGGTAGGTAAACTGTATGGTCAATATTGAAAGTTTCTAGATTTTTCTCTAAGTACCTTATCTTTTCTCCCTGTCTTCTGGGCAGCTGAGTGAAGAGACCACATGTTTTTAGTAAGGGCAAAACTTCCTTCCAGTCTGATATCTAACTGTGTCTGCTTTGGGAAGAGGAGTGCACAGTGAAAGAAAAGGAGCCACAGAGCAGCCTTGCTTACACAGCAGAATTTATACAGCGCCAGGCACTACAAACCAACTAGTAGGACATAGATTGCAAGATCAGCTCAGAAGAGACAGAGGCTAAGTCTGTACTAACACAGAGACCATGACTTTATTTTTATTATTTTCTACTGTGCTCTGAGGTCTGCAAACATCTAAAGGCACAAACAAGATCTGGAGCCTTCCTCCTTATCAAAGTGTATTTATAGGCTGCCGATTTGCATCTTCAGTCTTCATAAACAAAACAAGTCACCATTACCTTTCTAGAAATTCTCCATGTGCTTACTTAGAAGCTTGCCTGGTGACAGCCTGCAGCAGAACTGAAGGTCAAGGGTGAGCTAAATGATCTGGGCCTAGAAGAAACAAAGCTGTACGCAGCAGAGAGTGCTGGGGTTGGTGCCTGCCTTAGTTTTAAACTATTATGAAAAGGAAGTTCCATTTTCTGAATTTTAACTTTGAAAACTCACAATACATTTTTCTACATAGTCAAACATCAGTAAATAACACTTTCGAGTCTTGAATATGTGTTGTATACTTTCTATCCTCTACATACATAAAGTAGTTTTATTCGTTCTTTCAGAAATATGTCTCGTCTGTGGGTTAAATACCAAAAAAATTCTCTATAGAGAAAAACAATAACTATTTGGGATGAACAGGCCAAGCTGCCATATAGGACATGTCTATCATGGAAAACGGACAGGGCAAAGGGAAATGTTGGGAGGCACAATGAGGAAGACATATGAGTTAATTTGAACGCAGCCATTGTCCCAATAGTGTTGAAGGATCAGTAACAATGGAGACATTGGTCTGAGGTTAGACAGTTCATTATTGGATGGATGTTCTTGAAGAGGTATCATCTGTCAGGTTGCAGCAGGCTTTGTGAAGAAGAGTATCCCACCAGGGTATATTGTGATAGTTCTTGCTGTCAAACACAGGTGGACATGATTCCTTACCTCATAAACTTCTGGTCTTATTATGCCTTAGTTAAGTGACTCCATTTTGATTAAGACAGAGTACACAGGAACTGGGCATTGTTCTAAATCCCAGGGATATAGCATAAAAAAAAAAAAGAGTCTTCAGAGATCCTTTGTGGACTTACGCTTCTTTATGTTTGTCAGTTAACAGATGCATAAGACAATTAGATCACGTTAGAAGGCAGAGTCAATGCAGATGAGACAGATAATGTTGGTGAATGAGCAGGACCTGAAAACGTGCTGCAACCTTCCCTTGAGTCTTCAGTGAGCACTTCCCTTTCAAAGCTCAGAAGAGATCAGACCAAACCCAACTAATAACGCTTCTGTTAGCTTTAATAGCAAATCTTGAGCCAATGCCTAAACCACTGGTTTTGAAAGATGATTGAGCCAGAGCCAGCTCTAAGCCAGCCAAGCATAAAGTCAACCCATAGTTGCTGGCACTTCTCAGTGGTAGGTTTTAGAGCCGTTGATATTTCACACTGAGGAAACTGAGGAACTGGAGATGTTCATCAGAGGGAGGCATTTGTGTTAGCAGCTTTGAGAGGGATCTTGTCTAGATCAGTCATCCTTAGATAGACTACAGGATACTATTTCTGTCCTGTAATTATTCTGTTTTTGAGAATTAGACTTTTTTCCAATAGAACTGACCTTGATTTCATACAGTCTTTGCTTGTGTGAGAAAACAGCAAGGAGTAAATTGACCATATGTCCAAGGCACACTTGAGCGTCCCACATCTCATGCTTGGAATCTGAAAACCTCTCATAACTTTGTTTTTACCACGTTAGCCTGGCCAGCTGTTTCTTCCTCCTCTTCCTCATCCTCCTCTTTGTTCTCCTTTCTGAATCAAGTTCTCACTTTGTAGTCTAGGTACCCAGACCTCAAACCTATGGCAATCTTCTTGCCTTGGCCTCTTGAGTGCTGAGATTATAGATGTGCACGGCCATACCCACCCAGCACTTTCCAAGTTTACTCATGTGCCTTCTTTAAATCTTTTGGCTCCATTTCCTCCTTCACTTTACTAATCTATCCCAAACCAGGAAGCTATGAAAGGTATGATATCATCAGTCATGGATATTCTTAGTTTAATCTAAAAGGACCGATATGTTATAGCTAATTGAATAGTAGAGTTTATTTCTAACCAAAAAGAATTTCAAGGATCAATAAGTTAGGGGGCAAGTGAAGAAGGCAATTGGTGTAAATGCCTCTTTGGAAACGTTTTTTTATGGTGACCCCATAGATCGATACTTTCCTCCTCCTCTTCTTCCTCCCCCTCTTCCTCCTTCTCCTCTTTTTTAGATTTGTTTTTATTTTTATTTATGTCTATGTGATTATATGCCACATTTTTGTGAGTGCCCCACTAAAGCCTGAAACCAGAAGAAGCCACCTGATCACCTGGAGTTATCGTCACACGCAGTTGTGAGTCAAGCAACATGGGTGCTGGGGACCTAACTTAGGTCTTCTAGAAGAGCAGCCAGGGCTCTTAACTACTATGCCATCTCTTTAGCCCCATAGCTTCCCCCACACACACCTTCAACTGTATAGTGAGATGATTCCCCTGTAGAGACACATGCAATGACTCCCAAGGCCCTTCATTCTTTGTGTATTGGACACAGCAGGATAGAGGTGCTGGAAAGAGCCTGATTATAAAGAAACTGAAGGGTACTTGTCAAAGTCATTTCCATAATTTCTTTTATCACTATATCTTAGGGTCAAACTCAATGCTTTTTAGTTTATTTTCTCACAATAGGCATTAAAAGTAATTGTCTCTACTTTTCATTATTTAGAATATTTTTACCTCTAAAATACTTACTCGGTAATGGCTATATTATAAATTATTGGTATAGAATTGGGAATTACCCTACCTTACATAACACACAGCCTACCGTAGAGTTTCCTTTATTAACAGGGTAGCCATCTAACCATTGGCCTTCAAGTGAATATCCCGTCTCTCTGGATCAGCACTTGATTTGGAGGAAGTCAAACTCAAGGCAGGTAGACAAAGACATTTCTCAAATGCTGTTAGGATCCAACCCCTTGTTCTTATCTGAGATCACTGGTGGTGGGACTCATGGAAATCTATAGCTAACAATAGTCATTTTTGCTGTAGCATGGACAGCTGGGAATGGAAGTCAAAAAATAACACAGACCAAGGAACAAGGCTGAGGGGATTTCTCAATAGAGGAGACATCTAGTGCTAAGCCCTATAAAATCCTAGGCAAGCCAGGACAATTGGGCACTCTAGTATGGAGAGTCCAGATGATGACATTAAAGCACTCGTCCTTTGATGGATCAGAAATGGTCTATTTTTGTTATGAGAAACTATAATATGTTTTTGTTTTAGCAAGCAGAGGGAATTCTATAACTGTAGCTTCTCGCTCCTCAAATACAAGTTCACTTGTTATCATTCCCATCAGATTATTAGAACAGTTGCAAAAGCTCAAATTATATACATATACATATATATATATGTGTGTGTGTGTGTGTGTGTATACATATATACATATACACATACATATACATCATATACATATACATACACACACATACACACATACACATACATATACATATGTATATTCCTAACATTTGGGACTATAGGCATTCAGAAAACTCATGCTGGGATCCACTAAAATAATTTTACTTCCTCTTTACAGATGCTGACTCTGAAACCTGTTCTAGCAAGCATGCACATGCACACACTGCAACTTTCATCATCATCATCATCATCATCATCATCATCATCATCATCATCACCACCACCATCATCATCATCACCACCACCATCCTGTTGTAAGGTTTCCACCAGTATGAATTTGAAGGGAGAAATGTAGACACAGAAGTGGACTGGTGACCAGTGTCCAGCCTTTTCTTCAGAATCAACATTCACAGTCTGGCCATGGGACCTATTCCTGGATGCACCTATGTGTGAAGGTGCTGAGCAGGAAGGAGCACAGAGGCAGAAGGATGCCCTGAATCCTGATGCGCCCAGTTCAAAGCTAATGAATCAGGGAGGGATTTGAAGAAGGCTGTCTCCACCCCAAGGCATTTCCATCCTTTTATTGCTCTCCCAACTTTATGGTTACTCTGAGCACTGCAGCTTATTTGGCTACTTCCCTGGGTAGGGCAGATATTTCAACAGATGTGAGCTATGCCAAATATCATCTACAGGGAAGGAGATTATAAAGGAAAGAACATTTGAAAGGAATTAACAAAAACAAACAAAATGGCACGTCAAAAAGGAGAGCGCCACTGGGAGCTTTTTTTTTTTTTTTTTTTTTTTTTGGCCAGGGAGGTTGGGATGGGAGAATAGATTAAGTGGCGCTCTCAAGGTTTCTGAAGCCATTTCCTGTACTAATTAATGTGTGTCTGCTCATTTTTAGATCCTAGGACACAGAACTACAGGGCATGGGGAAACTTAAAAAGAAGATTGTTGCATCCATGAACGAGTCTTTTAAAGAGACTGGGTGCCAGAGGCAAAGAAATATGAAGCCAACCCTCACATCCTCCACTGGCTGCCCCATCACCTTGAACAGATCAGTTACCTTCCCTGAGCATCAGTTTCTCTCAGTACTGAGTGGACCTACATACTTGCTCTGCAAGCCTATTATTAAGAGCCTGGGTGGGTTTCGAGAAACACCTAGAACTGGAACTGGGACAGAGTTCTTGTCAGAAAAATAGTGCAGACTTTCAGTGGTAGAATTAGTGGTGTGAACTATGATGCATTATTTACATAAATACTATCAGATACCTGCTGTGCTATGAGCCCTACGAAGTGCAGAGAATACCAAGGGAAGCAAGAAGAATACTATCCTTCTCAAGTGTATACCTTGGTATCTAGTAGAGGGTGCATAACAGTCAGAAAATGAGGTGCAGATGGTGGGGAGGGGCCACAGGGTCCTGGGGAGGAAGGAAGATTCTCAAAGGAGAGATCACTGACATTTGAGAACTCAGGTGATCTCAGAAGTAGCCACTGTGATGGCAGCAGCACCTATGGGCAATGCATTAATGGAGATTGAAAATTCATTCCAAAAACATTATTTAAAGGGAAAAGGTTCAATGAACTGGGAAGAGCATTCAACCAAAGCTTTACTGCGAAGGTACTTTTATAGGCTACTGTTAGTTTTTTAAATAGCTCTAAGCTTCGTACCTGGCATCCTGGACTCTTTTGGTTCTCCCATATTCTGCAGACTTATCTCACTGTAAGTATGTGTATCTATGTCTAAAGGCATTTTTTAAACCACATGGCACCTTTGACAGGCTTAAAGCATCAGGGGCAAGTAATTCACAGGTAAGATCTCCAACCATGGCACTCTAATGCAGTCACCAAAATGTGTAGGATATCTCAAGCCTCATGAGTCCCTCTACCCAAATCAGTTGATTGACAGTCAGGGTACAGTACCTAGGAGGTGCACAGAACACAGAGGAGGGTTCTAAGCAGAGTGGCACTCTTGTGTCTCTTCTGAATTTCCCCCTGATGTTTCTAGGTGGTACATGAATATCCCCCTCATCCTTCTATAACCTTCATTTTCTATCTCAGTCTATGGCCAATGGCCATTGCTGTGTTGGGTAGAGAGGTCTTACCTCTCTCAGTGAGTGCTTTATAAAGTTTAAGACTTAGATTCTATTCTAATGCCAGAAGGAGATGCTGATTGCTTCTACTGTTAGTTAGACATTAATGTTCTGAGGGTTATTCTTCTTGTTTATTTTATCCTTTATTTATTCAACACATATTTATTAGTAGAGGTCATTTGTTGGCATGGCTTGAGCCATAGAGCCAACTTTGGAGAGGGTAACTCAGGTAGAAATGGAGCTAAACCAGGCCTCCTTCACAACTCCACAAGGTCTCGCAGGCCTCCTTCCTCTGGTTCCTCTCTGCCTACTACCCAGAGCCACTCTGGCACCCTCAGAATGGTCATTTGTCACTTCTAGTCTCTTTCAACCCATTTCTATAGAAAGTTGAGAGCACTCATTCCCAGAACTTTCTCTGTGAGTTATTTTTCCTCTCAAAAGACCTGTATGCTGGGAATAAGGCAGGTTTGAAGCAAATCAGACCTTTCACAGGCAGTAAAAGAGCTTGAAAAATGGCTAAATAAATAAATACTGCTTAAATCTACTGCAGAGCTGGTGAAGTGAAGACAGAAATGAGCAGAGAATAGTTGAAAGTCCTGATAATCCTCTGTAATTGACTTTTCTTGAGGGCAGAGAATATAAATGCAGGCTTTGCCCAATGTAGGTTTTTCTGCAAAGGAACAAAAAGCCCAACAGAGTTTGTGGTGGTGAGAAAGACAAATTTGAAATTGAAAATTCTCAAACACAGGCCCAGTTTTCCCTTAAAACATTTGTTGCATTCTCTAGCTGTTTGGCTTAAAGTTTAAACTACAAAGCAAAGACCCAGTGAAACACAATGAAGATTTCTGCAACAGCTCAGGGAGTAGACTAGGATAGATTATCTTTAAAAGGAAGAATGTTCCAATATACTATATGATTCAAAAAGGGAGAGTGGGTTTTGTTTGTTTATTGCTTTGTTTGTTTGTTTGTTTGATTGATTGTTTGGTTTTCTTCTAAGCAGATAGAGCAGAAATATTTCCCCAAATCTCAGGAGGGTCTGGGCTGAGGCAAGACTGAGTGCAGCTATGGTAAATTCCAGTCTCTGGTCCATTCATCTAACTGGGGACTAGCCATTAAAGAAAATCAGCTAAGTGATAGTCTTAGTATTTATGTACAGCGTGATATGCTAAAAACATAGAACAAAAGACTAGGCAAAAGCAAACGACATAGACAAAGCAATGGGAAGAAAACTGAAGCTGATCCGATACCAGAGATAACATGGTAAGAGTCCTCACGAGTCGAATATTGGAGAAAATAAAAATGTTGAGAAGTAGCTTTAAAAGGAGGAAATTTTTTCATTAGATATTTGAAATCTTTAAAAAATATTCAAATGCCAGAACAAATGGCTCAGTCAGTACTGGCTTACCTCACAAGCATTAGGACTCAGTTTCAATTCCCAGAACCGAAGTAAATCTGCCAGGCATGGTGATACATGCATGTAACCCCAGAGTTGTGAAGATGGAAATAGGAGCTCCCTAGGGCTTGCTGGCCAGCTATTCCATCTAATTGCTTAGCTCCAGATTCATTGGTGAGAGACCCTGTCTTAACGTAGGTAGATAGCATTCCTGAGAATAATACCAGAAGTCATCCTTTGGCCTCCACACATGCATGCACCCTCAAGCACATAAATGTAAACTCTTTTTTTTATATATATTTTGTATGTCAAACAATGTTTCCCCTTCCCCAGTTCCTCCCAGATCATACCCACCTCCCTCCCTACTCACCTACCCACCCAACTTTGTGTTCTCTCTCTCTCTCTCTCTCTCTCTCTCTCTCTCTCTCTCTCTCTCTCCCATGAAATAAAATCAAATAAACAAAAAAACTAATGAGACTTTTTAAAAACAGCCTAAAACACAATGATACACAAAGCGCACAAAACAAACAAACATAGAGTTGGCTTGTGTTAGCCAACTGCTCCTGGACACAGTCCAGCCCTGAGGAGAGAAGTCTCATTTGACCCTTTCTCCGTGCTATAATTTTGTCCATTTTGAACTTATTCGGGTTTTGTGCATGCTGTCACAGTGTCTGTGAGTAGACCAGTCCTGTTGTGTCTGGAAGACACTGTTTCCTTGGAATCATCCACCACCTCTGGCTCTTACAATCTTCTTGCCTCCTCTTCTGCTTAGATCTCTGAGCCTTGAGGATATGGGATTAATGAAGACATCTCATTTAACACAAAAATGCACAATGGACAGTGTACAGACAGTGAGAGACTTGGGAACACTCAGCTGCTCTTTATAACAACAGTGTAAACTCTTTTTAGCATTAAATTTTATAAAGCAAGAGATTAACCTGTACTAAACTAGAAAGCTCATTATTGCTGCCTGTTAAACTCATTTTCCCACTAAATACTATGTATGAATATTTTATAAATAAAATAAAATTTCATTTTAGATTTAAAAGAATACCTGTATCATTATTTATTTGAAATGGACAGTCTGAATAAACATTATAGGGGATGGAGAGTGGCTAAGAACTGGAAAAGGAAATTAAGAATGAGAAAAGAAAAAGTTCAGAAGTCAAGTAGGAGAAAATAATGTACAATGAAGGAGACTAAAGCAGCCAAATGTTAGCATTGACAAGGTCAGTGAGTTGATAAACTCTTAGAAAATTAATCAAGAATGTAAGTGAGAACCATGTATTTGTGTCTATGTATTTGTGTGTGTGTGTGTGTGTATGTGTGCGCGTGTGTGCGCGCATGCTACCTGTAATCAAGAGGACAAAATTAGGTAAAAAAGCTAAATTATAAAAACTAATTTAAAAGCAAACAGGACTATGACATGGACTTGTATTCATCATGAAAATCACTCCCCAACAGAAATGCTGCTTTCCCTCGTTAGTTTCACTAATGTATTCGTCCACACCTGCGAAGAGCAGGAGCGCTAATCCTGGCCAGTGTTCTCGTAGGAAGCAGAAAAGGTGGGGTTCATTCTCTCTCTCTTTAGAATAACCTCCAAACAAAAATATGGTTCAGAATTCATGTGTGGAAAACAATACATATCACCTTATCTCTTGACCATGATGGGAAATATTGTAAACTAATATTTATAACAGAATTATTATGTACTAAGGATAATCATTATTATCAAATAGGATTATACTAGAATACAGTTTCACATCATCCCCAGGTAGAGTTTAATATTGATTAAAGGCAGCACATTAATGGGAAAAGAGAGAGAAACCTGTCCTCATCTAAGAAGAAAAGACTCTTGTAAGTTATAAAGCTAAACCCTAAGTTTAAGTCTTTGACAAAGTACAGTTTCTAACTTATAAATAATGTACAAGCAAGCTGTGTTACTGCAATTTCTAATGACAAATCTTTGAATATCTTCTCTGTGAAATCAAAACTCCTTATTTTCTCATTATATAGAGAAAAGGAATGATTTTTATTAAAAAATCATGCTCAATTAGATAGATCAATAAAAATTAACACAAACCTTCCTGTTATGAAACCACACAAAAATTAGTTACAGATGTATTTTTGGACCTCGGACTTGAACTGCATTTTATAGAAATGAAACCCTGAGGTACAGAACCTGCTATCCAACAGCTGCATAATGCACATTCTTCTCGGCGTTCACAGAACATTCTCCAGGACAGGCCATTTGTTAGGACACAAGTTTTTAAGAATTTCAGAAGACTGAAATTATTTTGGGTATTTTTTCCAATTACAAAGGTATGAAATTAAAAGACAATAGGAATTTTGGAAACTTGAAAAATATGGTTTGGGTTGGGAATGCCCATACACACTCATATTTTGAGCTCTTTGTCCCAATCTTGTGGCACTATGTTGAAAGCTGAGGATCTTTTAGACCATGAGGCCTGCCTGCCGTAAGCTGGTCATCAGAGGTGAGTCGTTGAAAGTTCTGCCTTTCCCTGGTGCTAGCCTGAGATTCCTGCCCGCTCTTTAGTATGAACAAGCAGCGACTACATGTTCCCACCATCATGAGGAGAGTTTCTGTCAACATAAAATAAAATCTGTCTGAAATTGTGCGATGGTTAATCTTGGTTGTCAGTTTGATGGGATTTGGGAACATCATGAAAAGGAACCTGGAAATGTCTGTGAGGGGTTTTTTTAGATTAGGTTAATTAAGTGGAAAAACCTTTAGATATAGGAGGCACCTTTTCAGATACAGGGTGGCGTCCCAAGTAAGTAAGCAAGTAAGCTGAGAAGCAGCGTCCATCGCTGTGTGCTTCTCCTGCTGCTGTCATGACTCCCCCATGTTATAGACTGTACCATCAAACTGTGAGTCACAACCCTTCCTCTATTAAGTCTCTTTGTCAACATTTGGTCCCAGCCATAAGGAGAGTAACTGACAATCTAGAAACTAAGTGGCATGGCCTCAAAGAGACAACCAGTCAAGAGAAAGGCTTAGACATTTAGAAGTATCTTGAGACAAAGGTAAAAACACAATATTTCAAGACTTTTGAGGCATGGCAAAAGCAATTTAAAAAAAAAAAACTTAAGACAATAAACCCATAAAAGAAAATTCCAAGTAAACAATCAAATGTAACACTCAAGCAACTGGGAAGAGAAAACTGAGAGCAAACTAAACCCAAAGTTGTTGTTATAAGGAATAAAATGATAAAGATGGCAGAAAATAAGTAAGTCAGATGGAGACTAGAAAAAGAATAGAAAAGATCAACAAAATTTGTTGCAAGATTCTGCTATTTAAAGATCATAGTCTACCATGTCTGGACAGCTAGCTCCCCTGGTCTCAGCGCAAAATGGAGAACTCCCTTTTTCTCTCCTCTATGTTATTTGGGGAGTCCCAACCCCCACACTCTACCTGAGGAGTATCATGTAATCCTTGGTGAAATGACAGGTTCAACTTCCTGGAATGCCTTTCCATGCAAATGAACCATAAGCCTCAGCCAATGAAACTTCGCCCTTAGAAGAATCCCTTCCTACTTTCCAAAGCTTATAAAGTCCTGGTTCACCAGAAACAAAGAGCAGAAGCTGTTTCATTGAATATCATCTAAAAGAGCTGTAGTACTGAAATCTTCTAAGAAGACACCTGTTGTGCAGCTGTGTCTGGAACCACAAAATTAAAAGAAAAATCAAACAAAATCAGAATTGAATGAGCAGACATCACTCTCGCTATTACAAAATGTACAAAGAATCACAACAATGTGTGAGCAGTTATATGCCAGCAAATTAGATTAGATGAAAGGAATGGCAACTTCCTAGATCAATATAACCCAGCATGGCCAAACCATGACTAAAGAGATGTGAATCTTAGGAATAAGCACAGAGGAGATAGACCTGGTAATAAAAACTCATCAGAGACTCTCTCTGGACCTGATGGCTTTGCTGCTGAATCCCACCAGCCATTTAAAGAAATAAACACCACCCCTTAAACTCCTCTAAAAATTCAAGAGGGGATATTCACACACTCATTTTCTAAAGATAGTATTGCCCGAGTACCAATCCAGATGGCATGCTATAAGAGAAATGACAGTTCAGGATTCCCTGTGAGCATAACTGCAAAAGCCTTGCTTGAGTCGGACAAATTTCACAACACATTGACAAGACCACCTACAACAGTCACGTGATTTATTTCTGGGCTGCAAGGATGAGTCAATGTACATAAGTCAATAAATGTGGTATGCTACACATCAATAAAATGAAGAATAGAACCCACATAAACACCTCAAGAGGTGCAGAGGAGGCATTTGACAAATACTAACATCCTTTTCTGATTAAAAACGGTCAACAAGTTACATGTACACCTCAATAGAAATAAAGATCATAAGGAACCAGCCCGGAGAAAACATTATACTTAATGGTGAGAAGGGGAAAGCTGATCCTGGAGAGTCAGGTCACTCGTTAAGAGCACTTGCTACTCTTGCAGAAGACCTGGATCTGATTTCCAGCACCCACATAGCAGCTCACAACTGTCTGTAGCTCCAGTCTCAGAGGATCTGACACCTTCTTCTGGCCACTACAGGTACTACGTCAACATAGCACATAGACGTATAAGCAGGCAAAATACACATAAAGCAAATATATTTTTAAAAATTAAAAACTTTTCTTTGAAGTGTTTCCTTATAAACAAAACAAAGATGCTGATTTTTTTACTACTTTTCTTCAACATAGTATTTGGAGTTCCAGCCAAAGCAATTAGGCAAGAGAGTAAAGAGAAGGCTCATGTGTTAGTCTATTTTGTGACTGTAATGTGTCTTAGTACTTTATAAAGAAGAAGATCTATTTAGACTGTAGTTCTGGGGGCTCAGGAGCAAGGCACTGACATTGGCTCCACTCTGGTGAAGGCCTCACATGGATGCCATCACAATGACGGTGTGCTGGAGGAAGGAATTTCTTCCATCAGAAAGACAAGAACTCAGAGTTGGGAGAGGATCCAGATTTACTCTTTATATAAAAACCTTCTCTTAAGCACTAACCCAGGATCCCAGGAGAGCTACCTTCTGAAAATGGCTCTCAATGACCTCCCTCTAGGTTCCAGCTCTTAAAGTTCCTGTCATTTCAGCACGATCACACTGAAGACTGATGAAAGTACTATTTGAAGACAAGCTGAATCAGAACAATAGCATCATCCAAACTGGCTAGGAAATTAGTCTCTTTTTCAGATTATGCTCTCTCTGTCTCAGTCTGTCTGTCTGTCTGTCTCTCTCTCTCTCTCTCTCTCTCTCTCTCTCTCTCTCTCTTTCACACACACACACACACACACACACACACACACACACACACACACACAAACACACGTTCTGTATTTGAGTTTCCTTATCAGTAAAATGGAGGGAATGTGAGTCTTCGCCTCCAAGGGTTGCTAGGATGAGTAAATAAAATAATATGCACAAAGTGGAGGGAGCCAAGGCAGACACTGAAGAAGACACAAGAAAGAGAAGTTGTGGCCGTAGCTATCACTTCTGACCAATGCTCTTCAGCGAATGAATGTTAGTAAGGAAATGGAAGTAAGAAATCACAGGATAATCTAAAAGATCATCTTATCATCGTCTTAGAACTGAAGCCTTGGACTCTACGAAGCATCTGGCCTCTTCTGCTTCTTACCTAGTAACATTCAAATGAAGAAGGAGGAACTAGGAACCGGGAGCCTGTGGAGATGGATCCATTGGTAAAGAGTTTCCAGTGCATGCACACACAAAGACCTGAGATTGGATCCCAGGGCCCAAATAAGAAGCTGAATGCAAGTGGGTGAGACGTAGAGGCAAAGACAGGAAGGTCTCCCGTGCTTATTGGCAGTCAAATCTAGATCTGTCAGCTTTGGGTTCAGTGAAAGACTCTCAGAAAATGGGGTGAAGAGAAGTAAGAGAAAATACTCAACACTGACCTTTGGCCTGTACACTCACACTCACACTCACACTCACACACTCACTAACACACTCAGTCACACACACTTATACTCACACACACACACACACACACACACACCTGCATGCATGTTTGTATATCCATATGTGCATACACATAAGCATGAACATACACCCAACATATTCATTTTTGAGCTTGAAAGCTTGTTCCTGAGGGAAAGCTTCCCTAATCAATAACGGCCTTAACCAACTGAACCTCAAAACAAAATCAAGTGCATCTCTCAGTAGTCTCTTCTTTAAAAAGAAGGCATGAAGTAGGCCGTTGAGAAAGAAGAAACTTTCTTGGTTTCAGCACAGCACAAACACATGGCCCTGTTTTTGTTTGTTTGTTTGTTTGAGTGGGTGGGTGGCTTGGGGGTGTTGCTGTTGTTGTTATGTTTTGTCTTTCTAGAGTATTTCTAACTCCCTCTCAACTCTCCTTTTTAGAGAATTTCAATGCCTTAAAAGCCAGCTCTGTACTTGTGTTTATTTGGAGACAACCCAAGCCGAGCATTGAAACGTGTTGTGAAGGTTCA
Source organism: Rhabdomys pumilio (assembly GCA_030674055.1). Classification (NCBI taxonomy): domain Eukaryota; kingdom Metazoa; phylum Chordata; class Mammalia; order Rodentia; family Muridae; genus Rhabdomys; species Rhabdomys pumilio. Next base: position 168,520,425 of record JANHMN010000002.1, read on the forward strand.
GCTGCATGCAAAGGAATAGTAATTGTATTCTGCCTATGAGGCTTTGGGTCAGAACCACCTCTGTATACGAGAGCATGTGTTTTGTCAGATGCCTAATAGCTTTTCTTCCCACCGTGCCCTTACCCAATGTTACCACACCATTGAGTGATTTATTTAGTTTAGCTAAGTTGCCTGAGGTATGGTGCCAGGAACTGCTAACATGAAGCTAATCTTCTCAAAGGAACTAGAGGATTCTCCAAGGGGGTTGCCCTTGACATTTTTTTTTTTAATCCTTAAAAAGTAAATCTCACTTTGGCTCTTCTTGTTGAAATGAGATAAAGATTTAAAACTCCAAATAGATCGAATCACTCAGTGTAAGTGATGTTGATAAACTCACAATCCACCAAAGATCAGATTGGAAGAGTTAGATTTGAGTTCAAAGAAGAGGAGGCCAGTGACGAGTCGAGAGTTGAGGGGCTTTCAGTCACATCTCACATGGGAGTAACTGTTACTCTGTGAATCTGAAATCTGTTACATCCTGGCAGTGGACATGGGCCCCTCTAAACTAGCATGAGTGAGTCAGGGGACTACCACTGCGTTCGGAGCCTTAACTACCAACACTTAAACTTTTAATTTAATCTTCAAAAGCAAGTTAATAAGGCTTAAGCTTCTGGAGTCACATTGGAGTTAAGATCCCTTGCTTGCCAACAAAGGTTGTTCTTAATTTCAATCGTTTGATGAACATGCCCAGGAGACTTTGGAATGTCCAAGACAATAAAAAGCACCAGGTAGGGGTGGGAAGATCTTTCCCATCTGCTCAGGCCATTGATGCTATGCCAGTTACAGTGACTGAATTTCTTTCTATGAATGCATCTTTTTTCCCCTCTCCTGGGAAAAGGCTTCTATCTCCACCGTCTTATTCAGCTTTAACCCTTTATCTAAATGTTTTCAAAAGTTCGATTGATATAATTTTGCTCCAATCAACTTGTTTCCTTTGAAGTCTCAGACAAAGAAGATTTCCCTGAAGATGACTGAAAAATGAAATGATCTTTGATATTTTTAAGATCCACCATTTCTCTTTGTTCATGGATGGGTCGGAGTCAGGAATATCGGCCTCCCCTTTGTCTACCAGACATTATTCTGTCTGATTGAGAAGAACGGATGGAAAAACTGAGGCGGATGCTAAGATGTGCTCTAAAGAGCACTTAAAAGACAGAGAAACCTACATTTATCCTAAATCGTGAAACTCTCAGAAAGCAACTGAATACCTTTTAGCCTCAGCTGCCTCGCCTGCAGAATGAATGGAATAATAATCATAATAATGAAAAGACACCTGCTTCATAGGTTCTGTAAGGAATGCATGACATCATAGATGTGGGGCATGAAGGGAGTGATGTCACTGTGTAAGCCACCAGCTTAATATAGCTGTTCCTACATAATTACCACCTCCTCCTTGCATGGCTGGATTGCAGAGGGAAGGGCACTTCCATTTCCCAAGAGGAGAATGTAGCGTGTGGAGGAAAGTGGTTCCCATCATCTGGCCCATTTAGTCCCAGATTGGGAGAGAGTGCTCACATCTACCAGTTCTTCATCTTTCTTTGACTCAAAGCCAAAACCTAGACAGAGCCGATCCTCTTGCTAATGACAGCTTCAACCCAAGTCCCCGAGGGCCCAACTCAACTGTTTCAGCTCTGAAACCAATCACATTTCTCATTCATGTTTTCTCAACACCCTGTGGGCTGATTTCTCCTGTTACTTTCCCCTGGGAGTTTGCAAGATCTAGTTTTATATGTACCTCCTCAGATGAAAAGGTTACTGTCCTGTGCAACCAGAGGCCCAGATTCTTGTCTCCCCACCCCACCCCCTCAGAGGCAGCACAGCAAAGCAGCTAGAATACTGAACTCTACCAAGAGCCACATAACCCACATTCACCGGGACATCTTGTACACAGATGAAACTTCAAACTAACTATCCTTAGCTTATCGTAATGTTTCACTCTCAAAGGAGCCCTGGCTTGGGTTTGAACCTACATAGTTCCCCTAACTCTGAATGCCTCCATTTGAATCCCAGTCAGTCTATTTATACTATTCATCTGGCTTGCCTCTCCAGCCCTCAGTACCTCTGTTCCTTCTGTAAATAGACGTATTAATAAAATAGTAACAGTAACAGCAGTAGCAGTACTTCCCTGGAGTTGTTTTCAGATCGTATTTCTTGAGATTGTTTGTAGAATTTGTGTGTTGGTACAAAGTGCCCAGAATTGTGCTTGCCACAGAGTAATGCTGTGGGATTTTGGCTGTGCTGAGATCTGACCCTTTCAATTTATAAATAAAGGTGGAACTAATTACCACCATTGTAATATGAGGCTGTCAGTTCAAAACCATGAACTATTTCCACTCAGATCATTCTCAGACCTTTTAAGTAGAATTTTAGTCAGAATAGACCACTAATAATAATGAACATGTAATGGGCACTTTGTTGCCTAAAAATCCCATCTCCCCTCTACTTTATAGTATTAGGAGGCAGGGATCTATCTGAGGAAATAATTTATGATCTGGTACCATTTGTGTTACCCTGACAACAGTGCTGTAGTGATAACTTGGCTCTCAAGTCTCTGCATCTGTCAATTTTGGATACTGTAGTAAAATGATAGAATCATGACAGCTTGCTTAATTTGACAGGTATTTGATTTTATTGCTTTCACTTTTGTTTACCTACAATGAATGATTCAGGACACTTTACTCCTTTGTTAATTTTTCAAGGTTTTTCTTTTTTTCCCATAGATAATCTATGAGATTCTCTTTTGTCATAGAAACTGTTTTTCTTTGTCATGAAGCTGAGTAGCAAGATGACAACATTTAGGCTACATGCAAATGTCCTTATCTCTTCCCGTCCTGTCTGGCCAGTGATTTTATTTGTTATAATGAAATCCATATTTCATTTGTTTGTGAGTGTTGTTTCTACCCCAGAGCCACAGAGCCATTTTTCTCTTGTTATTTTATCTTTCATATTTAAAATCTTTAGTACATTCAGCAATTTCTTTTCTATGGCATCTGTTTGTTTATTTATCTCCAAAGAGTGAAGGGGTCTCCTACTCAGTCTACTAAACAAGTGTGTTTTTTGCCATGACATCGTGATGCCTTCCTCTGCCATGTATTAGACTCCATAAATTCCCACCCTTGATCAGAGTTTATAAGGCCCTTATTCTCTCTCGTTGTTTTGGGATCCAACTATCCATGGTGATATTGGTATATCTTACTTATATCAAGCTGGGTATTGTTATCATCATCATCATCATCACCATCACCATCACCATCACCATCACCATCACCATCACCATCACCATCGCCTTGTACTAATCTTCCTCATGTGAGAAGGAGTTCCTCTCACTTTCTGCAGTAGGCTTAGCTATCCATTGCTCTCTTTTCCACAGACATCAGAATACATTTCTCACATCTTTTAAAGATCCTTGCTGGTGTCAGATCTAGCTACTTTTAACTTACGGATAAACATGGAAATAACAATGACCACTGGGATACGATGTTGCTCAGTCAAATGCAGGGAGTCGCTCTTCTTAGGTCATTTTCATGCTTCTTTATATTAGAATTTTAGTTTCATTGGCCAAATAATGTCTCAGCACCCTGTAATCTTCGTTGCTTCTGTGCATGCGCCTAGATTTAGGGCATGTATAGCTTCTGGCTTTCTCCTGGCCAAGGATTGTGCTAGGTGGCTTTAACTAAGTCTTTTAGTTCCTCTGAGTGTTTGTTTCCTTATCCATTAAAAGACTGGAATGAGGCTGGTGGTCTCAATAGCAACATAGGTAACAATGACAATGATTTCCTCAAATGGAAATGTCACCACATCAGTCCTGTACTGAAAATGTGCACAGTGGTTACTTCCCATTAGATGGAAGCACTATACTCCCTCAGTATATGACTGTAAATGGCCTATTTAGCAGTGAAGAAATAGAAGCTTAGAGTGTTGAGGTTATATTCTCAGGCACACACAGCTAGTGTGTGGCTACGCTGGAGGTAGAGGAGCACTGAGAAGCTAACTGAAGTAAAGTCAGCCCTGGAGCCTCTGAGAACTTGTTAGAAGTGCAGTTAGCATGTTTGTGGCAGCTCACAGCAGATTCCTGAACACTGGTAATCATGAATGATGTCCAGAGCTCCACTGTGTTCCTGGTTGCTGGAGTTACCATTAGCTCTGATCACATCCATTTGCTCTTGGAGAACACTGCTTCCCTACAAACCTGCTGGCTGATAGTGGAGTCAGATGACAGCCCACATTCACAGGACAGGAAGTGGGTGCCAGCCAGCCAGCTTGGTGAGAACCAGAGCCTCTTTCAGACAGCCCATGGGGGTGGGGGGGCGGGGCTAGGGGGCAGGGGCAGCGGGGGCTGGGGGGCAGAGGCGGCGGGGGCAACAGTGGAAAACTTGTCTCTTCTCTTTCACAGCTAAGGGAGGCCAAATGGAGAAGGTTCAAGCTGGAGCATTTGTGAGAGTTTCAGTGGGTTTTCCTGTTTCCAAAGACCCTGCAAGTGACAATTACCTAACTCAAACCAGCTGCACTTAAGATGGAAATGTAACCAGCTTAAGCATCACATGAGTAAAGATGGCTTGGGGTAAATTAAATTCAGGTTTTAGAGTTATATCATTAGTCCTCGCTCCTCTCCCCCTCCACACACCTTTTATTTACTCATGAGACAAGATCTCATGTTGCTCAGACCAGCCTTGTACTCACTGTGGATGACACCTAACATAAGCATGAGCTTTGATCCTTCTGATCTACCTTCTGAGTGCTGGGACTCCATGTGTGCACCACCACAGCCAGCTAGTGCAGTACTGGGGACTGAATCCAGGACAGGAGGCAGATGCTCCAGCAAGGGTACCATACCGCCTCTATCTCTCCACACCCCCCCCTTTTGGGGGGGGGGTTGAGACAGGGTTTCTCTGTGTAGCTCTGGCTGTCCTGGAACTCACTCTGTAGACCAGGCTGGCCTCGAACTCAGAAATCCGCCTGCCTCTGCCTCCCAAGTGCTGGGATCAAAGGCGTGCGCCACCACTGCCCAGCTCCTCTTTCCAGTTTTTAATTGCTTTTCTCTGAAGAAGAAAAGCATAACACTTGGTAGCTCCATTTATTTATTGGAACAAAGCCTCACTTTTAGCTCCTGTATCAGTTCCATAAAGGATTTGGATTGGCTCTTCTTGTGTTAGGGGTCAATGCTCAGACAATAAAGAGTTAGACCACGTGACTGGCACTCTTGTAGAATATGAAGGAGCATTTCTCAAGCAAAATGAAATGACACGAAATGATGCAAGGCCTCAAGGTAGACAAAGGAAAGTAGTAGCTGACTACCAGTCAGTGCTTTGGTTCTTCCAGTGCTATGGTCCACAGAGCAGGCAGATCTGTCCCTATGAGGCTTGTATTGTTTTTCATCATCTCTACCTTCCACCTATCCTTCAAGGCACATGCAGACATCCTATTGGAACAATGTGACAAATTTTTTTTTCCTTCAGGTCTCCTGATCTCCTTTTCTTTTAGTGTAAGGCCAGTTTGTTCCTAGGACTTTCTCTGGTCATCCCAGGAAAACTAAGTGCCATTCTCCTGCGTATCTTATGGTACTGTGATTATTTCTCAAAGTAGGTCATGTTGCTCTCTGAGCTAGTGTTGAGGCTATTGAGCAGGAATTAATTCTTGTTTTGTTGGTCTCTGTATGAGGAAATGTGACTCTACAGTAGACACTGCTTGTTTACCCAAGATCTACCCACTGCCTTCCATCTCCTAAAGCATGACTTGGAGTTCTGTGCACACAGCTAAATGTTGATATTGTCCATGTAGCCGATGGTAACCAAATAGCATGATTCTGGCTTCTGAAAGATCAATGGACTTGTGCTGGGGTGAGGCATAGCATGTGAGACAGCTTTGCTTTCTTGTCAAAAGGGATCACATGGGCTGCTTCTCCTTGTCCCTTCCGATTTTGTGTGTGCTGTTAATATTTGACTGTGACACAATAAGTCATCTGCCAACAAGAGGAAAAGGTCAACGGTCACCTTGACTGTCTTGATACAATAGAGGCACTGAAATTCAGACCTGCAGCCACCTGCCTCCAGATGTGCAGTCATAGCCGTGATTCCTCTCCACTATATCCACTATATCCTGAGGAGGAACTCAGGTCATACAATATTCTCAGAGTTGAAAAAGACATCATGGAATGCAGCCCAATCTGATCCAAAGGATTGCAAAGATATGCATGCCTAGAAGACACATATCCAATGAGGAATCTGAGCCATTAAAGAACTAATGTATGTGAATTATTTCACTTTAATTTCAGCCACCATGTTGTTCATATATAAATGTCTATATTGACTTAAATGGCTCTGATAATACAACAGTGAAATATGGGCTTAGGTCACTGTGAAAAGTTCACTGGATATTTGGAGACCTCTGACTTAGGAAGTAAATTAATAAGGCTAGAGAAAAAATGGCAAGGGGCCTTTTGGAAATGAGAGGGGAGTTCAAGTTGGATTGATCAACAAACAGTATACATACATGTTTGAGATAGTCAGTGAATAAATAAAACGGATTAATGAATAAATACCCAAGGTAGATGTATATGTGCAAAAAAAAAAAAAAAAAAAAAGAGAGAGAGAGCGATCACCAGGAGGACAGCAGATAATTTTCTTCTTCCTTTTTGAAAGGAGAACCTCCCTCTATCCAAACGAATTTCCACTGATTCTCTTCCATACATCCCAGGTCAGAGTTGCATGATTCTAGTGGTAAGCTTCTTGGGAGCCTATGTTTCTACTGTGCCTTCCTCATTTAAGGTTTACTGGTTCCCTCTGCACCTTTCCCATCCTGTGTCTCTTAGACAGCTGTTGTTTTGCCTCCCCCAGGTCCCACTAGATCCAAATATTTCATCAAAGTAATTTTTTCATTAAAAAAAAAAAACAATGGAGCCAGGCATGGTGGTGCACACTGTTAATCCCAGCACTCAGGAGGCAGAGGCAGGCAGATCTCTGTGAGTTTGAGATGAGCCTATGTACATAGTGAGACCCTGTCTAAAAAGAACAACAACAAATGTTTTTGGTTGAACACATGTGAGACCAAATTGCAGCTCAGCCATTTTACCTGCAAGGTCATGCAATATCAGGAGTTTCAATTCCCTCACTTGGAAAAAGGGATTCTGGAGTCCCTGAGGATCCTTGTGAAGGTTACATGAAATAACACAAGCACAGTGAGCCCTTAGCTCAGTACTTATCATCACCATCCTCACTGTCGGCAGATACTTAATAAAATATAGTACAGGCTTTTTGTGAGTAGGAGCTCAGAGCCAGTCTCATCCAGGAGAAACATCTAAGACCATGATCAATGAATGTTTGTTAAATTCATCAGTGAACTCTGTATTCTCCTAGCTCTTCCACATTCCAGAACATGATCACACCTGGAGTTCAGTTCTGGATATCATTGTGACAGAAGTAAACTAGAAGGCTTGACACTTGCGGAGTTAGCATGGCACTTTCCCCACAAAGCACTAGCTCTGCTGTTTCATGGAATTTTCCACAGAGCCTTGGAACCTCTTTTATAAACAAAAAGACTAAGTCCTCAAGGGATAAGATACTTGCTAAAGGCAACATGGCCAGCGAGTAACTGCACATGGATTTTCCATTTAGTAAGTACTCAGTACCTACTGTGTGAAGTCACCACTGAGGATGTAGAAATTTGGGGGCCAGAGGTAGGCATAGATTCCTCCTTAGAAATCAAATGAACATTTTTCTTGTCCAGATTTTTCTCTTGTAATATTATGTTGAAATATTTTCTGAGTCAAACTTGAAAGACAAAGGAAGAGGAGAAGGGATGATGAGGAGGAGAAAGGAGGATGATGATGAGAAGGGATGATGACAAGGAGAAGAGATGACAAGAAGGGATGATGAGGAGGAGAAAGGAGGATGATGACAAGGAGAAGGGATGAGGAGGAGAAAGGAGGATGATGACAAGGAGAAGGGATGATAATGAGGAGAAGAGATGGTGAAGAAGAGGAGGAAAAGGGATGAGAAGGAAGAGGAGAAGAAGGGATGAGAAGCAAGAGAAGGGATGCTGAGGAGAAAAAGGGGTGATGAGGAGGTTAAAAATTCCCATGCCTCTTTCTTATAACATTGTGGGTTTCCACTTGTGAAACTCCTCACTTTATGACTGTGGGATGGAAGAACCACTCATGGAGTGGGCTCATGGGTGAATTAAGGCCAGGACAGAAGTCCTGACAGCCTGTGCAAAAGTGAAAGGAGTTGAAAGAGTAGGAGGTATGCACTGGGATCAACCTGACCAGGTTTGAGTTCTAGTTGGGTTACCTAGAAGATGGATCAAGTTGTTTATACATGCCAGATTTTAGTTCCCCCATATGTAATGTGGGATAATAAAAGTATTCACAATGATTTTAAAAGGCATTGTGCTGAGTGAAAGAAGCCAGAGCAGAAGACTGCGCTGGTCTGGTGACACAGATTAGTCAGAAGAATGCTTGCAGAGCAAGCATAAAGCCCTGAGTTCTGCCCCGAGCACTGCATAATGCTGTGTGGTGGTACACACATGTGATCCTAGCACCTGGAAGGTGGGGGTAAGGAGGATCAGACTTCAGTTTGATCTCAGCTGCATAGCAAGTTCATGGCAAGTTTAAGCTAGAAAAGGCGCTGTTTTCTCCTCTTCTTCTTCCTCTTCCTCTTCCTCTTCCTCCTCCTCTTCTTCCTTCTCCTCCATAACAACAACAAAAGGGACATGAAAAAAAGTTTTGCCTGAGTGTGGAGGGAAAAGGATTTTTAAAAAGAAGTATAAGAAAGCTTTGGGGGTGATGGAATCACTCCTTATTTTGGTTGTGATGCAGTTTAATGACTGTAAATATCTATCCAAATTTAAATTATATTTTAATATAAGTCAGTTTAAAATAAGCAACTCATAGGCTTTTGTGGCCATCGAATGAAATAATTTCAGTACTAGAAACACAGCTGGGAGATAGTAAGCGCTTCCTGCACATTGCCCTAGTTACCATCAGCTCACACAATACCTGTGTCTTCAAAACATTGGATGAACACTGTTATGGATTCCAAAGCAACAGCACAGAGCACTCAGTGGAAGATGGTGATGTCTTCAGTTCAGCAGACTGAAAGAACAGCTTTCTAATTGTCATAAAGCAAAGGTGAGTAATGAGCTAAGATAATTCATCTGGAGCATTGTCTTGCTGTGAGAACACAAGTATCTATTTACAATTTAAAAACCACATTGGTGTATCTTCTATTCCCTTTCCCAGCATCAGTCTGAAGTTGATGACTTCTGAGATGTGAGGAATTTCTGAAGTTGTCTCAATACTCTGGCCATGTTAGCCACTCAAAGCGTGGAAATCTGACTAGAACAGCAGCGCCATGGCCTTAGATCTTGTTCCCTGTCTACAGTCATCTCCAGACACCTTCTCTCAGGGCTGAACTTCAGGTCTGATATTGACTTTTAAATTGTCATCAAATGTCAAGTGACCTGGCCAAGACTATCACGTTCCTGCCTTAGTTTCCTCATTTGTGAATAGAAAGTAAGAGACTTGAATCTAGATAGTTTAAAAAAAAACTGAATCTGTGTGTTCCTGTGTATGTCCATATCTCTCTCTGTGTGTCCCTTTCTCCCTCCCTCTCTGTCTCTCTTCTTCTCTCTCTGTCTCTCTCTTCTTCTTTGCCTCTCCTTCTATCTCTCTCCTTCTCTCCCTTCTTCCTTTATCTGTCTCCCTTCCTCCCTCCCTCCTCTTTTTACCCCCAACCATCCAATGTTCCTGTGTGTTCATGTCTCTGTATGTGAGTGTAGGCCTATGCAAGCCACAACATTTGTGGGGACAATGTTAGGTGCCAGTCCTCCTCTTCTACTTTGTTTGAGGCAGAGTCTCTCTTGTTTGTGGCTGTATTTGCCAGGCTAGCTGGTCCGTGAGTTTCTGGGGATCCAACTGTCTCTGCTTCTCGGCTTGTCACAGATGTACTGGCATTACAGACTCCTGCTGTAGTTCCTGGCTTTACAAGAGCTCTAGAACTCAAAACCAGATTCTCACCATTGCACACCAGGGCCTTCACTCACTGAGTCTTCTGCTCAACCCTAGGAAACTTTTCAGTAGCCAATTTCTCGAGTCTACAACCCATGGAATGAAAAGATGTGCTCTGGTTTTGCTATCATGTCTACCACCTGTAATGGGAATTTTCCCAACTATTCAATGGGGTGATAATGTATATGAGCACAGGCTGTCTGTGAAGAGCAAATGAAATATCTAAAAGTACTTAATATCCTTTCTGTCCTAATAAATGGTTCTCTCTCTCTCTCCGCTTTCACCTTCCTTTCTCCCTTGTGTGTAAAGAATTCTAACAATTTCAATAGCTTGTGTTTTGTTCCATTTATTCAGAAAGCACATCTATCTGATTTTCAATCTACCTATGTGTGGGCCAAGGGCTCCTGTCTGGCAAGTGCTGGTTATTCATTAGAATACAGCTTAAATAGTTTTGCAATAGTGACAAAGCCGAAAGAGCACAACATGTTTAAATCAGTCCCTTGGTTCCTAAAGTCTAGGTTGTCATCTGAAGGTTTCTTCATTCCTTTCATTCATTCATTCATTCATTCATTCATTCATTCATTCGCGACTTCTGAGCCCTTCCGTGTGTACCATGTTCTGATCATTACAGTGTTAAGCATAGAGAAGCCAGATAGCATCCTAAGTTCAAAGGGCTTCTGGGTAAATAGGAGGAGATACAGAGGCTCGGTCCGGGACTTGTACAGGCCACACTGAGGAACAAAGAAGGATACTCTGGGTTCTTGCAGGTCAGAAACAGGAAAGGCTGCTCTGAGAAGGGAGGGCACACAGGTCATGGAAGATGAGCAGGTGCTTTTCTGACAGAGATGGGAAGAAGGGAGCTGGAATGAGGTGGCTGGACAGAAGGAGGAGCTACTGATGTTCAGTGGCACAGCTGGCACAATGATCCACTATGATTGACAGCAATTGTGCATTTCAAAATAGCCATTAGAGAGGACTTAGAGTGTTCCTTAGCGAAGAAATGATGAATGTCTGGGATGATGGTTCTGCCAATTACCTTGTTCTTCTCATTACATAATGTGTGTGTGTATTGAAAGGTCACACTGTGCTCCATAAATATGAACAATTATTACATGTCAGAATTGAAAATCAGTTTAACAATAAAAAGAAGACAGGATTTTCAGAAAAAAACAACAATACACAGGCTGCAGATATATGATGGTCCTGTATATCCTGGAAAGGACATCCTGGCCTCTGGGGTCGCAGTGGATGACTTAGACGGAAACGCTTTAAGCAAATGAGACCTGACTGGGAAAGTAGGACACTGATGCCACACTACTGTTGGTAACAACAGAACAGAAGGCAACCAAGCTCCAACTCTACTGCCAGTCATTCACGCTGGCAGGTCAAAGCTCTTTGCCCTTGATGGTTTGGCCATAGTTCTTCAGATCTTTCCAGGCACTCGACCATGATTATATCAGTTTCTGTCTACATCAGGCACCAGTCCTGAGCACATGGTGGAAGGCATTGTACTGAATGCCAAGACCTTCCTTGGTTTTTCTCAGAAATGGGGACAGATTTTATACTGTCTACAAGCTTATGGCTCAGGTGCAGAATGAAGAAATGGCCTGGTCATAATGATGACCCACAGTTTTCCGGTAGGGTGAGATGAATTGTCAATGAATAAAAAAGAATTAGCAGATGCCTACATGTACTAGATGATGGGACCTTTAACTCTCTGATTCCAAACTACACCTCTTCCTCTAGACCTCCTTTCTTCTTCTCCAACATCATGGTTCTAGAATTTTCTTTCAAAAGCAAAACAGGAGGAAAAAAAAAAAACAAAAGGAAAGAGTGCGAGAGTGTTCATGTCTCTGGGAGGCCACTGACAAGCACATGGCCCAGGGACCAGGTTCAGAAGTAGGTGACAGAAAAGCCTGTGGTTTTGAGTGAAGTTAAAGGGTGCTATTGAACTACTCAGACAACCTACAACATTGGGGAAAGCTCTCAGACAGTTTGGCTCCTTGTCTAGAGTGGAAAGGAGAGGAAGGGTGAACATACAAATAGAGCAAAGCTATGCCACAAAGGCAGACAAGGAAAAGAAGGCAAAAAATGCCTTCCCTTTGAGAACAGGTGAGCTCGCTCCCATTTTACTAAGTTGTATTCCCCTCACTAAATGTCATTTTCTGCCTTTGTTCTTTCATTCCTTTCTCCATTCATTTCTTCCTGCTTCCTCCCGGTTCTCAGTTTCTCTCCTTGGTCCTCTGTCTCTTCTTATGTCTTGCTCTTTCAGTTCTTCTCTTAAAGTTCACATTAAAATACCAGCCTTAATCCCCACCATGGCATTGCTCAACTTGTGGTGTGGCTCTGTGCCACCATTAGCTATGCAGCAAGCTTTTACGTGGCCAAGGAACATCTTGTACAATGCCACTTTTTATCAAAACCAAATAGCATAACAATGCATACAGGGCCCCGTTCACAGCAACCTCAAAAGATTTCGTTATGATAAACACAGTGAAGCTGGATTTGAAAAATCTGTCTCTGTTTGAAAATAAGTCACCCAGTGCCTCTCTCTGCCCCCCACCAGGCTCCTGTCTGAAGTCCCCACTCCTTCTCCACTTGCTTACCTCCCCACCCTCTTGTCATCAAGTGCTTCCTTTGGCCTCCAACTGTTCAGGTTTCACCAGTCTGGTGACCCATGAGGACAGGGTTGCACCACACCGGGGTGGGGCTGAAGCAGAGGGAGGGAGAAGATTGATTCGAAAGCCCCACTGAGTCTGGGTTTGACTCCCCTGCCATTATGGTCCCCATTAGCCTGCCTAAGCAGGAATGTCTTACAGATGAATATTCAAGCTGTATGAATCAAGACAAGAAGGATGAGGTACATCCACTATGGCACTCTGGTTCAAGAATGTCTATGTCTGCTCACTTGCTGAGAGCTTAGAGGCTTTTCCAGGACCCTCCAGGAAGAAGCAGAGAGTAACCAAAGCCCTGACATGGAACTAGATGCCAGGAGGCACCCTCAAAGGACACCTTTTACTCCAGCATTCCTTGTAAACAAAGGAGCATGGGACTCAGTCCACCCTCTGCCTTTAGATGATCCTGACTTTAATCCCCCAGAGGAATCACAGAGCTTCCAAAAGAAAGGTTTTATTTATAATTGGAACAAGGTCTTCAGTACTGGCTGGGTAGGAAGAAGGATTGGAGCGGAAAGACCACACTGTTCTCCAGCGTAGGCTCAAGACCAAGCCCTCCCACCTGCCTTGCTCCTGGAAATAACTCATTCATTCAAGAAATGTTTTTCTTTTTACTTGTAGAACAGCACAATTCTAGGCTCTAGGTATGAGAAATTTTGTGCAAGACGAACTCCCTGTTTTCATAACTGGAGAGGTGCAATAAATTAATGAAACAGAATAAATGCGTAAACCCCACCAGTGATAAGTGTTATGATCATCTTTTATTTTGCTACTTTTGATAGAAAAATTTATTCTTATTTATTGTGTGGGTGTCACAGGTGTATGGGTGCCACATGTGTGGGGGTGCTTGTGGAAGTCAGAAGAGTGACAAACCGTTTAAACTGGATTTACATCAACTCACAGCCATCTATGAGATGCTCCTGTAAGAGCACCAAGTGCCCCTCACTGCTGAACCATTGCTTCAGAACTGTTTTTGTTACTTGTAAAAATGGTATAAGAAAAACACAAGAAGGGGAATGTGTAGCTGCCTTAACTTAAGGCGGTCAGGATGACTTCTTGGCAGACGTACTGTAGAGCAGAGATCTGTTCAGGTGGGAGGTGGGGAAGCCTAGCCTGGTAGAACCTCAGAAAAGGTTCCTTGAGGCCGGAGTGGAGCAACAGGGAAACAGGGGACTCTCAATGAGGCCAGCCCTTCTCCACCTCACCCTCTTTAATCCCAAGGTCACCCATGGCCTTCTGTACATCAAATCAGTGACTGGGGGACGGTCCAGTTTTGGGCCATCTGGGGCTGTTTTGGGGAGTCTTTGGTTTCTACTATGCAAAGCGGCCTCTTGTTCTGTGAGATAAGTCACCCAAGGCGTGCCTGGCCCACCACCACTTTGCTCGAGCACCAAGAGATTAGTGAGCAGTTTCTCTTCGTGTCAGCCACTGGGTGTGAGACTTAAATTCTTAATTCCAAACCATTACCACATGGGTATCAGATTGCCGCCAAGGATTTCAAATGCCTTGGTGTGTCAGGAGTTTTGTTGATGAAGGGTTTCTTCTCCCAGCTTTAGTTTTCAGGCTTAATGTTTGCTGAAACTCCAGTTTAATTAACACAAATCAAATGGAAGAGAGAATGGAAGGGATTTATAATGGCTATGGGAGAGCCTCCGTGAGAGAATTTCAAGGTTGATTTAAAGAAATTGAATATTGAAGTGAGGTTAGAAGGAAGATGGTTAAGGGAAGCTGTTGAGAACACGTGCTCTGAAAAAAATAAACAAAAGCTGTCTTTGTTCATAGCTCAGCTCTGCCACCTGCTAGCTGGGTGACTCTGGGCCTGTTCATTGACATCTCTGTGCTTTGATTCCTCATCTATAAAATGTAGGAAAGACTAGTGACTACTTTTAGTGCTGTGACCATCAAAGGTGTTAATCCATTCACTACGAAGTGGGTGTGGTCCTAAGAATGTGTTTACAATGCCCTGGTTTGGCAGGCAGGGCAGGGGTACACTGAAGCCGAAGCTGTCATGTCAGGGCACAAGCTCATCATCCACCACTCTTAAACTATTAGCCACCCAGAGAATGGCCTTTGGTTTCAGCAATGAATGAGTGAAAAATATGGATAGCACTTTGTATACTCATACTTCCACGTAGAGAGGAAAGCTAAAGGCCATTGCTGGAGAGAAAGGAATGTATCTCCTGTGTGGGTAACATCTTGCATCCTGTAGGGAATCACTTGGCTAGTTCTTGAACCCATGGGATCCAAAGAGAATCTGGTACTACACTATGTATTATGTCTGGGCTGTGCTGTCAAACTTAAACAAACAAAAGCAATTGACCATTTAATTAAAATGAAATCTCATCAGAAGAACCCAACACATGTAGTAGACAACTCCCAGCCATGCCTGATCTCTTATGATTATTCCCATGGATAAAGGAAAAAGACATGATTTAAAACAAAGAAACAACCGACAACTTTTGGACCTTCAGAGAAGTCTTCATCATTTCTTCAGTTGTATATTAAAACAACATTAAGAACCTATTTATAAATAAATGATACCATCATGAACAATGGAGCTCCTCTAATGCGTTTACCGATCTGTGGCTTGTTCTTCTCATAAGGCAATAGCCTTCAACCTTTAATTTCCTTGTTGATATTGAGCTCTTCGTCTTTAAATAATGTGCTTCTCTTGTTAGATCTGGCTACTTCCATTCTAGATGCGTGTCTTTTGACTTTCTACCATGGCAGGGAAAGATTGGTCTCTCACTATTACCGCTTTGACTCTTCTTGGATCCTCCCACAAAGTACACACTTCCACTTGCCTATTCACTCACACAGAACTGTCTTGTTTTTGTTAATTCAATATTTACTGTTTACATGATAACATATACGAAAATATTGGCCATGGATGAGCCAAGTAACATGTCATGGCTATGTTTCCTTTGTCACACATTTACGCTGTTGTTAACAGTTGTATTCTGTTTCCTTTGCCTGGCTTTGTGTACTCAATATTAATTTACTCCCCCAAATTCTCCCTCAAGGATATGATCCCTGGTAAAGACAAACCTATAATGTAGCCAAAGGCTTCCAGCAACCCTCTTCCTCCTTCACTGTACCTCATTATTCTGGCAGTGTATTCTATTGCTGTTTTTCTGGGATGATATCCCATCCTAAGAATCCAGAGTCCCTCTTTTGAGCTAGGTCTCTGGACCTTGGACCCCAAGGATCCCTATATTTTAGTAAACTATACCTTGTAGCATTTTTTCAAGAAAAGTTGCGTAGGCGGTACCCTTTTTGGTTTTTTGAAACCTTGTGTATTAAAGGTGTTTTTACTATAATAAGCACTTGATAGGTGACTTGGTGCATCCAACTTCTTTACCATAAACACAGCCTTTGTTAGGCTCATGTTGGTCTCTGTCTTTTCAAGAGTTGAAGGATAGGCATCCATTTAACCCATGAAGCACGGCAAAAGACCTCTCTTGTGTTCCTGAAGACATAAGCAGCTCATTCTGGTGCATGACACACAACCTTCTGCAAGACAAGGTAAGATTCTTTAGTGTCCCCTGCATCTACCATGCAGCACTCTCAGCATGCTACACTATGAGCCGCAGATTGTGGCTCAGTGCTGGGACTTGTTGTGTTGGAATGATTAATTCATATATATTTATTTTGACAGGTTCACATGGAGCCTTCAGGCCATATGACAACACTGGGACTTTTCTTTCAGCCTCTCGTCTCAACTAGGTCAGCTTCCCTTACTTTAGTCAGCAGAAGCCAAACTCAATAGATGAGCCTGCCAAGAGAAGGGAATAACAATGGACACCACACTCTCACAGGTGGCACCAGGCAAACAGCATAAAGACCTATTGTTAGAGGTGAGGGGCTCTGAGGGGTCAGACAGAGCTCAGCCTCACCTTCTCAAAGCAGAGAATATAGAAGAACCTCTATCCCCTGCTTCAAGAGAACAGTGAATGAGGAAAAAAATGTCTCATTACTCTTTTGTGTGCACAACTGGAGAGGATCTCAGAAAACATGCCAGTAAGCATAGCTGGGGTTAGTAGTGCTACAGAATCCAGAAGGGAAAATAAACCCAAAATACAGCTAACAAGAGCACAGCTCTGTGCAAGGGACTCCACAAAGGTTAAATTTAATGCTTCTGATTTGGTTCCCAGAGATATTTTTTATTATCATTCTCTAAGGTTTCAAGAAAGGAATCCAACCCAAAATAGGAATGACTGTCCTAAAGCCACATTGCCTTTCTGACTCTGTGACTGTGCCACTAGGATTTAGCTCAAGTAACCAGTGAACGATGTCAACTATTATTGCTGGAAATTATGAGTTAATGGACTAAATAAGGAAGAGCTGAGAAAAAGAGCAACAGAGACAGAATCTACCCAAATATAGCTGTGTGATTATAAAGTGAAAATTGCCTAAATGTCTTCCTGATTAAAAACTGGGAGTGTATCCTCAGTCAATGTAATAGTACACAGTATGTATTAGGTGGTTATCTCATAGAAGTCTATTTATAGAAAAATGCTCACATTATGTTATGTATTATGCTTGGATACATCTCTACATACATATACATATTCATGAATAAGTTTAATTAGGAAACTTCAATGTATTAAAAGAGCTTGTCTCATAATGGCAGAATAATGGTTGTTTTGTTTATGTATTTACTTGCTCGTCAGTAATTTCTGTAATTGTCTTGTTTTGCTTTTTATAATGAGAAAATATGATGTATGGCATTTGAACACTTGCATAGAAAAGAAAGGTTCAGTAAGCCAAAGGTTAATCTTAAGGCTTCACCAAGGTCCATGGATTCGCAGGAGCTGCTTTTTGGCACTCCTCACTCCACCAGCTCATGGTTTGGGGTTCTCTGAAGCTCAGACTTGAGCAGACGTGACTGTAGGTGGCTTAGAGATTAAGTCTTGGCTGTAGCCACAAGGGTCCCAGCCGCCCACATAATATTGATGAGTCAGGGCTTGCGCTGTGCTTACAAGAAGCATTCAAGCATCAAACCTAGAGGTCACAGAAGGGTCATCTCTCCTTAGAAGCCCTTACAAAGATGCTAATTGAGCAGAGAAAGGCCTTTCTTTGGAAACTCTCTGGGCTGGAAACTATCTGTGGTCTTGGACTGCAGATACCCTACTTTCCAGTTAGTTCATAGCTTCAGGGAGAACATGCTCGTATCCATACAGTTTGGGAAGATGGCGCCATACTGCTGCTTCTCTCAATGAGATGCTCAGCATCACATCAGCAAGCTAGGCTCTTGGAATATATTGTTTCCCAAGTCTTGGCACTCTTCAGGCTTGATGTTTAAAATCTCCAGCTTTCAAAGGGAAATATTACTTGTTTTGTCCAGTATCGCACGTGAAAGACCAGGTTTGGAGTTCCAAACAGAGCTATAACTTCCAGGTCTTATTTTCTAACTTGTGCTCAGGCTGCTTTTCAAGTTCTTTCTGTAGCACACTTGCCTGCATCAACCATAGGCTGTCACCCCTAATGTCCTCAGCTGTGTCAAGGGTTGTATTTCCTCTTCCTTTGGGGTTCACTGAGTACCCAGCAGTGAACTAGATTATCTCTTGTTCATATGCCTCATTTCTTTCCCCCAGAGACTGTAGAAACCTAAAAGGCAGAAAATAACTTTCTCAGAGATGAGTTAAATTATGTAACCACAACCACCTCAAAATCTGAGCTAGTGAAGCAAAGAGCGTATTTCGCCCTTTCTCTGCCTACATGTACATCACGGATCAGCTGCCAGGTTTTACTGAGCATAATCCTGATGGTATGCAAGCTGTCAGACCAGTACCATCTTGAACATTGTCAGGTAGCCTGCCTAATGCCAAAGAGAGGAGAGGAAAGGGGAGGGGAGGGGAGGGGAGAGG
>JANHMN010000002.1:168539111-168556786 GCA_030674055.1 Rhabdomys pumilio
GAGGAGGAGGAGGAGGAGGAGAAGGGGAGGGGAGGGAAGGGGAAAGGAGGGGAGGGGAAAGGAGAGGAGGGGGAGGAGAGGAGGGGGAGGAGAGAGGAGGGGAGGAGAGGAGAGAATGAATTATTTTCAGAGTTCTTGGCCAAAGTAAGTTGCGTAGCCTCTCTGATCTTTGAGTGGGCAGAGACAATATGGTCTTCTTGTGTGCCTGCATGAGATAAAAACTTAAGTATCTGGGAAGTCCTCCAATTCCCTTGCTAACTGGACTGTATCCATCAGTACCCAAGAGGATGCTGGGTAAAACAGTTACTCAGGTGATGAGGTGATTGGATGAAATGCTGTGAATTCACAGTTGTTGGAAGATCTCGGGGGAAATTACAAATAACTAAGACTTTTTAACCTAATCTGAGAAACATTCCTATTCTCAAACAACCACAAATGAACAAAATGGCAGAAATATAAAATTATAAAATTATAACCATAAAATTATAGCACCCCAATAGAAGCATATTGCCTTTCTATTTCTGTTGTAGCAAATTATCATTGATGTAATGGCTTAAAATGACATAAATTTATCCTTTTATAGGTGGTTGCTGGAATTCTGATACAGGTCTTAAGAGCTAAACTCAGAATGTTTTTATTCTGTCTTCCTGTCTGGAGACAGGAAGAGTCTTTCAGGCTGTTTGTGAGCTCAGATTCCTGTGGCTATGGGGCTAAGCTCCTGGTTTTTGTTGGATGTTAACTGAAGAGAACTCCAAGTTTCAGTAGGTCACTTTCCTTTTCTTATGGCGCTCCACTGTCAGCAATGCCAGTGGCAGTTGGAGGTCTTCTCACACCACATCTCTGACCTGTTCATCTCTTTCCCCTACCTATAGTGCCTCAGTGGTTAGACTAGGACCAGCTGAATAGCCAAAGTTCCTCCCATCTCTGGGTCCTCATTGTAATCACATCTGCAGTCCTTTTTGCCATATGAGGTAGCATAGCCACAGATCCCAGGAGTTGGGACAAGTGTATCTTTGAGAGGAGGGACCATTATTGCACGTTGTTTAAAAAACCATACAGATTTAATATATATTCATAAATTATACATACAAACTGCTTATTTATTTACATTGTATGATTCAGTATGACTGAACCTAGAGGGGGAAAGATTAGTTCCAAATGAGAAAACAAGGGAAGCATTCAGCTGGGCCTGAAGGATCAATAAATGATCGGGAGGTAGGGAAGGAGGAGTCAGCTTCCAAGCTGGTACTTACAAGAGAGCAGTTCCCATCCAGGGCACTTAGTGGATAAATGGAGCTATGGGACAAGAGACAGGATAAGAAGCTTTCTCAGAGATGACTACACTTTGTAAACACAGCCACCTCAAAATCTGAGCAATTGAAGCAAAGAGCTCATTTCTCCTTTTCTTTACATACATGTACATCATGGGTGAGCTGTACATGATGGGTCAGCTGCTAGAGAGGTTTTACCCATAAAGACTGGGAAAGCCTTTTCAAAAGCTGCCTTCTCCATGCAGCTTCTTATGCAAAGGGAAGTTTGGGGGCTGTTAATCTGGAGCTGTGTATTCACACAGCTGGGTTGAGGCTCAGCTCTGCAGCCATGGTATGAACTCCCTGGCAAGACAGCCATCTTCTGCAAGTCTGACTATGCCTCTGAAATGTGAACTCACCAGCAATTACACCTAAGCCTGAATGAAATAATCCTTAAAGGGCTTAGAATTGAATGGAGACACTGCTGCTTTTACCAGGCAAGCCCTTCCTGGTCTGTGGTTGGATCTCCTGCATTGTGAAGACAGTATAGGAAGAACAGACAGGTGGAACAGGGTCAGGGCAGGTTCTACTGAGCCTACTCTCTTCTCTGCACGACCAAATTCATGGTTCCCCACTTACCAGATACCCTTGGCATGTCCTTACAAGAGACCTTGGTTTAATCTACAGATGTCCTCCCTCTACCTACTATAATTGTCTTGGTCCTGTGCTTATATTTGGTAACAAAGAGACAGTACCAAGACCGATAAAAAAATCACATTCTCATATCTGGAGAGGATGTTGGGCCCTCTCTTCAACTCCAAGATACACCATCTTTTCTAGAACCAAACACAATGAACTAGACTCAGTTCACTTCTGAGTCTAAGAACACTGGATGTTGATAGTGATGTTGACGTCTCTCAGAACTGAGCAAGGCTCGGGTCTTCAGGGAAAGAAAGGCACAAGTAGAGGTCCATGCATGTAAATAAATAGGAAGTTTGCTCAGTGATTTTAATACGGTTTTTACGTCTGAGTTAAAATCACTTGAAATTGATAAAAACAGATGTCAGATTTAACCAGTAAGAAGTGTCCAATTTTGGGTATCCTTTATAGGGCCGTAGTGCCGATACAGCCCCAGTAAGTGAACTGAACAGGACTTCAAGCCTCAGTTGCCCAAGGCAGGACAGGAGGCAGGTGGGGGCAGTGTCTTTACCCTTGCCACCCACACGCTCTCACCCCACTATCATTTTTTTTCATACCACCAAAATAATAAGTAGTCATTTTAGAAATACAGATTACTACATCAGGAGAAAAATTAGGTTCATGTACAGACCCACCTCTTAGATAAAACCATAATTAATACTTTGCAATGTCCCTTTCATTGTATCTCCACACACTTTCCAGCTCAGCCAAAATACAATTGCTTCACCCATCTTGTCTTGAGCAAATAAACACGTTAACTCCCTGTATCACCTCCCTTAGCCTCGTCCCCACTCAATTCCTCACAAGTTATTTGTAAACGACGGATGAAGCTATAAACTGGCATAAGGAAAGAATGCAGCACATGTTAACAATTACCACTATCACAAAGAGCAATCCTAATTATCATCTTGCTTAATCACCGCTGAAACCCTGCCAAATCTTCAGAGATGAAAACCCGAGGCTCAGAGAATTATCACTCACCCAGCCTACAGAACCCACAGGATGCGAACTTAGAATTTTCAAGGATAAACAAGAAAGACAGAAAGAAAATTTTCCATGGGAGATTTTTATTTTTACCTTGAATGTCTTTGCCAAGTTCTTAAACTTGTTACTGGGGAAAAAAAAAGAAAAAAGAAAAAAAGAAAAAAAGCCTGGGGTAAAAAAGCTTGCTCCAGGGGTCGGAAAGATGGCATAGCAAGTAAAACCGTCCGCCACCAAACCTGATGATGATGACCTGGGTTAAATCCCTGTAACCCATGTATGTCAAAAAAGAAGTGGCTTTTGTAAATGACCTCTGGCCTCCACACATAGTACTATGGCACACATACACAAACTCTCTCTCTCTCCCTCCCCCCACTCCCTCTCTAAACAAACAAATAAATGTAATAAAAAGAAAGTTCCAGAATCTTCTCCACATGTCTGCTAAATTTATTGGTGCCAATTGTTTTTGCCAATGTTAATTGCTGCAAAACTTGCCCCTCGCATAAGAAGCTGTTGAAAACACCAGCTTTTGAAAAGGCTTTCCCAAGCCTTGGGCACCCCAGCCTGGTGCTATCGCTTTCCTACAGCTGCTTACAAATAAAAATGGCTCCTGCACAGATCTGAGGTTCCCTAAGCCCCTTACAAAGGGATTTGTATTAGCCCCTGTGTCCCTGGGCCTTCAGAGCCCCTCATTTGGAACACATGGAGTTCAAGTATTATTGTCGTGGTCATAACCTTCACTTTTCTGGACTTCATGCATTAAATGAGTTCCCAGGAACTTTCTGGATAGAGTAAATTGGGTGGATCCCTCCCCTAGGGGACCTTTCTCCTCCTCTTCATACATTTGGCACGTATATACACACACGGGCATGTGTGCACACACCAGTATGTTGGGCTAGTATGAGCCATGTACTTGAGTAGCACAGAATTTGGTAGCATGGCTGTGTTGACCACCAGGGTAAACAATGGTGCGGTACCTGTTTTGATTGTCTAAGGAAATGTGGTAAAATTAAGAAAGCACCACCTTCCAACTCTTAGTGTGTGACATTTGCATCTAAGTTTTCTGCTTCTGTCCTGTCCTTGCAGAGAACTAGTGGCCAAGCTTAGTAAAGCAAGGGCCTGGAGACAGGCTCCCCAGGCTACCTATGCCTACAAGGCCTCAAGGATAGTACAAGAAACTTCCCTGTAGTGAGAATTTTGATTTCTTTAAAAACACAGAGATATACAAATGTTTTAAAATTCCCAAGTGCATTCTTGTACATGGGGGTTGAACTTTTAGAGCTGCAGAAGACCCTCTGTTAAAATGCACATTTCTCTGAGGCAGTAAAATAAGGCATACATTATTGTAAATTACTGCATCTGGCTATCTCTCACTATTGACTTGGTCCTGAGGACACCAGAACACATGATTCTGGCTAGCAGGCTTTCAGCAAAATAGGTAGAATGGGAAATGAGGCCAGATACAACCATCAGACCCCAGTGAGGAAGATCCTAGAGGTAGCCTGACCTTATAACCCTGATTCTCACCAGCTAGCTTCAGACACTGGGTGACCTTAGGTAGATCCCTGACCTGCCTGGATGACTCAGCCACACCCTGAAGGTGATCAAGGTGACCTACAGCTCTAGGCAGCTGGGTGCAGAATTAATTAATGACTGTGAGGTAGCCTGAAAACATCAGGTCCACTGAGACGCAAGGCATGATTATTAAGTTATTAGGAGGCTATGTTAATTATTGTGTCTAAAGTTTCTGGTAGAGAAGGGTCACTTCTCTGTTGCTCTGGATAAGAAAATCCTTGGGAGCTGAGGAAACATCCTAGAGGGGGACACAGCTCTACTGCTGATGGCCTGCTCTCAGCTTGTGCTGGAAAGCTGGGTCTTTCTGCATATGGAGTAACCGAACTTTGTGGGGGAAGTAGCATGGTTTAGGAAACACAGAGAACAACAGACAATTCTCTCTCTCTCTCTCTCTCTCTCTCTCTCTCTCTCTCTCTCTCTCACACACACACACACACACACACACACACACACACACACACACACACCAAATGAAGAAGAGCTGCTCTACAGTGATTCCTACCACAGTCCAGGTGGTCCAGCTAGGAGCCATGTTCACATGTCCCAGAGATGAGATGGGGAGGAACACAAAACCTGGTCACTAGATAGGTGTGGGACTCTACAAGCCACTTCTTTAATGTCCCTTTTGAAGCTTTATCTTGAAAGTGCCACCAGTAGGAACAGGTGCAATAACAGGATGGGGATAGAGGGGATCTGTGGTTGTCCTGGTGGATGGGTGCATGTTGATTCATTAGGGCAGTCAGCCCTCCAGCAGTAATATCTTGAGGATACAGATTTAGGATAGGTATCTTCATGTGTGTGTGGGGGGATGGGGGGTGGAGAGACAGAGAGAGAGACAGAGACAGAGAGAAAGACAGAGACAGATCTTTCAACAGGAAGATGAGAATAAAAACATATCACTGCTATAACTATTCAATGCTTTACAAAACCTTTTGCATATCAGAGCTTTGAAAGTATGTATTCGCTTCCTCATCCTTACAGCAACCTTGTACATTAATCAATACTGCCTTTTTACACCGAATAAACTGAAACCTGGAGAGCTAAAGACATTCACCATGTCAGGGATCCATGTGTGAGGCAGAACTGACTAACTGAAGCCTCAAAATCCTCCTCTCACCACATCCTCATTCTGACCTGAAGGGAATATTCTTTTCTCATTTGAAGTTATACACCCTTAGAGATTTTATCTTTCCTCCTCTTGAAGAGTAGCTGAGACAGTAGTGGCTGACTCTTTGTTTTTTATTTCTGTAGAGGGTCCAGGTCTGATGTGATCAATGGTGCAGGAATGATAGTTATCATCTAAGGAGTATTATTACACACTGGGTATTTATTTGTATATACTGTGCCTAATTCTCACAACAGCCTATAAAGAGAGCTCATATCCTCAGTCTATGGGAACAAAGGTCAGAGTTCAGAGTACACCGTCAGACTAAGGCCATGTAGCTGCTAAATGGGTGAGCCAGGTTTCAGTCTAGACATTCCTGTCTTTAAAGCCCATGTAAGAGTTAATGTTGTTAATTCAAAAAGGCTAGCCAGAGGATTCGTTTTGTTGGCTTTTTAAAAATGCCCTGTTCTCAAATTCTCACTTGTATGATACTTAGACATAAATAATTTCATTGATATTTTCATAAAGAAGGGCTTTTTCATATACCCGGAAAGTTGAACTTCTGTTTCCACAGTAAGGAATCTTTCAAATTTTGGTAGGCAAAGTGGCAGCTATCAGTACTGCCATATGCTCTTTAGTCAATTTGTATTGATGTGTTTTCTAGTCAATCCCTGGCATCGTGGAGGTTCCATGTTTGGTGTTTTACCATCAGTAGTATGCAATGGAATCTCACTTGTGTTTCAAATAACCAATAAGGTTCAGCATCTTCCTATATGTTATTGGTCATTTGTGTCATCACTAGTGAAATGTCTAGCTATCAGTCCAGCTGCTTCTCTGTTGGGTTGTTTATCTTTTTTCCTGAGCTGTAGAAGCTCTTCATATATGAGATACTTTGGATACTAACTACTTTAGTATGTATGCTTGACAAACATTCTATCTTGATGTGTGGCCTGCCTTTGATTGTCCTTGAGTGAACTTATTTTATTTTTATGTACAGAATCAATCAATTGTAAGATTTATTTTTAGTAATGTGCACGTGTGTCTATGTTTGAGTATGTGCACATGGGATCATGGGATGCCCTTAAAGTCCAGAGGATCCTTGGAGCTGAAGTTATAACTATCTGTGAGTCATCCATCGTGGGTTCTGGAAACAGATCTCTGGTACTCTGCAAGAGCTGTGTAAGTTCTCACCTGCTGAGCCATCTCTTCAGTCCCTCAGAATTTAACAGTTTTAAAGCCTTCCCTTATATTGGGTCCCTCCATATAATCCATGATAATCTCTATTTCATGCTTTTCTGAACATAATTATATCTACCATGCTTGTTTTACCAGGGGAAACACATATTAAAAGTTCTGAGAAGTAAGAGTAGGCTTTGGAGGGAGAGAAAAGGAAGGCATATTTTGCATGTAACACTAGAGTAAGATCTTAAGAGAGAAGCAGGAAGCCGGGTGGTGGTGGCGCACGCCTTTAATCCCAGCACTTGGGAGGCAGAGGCAGGCGGATTTCTGAGTTCGAGGCCAGCCTGGTCTACAGAGTGAGTTCCAGGACAGCCAGGACTACACAGAGAAACCCTGTCTCAAAAAAAAAACAAAAAAAAAAGAGAGAGAGAGAGAGAAGCAGGGCTATTTCCTTGGCTCCTTCTCCTCTTCCTCCTCCTCCTCCTCTTCCTCCTCCTTCTTCTCCTCCTCCTCTTCCTCTTTCTTCTCCTCCTCCCCTTCTTCCTCCTCCTCCTTCTATTCTGAGTGACCAGACCAGAAGGGAGAAAATCATGATCTTGCTATAGACTCTTGTTTTACTGAGGTTTACCAAAACCTATTACCTTCCATTGTAGGAGGAAGCTCATAGTTGCCATGACATCAAGGAGATTATCCTGGGAGGAGGATTATTCTGAATTCCTCAACCAGGCCTCTAACCTTCATTTTGCGGAGTCAACACAGATATTCATTTTCAGTTGGTACTTTATGCATATTTTACGGCTTCTTCCCTACGTTGTTGACTTTACTACCTTAGAATATGAACCTCTGTGTTTATATATATTTTGCCCTACATGCTGTTTCTTCTGTGGCTGGGATTTTGGCTAATGACTTTACACTTACCTTACTCGTGATCTGCTGGAACCTCTGACTCTAACTGGTGTATTTTTTTAAAGTCTGAGAACTGCCTAACACACATTTTCTCAACTGAATCTGCTCTTCCTACTTTCTCCTTTGTGAAAGCCACAAGCCACTTGCTGTCCACAATATGTCACCAGACTGATTAAGAGAAGTATAGAAAACAGTTTAAAGATTCTTAACCTTCCATTCCTCTTCATGTTTTTTTTTTTCCCTATATTCCATATTGTGACCTTTGAATTCTGGATTTTAAATAGTTTCCTCCAATTAACATTCCAATAAGAAGAATTTAAATTCTATAAAAATTATGTCCATGGTGGTAGTTCTCATTTATAGATGTTCTACACGATTTAAATCTAGTCACTCTCTTCTTTCATTGTATTTAATATTCAATTTTACTTCTGTATCCACAAGTTAGTATTTTCAGTCTTTTACTTATTTATTGATTTAGTAGTTTGTTTTCTAATGTGTATTGTGATTTTACTTATATGGTCATTAAAACATTGCTTAGATTGGGTGTGGGGATATGGGGTACAAAATTACACTTATACATGTAATTCTAGTACTCAGGAGCAGGATTGTGAACACCAGGACAGCCTGGGTTACATAGTGAGACTCTGTCTCAATAAATAGAGAAGTAGCCCAGAAAGATGGATTGACAGGGAAGGACATTTCCCACAAAGCCTGACTATTTGGGTCCAGTAACCAGGACCTACGTGGTAAACAGAGAGAACTGAGGCCTGCCAGTTATCTTCTGACTGCCACATACAAACCATGACATGTGTCATACCCCTCCCCATTTCCTCTCCTTCCTATGATAGATAGATGGATGGATAGATAGATAGATAGATAGATAGATAGATAGATAGATAGATAGATAGAGAGATAGAGAGATAGAGAGATAGAGAGATAGAGAGATAGATAGAATATATTACTTATGGAAGATTAGTATATTATTCTGCCAAGTACTAATTAGGACTAACTCAGAAATTACCTCTGGTACCATAGGTAGGACACATCTGAATTCAAGAACTCATGAATTCTTGTACTATGAATTTGTGTGGGAAATAATCTTTACGTCTACCCCATGCCAAAGCTGAGACATGCCTCTTTCCTCGTGACTCTCCCAGAGTGTGCCTTCTCTTCTTAGGTGTTATCCCACCAAAGGAACAGCCAACCCTCTCCAGGCTTTCATTTCATGTGAGAATCTCTGTCCCTACGCCAACTCTCGAACATTCTCAAGTCCTTGTCTACTTCTGCACTTGTTACAAGCACAGCTGTCAAAACAAACATGTTTGCACAACAATCTCGGTTATAGGTTATTAGAGACGCTGCCAGCTGCCTTACCTGTGTGTTTGTGTTCTAAGTAGAGGATGGGCATCTGAGGGTCTCCCTTCTCTCCTTGTAATAGAAAACATATTACTTAAAAGAGGCTTATTAGATGTTGTACTAACATTAACTGCTTTTTCTTATTTCTTTCTCTTTTTTCCTTTTTATTATACTTTCCAACCTTCTATATCAATGAACATAGAAATTCCAATAATATTCTTTGTCTTCCCTGAACTTTAAATTCCCCAGTGAGATGTCACCTCTCTGAGGAATACTCGTTGTCCCCCACCCTCCAGAAGGATAAGTTAGTCCATTGTCTCTGCTCATGTACTTAGAATATATCTCTAATAAAGCACTCTTGATTGTTCATTGCAGCCATTTGGCTCCTCCCACTATTCTACAAGAGTCTGGCAGAGAATCCCAATTACCATTCTATGTTTGGTGTTTAACACAATGCCTTACACAAACCAAACACCTGAATATTTATTTGCATTTCAATAAAAGAATGAATAAAACATCCATGTTTGCAAAGTGAAGTACAAAACCATTAGGTACGCCCACGTCCTAACGGCTGTCTACTCTTTCAGACTTAATCAATTAATGAATTGTTAGTTAAGGTATATGTTATTTATTCACTCACTCATTCACATATTTATTCACTGTTTAAGTCTTTCTGAGTGCTCACTATATGAAAAAATGCCTTGTTGAGCAATAGGTATATGTGTACACACACATAGGCAAAGGGGAGCTAGGCTAACAAGAAAAATAGCATAGATTACTTAATTACATTGTTCTGATCATTAGGAAGGTGGTATTAAATCCCTATAAGATACTAAACTAACCACTGAATGAGCTTGGGAACAACATCCTAGCAAACAGAACAGTCATAGGAAAGCCTAGGCAAAAAGAGTGGGAGTCACCCACGCTTCAGTCTCTGCAACACCATCATTGGAGATATCATTCTCTGCAATAATTCCTGGGTTCACTCTTCTCTCTGTCCAGGCTTTTTTGTTCCTATCTTTTTTGAATGTTCCAATCTCAAGGTCTCACTTCTTTTCCAAAGGCCTTATAGGAGGACGTGTCCTTGGTTTGGAATTTTAGTCCTCTTTATATCTGGATTATGGCTTCGATCTCACTAGTCAATTAACTGGGTGTGTGAGCTATGTGAGGTCAATGTACTATAATCAACTCAATAAGAGCCTGCCATGTAGAATCTCAATTTGGCCACAATTTACTTGAGTGGCAAACTTACAACCAGATTGTGCCAGAGCAGAAACCGCAATGACGTCAGAGAAAAAGCTTCAAACTGGTTTACCAAGAGAAGAGGTTTTGAAGAATCGGCCATGCCAAACCACAAGCTCACAGGGCTTTGGACCGATAGCCAAAGGCTTTGGCTATCGGTCCAAAGCCTGAGACCTTTTCCAGCTCCCTTCACACTGCCAGCCCACTCATCTGGCATGAAATGAAATGCCTTGCAATGCACACTGGATCCATCCGTGCTGAATAACTCCATCCAGAGCTGTGGGTCAGATGCCAGTGTGATAGGACTAACTTCTTACCTACTTGTTCAATAATGAATTGGTTCCAAAGGACATCTGCTTCAAACTGTGGCAGGTTACAGAACCAAGAGTCTCAGAGAGAGGGACACACAAGTGATCTCAGAGAGAAAGTCAGAATGGAAGCCCACATCCATACTCTTAATATTTAACATGAAAAAGAAAAGCATACCTACTGTTAATAAAATACATGTGTCTTCCTACTGTAGGAAGTATGCCTGAGAAGGAAAAGAGAGAGAGGGGTCAGGATGCACATGATGGCTCAGAACCTACCCCTGCCACTCTCTAAGGACCCTCTTCCTGCTTCTCCTTCTCTATAGCCTGCACCAGCAGCATCTTGCAGACATGTATGTGTAGATTTGTGTAGATTTGCTAGCCCACGCATCCAAGGCCCATTATGCATCTACCATTAGCCCATTTTCCCCAGAGGTGCAGTCCATCCTCAGGAACATGGACTCAGGGGGATGGTCTCTAATGACTCCTGAAGAAATTTTAAAACCATTTGAGCAGAGGATTAACATGGCTGGAATCATGGCTTTAAACACAGAATATGAATTCTAGGTGATTCCCTTCCTTTGGTACCATGCACCTTTTACCTTACAACAAAGGTCATAACCAGAAAGAGAGACTAGAATAAAGCCTTCTTAACAGGATCTAGAAGCAACATTATGGGAAGGGGCTGTTTCCCTTGCATCCTGGTAGTAAAGGTAAATGGTCTTATGGCTTAAAATATCTGACTATGCCACAACAGGTCCCTGTGCTGTCCTCTTGTCTATGTGCTGGTAGACAAAGATCATCATCTTCACTTGATTCCAGATGATGCTTTTCAGCCAGTAGAGGGGAGACCCAAGTAGTACTGACGGTTAGAAGCTGCATTATGTTCTGAACGATTCCTAAGTGCACACTCCTAATAACATCTCTGCTCACTCCACTTTAAACTTTGTGATGAGTTCCTCACATCTGTGGGCTGAAATCCAGCATCATTAGGAGTATCCTGAAATTCTTGTCAGTTTTGCTAAAGCTCCCTTTTGCAGTCTTACTGGAATTTCCTACTCTTCAATAACCAAAATGCTTTATGAAACTTTACCATGATTATCCATGAAATTTCACATTGTGAAACCCAGCAGCCTTGCTGAATATAGCAAAAACTGAAAAATATCAGTCTCTGACCCCGAAATTTCATTTCTAGAGATCTGTCCTAAGGAAATAATTACGGGAGAAAATGAAGGTTTTGGTAGCAGGATGTTCTTTACTGTGTTGTTTAGAACAATCCACTGACTTGTGGGGAGAGGCCTTCAGAGAGCAGTTACTTTGGTTATTCCTTTCGCAGAATGTAAGCCCCATGTAAAGACTTGACAATTCGACAGTGCAACTGATCACCTACTTGCACCTCTGTATTTCCATTACATTTTGGCTAAATCCCTTCCGGTTCATTGTGGAAGTGTTGGTATTGGGTTTTCTATTTGTTTTTATTTCTTCTTCCCCAGAAGACTGGGAAGTTCTTTGGGTAGAGACTCTTTGTTTATAATGTATTGGGTTTGGTTTTTATGTATTGAGGGTTTATTCTTTTTCTTTTGGGGGGGGGGGGGGTTTGTTCTTTCAGACTGGGTTTTGGTATGTTGTCCAGGCTTTCCTCAAACCTTCTAGGCTCATTTATGTCCTTGCTTCAGCCTCTTCAAGAATTGGAACTATAGTGGCCATTACTGTGCCCAACCAGAGACCTCTGCCTATGCATCCTCATGTCAACCTCATTCTCAGTTCTCACTGTCAGCTGATGGCCCTCCTTGGAAGAGAACCCCTCATTTTCCTGCTGTCTCTATCTACCCACACTTTTAGGGAGTCTCTCTCCCTCTCCTCCCAGTCCTACTCTCACAAATCCCTCCTTCATTACCCCATCTCCTTCTCCTCAGAGAGGGGGAGATCACCTTTACCACCCCATCCTAGGATATTGAGTCCCAGCAGGACTAAGCATATCCTCTTCCACTGGGGCCCAAACAGGCTGTTCAGTTAAGAAGAGGGGAATCCAACAGCAAACAACAGAGTCAGAGACAGTTCCCCCCTCCAATTATTAGGGGGAGCATATAAATACTAAGCTGTGAATCTACTCTAAATATGTAGGAGGCCTAGGTCCAGCCACTATATGCTTTTTGGTTGATGGTCCAGTCTCTGTGAGCCCCCCATGGGCCCAAGTTAGTTGATTCTGTAAGTCTTCTTGTGGTATCCTCAGTTCTATCCCCCACTCTTCTACAAGTCTCTCTGAGCTCTGCATCTGTCTCCATCTATTACTGGGTAAAGCCTCTCAGGAAACAGTTATAGCATAACTAGTTATAGTTATGCTATAACCTAGCGGCTCCTGTCTGCAAGCATAGCAGAGTATCACTAATAGTGTCAAGAGTTTAGCCACCTACACTTAGGCCTGCAAGCTCTGCCTTACTTCTTCATCTGAGTAACAGTAAGTCCTTCATTTATACCACCACCAGCCCACCCCACCTCATCACGGCAAAAACACATTCAGTAATCCTCCCCTCCCTCTCCTGTATTTCCAAATTTGTCCTCTGCTGGCCATAGCCATCAGTTTGTAAGAAATAAATCTTTACGTTCCATTTTCAGTATAGGATGTGCTTAGAGCTCATCTCTGAATCACAGATAAGCCAGAGGCACTAGGCCCCTGTCTTCAGCTGGCGCCTGAGCAGCCTGGATACTTCTCAGTTCAGCTTAGGGTTGAAGAATCAGGCAGTCTGGTACGTGACCAAACACACATTCAGAAAGTGAGTGAATATTGAGCCCCAGGATATACATTAGACAAAACTTGGCATCTAGAACAAATAAAACAGGGGATTTAGGGAGGGGCAATACAAGACACTAAAGACTGTTCCTCCCTCAAGAACTCAGCCAATGGGAAACTGGGGGACCTTATTTGCTTTTTCTCTAAGCTAACACTTGACTTTGCAAGATCAAAAACAAACAAACAAACAAACAAACATCCTCTCTTCTGCTTCTCCGAGTCTCTGGGACTCTTATGAAGTGAGGGTCATTGTTTCTCACACATTTTTAATATATTGCTTGTCTTCTGGAATTACATTCACCTCTGGTCACTAGCCTACATTCTCCTTTACAGAAGAGTCAGACACAGCTGTGTCCGACTCTCTTCCTAACTGCTCCCTTGTCCCATATCGAGGTCACCAGTGATCACCATGTTGCTACCCCAGTGTTTGGGTGCTCTTTCTTGCCTCTTTAGCAGTGCTTCATGTACATGGTCACTGTCCTATGTGAGCATCTAATTTGCCTGGTTTTCCTCTGACCTCTCTGGTCAGTCCTTCCCAGTCTCCTTCCCTGACTTTACCTGATCAGCCCCATAAGCTTGCAAAGGCCACATACTTGGGACTTCCTTCTTAGATCCTGTTTATTTATAGTCATCCCTCAAACTGTCTCAATTAGTTTTAGAACATTCAATATCAATTCTGCCTTGACAAATATGTGTAGTATCTCACACCTCTATGACCCCAGACTTGTGTATATCACAACCTAACTACCTAACTACCATCTCTGTCTGAATGTCCAGTGGGCATTTTAACCTCCCTCAATGTTCCGTGTTTATCTAGATGGCTTTTCCTTTAAAGTGAATTTATTTATTTATTTTAGCTTACACAAAGCAATTTATTAACAGAAAGTAATCTGAGAAGTCTGTTCACAGATGGTGACCACGACAGCACCCCTTCCTTTGAGTGCTGTCAGATTGGGGTGATGCCCTCAATCTATGCCATTTTCATCCCTGAGTAAGCAGGAGCTCCGAGAGATGACTGGGCTCCAGGTCCAGGGCTCTTGGTCCTGTTTCCTTCTGTGGGCCAGAGTTTGATATCCAGGGAAGTGATGCTCACTCAGCTCCTTGAGCCTCTGGGCCATATCATGGACAGTCGTATGGCTGCATGTGGGGAGGACTTGTCTCAGTCAGCTTTTACGTTCAGATCACCAGTCACAGCAGATGGTTTCCTTGCCATAAAAATTGGTAACATGGGTGAGGATATCACTGAAGGATGCAAAGAAGAGGTAGACAGCAAATACATTCTCTCCTTCAGCCATTTGAGGTCCAAAGCTGATGTTTTTCCTTCTTTTTCTTCTCCTTTTGAGGTACCATTTCTGTGCATCATCTCCAGACTCCTTCACTGGGTCAAAGTGACTTTATATACAATATAATATACAAAGTTTAAAAGTATTCTTCTCATATGATAGTTACTTAATACAATATAATTTAAATAGCTTTCAATACAGAGAACATTTCTGTTTCAGATAGTCCTAAGAAACTAGTCCAATCCTTGCCTACCCACAGGGCAGTGTGTTAATCACCATGGTTTCTCAATAGCCTTCAAGCTTTGTATGTGTCCTGTAAGTCTGGTGTTTTTCATAACTGCTTTGCATCTTCCAAGTCATTAGCATTTCTGTGTGTATTTCAGAATTCTCTTATTAATTTTTACTGAAAATTATATTGAGATTGTGACTAGAATTGGATTGAATGTATACATGAAGTTAATCTGGAAAGGATGGGACCTGATTAATATTGAGTTTCATACTTATATTGTCTTTTGCTTCATCAGTGTCATGGAGTTTTCAGGGTGGGGGGGTCTTCCATGTCTTTCACTAAAATCAATACTAAGTAGCCCACATTCATTCCTGATACTGTTAACAAAATCATTTTGAAAATGTGCAATGACTGGCTTTTGTCAACTGTACACAGGTTAGAGTCATCTGGGAAAGGAGAACACTAGCTGAGGAGCTGCCTCTGTCTGAGTGACCTGTGACATGTCTGTCGGACATTTTCACTGGTCCACATTTGCACTTTAGGAGTTGATGTGTGGCCAGCTTCAGCATCATTAGGAAGCCCAGAAGCTCCAAAGACCAGAGACCATTCCAGCAGGTCTAGAACAACCTGAGAAGGTGAACTATAAACAGAGGTCAAAGAAAATACAGCGAGACAATACTAGAGACAAAACAAAATTTTAAAAAATCTATTCAATTAACTTAAAAGAAACCATGCTAGGAAAGGGGAAAGGGGGGCAGTAAAAACATGGTATAAACATAAAAGAGACCACAAGACAAATTCAAATACAGTGATTACATGTCAATGGGGTTGGCCCAAACACACGGACTGGAAAGCAGAGGTTTTCAGTCTTCAGAATGCATAAAAAAGTAAGAAATGGCATTAAGTTATAGATACAAGATGGCACCCGCTGAATATTATAGAAACTATCAGTGTCTATAGACTTGGAACTTAAGTCCAAATAAAAACTAGTCCCATTTTAAAAATATTTTTATTTTTATGTATTTATCTTTATTTATTCAATTTACATCCCAATCACTGCTCCCCTGCTAGTCACCCACTTCCCACAATCCCTTCTTCCATTCCCATCCTCTTCTCCTCTGAGAGGGTAGAGCTCCCCCACCCCTAGTATTCACCCCCATCATGGCACTTCAAGTCTCTGCAGAACTAGACTCACCCTCTCCAACTGAGGCCAAATAAAGCATCACAGCTAGAAAAACATATCCACAGACAGGCAACAGCTTTTGGGACAGTACTGTTCCAGTTGTTCAGAACCTACATGAAGACCTAGCTGCATATCTACTTCATATTTCAGGAGGCCTGGGTCTAGCCCATGTGTGCACTTTGATGGGTGGTTCAGTCTCTGAGAATCCCAAGGATCCAGGTTAGTAGACTCTGTTGGTTTTTCTGTGGAGTTCCTACCTTCTTTGGAGCCTCAATCCTTCCTCCAACTCTTCTATAAGAGGCCCTAAGCTCCATCCACTGTTTGGCTGTGGGTGTCTGAATCTCTCTGAGTCAGCTGCTGGGTGAAGCCTCTCAAAGAACAGCCATGCTAGACTCCTATCTGCAAGCATAATAAAGTATCATTTATAGTCTCAGGGATCGGTACTTGCCCATGGAATGGGTCTCTAGTTGGGTCAGTTATTGTTTGGCCATTCCCTCAATCTCTGCTCCATTCCTCATGCCTACATTTTTTGTAAACAGGATAATTTTGGGTCCGGAGTTTTGTCAGTGGGTTGGTTGTCCCTTTCATTTTATTGGGCTTCCTGCCTGGCTACAGGAGGTAGTCTCTTCAGGTTCCATATCCCCAATGCTGTGAATCACAGCTAAAGTCACTGCCATTGATTCTTGGGAGCCACCCCTCTCCCAGATCTCTGGCATATCTTTGAGATGTCCCCTACCTCCCCACCCCTCCAAGTTGCAAATTTCCATTCATTTTCATGACCATATGGCCATCTCTCCTGTCCCTCCCCACACCTGATCCTGAAACTCCCCACCCATTCCTCTCTCTATCACCTCTTCCATCCAGTTCCCTTCTTCCATCTGCCTCCTATGACTATTTTATTTCCCCTTCTAAGTGAAATTCAAGCATTATTGCTTGGACCTTCCTTCTTGTTTAGCTTTTTGTATCTGTGGAGTGTAGCATGGGTATCCTGTATTTCATGGCTAAAATCTACTTATAAGTGAGTACATACCATACATGCCCTTTTGGGTCTGGGTTGTTGGGAGCCGACTTTAAGCAGAAAGCGGCTAGAAAGCAGCTATCAGCTTTGCAGCCATCTTGAGCCATATACCCTGACATGAGACTTGGTTTTCAACAGCCTACAACAGCTGAAGCACACTCTGATATTCCACATAGCTTGTTTTGCTGTTTAGTGCCCCCAGCTGCAAGGAGCATGTGGTATCCACGCCTGCAAGACATGCGGTGCACGTGCTATCCACGTCTGTAAGGCTTACATCATATCCACACCTGCAAGGCACATGGTATCCACACACCTACAAGGCATGTGGCAAAAGCCTATAAATACCCTAGACTTTCCTTCAGAGGGGGAGACGAGAGGACAAATAAGAGGAAGAAAATAAGAGACAGTAGGGGAGAAAATAAGGGAGAAAATGAGAGAGAAAATAAGAGAGAAGGAAAATAAGAGAGAACAAATAAGAGAGAAAAATAAGAGAGGAGCCCTTCAATGATATAGACAATAAAGGAGACATGAGAGACGTGAGACTTGACTACAAATTCTCTGGCTTGTCAT
>JANHMN010000002.1:168557186-168578805 GCA_030674055.1 Rhabdomys pumilio
AGCTACTATGGGCATAATTGAACAAGTGTCCCTGTGGTATAGTGGGGCATCTTTTGGGTATATTCCAAGAAGTAGTATATCTGGGTCTTGAGGTAGAACTATTCCCAGTTTTTTTGAGAAACTGGCTAAATTGATTTCCAAAGTGGTTGTACAAGTTTACACTCCTACCTACAATGGAGAAGTCTTCCCCTTGCACCATGCCAACATGTGCTGTTCCTTGAGTTTTTGATCTTAGCCATTCTAACTAGTGTAAGACAGAATCTCAGAGTTGTTTTGGATTTGCATTTCCCTAGTGACTAAGGTCTTTGAACCTTTCTTTAAAGTCTCCTCAGCCATTGAAGATTCCTCTATTAAGAATTCTGTTTGGCTCCGTATCCTATTTTTTAATTGGGTTATTTGGGTTGTTGGTGTCTAACTTCTTGAGTTCATTACAAATTTTGGATATTAGCCCTCCGTCAGATGAAGGGTTGGTGAAGATCCTTTCCCAATCTGCGGGCTGCCATTTTGTCCTTTGCCTTACAGAAGCTTTTCAATTTTATGAGGTGCCATTTAAAAATTGTTGATTTTAGAGCCTGAGCCATTGGTGTCCTGTTAAGGAAGTTGTCTCCTGTACCAATGAGTTTAAGGATATCCCCACTTTCTGTTCTATTAGATTTAGTGTATCCAGTTTTACATCTTTGATCCACTTGGACTTGATTTTATGCAGGATGATAGATATGGATCTATTTGCAGTCTTCTACATGCAGACACCCAGTTAAACCAACACCATTTGTTGAAGATGCTTTTTTTTTTTTTCCATTGTATGGTTTTGCTTTCTTTGTCAAAAATCAAGTGTCTATAGGTGTGTGGGTTTATTTCTATGGCCCCTTCTTTAAATGAAATGTGCATATCTAGAAACCAACTCATGGGATACTGCACTCTCACTGGGGTCTCACTCTGCCCTCCCCAATGTCCTCCCTAGTCCTCGTGATCCCCATCAAAAGAATTCAGACAGAGCATAGTGTAGTGGACAGAGTTTATTACAAAGTTTTTGGTAGAGAGCAGTACATACCTACTTCAGATTCTAGTAATAATAGGAATTGACTGGAAGAAAATGTCTCTATGGAGTACTTTAACCACATACAGGTGTGGTCTGTGTAGTTGGAGTCTTTTCTCCTACTGTGCTCAAATACATGCCATTTGTGGGAAAAGGGTCTATTCAGCTCATTATGATGGAAGACTTAGCAGCAAAAACCAGAGGCAGCTGCTCACATTGTGCCCACAGTCAGGAAGCAGAGGTTTGAATGCATGGGCTCAACCCCCTTTCTTTTTCTTTAGTCAGGGACCCCAGTCCATAGAATTGTCCACAGTTAGGACAGGTCTGCTCCACCTCAGCTAACCTACTCTAGAAGCTCTCTCACAAACATACCCAGATTTTTTTCTTTTATTCTAGTTCTAAATCCATTACCTTGGCAGTCAAGATCAACCCTCAGAGACCTTCCTTTCCTGGAGAAACTGAAATCTGGGAAACTCCCTCCTCTAAATGGCTGGAACTATGGTTAAGACAGAGAGCCTGAGAAAACTGGTACTGTGTTTCTAGTAACAGACATGTTAAAGAGAAAAGTGGGGGCAGGTTTGGGAAGAAACAAAAGTTGTATATTACAGTTAAAACACAAAATATACAGAGCAAAGAAAATACGTTGAAAGCTGCAAGGGAGAAATACTAAGATAGTAACAGGTAGGTCTACCCTGAGACAAAACAGTAGCATTTTGTTACTTACTGTGTCACTAAAAATATGAAGAACTATTGATAAAAGCTCTGGGTAGCTGTAAAGGGAAATTAGAGAATTATAGAAATTTCTTCAAACTAATAAGACAAAGAAAGTTGCTGTCAAGATAAAAATCTTATGTTCAGTGACATATATTCAACAGTGAGGGTAAAGTCAAAATACTTTTACACATAATTGTACAGGTACCCAAGGAATCAGCAAAGGATATATTTAAATGGGAAGGAAAGTAAACCCAAAACATGTGACCTTGGCTCCACAGTGAGTTCAAGGCTAGGATATACTACAGACAGACAGACAGACAGACAGACAGACACACACACACACACACACACACACACACACACACACACACACACAGGCAGAAAAGGAAGGAAGGAAGGAAGGAAGGAAGAGAGAGAGAGAGAAAGAAGGAATGAAGAAAAGAAAGGAGGGAGGGAGGAAGAGAAAAAGGGAGAGAAAAGAAAGAGAAAGAAAGGAGAAAGACAGAAAGATAAAGAATGAACACAGTAGTATGTAAAATGTCAATAAATTTAATTAACTAATAAATTATTTTAAGCCACATTTTTAAAAAGATAAGGCTCTAATGGCATAAACAAGATAAATATACAGTGCACAGACTTAACATTCTAAGTTCTGTGTCTTCTATAGGAATATGTCAGCATATGACGTGTTTACTAACACTAGACTTCGCTGGGGAATATATTAAGTACAACTAACAAATCCCACATCACTTCATATTTCTTCTGCCTCTTGTTAAAGGACCTTTGGAATAATTACACTTCTAATGCATTCTAGTCATTGCTATGGCAAAATATCTGATAAAATGTTTTAAAGACGGAATTGCTTATTTTTGCTCAATTTCAGAGGTGCCCCCACCAACATGGTCAGTAGGTTTCCTAGCTTCGGACCCTCTTTGTAAGGAGGGTGTGGAGGAGCAAAGCTGCTTACTTCTTGGTGGTCAGGACCATACAGTGAGAGAAGATGGGGTCAGAGTTCTCACAGTAATCCTTTACCCCTCCTTGCCCACAGGA
Organism: Rhabdomys pumilio; assembly: GCA_030674055.1. NCBI lineage: Eukaryota > Metazoa > Chordata > Mammalia > Rodentia > Muridae > Rhabdomys > Rhabdomys pumilio. Next base: position 168,559,987 of record JANHMN010000002.1, read on the forward strand.
AAGTCTGGATAAATTAAAGCCAAAATTAAAAATGATTTTTTAAAAATTGTAAAATAGGACTGGATATCCTCATGAGCTCAGCCTTGAAACATCTTTTTCTAAAACAGCATATGAGAGAAAACAATCATAAAGAAAATATTGATTGATTTATATATGCTGAGATTGATATCTTCTGCAAAGCAAAAGAGATCTTTCACAAAATAAAAGGCATAACAAGTCCTTCGTGTAGACACGTGCAAATTGTACAATCAGACAAGGCCCCTGACACATACGTAGCAGAGGACTGACTGCCTTGTCTGGCCCAAGTGTTGCGGCCCGAGCTGCCCCACGCTTGGGGGTCAAAAATGTTTCGGACTGCTCTATCAGTGTTGGAACCCAAACTGCCAAAAGCCTTGGGGACTAACTTGTTAGAGCCTGCACTGCCCCAAGCTGCTCTGGTCCACGGGTTGGGGTTCAGCAAGAGAGAGAGAGTGAGAACGGACTTGAGGAATGGAGACCAGACAGAGTGTGATTCAATCCTGTTTATTCTTCAGTCTCTCTTCCTAGTCCAAGTCCCAAATCTTGAGTTCCTAGTCCCTAGTTCCTAGTCTATACTGCCTCCAAGTTCCAAGTTTCCAGTTCCAAGTTCTCTTCCAAGTGCCTGCTACCTAATGCCTAATAACTAACTCCAAGTTGTACTGAACTCTTCTGTCTGCCTCTCCCCTTTTATATGTCTCACTTCTAAGTCAAGCCTTTAAGTCACACCTGCCCTTAGGTCTTATCTTTAAATCTGATCTCTAAGTCACGCCCTTAAATCTCGGCTCTAAATCACACCTTTAAGTCTCACACACCCAAGGTAAGATCCTGGGTATCTAAAACAAGATGTTAACAGAGTATGCTCAGCTGTTGTAAGCTATTATAATCAAGTCTCTTGTCAGGGTATATGGCTCAAGATGGCTGCAAGGACGATAGCCGCCTTCAGTCAGCTCCCCACACCCAAGCAGGAGAAGATGTACCAGAGAAGAGGGATGCTGGAGGGTGGGCATCCTCTCAGAGGTTAAGGTGATGGGGGGATGTGGTAAAGAACTCTGGGAAGCAGACAGGGGTGGGGGGGCAACATTTGGATTGTAAATAAATAAAATAATTAATTAATTTTAAAAAAAATAAAAAGAATCCAGAAAAGAAAAGGTCAAGGCCTGAACACTGATCTTCTCTTGGCACATGGGTTTACTTTAGTTTTGGGGTTTTTTTTTGTTTTGTTTTTGGAGTTTGGTTTTTTTGTTTGTTTGGTTGGTTGGTTGGGTTTTTTTGTTTTTGTTTTTTTTTTTTCTCTGCCTCCAGATTTCTTTTCCTTTAATTCTCCTTCGTTCAGAAAGGCCAATTCATTTTTATTTTTTCTGAAAGCAGAACAATTAAACCTTTTCTTCCTGTGGGGTGTGGTTAGCAAGCATTCCTTTAGTAATAACAAGGGATGGAAGTCAACAAAATTGAATTTATTTTCTCCATTCATCAGTTAGATTTAGTGGAAGTGATTTGGGGACTATGAAGATAACAATCTCAGAAAGGCCCTGACATGTGTGGACATGACCTCACCCATGGTACTTTCCAGGGTTTAGATGGGAACCAGTTTCTGGCTATGTCACCACCTCAGAAGAAGGGAGAGGTGTTGCTCCAGGCAGCCTTCAGCACGGCATCCAGCTGAGAGTCCCTGCCCAACGGTGAAATGGTTTCTGAAACTCATGAGATCAGCAGCTTTTTGTGATACCATGAGTCATCCCCAGGGCGATGATTTCCAGGAGCTGAGGAGTGCCTTGAAGTGCTGGCTTCACCAGATGTTCTGGCATCACCAACCCCAAGTGCCAAAGCTGGCCCAGGGCCAGGGATCACAAGGTCACCAACAGCCAAAATTTCCCTTGGGTTTCAGGTACACAATTAATGCTATCCAATTAAAATTTCAACTGGATATATTTTAGAAACTGGATTATTGGAAATTTATGTTGACTCACAAATGTCCAAGTCATTGACTTTAGGGCATATTAAAAACAAATAATAAAATTTTTGATATTGGATCAGAAACAAAGTAACCAACAAAACAGAAGTTGACAGGAAGAGATTAGCAGATGACAATAAATAAACTGACCACTGATTTGCTGAGGGCAACACTTGGTCAACAAAAGTCAGTGGGAAATTAGGAAAGTCTCAGATGAAGAAAATTAGCTCCCTATCTAACTACACAAACAAGGGTGGACTTGACTAAGTTACATGTGAAAATAAATGGAGAAAGCAAATAAAAAATTTTAAATATCACTGTGACTTCTTAGTTGTACCCTGTGACAGAGAGAGAGAGAGAGAGAGAGAGAGAGAGGGAAGGAGGGAGGGAGAGAGGGATGGAGAGAGGAAGGAAGGAAGGAAGGGAAGGCAGTTGAAGGGAAGGGAAGAAAAGCAAAGAGAAGGGAGGGGAGGGGAGAAGGAAGGGAAGAGAAAGAAGAGTGTAGGTAAAGATAAGGAGTCAGAGACCCCTTTTGCTCTCTGAGGAGGAGGCAAAACCCTGTAATTCCACACACCTGGTCATATTCCCCAAATAAATTTTTTACAAATCCAAGAAGAGGCTGTGTGCAGTGTTTACTCTTTTTACAGAGCATTGACTACAACCAGTATTTCTATTGAAGAAGAGAGAGGCAGCTGACAGGAGCACCAGACTTGGGTTACTGTGTGGCAATGGGCAGTGGCAGACTTAATGTAAATAGCAGTCTGAGTGGGCTCTCACAGATGTCTCTATGGGAAAAGTAAATAGATTGAGATGCATAGTCAAATACAATTTGCATATAATTTAAATCAAGCACACGGACAGAAGTATATATTCAAACGACATATTAATGAAAAATCTAGTTCTGAGCTGGACATGCTGGTATATGCCTCTAATCTAGCACATGCAGGAGAATTTCAAATATCAGGTTGTTTGGGGCTATATAGCAATACCCTGCATCAAAAATAAGTAAATAAATGGGTACACCATAATGGGTTACTTTTTTAAAGGACTGAAATGTGAGTCACAAGAATAAATACATATGGTTCATATGGGTGTGGATATGAGAGTGAATGTGAAAAAGAAAAACAACACTAAGCAGAATAGAGAGAAGAAATACTTTAGGAGCCAAATGAAGCCTTCTCCAGAAACTGTAGAGCAGGATTAGCTCTGCCAGTGAACAGACTCTTGTCCTCGGTGTGTTCACTGTTTTGTTTGGAAGAAGATGCTACACATCCTAAAACAGAATGTAGAGAGACCAAGATCACTGTTTCTTTTTCTCAAGACTGATGTCCCCACAGTCCATCTGGGAGCGTACTAACTCATGCAACGAAAGTCTGATCTCAGTCTGAGGCATCACATCACCACAGATAAGAGGAACAGATAGAAGAACTTTGAAAGCATCACATATATAGTATGTTGACAAGCACTCCAATCATCAGGACCAATAATGAGAGACAGCCCATACAACACACCTGTTGTGTATACTACTAAGAAGACATGGTATATGCTTGCCCTTATTCCTATAGTTTCTTAATGAACCTTGTATAAAAGTAGTACTAAGAGAAAATAAACACTCCATACTACTTTTCCTTCTCTTTCTCTTGAGTCTCTCCCATCACTTCTTACTTCTTACATCTCCTATCTTACTTATATGATTAAAAACAGAAAACAATGAACTAACAGAAATGCCTGTAGACCAGGGAACTATCAAGTGGCCCATTTGCTAGAATACTTTATAGCCATTGAAATACTGTTGGAGGAGAGGAAGACTGGATGTTCAGAGCAGGAAGTGGGTAATGCATGTTGGCCAGGAGAATAGGTCAGTGAGCAGAGTTGGTCTCCCCCGGTGAACTGTTGGGTTGGTAACCCTAACACATTCTCTCTTCCTCACTATAAAATCCTTCATTAAATAGATTTTCCACTTGTGCCCATGTTTTCAGAATTCAAATTGCATGTTGCTTAAAATAGCAAGTCAACACAGGGAGAAAAATACAAAGTACATTTGAATATATGTGTTCTTGTGTGTCTGCATGTGAGTGTGCCAGTTCTCTCTATCTATCTATCTATCTATCTATCTATCTATCTATCTATCTATCTATCTATTTATCTATCTATCTATCTATCTATCTCTATGTGTGTGTGTGTGTGTGTGTGTGTGTGTGTGTAAATTTAGAGAGATACAATGAGTAATCTTGGCATAAGACAATTGATTTCATGTACTCAAAGGGGCCATTGAGAGTAAGATCTCCATATTTTATGTCTTAATAAGTGAAAAAATAAGTAGTCAATGCAAGAATGTCATTATGCCACCCTTTCAGAAAAAGTAGTTCATATTCAGTAGCCTGGCAAACCTGAGTTGACATTCCAATTTGAGCTTTTAACTGAGTGACTGTTGATATGTGAACTGACACCCCTAAGCCTTAGTGTTATAAGAACTGAGCCTGCTGACTTAAGTGGAAATTAAATGAATGTGAAGTGCTTCTGTATTGTGTCTATCGCATACCAATTAACATTGCTTAAATAGCTATATTAGTACTAATTAAAATTTATAATAATATCCCAGTTGCTTGTGATCTAGTATAGCAGAAAAGCAAGACACAAAATTGTGCCATACTTTAATATTAATTATATTTTCAAAACTTAACACACAAAATATTTGAGAAGGAAACACACTTGACCCTGCATTCCTGGGTTCTGTATCTGCAGACTTGATGAGCTACAAATCAAAACCATTTAGCAAGAGCTACGCCTGCACGGAGAATGTACAGATGCTACACTTGCTAGTATTTCTTGAAGAACAGCGGTGTAACAGGTATGCACTTGGTATTGCATTGTATTAGGAACTGTACGTAATCTAGAGAGGAGAGTAAGTGTTCAAAAGACTGTGCAAACGTAATTCCATTTTACAAAGGAACTTGAGAGTTTTATACTCAAGGGGGTTCCTGCAACCAATCCTCCATGGATACCATAGACAAGTGTATATAAAACCTCATCACATATATTAACACGTATACCATATACTTGGAAGAGATAACTGTACTTTTTATCTTAAATACTAGCTTTCTAACTAACCCCTCTAAATTTTAGTGGAAATATTATCTTGACTATTTTTGTTATTTTCTCCTTTCACATCCAAGCACCTCCACTGGATGCATAAACAGGTGCACTTACTCCATGGTTAGCTGAGGTGCCACACAGCACCTGCTCTGCCATTTCTTGATCCACCCAAGAGACTTGTCCCACCAGAGACTCCCACATAGTAGCCTAGTGCTTCTGTTCTGATCAATGAAGACAGCATGCTAGGAGAAGTCTGTCCCTTGGTCATGTATTCCTCGACAATACATTTGTATGCTAAAAATCTCAATATGAAGGTATAGGTGGGCCAATGTATGGGACAGGAGATTTGGAAGGAGAATACTCTATTTCAGATACTTGGTTTTCATTTACCAAGAGATTCTAAAATTAATGGCAATTAATATCTTAATTAATAGCAATTATATCTTAAACGTATAGCAATATTTCACATTTTCTACATAGTCATGTAGAATAATCTCCTATCTGTGTTGGTCAGAAGTGTTCCAACCTTGCTCTCATCTTCCAAGTCCCTGATCCTCCCACTCTTTTTTTAACATCCTAGGAACCTGGCACTCACCATATTCTAAATCAATTGACTGTCTATGATGTTCCCCCCAACAAAAGGATACTCCCCTCTTACTAACAGAATTCCTTCATCTCCCTAATCTAATCTGGACAAGATGGCGGCACATGTGACCGGCACATGAACTATTTTTACCAGGCATTTGCTAAGAAGCAGATTCCATGAAGACAAACTAGACAAACTAGTGGTCTGCCCATTCATTGGAAAGCCACTGAGAATGAATGGTGTGTGACTCATCTGGCTGTGTCACCATGTTTGTTGACGAGGATCAAAGCTACATTTTTGTTTAAGCCTGAAGACTCAGAGAGGAAACCGTATCAGGAACTAATCAGAACTTCTTATTATTGCTCAAATTACCTTCCCAAAGCAGCAGGTCAGGTGGCCTGCAAATGGTGGCCCTACAATCTTGGTAACCTAATGAACAGCATTAGCCACTTGTACTCCACTGTGTGAGTAGTTTGTAGAGATATTTAGCAACAAAAATGACCAACAAAGTAGATTATTGTGTTCTCACATATGGGCAGAGGGGGAACTGGATAACTTCCAAGGATAACCTTTGGAAGTTCTGATGATGTTGTCACAGGAGCATAGGACTTGGTTTCAACCAACCAGCATTCCAGTCCCACTTCTTGGGTTTCACCATCCCTACACCACCATTATTTTTTTTTATCATCTGTAAAGTAGTGACAATGACTACAAGGTGTTGAACAACCGAGGCAATTCATAATTCCCTTGGCATGTAGCTGGTCCTCCATAGCACTCCCTCTCCAGGTCTATGAGGCAGAGAGATTCGGGTTTAGTGATGAACTGCCATTCTGCAGGCTCTCACATTGGTGGCAAATGGCAGGCAGCCTTCTCTGTTTGAAAGTAGAAGAAAGAGAACACAGGTCTGCTTTCTGTTCTTAAATCTGATACATATTCTGAGTCAGGGAGATGGCTTAGTTAGCAAAGTGCTTACCACAAAAGCAGGAGGGCCTAATTCTAATCTCCAGAACTTTCAAGGGCCAGTAATGGCAGCTGTAATCCCAGGGGAGAGAGAGGGCAGAAACAAGAGGATCCCGGCCAGCTCGTCTAGTCAAAACAGTGAGCTATATCTAGGTTTAGTGAGATCCCGTTTCAAAAGCTAAGGTGGGAAACAGTTGAGAAAGAGAGCTGACATTGACTTCTGGCGTGTACATGTGTGCGCGCACACACACATACACACACAAACACACATACATAAACACACACAAAACACACGCACATACACACACATGAAAATGCATTTTCTAAAAATTTCCTTTTCCCTTCTTGCCAACCAGTGTCAGCTGGGATCAGAGGAAGTTGATTGGACTGGGGCTGGAGACAGGAGTAGAAGTTCTTCGCAACAGAAGAAAAGGAAACTCAGGAGAAAGAGATCACAGAGAAGTTCTTAGCTCTGGGTGGACGCCATGCTCCTCCCAGCCAGAGAAGCTGGTGAAGGCACCATCATATGTGGGCAGGCACTCAGTCATCCTGTGTGGCTGACCCAACACCATGTCATTGTCACAGCAATAATAATGGCAACTCCCACTTGCTGGCTGCTTGTTTAGTACCTAGTCACCAGCCAAAGCCTCCCTCTCCGAAGGGTTGCTGGGCAGACTCACAGAGTGATGAATATGGACTGTCATCCTAGCGCTTGCCTATATATGGGAAGTGCTCTATTTGTGGCAGCTGCTAGGGCTGCCACTGTGTATCCTCACTTATCTCTGTAACCACTTTGTGAAATGGTCATTATTATTCTCTCCTATTTACAGATGAGGATAACCTGAGGCTTAGGGAAATAAAGGAGTTTGAAAGACCTTGAAAGCCCTCGAAACTTAGCTATAATCGAGAAATGTCTGAGTTGAAAGCTGGTACTCAACTATTTAGGATACCCGCTGGGTCACAGGTCTGGTGTTATTGTTAGATGGTGTTAGTTAGTCTCTTCAGTCTAATGTTCCCCAGCTTCTCCTTCTTCTCCATCTCACAGGGACTCTAAGCCTAAAGCTGATCCCAACTGGAATAACTGCCATCTTATGCCAGGTCCAGCTCTGGTCTTTCCTTGAGATGGGCACCCAGATGGCTCAGGAAGGAGGGAGCTTGGCTGGTACTTTATAGTGGAAGTCTTAGACATTATCAAGACATTGAGGTTAGTATATACTGGTTTTTCCAGCTTGGTTCAGTTTGGTTTTGCTTTGAAATGCTTTGTACAAATGAAATGTTCCAAATTGAAAACCAGTTAAAGTGGAGGCACCCTGCAGATAAGGAAAGGGCAACATGGAGGCCTGTCTTTTCAGAGGAACCCTCACATACACATGATCTCTTTACTCATGAGGGTGACCATGCAGGTAGAGACTGAAGGACCATGGTACCCATCACAGTTGGAAGCAATGCATGGTAGAAAGTGCAGGGGCTTTGAAGCCCTCATTTCAAGATCTTTCAAATTCCTTTATTAGCCCTCATTTACACTAGATTTAGATCTCATCTCTGCTTATGAAACATGAGATCTGAGGAAGAAAGAAAATAGCCTATGATAGGAACTTGAAGAACTGTAATAGCTTCCAAAAGCATATGACTCACAGAAGATTAAAAAAACACTGCATGCATGCACACACACACATACACATACACACACACACACACACACACACACACACACACACAGGCATACATATACAATGTTGTAATATAATTAGTCTGGGAGTTCTTTTGTGAATTGTTCTTCTTATGGCTTGAAAAGGTGATGTTTTAGTGTTAAAGTGAATGAGAAAGGTGTATCTTTGGCATAAAACCACAGAAACTGGAAAATATACATCCTCTGTCTTCTTTTAATATTTCCTGTATATACAGAAATGTGTGATACAGACTGGAAGAAGTGTGACGTGGGACTGGAGAGACGGTTCAGTAAGTAAAGTAGGTACTACACACATGTGAGAGTATGAGTTTAGGTTCCAGTATCTACCTAGAATTTAGTGCACATAAACACATATGCAAACATTCAAATACACACAGTCCCAAGCTCTTGCCAGTGTGAGCAGTCCTGACTTGGTTTTGATCAGAGCAAGATGAATTCCAGCAGCTTCACAGAGGGGCTAGGTTTTGTCTAAGACTCGGAATCTCTCCAAGCCCGGGTTTGACCTAGAGATTCATTATCAGGCTCTGCCTTGATACTCTCAGTCTATGCCCTGACAAGACTGGAGGAGCTCTCCTGCTGTACCACAAGTGTCCCACACCCTAAACCTAATCTCCAGAGAGAAATTTGAAGATGACAATGGAATGATTTTAAAGTGACACTTTTCCTCAGGGGCTCAGGTGGAAGCTTTCCTAGCTGGTGTGTTGAAAGGTATAGATAAAACAGGCCCAGGGGGGGAAACAAACGTTCCCATAACTTCTGGATATGCAGTGGGGCCAGGATTATTATCTCTTAAAGAAGAAAGGCTCAGTCATGGCTCATACAAAAGAGCCAACCCTAGTCCAAGTACCCAGGTGCTAACCTGTGTCTCCTGGCTGGCGGCAGTGTGTAAGAATGGATCTGGGAGGCATTGTGACCAAGAATACTCACATAATATTCTCAACTACCAAACGTACAAAGAAACAAACATTTAGTTTTCTAACCATTCAGGTGTGTGAGGACTATTTATCTGAATGGGTCTTTCTTGAGGTTTCCCATAAAATTGTGGTCACTGTAAGTCAATGATACAACTACTAATTGGTTGAGGCCAAGGTATCCAAGTTCACTGAAATATCCATTGTTGGGAGGCCCAGTTTCTCCAGTTGTGGCTGTCATCATTAGGTTAATATGGCACAGCAGCAAGTTCTTGCTCAGAGTACTTCATTTGAGGGAGGCAGAGGGGAATACTTAAGGTGGAAGGAAGCCCCACTGTCTTCTAAGCCTAGTGTTAGAATCCACATATGATTCTACCTCATTATGTTGGTCCTGCCAAGCCAAGCACATTGTAGATGGAGACTTTGGGGAAGAGACCAAAGGAGGAATCACTGAAGTGTCATCACAGAGGCAGGACCACAGGATGACACAATCTTCTGTCCTTTTACCCTGAAACAGTGAACCAGACAGAAGACCTTCCAACATGGATATTCCAGAGTTGAGAGACTTCTGTGTTCTACCTTCTGAGGCTTGTGAGACAGCTCAGTCACTGAAGTCCTTGCTTGTCAATCATGATGACACAGGTTTGATACCCATGTTTAAAAAGGAAAAGCCCACACAGAGAAACCCTATCTTGGGAAAAACAAAACAACATTTAAAGAAAGAACATATAAAAGAAGGAGAAGAAAAAAACCTGGACATAATAACACATACTTGTGTCGAAATTCTAGGGAGGAAGAAAGCGGCGGTCCCTGGGGCTCACTTGCCAGCCAGCCTAGCATACTTGGAGCACTGAGAGACCATGTCTAAAACAATATGCATCACATTCTAGGCTGTCCCCATGGCCTCTACATGGATACACACCTGTAAACACTTGAACACACATATGTACATGTCTACACACACACACACACACACACACACACACACAGAGAGAGAGAGAGAGAGAGAGAGAGAGAGAGAGAAACATTCTATTTTCTTTAATCTAAGAAAACGAGGGGTAAAGAGTACTTTAAATGAAGTCCAGTGAAAAGCTGGCTGTCACTTCCTTGCTTGTGTCAGGCAGTGTTTATGTAGCTTACCCCTCAGGCTCCAGGCATCTTGGAAGGTTCCTGCTTCATTAGCACAGTCCCAACATGTAGAAAGTGGGTATAGATACTGTGAGAATAGAGATTCTCCATAGGCAGTTACTGATGAAACTTTCTAATTAAGTCTTTAAAACAACTTATGCAAAGTTAAGAGTTATCATCACTGAAGATGAGGACCACAAGACTGCAGTGGCTTGTTCAAATACTTAATGATAACAGGTGGTCCAGCAGGTTTGAGATACAGCTCTCTCTAGTTCCAAAGTCTGTGTTGTTCTTGTCCATCAGCACCCTAGCTATACACAAAAGAAACTGAGATTTTTCTCCAAGACCTAGCAGTTTATAAATACTTTAAAGTAAGCCATAGTCCTGTAACTTGTTTTGAAGTATCTAAAAATAAGATAATAGAAATAATAATAATAATAATAACAATAGAATAACTAAATATAAGAAAGGTCATACATCCCCAAGCACATGCAAGCACACATGCCCACACATATTTTCAGAATGCTTACTCTGCATGAAAGATTTATGTGAACAGATAACTTGGTTAATATTCAACAGTTTCAAGTTTTTCCCAGTCCTCTGCCTGCAAATGACTGCTTTGATTTGGGTCACTGAACTGTTTCCCAGGACTGATATTTGGAGACGAATTCTTCAGTCACCAGAAGAGACAAGCAACAGAGATTAGAATCAAGAGAGATGAGAGGAAAACAGACAAGCTAGGACTGGCAGGATCAATTTTAGGAGAGAAAAGAGGGCTGTACAAGTTCAAAAGCACCCTCTACAATTATAAGAGGGGATGGAGAGAAGACCAAAGCATTTTTAAAGTCGTTGTGGATGTTGACCCTTTGAGAGTGGGGTAGCTGAAACACCACTTGAAAGCTTTTTGTGGAGCTGAGGGTCCTGAGTATTTGCTGTACAAGAGCTAAACTTGAATCCTAAGCACCAACATAAAAAAAGACATGTCTGCAAGCCCCCTGTAACCCCAGCACTGGGGTTTGTGGGATGGTAGAAACAGAAAGATTCTGAGTTCATAGGACAGCTATCCGAGCTGAAATGGAAACTTCTTTTTCAGTGACGTAATAAGACTGAAAGTAATTGAAGACACTGCACACACTACTTATACTCCTACACATAAACAGACATATATATACATATATAAACATACATATTCAAACTCATACACACACATATACATACATACACATATATACATATATAAACATACATATACAAACTCATACACACACACATATACATACATACACACGTACACACTCAAATTACTTTCAAGTCACCTCTGGGGTTCTGGATAAACTTCTTTAATAATATACTGACCCTGGGCCACATAGAATATAGTTTAGAGAGTCACACATGAAAACTTCATAGAAGAATGTCATAGAAGATAATGCAAACACTGTACTAAGAAGGGACATCGAAGTTCACTTTGTGTGGTCCAGAGAAAAATCTACAAAAGACGTTCTTTCAGTTTCCAATGAGTGCATTTATTAAGCATTTGACAGGCAGGTCACAGAACAAATAACAAGATAGATAACAAAGCATCATCAAATTAGGCCCTTACCACACTCAGCAGAGGCTGACTGAGAGAGCAAACAAAAGTAACCCCATCACATTGGTGCCTACAACATCCAACACAGATCAACCAGAGGAATCTTCCTGAGTCAGTCATCTGGAGCTCCAGTGGAGATTCCCTCTGCAGGTACTTTTGTACCCTGCTATGAATAAGCAATGACTGTTGGAACTAATTTGCCTTCTAGATCTTCGTGAGAGCGCAATGCTTTCACACTATCTATTTTTCTTTTCTCCTTTCTCCTTGTCACAGGACCAGGATTTTGTCCAGACACAGGACAGACAGTGTTGGAGGACCTTTGATATAAACACACTTGAATCTGACACAGGGAGACTCATAACATATAGCAATTTACCAACATAATGTACGTTATACAGGTAAGAAGAAACAGAATGTTAGTAAAATGAACATATCCTGCAAACAGGTGATGCTTAATAATCTCTGTCCCAGAAAATGTTTGTAGTTCCCAATTATTATTACAGTCTCAGGATACTTGGCGGTGGGTATGTTTTGGCTTATGTAGCAGTCTGGATATCCCACATCCTTAGATCATCCACACCCCTGATGTGAAAAGCTGAGACAAGATGCAGATGATATGGAGGAACCTGATGGCTATGACTTTGAACACTAATATTGAAAATTGCTCATACAATTCAAAGCAATTACAGGCTCTTTAAAATCCCCGTAAAATTTTCAACAACACTATAGGAAAAACAGGAAAGGCTTTTTGTAAAATTCATGTGGTATCACAAAGGAGTCTAACTAGGCAATCATAAACAAAATGAACAAATCCAAGGACATCAGATTATAGAACTTCAAAATACACTGCAAAAATGTAAAACAAAATCACATTGCAGTGACAATTAAAAATAGAGGCACGGAAAGAGGAACATAAAGATAACTGAGACAGAATTAACTGGAGTTCAGCAAAGATGGTAAGGACACATGAGAGTCTGTTCAATAATGATACTGGGGAAATGGAATATCCATACACACAAGAGTCTGGTTGGGCTCCCACTATGGCACACCATGTGCAAAATTAGCTCAAGAAAGATCGGAGATGCAAACATAAGGCCAGAACTACGAAACTACTCAGAAGAAAGAAGGAGTCTCTATAACAGTGATCTGAGAAATGATTTCCTCAAAGAACCTCAAGGCACAGGTAGCAAAAGCAAAATATGCAGAGAGAATTATTTCACACCGAAAAAAGCTCTCCACAACAAAAGAAACAGTGATCAGAATAGAAAGACAATGTATAGAATGAAACTATTTGAATATGATGTACCTGATAAAGGGTTACTAACAGCATATGTAAGGGACTCAAACAGCTCAACTGAAAAACAAATGATGATTTTTAAAGTGAGCAAAGGAACAGGATACTTTGGTGTTTTCAAGAGAAGATATACAATGACATTCACCTATAAGCCCCATGATAATCAGGGAAATACAGAATAAACAGAGACTTCACCTCACCCCTTCCCGAATGGCTATTATCAAAAGGATGGGTGGTAGCAAGTATTGGCAAGGTCATAAAGAATAAGGAGCCCTTGTAGATATGAATATAAATTAGTAATGCTGTCATGGAAACCAGTATAGAGGTTGCCCAAAAAAATTAAACATAGGACTTGATGTGATCCAGCAATTCAACTGCAAGATATACATCTGAAGAATGTGAAATCAGAGCATCAAAAATTATTCCTACCTCCATATGTACTGCAGCATTATTAACAAGAATCAAGATTTAGTGTTCACATATGAGTGAGTAAATTTTTTACATGTGATATGTATATATGTGTGTGTATGTATATATATACATACATATATATACACATATACATATACATCATATACATATACACATACACATACACACACACACACACATATATATATGTATATATATGTATATATATATATATATATATATATATATATATATATATATATATTTCTGCCCCTTAAAAATGTCTGTGGCATTTTTAGTAAATGGGCTTTATAGTAAGTTAAGTGAGTCAGACACAGAAAGGCAAGTCCACATCATCACATTCAGTTGTGAAATCTAAAGAATCGAACTCTTGAAAACAGAGAGGTTACCAGAGGCTGAGAAGAGGGATGGAGTTCAACCTCCATAGTATATTGTAAAAAAAAGAAATATGGTAGCATTGAAACATAATAATAATTTATAAATTGATAATAATAATAATGTATAACTTTGGTCTCTGATTTCTTTCAGAGACATTGGTTTTTAAAAAACTAATCTGGGGAATAAGAGACTATGGAGTTCTCAGCCTTAAACAGGCTCTCTAGTCCTCCCTCTCATTCCAAGGCTCAGGGATCACTGTAGAAGAAGGAGCAGAAATATTTCGAGAGTCAGAGATAGTGGATTGCTGTAGTAAAACAGAGTGATCCAGACACAGAAGTCTGGTTGCACACATAAATTCATACCTACTGGGACAGCATGTGTGCACAAGACCTGCACAAGATCAAGTCTGACAAAACCCCTGCAAGGAGGCGAGACACAATCAGAAAACTATTGACAATGGTAGTTGCTGGGAAAGGTAGAGTCCATTTTTTTTTTTCAGGAATGTGGCCCCTGAGAGGCTGCCCACATTGTGCCCATATAGGCAGCACTATGTAGATCCAGTAAGTTTAGAAAAAGACCACATAAAGCTAGAAGAGAAGAGTGATTAGGGGATAGAGGAGAAACTGGAAAGAGGATATTGAGGGTGGATTTGATCAAAATGCTATAGATAAATGTAGAAAATTCTCAGACAAAAAAAGGAAATCGGTTTAAATAATCTGAGAAGGTGCTTGGGAGACAGCTCAGTCAGCAAAGTACCTGCTGTGTAAGCATGAGAGCTTAGATTTATTCCTCTCCCAAACACAACATAAACTGTTGAACACAGTAGCTACTGAAGCACAGAAGAAGCAGACGCAGGAGGATGCCTGGAACTCACTTCTCAGCCAATCTAGTGGGCTCAGCAAGCTCTTGTTCAGTGAGAGATCCTGTTTCAAAAAATATGAAGATAGCCAACAATAACATCTGGCCTCCACATGTACATGCATGTTGTGTGTGCACACACAGAGAGACAATCATTGTCTTCTTCTTCTTTCTCTTCCTCTTCCTCTTCCTCTTCCTCTTCCTCATCCTCATCCTCATCCTCATCCTCATCATCTGAGGAGGAGAGGGAAGAGGATCCAAGAAGGCTGGATAGTGGTGCTCAGTAGTCATCTCTGCTACAAAAAGGAAACAGGGGTCACAGAGGAACAATTGTATTTAAAGGAGAGCTCTAGATGTCAATCAAGAAGTGGCAGGTATGCCAGATGTCCTAAGAAGTCTGGCATGCACTCTAGAGAAAGGAATAGAGTTCACACACCAGGAAAAGTTGAGAAGGAAATCCCCATCAGCTCCCACCATCACCAGGTACCAGGTGTCTTAACTGCAGACACATTCCAATGCCTTCTCAAGCTATAAGCCTATGGAAGTGTGAAGGGCTATCTGAAGTCCAAGCAACTGCTCTACTCCAGAGAAATAATTCAAGGATCTGTAGTCTTAACTGCAGACAAGGTTTCCAGCTTTTACAGGCTTTGTTCCCTGTAGAAGTTTGACTATCCAGGGTCCATGCAACTGCTCTACTCCAGAGAATTCAAGTTGAGTATCTCTTGAGCATCTTCTTCAGAAGAAGAAGCTGAGATGGTGAGACACATGAAGTCCAAGTCCTTGAGAGGCTAAAAGAGAAAGTTTTCTAGTCTAAATTTAGCTTAGATCATAGAGCAAGTTAAAGTCCAAATAGGCATATGCAGTGAAATTCTTCAGGAAGAAATTAAAGACAGACACGACAGAGGAGTGGGAGGTAAGGGAAGAAAAGAGAGAAGAAGAGATGGGAGGAAAAAGAAGAGGAAGGAGGGCATCCCAAAAAAAGCATCCAAGAAACCCCAATGTAAAGGAAATCTACAGAATGCCTGGGGAAAAATTCAAAATAACTATTCTAGAGAAACCCAATGGTCTACAAAAAAATTCAGACATAAAATTCAATGATATGCATGGGGTGGGAGAAGACCCAAATGAGAAATTTTAAAGAATACACAGAAGTAATTTAAAAAAAATGCAGATGCTGGGTCTAAATACCTCAAAAATCTAAATAAATACTGTAATTGAGAGCTTCAGTAAGCTAGATCTAACAAGAAAAAGAGGTTCAGAAATTGAACAAAGATCTTTTGAAATAATCCAATCAGAGAAGAAAAGTAAAAAATTAAGGAAAGAAAAAAGGCAGTCTTCAAGCCTCCTGGAACACCATTGGATAAACAACTATCTGCATGCTAGAAATTTGAGAAGAGAGGAGGAATGTAATTGAAAATCTGTACAACAAAATAATAGCTGAATCTCGACTTTTAAAAGAGATTTGGGGTTATATATTCATAAAATCCAAAGGACCCACAGACTCAACCATATTTCCAAATACCAGACTTTTAAAAAGAATTGCTAAAACAGCAAGACAAAAGCATCAGATCCCATGAAAGAAAATCTCCTCTAGACAGCAGAAGATGCATTTGCTGACATCGCACAACAAGAGGAGGCAAAAGTCGTCTATCTAAAAATCTTGGAAGGAAAACAACTGTCAGCTAAGGCTTAAGCAAAGGAGAAATCAAATCTTTCCCAAATAAGCAAGAACTGAAGAAATATATCACCTGCAGAGAGATCGTACAATAAATATTTAAAGAGGTTCATGTTCGATCAGAAGGATGGCACCTACCCTCGTGAAAGCACACAAAAGAATAAAACACACTAGCAAAATGAACCTGTAAGTAGGAAAAAAATGAAAGCTTACCACTCCAGAACACTGCCAAATGAGGAAAGCAAAGACTCAAAGGAGAGAGGAATACATTTTAAGATGTTCATTTGTTAACAGAATGGCAATAGTTAGGTTCTTATCTACCAATAATAATATTGGGTGTAAATGGTTAAATTCTTCAGTCAAATGTACAGATGCTCTAATGACTGTCTTTTAAGAACATTATTCAGAGCCTCAGCACATTTACATGGTGCCATCAGAAGTTACTAGAATCAAGAGACCAAAACAAAAAGGAAAATCAGAAATACAGAAACATCAGTAAAAGATTCTGACAAGGACTTTAAAATAATTTTTAAAAAGGCATAGAAAAAATGAAAAAAATAAATGAAAAGATAATTTTGTCACAAAGATGGAGTCTGACAATAGTTTTTTACACTTTTGGGCAATTTGTATCTTTTTAGAGATAGCTGTTTAGATTATGTCTAGTTTTTGTTGTTTGATTTTTTTTGTTTTTTATTGGACTGACATTTTTGCTGTTAATATTTGGGGGTTCCTAATGCAACCTGCATATCATTACTTCCTTATCAGATAAATAATTCTCCCCAACTTCCACTGTGTCCTTCATTGTGATGTGCAAGCCTCTGAATTCAAAACAACCCCCTTTGTTTTTGCATTTACTGCCCTTGCTTTTGGGGTTTTACCCAGTTCTTTCCTCACCTATGGCAATCCCTTGATCTGTTGCCTTGTGCTTCAACACACTGACTTTATTGTTTTGGATCTTATTTAGAATTTGGACCAATTTTGAGTTCTTTTCTGTATGTGGTGACTACTAGGGTTCTAGTTTCAGTTGCCTGCAGACATAAACCCCAGTTTATAAACAGCACTTTCTAAAAGGGCTTCCCTTCTGTCATGCATGATCTTTGTGACTTTCTCCACTGGCTACTGGGTCCACTGGCTAACATGTGGGATGCCTCACTGTCAGTTACCACTCAGGGAAGCCCCAGAAGCACATACAACAAAAGCTGTTGTCTTTGCTCTTGGCTGCCAACCATATCTAGATGGCAAGACCCTATTGCTGAAGACACTTTGGTGACAGGACATTGAGAAATCAAGCTAGAACTGGCCTAAGATTTTCTTCCCTGCTAGCTAGACTTCATAGTACCAGAAAGAGCTTTGAGGACCCTTTGGAAGAAAAGACATCAATGACCTTACTCAGTAGAGACCCCTGAATGCCGCCAAACCCAACTACAGGCACGATGTACAATAATGGCATGATATCTATGAGGCAACTAACCATTTCCTTTGTATTTGAGGTGGTTTCACAGTAGACAACACATATATGGTGCTATAAACCTGGTCAAAAGCCCATGGCTGGTAGAGTGCGTGGGGTTGGGTGGGTGGTCATGGATCCGGGACTCTGGGGTCTATAGGAAATTTACTCCTGTTGTTCTGCTAAACTGACGGGTTGTCAGAGTGCTTTCTAAGTATTTATAGCTATAATTATAGGTTAGTGCTGCTCTCAGCCTTATTCAGAGAAGCTTTTTAATACACTGGACAGCAGCTAACATAGCAATTCACAACTGTCAAAGTGCTGAGAATAAATGATCATTGAGTGTTCAGCAGTAAGTGGGACAGCAGTATCAACACCAAGGTTCAGGGACATTTGAAGACAAGGGGATAAAAACAATGTAAGAGCTGGGAGATGGCAAAGAATGTTACTGAAATAAGGTCCCCTAGATGTGGCAGGGCCATTGTGCTTGGATCTCACTGCAGATCTGCTGACCTGCCCCAGATCAAACCAAGATCACTCAGCATTCCAGCAGGCAGCACTACCAGGACCCAGTGGTTTACCAAAAACAAACAGAAAAGAAGGTGGCATGGAGATGTGAAAGGATGAGGGAGGGGAGTGCTCAAAGGAGGGAGGGGGAGGAGAGGATGGGATCCAGACACACTGTGCACAACTAAAAAAGTATCAAAGAGTAAACAAGACAGTTTTAAGTGACTGTAAATAAATGGGTTTGTTTCTGGGTTCTGGGTTCTGGGTTCTGGGTTCTGGGTTCTGGGTTCTGGGTTCTGG
>JANHMN010000002.1:168592220-168618588 GCA_030674055.1 Rhabdomys pumilio
TGTGTGTGTGTGTGTGTGTGTGTGTGTGTGTGTGTGTGTGTGTGTGTATCTGTGTATGTGTCTGTGTGTGTGTGTGTATCTATGTGCATTTCTCTGTATCTGTGTGTCTGTGTTTGTATATGTTCAAAGACACTTCAAGTGTTGTGAAGACCATTTTGATCTCACCCCAAACCCCATAATCAACAGCTAGCCAATTTTAATACATAATAGTCCCTAAGCACAAGTCAGTCCTCTACAGATATTAAGCAAGACATGTGTCTTCCTGTGATATTATAGCAGAGCTTCATAGCCTAGGGTTCTCTGGTGAGGTCTTCACCAGCATTCCAGATGCATTGACAATGTGAGCACAGGGAGGGGGTCAAAGCTTGCATCTGAAGGAAGAAGTTACAATTCTATTTCCAGTTAAAGTGATCAAGGGGGCTGGAGATAAGGCTCCGTGTTAGAGCACGTGTACAAGGCTTGATCCCCAGCACCACAAAAGCTAAAATGTTCGATAACATAAAATAAAATAGTTAAGAAAACCACTCCTAGTTACTGAGTTCTTGCCATGGGCCAGGCACCATACTGAACATTTTACATAGTTTATCTTAATGTCATTCATACAATAATGATATGAAGTAGGTATTATTATATAATTCATACAAAGATACTATGAGGTTAGTACTACTATAATTCAGTTCGTATCTATTGAGGATTCAAAAAAAACAGCCTGGAAGTAGAGCCAGGCTGAAAATATCAATGGTCGGATCCCAGAAGCTCATAATTCTTTGCTAAAGGGAAGCAATTTGCTCACACAACACACTTCTCCAATGCCTTCTG
Source organism: Rhabdomys pumilio (assembly GCA_030674055.1). Classification (NCBI taxonomy): domain Eukaryota; kingdom Metazoa; phylum Chordata; class Mammalia; order Rodentia; family Muridae; genus Rhabdomys; species Rhabdomys pumilio. The sequence goes on from JANHMN010000002.1 coordinate 168,593,040, forward strand.
AAGGGTCCATCCACTTTCACAGTGTCTTCATCAACAGAAAACAAAACAATCATTCCCATGTCCTAGCTCTGCACTTCCCGGTGTGTGGTGCTGATGGGGGCCCCTCCATCTATCACATCCCCAAGCGCCTCACACTTCCACGGGAAGAGGGATTAAGCAAAAGAGGAAACTCCCCATTCTGAGTAAGAATTTTTCTCCTGGCATGGATGCCAGCAGGGCCCGGCCCTACGTAGCTTTCTCTGAAATTCAGAAGGACCGATACAGGGAACTGGAAAGAACACCTCTTGGCCCCCTGCAGTTCACAGGGCAAGGTTGCAACACCCCACCAGGACATGATGACATTAAAACAGGTCTGGCACCCACCCCGGTTTCCCAGTGATACATCACCGTGACAGGGCCACGTTGTTCTGGAGACAAAGAATGGCATTTACCCAGCAGGCCACAAGCAAAGCTCATTTTCCAATGAGATCCAGGAGGGAACTGGGCCATAATTTCAGAGCCAGGGATGGCTTCAGAAAAACACACATTTTCTGGCACTGACCTCAGTCAGTGCATGAGGGCCCCAATGTGACAGAGAATCCATCACTTTGGGATTATGGTATCATTAAGAATTGGATGAAATCCTAAATGTTCTCCCCCAGAAAATGCAAGTGTGTTACACTAATGGAATTTGGTCAATCATTTCAGGGATTTCTGGCTCATTCAGGGGAGTTCACAGACTCTAGATTAAAAGATTAGGGCAATTCTATAGACACTCGTACACACACATGCACACACACACACACACATATTCCTGTCATCACATGGTAAAATAAGTTATCCTGGGCAAAAAGATGAATGTTTCTTTCAGACACTCTTCTCTTGCCAATAGGCAGAGGAAGCCACAAAAACCCTCCCAGCCTTAGCTCTAAAGCCTTTTGATCTATGAACTTATTTAATACAACAGCCTCTCTCCTGCCCCCTTGTCCTCCCCACTGCCACAAAATAAAAGCTACTTTTGAAGTAGCCATGTGGTCAAGTGATTCATTTTTATAAAATAGTGGTTAGCTCTACAGAAGTTGTCCAGCCTAGCTTTCTCTTGTTTCCTTCCCAGACTCTTGGGGTGAAGGTGTCCGTAGGTCCAGGTGGAAGCTGTAACATGCCCCAAGTTTGCAGTGTAAGTGGGAGCCTATGCCTTTAGCCTAGCTACTTCGCAAGAGAGCAGAGATTAGACGGATTTGCATATGAGTCAGCTGTGAGCCATTTCTTTACGGGATATACAAATTTCGGTGTTCTAATAGACTGTGCCACCCTAGCTGGAGGCTCAACAAGTCAGAAGATAAACACATCAAGCCTGAGTTGGCGTGACTGGCTTCGGGACTATTGAGCAGATCATAATAGTGGTGGCAGCCATTTTATGGAATGGGCAGATAAAAAAAAAATCAAAACAAAGCTAGCTTCCCCACTGGCACTATCAAGGAGACCATCAGCTGACATGAAGCCTCACCTTAGCTCAGCTTCAACTTGCATGAAAACATAGAAAGGTGTTTAACTACACCCTATTTTACAGGAACTTGAAATGGCAAAACTAGGACAGATGGAAAAGGTCTTTGGGGGCATTCTGGCCCCATCCAGTAGAGATTAAACTATTCTGAAAGGAACTGACTCCTGTGTGGTTGCAATTAATATCCTACCAGACCTAAAATTCCAAAGAATCTACCAACTATAGAGTTGTTCTTTAAAAAAATAAATAAAAAATAAAAAATAAAAACTAATTCTGATAGAGGACTTGGATTATCTGTCTCATTTTCTAGCCTCTTACCAAGGCAGGTGAAAATGAGCAGGAAGCAGGGAAGCAGATTCATAAGTTTCATTTTAAAGACCATCTAAAGCCATAATAGATGGATCCAGACGGCAGTGACTCCCTGCTGTTACAGCATGCAGGCATAAACTGTTGCTTTGAGCCCCTGATCTTCTGAGATCCTAGAAGATGTAAGGCACTGAAAGGGGAAGGCAGACTTGGATATGAGGTGACAAGGCCGTGACTTCCTAGGAGTCTGGGGAACTTAAAAACCCTGGAGGCTCTCAAAGCAGTTGGTTCAACTTTATCATTAGTTAACATCTTTTGCCACATGTTAAAGACCCAACAGGAAAGACAGGGAAGGTGACAACTTGGAGTGGAAACTAGAGGGTGACTTGGGTACTTTCCTCAGCCCTGAAGCTGCTAGTCTTCTCTAGGTAGGTGGCAACAGTTGCCACAGAAAATTATACAGATGAACTGCTCTTCCATAGTGGCAGATACGGCCTTCCTTCCCGATTTACACAAAACACTTCAAGGGATACACACTAAGGGCTACTTGGGGGTTGGGAGGGGACTGCTTCAAATCTCAACCACAATTCCAGGTGTGCTTAAACTCGCTCCCAGTTCTCACACTCAAGGAACCTGACCTGCAGAAAACTTCAAACTAAAAGCAATAATTAGTTCGGCTCACACAATACATTCAACTAAAGCAAAAGAAGATGGAGAGTTATTAAGTCCACGCTTTCTCCCACACAGACACTGCTAATGTCCAGTTCTGTCATCACCTCCAAGGTCAACTCCTACAGAATACTTCTATTATAAATGAAATCTCAGCTTCACAAACCCAAAAAGGTCTAGAAATAGCCAGGACCAGGAAACACACAGAATCTTTTGTTCAGCTAACTCTTATAGCACACATGTAAACTGTCTGAAAGTCCTCTCCCAGACCCAATCCCAATGTGCCAACCTTGCTGTAACCTTTGACAAAGCATCATGGCCAACCCCTAGTTGTATCCAGTCACGAGTAATATGCCCAATGCTAATATCGTTGACACAGGGCAGATGCTCTGATTACAGAGTACTGATGAGCCAACAAGATTAAGCTTCAAGTGTGTGGAGGAGGGGCTGTAAGTGCAGGGCTGCTGTCCAAACTTCCAAATTACTGTATCTGTAGACCACGCCCATAGGTCAGAAAGTGTTTTGAGTTCTCTAATGCCAAACATAGTTCAAATGTATGTTTGGGATGCAATTGAAAATTAAACCTAGCCTTCTCCCCAATTTAAGTACAAATAAATTTACCAGGTTTATCTCCAAAGCAATTTTTTGTTCCAAATAGAAGAAACCACAAGGAGCGTTCATCGTCTCACGAGACTAGTGAAGCAGAGTGATACAGGAGAACACTTCTGTGGAACGTAAGCTGACAATCTTTAGTGTATAGCTGGCTGGGAAGAATGAGCATTCTGGGAAGAATGCTCATGCAGATGGCAACTCAGTTCATTCCCTGGCTCTTTAATGAGAAAGGCTCCAGTGAGGTAGAGATGTGTGTGGTGCTAAGTTTTATTGATAATTAGTAAGCACAGGTGGAAGGCAAGCCCAGCCCATGTCTGGACAGCTTACCAACTGGAAGGTGACTGGAGGTTGTCATGGAGATCTGAGCCCTGCAGAAAGTTTTGCTGTCCAACAGATCTGTGGGAAACAGAAAGGGAAGGGGCATTGAGAGACCCTCGTGATGACACAGGACTGAGGCAGAGTGTAAAAGGCCCTTTAGAGTCAGGGAGGTAGTTACCTACTGTGCTACCATAGCTGGGATCATAGAGATAATTTTCTTCTTTCCATGTGTTCATGATGGAAGAATCTACAAGGGATAGAGAATGGGGACCATCAACAATTATTATCCCTGGGTAGAAGAATTCTCATTTTAAGAGGCAGCTCATCCAAGAGGTATGGGGAAAGGAAGGGCAGCCAAGAGGAGGAGTAAAACAGACTCAGCTTCGATTATCTGCTACTTTGTAACAATGTCAGCCTTTTTTTTTTCCTCCCAGCATCAGGAGAATAACTTTGTTAATGTCTTAACCACGTGACCTGCACTCATTACATTTTAGGCTGTAGAATCCTATCCTAGACCAATTCTCTTTTTTTCTAGAAATTGTTCCAGCCTGACTGTCCTTACTTGACATCCTGCCAGATAATCAACAGGATAATTTTAGTCTGGAGTGGAAGGAAAGCTTTGTTGGAGATGAATAAATATGTAATAATGAGTTAATGAACATTCTTCTTTCTTAGAAAATTGATGTCTTTCTTTCAGAAAAGGAAAAAAACTGGCCAATTTTCACACAATTCCTTCACTGCTGAAATTCAGAAGAGTAGTTCCCCTTAAGTTACCTAACAACCACTGCCATCTAGACTTTCTCCAAGTAGCTTAAGGGGTAATACCCAATTCTCAAACTTCAGGAGAAGGGGAAAATGTTACTAAATCACACAAATAGCTTTTATGGATGGACCTTTGCTTCATCTCTGGGAGAAGTTGAAATCACCCCCTCACTCCCTTGTTCTTTCTCCTGTATGCCATGTCTCAAGAGTTAGTTCAAGTGAGACACACACTTCTGCCTTTGGGACAGAAGGAAACTCCCTTCTACCTATCCCAAGTAAGCCCAACTCCCACACAATCATCAGATCCAGGCCAGCTTCCAATATAAGCATTCTCCTTTCAAACTGGCCAAGAGCTTGATGCCCCCACCTTCTTCCTGGCATCAAGTTCTTGGCCCCCACTCTGCGCTGCTTTGGTTTCCTGATACCCAGGTTCCACATGTGAGGACCAGGTTGGCAAGCTACAGGCTGAGTTCTGTCTTGCTTTTAATAGCATAAATGGTATAACACCTGACTCACTGGCTAAGTCCTCCTGTTTATGACATGGGGATTTAGCTGGTATTTAAACTCACAGATAAGTATTTGGACACTCCAAGCCCAATGTTTTGGGGTTACACCCTCTGTCCTTGTTGGGTCACCTTGTACATCTGTTGTCTCTAAAAACAACATCCAGAGAGGTTTGGGGTGGTGGTTCCTCTGAGTCTATTCTCCCCATTTCCCAGGGTGGACCTTCTCCACCCTGGAGCTCAACTTTTCCAAACCAGCAACACAAGAATGTCCAGACAGTCAAGGAGGATTATCAACTTCTTTGGGGCCTCTCCAATATCACCTTGGCCCTTGCAGTGGGCTATATGTAAGGCCAAGGCCATTCTCTAAGCCAAATTGTAATCTGTCTCCAGAACTTGGGCAGGCCTACAAAACACAGAGCACCCAAGTTGAAGGACGGCCTAGGAAGGCCTAATTAACATGTTTAGCAGCTATTTTTTCCTTAATTATGGTAAACTAAGGTCCTTATAAAAGATTAAATAACTGCATGGGCTAATTTTGGTGCCAAGTGACTCAAAATTCACCCCTAGGTCAAATTCTGTCCTTGGCAACTGGCACACAACTCTCAGGGAAACCTGCGGCAAAGTTTGTCAGCCCACATGAATCTATCTGACATGGTAGTAGGAAGTGACCCAGGAGCAATGCTAACTACCTGCATGTTATGTTTGTTTGTTTGTTTGTTTGTTTTTTGTTTCATTTTGTTTGGGGGGTTGTGCCCATGAAGTTTGGAGCACAGAGGAAAGGAACCAAAAATAAATGTAGACATTATGAAACTATAGACTTTGCTCAGAGCCCAGGACAGGCTCTTTCAAATAGAACTAGCCTCAAGATGGGGATTGGCCTCTATAACCACCTTTAAACGTCCCTGTGGAAACTCACTAGGGCCCAGGCACTACGCTGCCTACAACATCAAGACAGCAACAGTTCTCTCCTTGTGAAGTTCACTCCCGTGGAGTTAGAAGGACAAAGACCCATCTTCTCTCCCCTTGCTCTTCTGACCTCAGACTCACTCTTTTTGGGGAGAAAGCCCACCTTAGAGTCTGTGTTTACCTGGCTACTGGTCTTGGATTTGGATTGGTGATATGACTTACAGAAGTACACAAAGTACTGCTGGCAGCAAGACAGCTCACCACACATATTAGGTGGAATTGGTGGTCCCAAGAGCAGGGAAGAGGTTTCCAATGGGCAGAGTGGCCCATTGGAAGTAGGGAAGTGACCTCCATGGTTCCTCTTCTCCCAGTATCTCCTGCTTTCCCTCCCCCTAACCCTCCCGCAGGGCTCTGCCTGGCTGAGCTGGCTCCCTCAGCCTCTCAGCACTCACCAGTTTGTTCAGTCTTGACAATGACATTGTGTGAAGACTGGAAAAGGTCACTGCTGCATTGACCTGTGAAGGACAGATTGCAAAGTCAAATGGAGTTAAAACCTGACGCTTCAGTAAGAACACAACTGGCTCCTTTGAAGATCTTCAGCCATCTTGCTGCCTTCCTTGTTTGCCTGTGGGAGTCTCCCTCATGAGCCTCAGCACACCAAAGCCTGGGACCATCTCTGGCCTCAGAAAACCAGTAGCCCAGGGCTCCTGCACAAGTGGGGTTTTTTGATGGTAGAAGTGAAGAATGTTATAACAAGAAAGCCTTCTTTTCCAATGCTAGGAGTTGTAAGGCATTCACTAGTCTAGTCTGTCTCCTCTGTAAATTCGGGGGATCGGAGCAGGTTGAGTTCTTACATGAGCTCTCTGGTACTTTCTCACACTAAGACAACATATGAAATGGAAGTGAGGCTGCACAGAAAGGCATTTTAGCTTCTCTAGAGCTTAAGTCTTTGATCTTAAACTCAGTCAGCCCCACTTTTATTAGATTCATCTATAAGATGCACCTGGATAAAAATACCATGGGTGTTCCTTTACCTATGCCTTCAGCACTCACACACATGGTTCCTGCCACGTAGCCTCATCTTTGTTCGCAATTCCTCTTGACTATGATATGTAAAGGCACGTATGTAAATGAGTCTGTTATGATTTTCTTCCCACAGGGATGACCAACAGTTCGTATTTCTGACCTTTAGTTCTCCCATCTTTAAAATGGGTACAGCATTTTTCCCTAAGAATCAATTCACAGTGTAAATATATTCATAACAAATGTAAATTAATAGAATATGTGTAGAAATTCAAACAAGAAGCCCAGACTGGTAAAAATTCCTACCATTTTACACTCACAGTCAAGAACAGCAAGACCGAACAAGTGTAGAAGGTCAAAGATGACCACCACCTCCCAGGCCTCCCTGCCTCAGGTTTCAGTCAGAACAAAGCTTTCCAGGAGTGGACATAATTAGAGATGGTACTTCTAATTCTTCAAGTATATGTCTACTTGATGCAAAGATTCCTGTGGGTTATTTAAATAATAGAGCCTTGTTTTGTTTGGTTGTAAAAAAAAATGAGTAACTACCACCATGAGGTGAGTGAAGAGAATGCCAGAGTACCACTCATCCAAAATGGCATGATAGCCGCCAGTGTCACTGCCACACTCCTTGATGATGGCAGGCTGTCAACGCAGGCAAGAGCTCACATTCACTGAGCCCTAGTTACTTGTCAAACACAGGCTTGGCTGAGACATAAACACACTTTCCAATGGGTCTCTCATACAATGTATGTATGTACACATACATACAACTCTCTGTATGTGTACGTGTATGTGTATGTATATATGAGTGTGTGTTTATGTATGTATGCATACGTGTGTGTGTGTACACTGTCACCATGTACAATTTGCAAGACTGTGAAAGTGAGACCTGAGAAGAGAACCTTGAAGTTTTAGGAACTATTCCAGAAATCACTCCAGAAAGTCTGTGTGTATCCAGCCCATTCATTCTGTTTTCAGAAATATTTTTATTATAGATCTATTTTTAAATATCTATCTTTTTTATGATTTTGTATCATGTATGTCCTCATGTGTGTGCCTCTGTGTGTAGGTATGTACATGTGAGCACAGAAGCCGTGTGGCTCATCATGTGTTGGATCCCCTGAAATTGACATTACAGGAACTTGTAAGTCCCCTAATGTAGGTAGGGGAAACCAACTTAAGTCCTCTGCAAGAGCAGTGCATGCTCTTAACTGCTGAACCGCCTCTCCAGCCCCCGTTCTATACATTTAAAGAAAAGGGGGAGAGGTGGGGCTAGTCTTCTCTACTCCAGAGACACAGATCTAGTTTCACTTGTCTTCTTAAATACACTGGACTCCCATTTTAAGAACCGGGGTCTGGGGTGGGTGTGCTAGTTCATTCCTGTAATTCTAGAACTTAGAAGGCTAATTAAAAAGGGTTTTTGAGTTCATGGGCAGTTTGAGTGACAGAGAGAATTCAAGGCCAGCTATATAACCACAAAGTCCAACCCGAACTCAAGATAACAGGACAAAAGAATTTCTAATTAAAATTTTAAAACTGAGGTCAATATTTTTTCTTTTTAAAAATTATTTTGTTTTTGTAATTGATGATCTTTAACAAGCAAATGAATGGCTGAAAATGAAGCTATTAGGCTCCGTCAGAAAATGAAAAGGAGGACTGGAGAGATGGTTCAGAAGCTAAAGGGTCTTGAAGTTCTTGTAGAGGACCCAGGTTCAGCACCCAGTATCCATATGGTGGTTCACAATCATTCATAACTCCAGTTCTAGGAGATCCAGTACCCTCTTCTGATCTCTTCATGAACACCAGGGACAAATATGGAACAGACACAAACACACAGGCAAACACTTGAATGCCTCAAGTAAAATAAAATTTAAAATGCGTACATACATACACACACATATACATATATACATACATGCATATATATGTATATATATGAGTGTGTATATACATATACATATAAAATCTTGTCTTACTGTGAAAAGTATCCTGTGGATAACTCAGCTAGCTCTGACTCTCTGGAAATAAAGGCAGCCACAAGAAGTTTCATAAATGTTTCTAAGGGATTAGACACATACCATACATACCCTAGGCTTTGTACCACTCCTCTCTCTCTCTCTCTGCTACTTCCCTGTCCCGGGAAATGGTAATTTGGAGATGTTACTTCTGAGAAGGAGCCCAGCCAGCTGTGGAGCCCCTGCTCTTCCCAGGCACTACTCACCGTTCCACTTAAGATGCTGTAGGTTGCTGTAGAGCAGCTGGCCGGCTGAGCCTGCTGCCCTCGTGAACTCCTGCAGACTCATGCTGCACAGGTGTTCTCCGCTGATGTCGAACTCCTGGAAAGGGATGCAGCTAGCATCCAGCTGGTTGGTGTCCAGGAGATGCTGCAGCCATTCCCACACCTGGTATTTGGTCCAGTACTGAGGGTGGATTTCATGCCACTGGCCTCCAAAAAAACCACTGGAAACTGCAAAATAGGACATGACCCTGTGAGTGGCCCCTGCTTGTTCCCGAGTGGTCTCAGATACAAGAGGCATGACTGTGGGTAATGTAATGGAGACCATAACCATTGTCCTCATCCTGAGAGCATCACCACGGGAGCTGAATACAGAACGTGCTCTGGATAGCAAGTCCTAGCGTGTGTGTGTGTTGGGGGGGGGGGGTTACCCAGCTGTAGCAGGGCATTTTCATATTCTTCCTAGTATGATGTCCAACTCTGAATATTAGATAATAAATGATACCTGAAGTACTCTGAGCTCACTCTCTACCCTACCCTCAAAGAAGTACCAATGTGAAAGAGTTGGTTATAGTTTCATCTACTTTCTAGCTGATTGTACTCATGCAGATACATTAACTTTGCCAGAACACCTCATGAATACCAAAAACATCCATTATACAATGCCAAATTTGCATATAACTTACATATTACCCTGTGTCCTCTGTGTTTATTTTCCTGTGCTGTCTGTCCCCAGGCCCCTTTCTATGCTTCCTTTTACTGATACTAAACTCCAGTTCCCCTTCTTTTGAACTCAGAGCCACCGCCATTTCCCTAACTTACTTTGAAACTGAACCTCCAGGAATCAAGCTTGTGATTTCTCTCAACGGCACCTGTCATGCCTTGCTTATCTTTATAGATCTCCGAGTTCTGGCTTGTTCTACTCTGCAAACTGTATGTCCAAGGTCATGGACGCTAATCTTACTCATCTTCATATATCCATAAAAACTCCACTGGGGCCATAGTGGAAGCTCACTACATAATCAATCCAATTCCATTTCAGCTGAAGAGCAAATAATGCAGGGATCTAGATACGCATTGTGAGGTAATTTGGATAAAGATGTGAAGTGCATTCCTGTGGGTAAACTGCTGAGCATGATATATGTTAATGTCCTATGTACATGGCTACCTTGTGCTCACTTAAGAAAACTGTACAGAATTGACCCAAATTCGGTCTCCTATGAGTGCTCACAGCTATACCAATTTCCAGAACCCATGGCCAAGCCACGGTCAGGAGACAGCATTCTGTGAGGAAAATGTATTTACAAAGAAAATATTCCTAAAACTGTCCCTTCAAAATCATGCTGGCTAACTACTTAAAACTTCAGCGCAACTACAGTCACCAGGGACTCTGCTTAAATGCAAATCCCAATCCAGTAGGAATGGGCTAGGGCCTGAATTTCTGCATTCTTGGCTAGCTTTGCCATTGCTGCTGTTACTGTTGCTGCTGCTGGTGGTGGTGGTGGTGGTGGTGGTGGTGGTGGTGGTGGACTGTAGAGTGACAAGAAGATTCAGGACTCCATAATGCCTGGAGGCTAACCCTTTATCCTACCCAGAGGAAGTATAGGAAGCAGGGAAGGTCTCAGGCAATCTCACTTTTCTCCCCTTTCAGAATCCAGACCTCAGAGGCTACAAGAGCAAGAAGTCAAGATCAGTCAGAATATCAAGGTGACGGCCATTGATACCTGCCACTCACAGGATGAGCCTCATGGCTTCCATCTTACAGTCAAGCAGATGAATCCCCATAGTCTCCCCTACAGGGGACAGCAACACGACAAGGGGAGTAAGGACTGGGAAAAAGTAGTCTAAAACTTTAGGTATAGAGAAACTCTCCAGCAAAATACAAAGTCTATAGTGGATGTTTCCAAGTTCTTACTACTCTTTTTATTACTATTGTAGCTCACATGTGACACTGTTTAAAGATGAGAACTTTTGTTGTTGTTGTTGTTGTTGTTGTTGTTGATGATGTTGTTGCTGTTGTTGGCTGATGGCCTCTATTCCTGAAATAATTCCATTGCTATATGTGGCTAGCCTGGGACCCTCTCTCCTGTGCACTCAATGCAAACCTAATTACACGAAGTTTCTGATATTCAGTTAAAACCTGAGAAGGGAGAGACAGAAACTTGCCTGAAGTTGGCTAGAAGAAGACACCTCCCTCCTCAGGCAGAGAATCATCAGCGTCCCTCATGTCAGGGTAACTGACAACCCAGAGGGCTCTATTCTCTACCATTCAGCTTTCTTCTCCCTCCCCCTCAGTCTTAATAAAGATCAGGGTCTTCTTGGGGACCTCCAGAGTTAAAGAAATAAAAATGATGTCTGAATTGTATGTACTCCCTGCTAAATCTACTGCTCCAGTTTTCCCCAAAGCAAACAGCAAGACAACGCCTGCAGCATGCCCAGGCTTCCTGCTCTCTTTAGATTTGGTTTTTTCTAGTTCCCCACAGCAAGTTCAAGGTCTGCCACAGAATATGTAACTGTCCAGAAAGGACAGCAATTTGAGGAGACAAGTAATCTAAAACAGGAAGGCCACCTGTTCATGCTTCCTGCCATGCTTGGTTGGGGATCCAAATTAAAAAAGGAGTGCCACATGGACCCACCACTCAGCTGAGAATGTCACCCTGCCATTCTCCTCGCTCTTGCTTCTCAGGCTCTTCCTTCTGACAGAACACCTCTGTGTGTCAGCGTAAATGTGAGCAGCTGCATCTCTGGAGGGGAAATTAGCAGCAGGTGAAGAATGCACTGGGTCCCAGCAGCCTGGCTGTGCTGAATGCCTTCACAGTGAAGCACAGGGCCCCTAATTCAGTTTTGACTGGGAGCCACAGGCTGGATCACCAAACATTACCTACATACAAGTCTTGTCACCAGGTCCTCCTACTTTGAGTCTATATGTTCCAGGGTAAAGCACTAGGAGGCAAGGCAACACCTGGTTTCCTGACCAATCTCTTCCTTAAACTGGGAAGTGATAGTAAACAAGCAATCTCTCTCTCTCTCTGTCTCTTCCTCTGTGTGTGTGTGTTGTGTGTGTTTTAAATACACATGTATGTACTCGTGTGCACACTCACCTCCCTGATCCTATCTTGATATCCCAAATGAAACACTACTGAAAGTTTCAACAAGGAAGTCTCCCGTCCCTTGGGATATCTCATTTAACACCTTTATTGCCAACCCAGGTCTTTACATTTTGGGAGAAAATGGTGGTCTGTCTCAAATGGGCTTTGGCATAGAGCCCTGGAGGCCCACGGAGCCCTTCAGCATTAAAAGTTTCCTCCTATGAGAAAGTATAGATCGGTGGTCTATGATTAGGCAAGGCACTGGGTTCAATTATCAGGAGAGAGAGAGAGAGAGAGAGAGAGAGAGAAAGAGAGAGAGAGAGAGAGAGAGAGAGAGAGAGAGAGAGAGAGTTGTTCCTAGCCTCCGTGTAACCCATGAATAAAACCTCTGTTTTCCAAGCATCAAGTTGGAAGGAAGGAAGACCAGGAGAGGTTAGGCCTTACCATTGCATGCAGGGTAGCTGTCCGTCCAGGCTGGCTGCTGGTGAAGGAGGTTGTTGGCTGGGTTGAGATTCATTACACCACTTCCTTCCAGAATCATGATCTGCAAGGGATCAAACAGTCCTTTAATCTGTGCCTCTTAGAAATGTCACTGAAGAGTGCAGAACATGGAGTTCATTTGGGAAAGAAAGAAAGAAAAAAGGAAAAAAAGAAAGAAAGAAAGGGAGAAAGAAAGAAAGAAAGAAAGAAAGAAAGAAAGAAAGAAAGAAAGGCAGAGAGAGAGAAAAAAAAGAAAGGAGAAAAGGAACCTGCCCTTCTACCCATTGCCACAGCCCTTTCAGCAAAAGCAAAACTCATGGCAATTAAAATTTTCCAGGTTCAATTTTCATATGCATGAGGCAAGTTTTTACAGCCACCCATTCATAAATGAATAATCTCTGATCAGAAACGAAGCTGGGAGGAAAACACAATGCCTGCTTGCAGGGCAAGCCTGGCCAGTATCCAAGTACTTCACAAAAGTGAAAATACCAGAGAGGTCTTATTTGAGGTGAAATTTCGATCAGTGAAATCTCAGACCTAGTCCCTGTGTGAGACAATGTTGTACATCCCCACGTGAGTGGCCACCACACTTAGGGACAAGGAATGTTTCCACAGTGCCGAGTTCTCCTTGGGGTCAACTGGTCATCTGAGAGTCTGCATCCAATCTAAGTAGGGCCCCTTAAACTTTTTGACTCTGGGCTAAGATTAATAATCCTTTGATTTCTGTGATAGACACTTTGTCTTTCTAGGACAGAGAAATAAGATTTTTGTTTTCTACTAAAAAGTTATAGCTAGCCTCCCTTCTGATAGAGAACTGGAACATCCAACAGGCTTTGAAATCATCCTCAAGGCAAGCTCCTTGGCTTCTTAGCCTTGAGACCCAGGAGAACAATTTTCATTGAGAGCCAGTCTAGAACATTGGAACAATGTAAAAAGTTTACATCTCAGAAAAAAATCCATAACATTTATGATGTGCCTACTCCCAAACTGGACACCCTCCACACTGCAAGTTAGAGCCCAGGAGTGTGTGCAATCATGAGGATGGGGGCAGGTTTTTTCTGAAGCCTAGTGAACCTATTCACAGTCTCTCCTTCCTCATATTTTATCTTAGCCGAAAGGCTGAGAAGCATTGCCCCTTATTGTTTATAAAATGATGCAGTATGGATAGCCACAGATCATGGATGGGTTTTTTTTGTCCTATTTGGAGGAAATTTTACATCTTCAGGTATTACCCATGTCAACAGAATGGTCCTTCCCCTCAAAATCTCTCTGTCTCTCTGTCTCTCTGTCTCTCTCTCTCTCTCTCTCTCTCTCTCTCTCTCTCTCTCTCTCACACACACACACACACACACACACACACACACACACACGCACACACACCAATTCAGCTCCTCTATAGTTGGTTCTGTGTAGAACTTATCGAAAAAAGGTATATAACCTTGAGAGACCATATAATAGATTCATTTATTCAGCAAAGGATTATCAGTCTGATGAAGAGCTGAGTACCACCTTTAGGTCCTGAGGACAGAGCAGCACTTAGGAGTTGAACTGGACCAGACACCACTTGTAATTGCTGACCTCGTGGTCACTGATGCTTGGTGAGCACATTAACTTACACCGAGCATGAGTGGAAAGTGAAGAAAGCGAGCCAAAGCCAGAGTGGAAACAACAAAGACAATTCAGTTAGAGAAGCTTGGGAAGGAGCACAGGAGCGCTGCAGCCTCCTTCCTGGCACCTACAGAAGAGCTTTGAAGCCAGGAGAGCTGGGATTCCTCCCAGTTCTCCCACTTGCTAGCCTGAGTGAGTGTGAACTCACATGGGTTACCCAACATCTCTCAACCCTCCTTCCGTTCCCTATGTAAAAATGCAGATGATCACATCCAGCCCGGACACTGGTTAGAGATCAAACACCGTTCTACACTTATGGCTCTTGGCACAAGGTCAGATACAGTTAAGAGAAACCACCGTGAGGAAAATGGCTACCTCTGTGGATAACCTGGACACAAACCAACCCTGGGCCTACATTTCTCAATCTAAAAAGGTAAAACTGATTCTCAAGCCCCCTTCCAGAAACCTTTTTCATTCTCACCTTGAGAGAAGGAAAACCAATCAGATCAAACCTTCCTTTCACACTGTAAGGGAGGCATTTTCTCATCTGGCTTTTTAGAACAATTCCCCTACGCTAATTCATCCTTCAGGGGCTTTAAGGCAGAAGAAAATCTGTGAGACTCAGAAGGCAGCTGGGGAGGGACAGAGCCCAGCCCTGGTTTTTTGTTTGCTCAAGGCTGGGTTTCTTCCTTGGCAGCATTTGCTCACCCACAAGCAGTGGAAAGGTTACTTTTTAACCCCCGAAAGGGTTGCAGCTCAGAGCCCAGCCCTGCTGGAGAGAGCAACCCTGCAGCCTCAGAGGATGGTAGAGATAGGCCTTCTGTCATCCATTCCCAGAACTCCCCTGCAGGGCTGATTCAAAGTGACTGGTGGGGACAAGACCTGTTGGATCCAGTAGGCGCCTCCCTCTTACCCAATTCAGGGATTTGTCCTCTACTTCCTAAGAGAAGGCAGATGGTATAGGGGCTGGACCTACTCTTCTGAGGAAACAGAAACTCTCTTCCTCTATTCCTCTGTTCACTGCTGATCTCTGTGTCCTTCTGGCTCAAAACTTCCTGAGCCTCACTTGCCCCAGCTGTACGCAATGGGCATATCACCAATCTCAAAGCCTGAGAAGAATCACCTGACACTGTTTATGTCAAGATCTTAGATGTTCATAACAAGAACTGGGGCTGAAGAGGTGGCTCAGCAGGCAAGAACACCTATTGCTCTTGTAGAAGACCCTGACTTAATTGCCAGTACCCACATGGTGGATCACAATACCCCTAACTCCAGTTCCAGGGGATCTGGTATCCTTTTCTCATCCCCTTGGGGACCAGGCACACACAAGGTGCATATACATACATGTAGGCAGAACACTCTCACACATAAACACATGAAAAACAAATCTAAGAAAATGTTAATAAGAAGCAGCATGAAAGCATTTTTACAAAAGAATGTGGTGTCTCAGACCACTTCTCAGCTTCTAATCAGGCTCCTTTCCCTGGGGTACACGTCATCTCTCCACACACTCACCTGGAAACATCCATGACTATTCCCAACTCAAAGAGAAGCCTTTGGAACTACAGAGTCTCAGTTGTTCATCTTTCTCACTGCACCCCCTCCCAAACCCTTTCAGCACCCCCCCTTTCCAGGGGAAAGCAGGCAGCATAGTGAGGGGCCCTTTTTACAGGGCCCTTTAAATGGTTACCACTCATAAAAAAGTTTATGTGGCTTAACCCTTAGTGAGTCAGAGTTCATTGGAGCTCCCCCAGGCTTGTGAATAGAGACAGTCCTAAACCCCGGACAGCAGCCACAGGGAGCCACAGGAGGCAGTTTGGGTGGACTAGACTAACCAAGTGCCTTTAGCCAAGTCTACTCCCTTCCAGGCCCAGCTTTTCAAATATAAAATGTAGACATTTGTCCTCCAACAGCCTCTCAGGACGGTTGAAGAGATCAAATGAGATAATGGATAATAAATGTGCCTTGAGAACTATAAAAAAGCCCGATTATGACCAACGTACCCACACCCCCGTGTACTAATATAGACGTTGTATGCTGTACACTGATTGGTTTATGGAGCGTAAAAGGCTACCCTTTTAATTAAAAGGAGCGAAGATTATTTAGGGCTTGTTTTCAGCTCCCTACTTTGCCTTCAGCATAGCTTTCTTTAAAAAACAAAAATGTACTATTAAATGTGTGAAGTCTCGTCCAGGATCTGCAGGACCCCAGTCAGGTGCCAGGCTCCATCTGGCTCTGTGACTTTGAATCTATCGCTCATTCTGAACCCAGGCAATGGTGAGAGTGAGAGGCAGGGTGCCCTGAGTCACTAAGCATAAAGAAAAGCTGTTCTGCAGAATAAATAATACAGTGGCTTTAGAAGTGTCCAAATCCAGTGCATGGCGTGCACACAACCCAATTTAAAAGTAGCCCTCTTTTTCTTTTCTTGAAGCAGCAAATGTCAAGGTGTTGCTATACCACATCTCATCTGTGCTGGGACTCAATCTACACATCAGAGACTGAGAGGGCTTCCTGTGCCATGTGTTCAAGAAGACCTGGAAACAGGACTCACTTCTCTCCAGCCTCAGCTTGAGGGACGGATACTGACAGTACTGTCAGCGGGCAGGACAGGGGCACAAAGGACTAAATCTTCCTCACGCCAGAAAGGGGCCGATAGCAGCTTCTCAGCATTCCCTCAGCCCAAATTTGGTGCCGAATAATTCTTTCTTGAAATTTCTAATTAAGGCCTACTATATGTGCATATTTTGGAGGGTACAGTCTGGCAATTCATACATGTATGAAATATATAATTAGTATTTCTTCCTTTCCAACATTAGTCATTTGCTTGCATTTGGAATGTTTCTGCCTAAGTTGTTTTGAAATATAAAATGAATGATTATAGACTGTGGTTACAGTATTGTTCTGAAAAACACTGGAGCTAATTCTTCCTCTAATTGCATTTTGCGACCTGCTAACCTTTGCTTCTCTACCCACTTCCTTGCTACTTTCCTAGCCTCTAACTCCACCATTCTCTCTTCTTCTATGAGATCATTATTTAACCTGCCACCAAGGAGTGGAAGCAAATATGCAGTGTTTGTCTTTCTATGTCGGGTTTATCCCTTACCATGATGCCCTCCAGTTCCATCCCCATTGCCACAAATAACAAGATTCTATTCATTTCATGGCTGAACACTAGTCTATGCATATATGGACCACATTTTCTTTACCCAGTCATCTGTCAAGGAGCCATTCCTTGGCCCACTGTGAATTCTGTTGTAAGAAACAGGAATGCAGGTAGAGCTGGGACATTCTTTGGTGTGGAAGTCATCACACACAGGTAGGGTATGCAGTATCACCCATGGTTTCTACCCACTAGATTCTACATGCTGGAAGCTCTCTTTTCTTTTATAGTGTCCCCTGGAGCAAAGTCACCCCTTGTTGAGAACTATGGTTCAAACTAAAGCCAGTGGAAGTGATGGATGGGCAAACAACATAAGACTCCAAGATGCTAACCACAGGGGCTTCTGGGCTTACATGATGCCCTGGGACTATGCTTTCTCTAGTTCTCCATCAAGGGTTCCCTTCTCTTCCAGAGAATGGCCATACCAGCCACCACATACAGACTGGACCACTTGGGAAAAACACATACAGCAGGAATGGAACACTTGACCTGACCAAAATTTGAGAGTCTTAGATGTTTGCTGCTGGTAGCAGGGGATTTTCACATGGGAGAAGGCAAGGTCTAGCCACAGAGTCTCTATGGCTCTGACCATGTTCAAGAGGATCAGAACAAGTCACTGTATCTCCAAGATGGTCCTTAAATGTCAAGGATCATGACATATGCCATGAAGGTTGAGATCTTGATGGCTGTGTTCATTATGGGGAAGTAGTATCTTTTTTACAGCTGAAAAAAGGTGGAGTTTACAAACGTAAACAAGAATGTTTGGAAAGGACTCAAGCATCATACATGTGGCCACTGTCTAATATTAATTAGCTCTTAGGATAAATCTCTTCATAAGCTGGAAATTGACTGGCTTTAAGGACATTGTTGGGGTAGAACCAGACTCTTCAGGAACCAAGAGAGTGCAACAGTCGGGGAGCCATTGGCTACGGAGTTAGGTGGCCATATTTTAAGTCCTGGCTTTGCCAGACTATTAACAGGGCAATTTATACAAGTTATTTAACTTCTCCAGGTTCAATTTCCTCATTTATGATATGAGGATATTCTGTTAAGATTTTTTTAGTTAAAAAAAAAAAGTAGGGAGGACAGCTAACACAGGCTTAGAAAAGTTTTGGATACATAATGAATACTTTGCATTCATTAGGTGACTTTTATAATTATAATATTAATAATATTCATGATTCTCATAATTTTTGAACCTCCAAGGAGAAAACTGAGCACTGAATTAGTTTCAAACCAAGACTCAGACCTCTGCCATCTGCACAATTCTTCAGACCCAGCTGCCAGAGCAGCCAAGCCTTGAGCTTGTTCTCCAGGTTCCTGTTTTATCTCATCTGGTGCTGCTGAATGGATGCAGTGTATTGATACCTCAGCTGAGCAGTCAGCAGCTGGACTCTTCACAGAAGTCGTGTTATTTGCCTATGGGCACAGTTCTTGCCTAAGGGATTGAAAAATGTGACCCCATCCCACCAGTTCCCTCACCTCTCACCAACCACATAGAGCCTGAGGCTGCCAAGCCCAGTGGAAGGGTACACATCCCCAAGCTCTATGCGACCACGGGGTTTGCATGCCCACAGCTCTTGGCTATTACACTGGAACAAGTATAGATAAGGAGAGCAGCATGGCGCTAACAAAACATGGCCATGAGCCTCTCTGCCCTGTGTGATCCCTTAATACAGAATACTCAATGACTACAAGGATTGGGCTCTGAAATCTGGAGTGAAGACACAGAAAAACAAAGGAAGGAGATACCTTTAGTATTCTGACAGGGTAATGAAGCCCTGTATCTCACAGGAAGTTCTGGCCAGCCTCAGAACTCCTATCAAGGGCAAAGACTGTTCTACTGGCCTCTTTTCTAGGACATGCAGAGAATCTTCCAGAAATGGCAAACAAGGCCAACATGGAGTTGCTCAGATAGAAGCAAATCTTTCTTTTGCTCAGTGGTAGGGTGCCCAATAAGGACCAAATACTGTTTTTTAAAAAAATCACTTTTGTTATGTTATAGTAACTAAAACTTTGAGAATATTTTAAATGTGCCAGCTATGTGCTAGTCTTGAGCCATTATCTGAGTGGATGCTTATGGTTACCACAACTCTGGGAGACATTACGCCATCTGACAGGAGGATCAGAGGAATTAGGAAACTTGTTCAAGGTCATGGGACTCAGCAAGATTGGAACTAGATAGGAATTCAAACTCAGTCTAACAACAATGCTCAGGAGAGTCAAGTCATTTGTACCCACAGTCCTATTTCAAAGGTGGCCACAGCATTTCCTGTACCACTGAACTGCCTCATACCTTTATTAAGCTTATACACAGCACATATATGTGCACAATAACTAATACATATATACACATGTATACATACCATAATAATGTAACTGCTCCCCCCCATAACTTCTCAGATCAAAGGATTTACTGTTTACTCCTATTACAAGGTAGGAAGCATACTGAGAAGGCCCTGCACCAGGGAGCAAATTTATCATCAGAGTTAGTGGTTGTATTCCCTGTCCTCCTTCCGAGGGAAGTGAGAGTGAAAGCCACCCACGCTGTACCTCCTTCACAGCTCCCTTCTTCCTCTCAACCCAGTCACACTCCTCACACTGCCCCAAAACTGGCTGCCATGGGATATAGTTACTTCTCCAGTGAAGAGAGCAATTAAGCCTTTTAAATAATCACTTGTTCTGTGACAGCAGCAGCCACCAGACAATTCTCCATCCTTAATCAAAGCTGCCAGCAGGTGAATGCACAGCATTTGTCCTAAAGATGCTGCAAGAGCTTCCTGCTGACTTCCTGTTTCAATCTGACTGTTCTTTTCAAAGAACTACTCTCAAGCAGGAGAAAAGAAAGTTCATGTTCGTGTGAAAGGTAGCTGAATAAAACACAGGCCATAAATTGTGGTTTTATGAATTAATTAAAATGGGAATCAAGCTTGGAGAATGTATCTGGTCCTCTTGGACTTGCATCATAGCTAACTTCATATCTTCCTAATGTATTTGGGGACAAACATTTCTTGTTTCCAGGGGCAGCATCCAGTGTCTTCCTGGGACAGTGAGCATTTTCATGACTGATAACACAATATGGGGAGAGAGAGAGGATGGTTCTACAGCAGATACACCCTGTTGACTATAAGCCATTGGGAAATAGTCACATTGTGCCGACCTCTATCTGCCTTGGTGCCAGACCCAGACAAGATGGTACATACTGACAGTGGCAGGCACCAAAACTGATCAAAACACAAGATTGTCTGAAATAACCCACAGAGCCTCTGTCAATTTCATTCAGATATGACAAGCCAGGTCAAGATTGAATCTCCACAGGTCACAGAGTTTTTGAGGCCTCAATAGAAGTAATTGTTCTCTCCCTCCACCAAAAATGTGCATAGGCTTCTGCTTTAACACTGTTCTGTGGGCCTCAGTTCCTCTAATGATCATCGGTTGATCCCTAAAGATCGATGGATACCATTATAATTACCATGGATAGTATAAAACATAAAATAAAGCTCTGTGCTCATGCGAGATTAGAATTTTAAGGAAACTTTATGGTAGACACAGGTTAGCAAACTGAAGTGCCATCTCTGAGAAAGGTTTTGAAAGTTTTCAACTCTGTTCTCTTACCTGGTATGGGTGCTGCTTTGATGCCTCCCACTGGGAGCAAGAAAGGCTCTATTGTCTTCAGGTGTCTCCAGCGGCACCTGAAGCAGGCAGGAACCAAGTCACATCCTAGGTGGGTAATTTCTAAGAACTTGGCATTTTCCTTAGTACCTCTGAGCCTCAAAAATCTGTCTCCTTGATATGGCCCCCTCTGGATTTTAAAAGCCCAATGACTATAAGGTAAAGAAAGACACAGGCCTTGTTCTTCCTGCAGCCTGGGATGGACTGTAAGAGATGTGGAGGCTGGAACACCCCAGATGACTCCTACAACCATGACCTTCCAAATTAGCTTGAGAATCTAGGACTGACTGACTCTCAAATGAGTGTGCTCACCACCCAAGGAAGAACTGAGCCTCAAACTGCATGGGATCCTACCCAGACCTAAACTAGAATCTGCTTTTCTAAGCCCCTCTGTTAGAGTCCTCGAGCACTCTCCCAGCTGAAAATGTCTGCTCTGTAGCCTTACTCACTTGCTCTCATTTCAATCTCTCACCACCGGGTGACTAACACCTAGAGACATCAGTCTTAAAGGAAATGTCCATAAACATAAAAACAGCCCATATAAGATCAAAGACAAAAGATACCATCTGGAGGATTCAAGATTCAGTCTGTCTGTAGAGAGCCTTTTGCTATACTGTTTGCCAGCATGACACAGGACAGCCGCTGATGGTCAGGACCCCCAAACTGCCACACTCATAGGTGTATAGTTACTTATAAGTGTGCATCTCTGAAGACTAAACCGATACTCTGAGCTCAGCACCCAGCACTTTTAGATGGTCCTTCTAATGTTTGGTTTGTTATTGTTTTACTTCAAAAGGCTCTTATGACTGGCTGCTGTGATCCCTGACCTAGCCCCACCTCCACTTTTAAAAGATTATTTAACTAGGTGTTAAGCCTTACACCCTTCAAAATTGATGAATCAGCCTTCAAGGGAAGGAAACTTATCTCTGAGAAATGCTTACTCAACTATTACAAATGTTTACTGGTCTCTTCCAATTAACATATTGACCAGATGAGCTGCATCCTGCTTGATGCTGGGGGAAAACAAACAAACAAAAACAATGAACAAAACACAGATGTAGCCCTGCACTCATCGATTATCAGTCAAGACACACTTTCAAAACAATAACAGATCTTTCCAAAGGCCACTGAGCTCGTTCATCCCCTTGGTAATGGAATGGGGGCAAGAGTAGAGACAGCTAGCAACTCCCTCTGGTATTTGGAGAGAAGTAGCCATGGAAAGAATTTCAACAAATTTAAAAAGCAAGTCGGGTCCTCACCTCTCCAGCAACCCCATACCCTTGCCCTCTGAGAAAACCCTCATTTAGACATGGAGTTGGCAGACAGGATAACACCTCTGAGTTTCACAAAGAAGCCTCAGCCAAAACCAATCTCCACTTGGGGCAGAATCAAGCAGCTGGTTGTCAGCATGGCTGAAAGTCTCTTCCCCAGACAATGGTGTGTTTATGTGTCAGAGGGTTAGGGGTGGGTTGTTAACATAAAACCCACCTTACACAGAGCTGTTAATTCAGTTGCTGGCAGGGGCTTCTGTTATCTCCTGAATACCTCCCAGAGGGGATAAACCCTACCTCTTCATTTGAGTTGGCAGCAGGATTATTTTTTTGCACCTGTTGCTCTACTCCGATAACAATGCAGTTAAGCATTGATTTGTTGGAAAATAAACAGAAAAAAAAAAGTAAAGAAAGGCATCTGCCCAGACAGCCTGAGCTGGTTTGACTCAGCCTTCATGCCAATTTGTTTTTCCTATAAAACCAGAGAAAACCCTGTCCTTTCGGTTATGATGCTATCCTCCCACTCCCCAGAAGAAAAGGAGGTATCAAATAGGCCAGTGGGAGCCGGCAAAGCCCAGGAGCCAGAAGACTTTGTACTTTTCCATTGGCTGGTTTGCAAGGGCACTGAGGGGTGTCCAAGGTCTGCAGAGTGATATGGCCAGCCTCCAACTAGCCAGGTTCAGATCAAGAATAAAATGAACAAGGGTGAAGAAGGGACTCCTGGGAAGTGATTCAACCCCAAACCACACTCTTCAAATGATTGACTTCTGAAATGCAGGCTGTTCAGGGAGGAGATATGGTCTATGGGTTACCAGCTAGAGTGGAGACTTAGCACACACATTCCCAGTCTCAGCCCAGCCTCTCCCACAGATGCCAACATCTAGCCTGGATGAAAAGCCCTAGTTCCTAGACCATGGCAATTCCCATCTCAGAAATGAGGCTGGCCGTACTTATACCAAAACCAGGCTGTTAAAACTCCTTTATGCTCTGAGGTCTGAAGTCCCAGGTGGAAAAGGACCTGAGAAGTTCAAGGTGTGATTTCCTCTGTAATTCAAATAACATGATATTCTCATTTCTCATTAGTTTGTCAAAAACCCATGATGATTTAAGCCTTAAAACTCCACAAAGTACTAAACATTTCATTCAACAGAGATGATGAATGACATCAATTAGCCAGTAATATCATCGCCCAACCTTCAACACATGGTCAGAGGAAGTGTCTTCGTATTTCATTTTGTGCATAGTCATAGGCAATATACATCGCTCCCCACAAAAACACCTTCTCCCTAGCCTTCTCTGGACCACAGGCCTATTACCACCAGGGGCCCCACAAACACCTTCTCCACAGCCTTCTCTGGACCACAGGCCCATTACCACCAGAGGTCCCACAAAAACACCTTCTCCACAGCCTTCTCTGGACCACAGGCCCATTACCACCAGGGGCCCCACAAAAAACACTTTCTCCACAGCCTTCTCTGGACCACAGGCCCATTACCGCCAGGGGTTTAAAGAGCAGTGGGGAAGGGCTGGGGAACAGGCAGGGTTTGGGCCTTCTCTTCTGAGTGTTAGGGACAGGGTGATCCAGCATGGGTGAGACATGGCTGGCTGAGCACTCCCAAGCATTCTTGTCATGAGCAGGGCAGGGAGTGGAGTTCCTCACATCAAATCAGGCAGCAGCAAAAGAAAGGTTTAACAGCACCCTTAGTTGACTGAAAAATAAATAAGACCAACTTCACAGGAATGCGGGAAGGGTGGAGGGAGGTAAGGGGTGGGGACTGGAGGCAGGGAGGGGTTGGGATAGACTAGGACAATGGATTTGACCAATTCAAGAGTCAAGTTTCCTCCCAGGAAAATAACAAAATGTCAAGCTAACAGCCACCAATCTGAAATCTCACACACTGTATAATTACACAACAACAACAAAAACTAAGATAGAGAAGGCAGTTCGTATGTATTAAGTATTTGTGTGTAGACCGAATGGAGCCAAACCATACATTAATAATCTCCTGGAATCCTCATGAGAACTTCAAACATGGCATACTAAAATCTCCATTTCTACAAATGAAAAGGCACAATGAAATTCAAAATCTTACCTGCGGACTTAGTAAATAGAAAGGATATCCTATACGTGTATTAGGGAAGGGGTGGGGGAAGCAGCATAGATCTTTATAGCTTTTGAAATGGGTCGTTCTGTCACTACAAAGGAGACATCTGTCTCCTAGAACCTCATACTTTTCATTTAAAAGCATGACAAGATGGCTCATTGACTCCCCCCACCCCCCAACATGTAATGAGGAGACATGCTGGTCACCTTGTGCTCAAGAAGGAAAGGTGTCCTTGAGCATACAGGAGTCTAGATCCTACTACATGCTGACTCATGGTCCCCCAAATACATTCACAAAAACTTAAGCTTTAGTAGAGGAGGTGCTGTAGACTTCCCCTTGTGATATGCACATGTTGAACTTGTAAGAGCCCCTTGTTTCGATCCCCAACACCAAACCAAACAAAATCCTTCAGTCCTGCTTCCTGTTGAAAGCCCCAGGTTGACTCAGGAGTTGAAGTGGCTGCTGGAAGCCACCTCAGACTTATTAGCCTAAACAAAAGAGTCCTAATAATAGCAGGAAACACTGAAGAAAATTAAAGAGAATTTATAGCTCCTTCTGAGGGCACCAGAAGTGTGAGGGAAGACCTGCAAGTGCCAGGAATACCTCAGAACCGAAAGAAACTGGGTGAGTCGTCTGGGAGCCTACTTTCCACCAAGAGAGATCCAGCAAAGCTTTCCATTACTCTGCTTCTCCTAACCCAGTGGTCTATGTGTGGAAGAAGCTCTCTGGAAATTCAGGAATGAAAACCCACCATGAAGGCGAGCACCTCAATCCCACAATGACTTTCCCGGGAATTAAGTTTCACAACACTAATAATGACTTAGCCCATCCCCTGGCTATTTCAAAGGAAACGTTCAGTGTAAACGCTAAAGGAATTCACCAACTCTGCAACTCCATCTTCCCCTCTTCTGACCCAAGCCTCAGGCTTACACCCAAGGTACTTTGATGAGGAAGATGAGCGTGCACAGAGCTCCTCCAAAGCAACTTCCCAGACTACCAGGCCCCAGGAACTGTCACATATTTCAAAAACCTCACCATGATGAAAGGCACCATAAGCTACAGAATGCAGGTCTCAGTGCAAAAGGAAAAGCAGAGGTCCTTGTTGAAGCCTTACTAAGTATGTTAAGCTAGATGTGACGGTGCATGCTCTAATTGCTAGCACTTGAGACACAGACACAAGAGGGTAAGGAGTTTGAGGCAGCCTGGTCTACATAGTGAGTTCCAGGCCAGTCCTAGCTACATAATGGAGAGAGCAAGTGGGAGAGAAAAGAGGAGAGAGGAGAGAGAACAGAGGAGAGAGAGAGAGAGAGAGAGAGAGAGAGAGAGAGAGAGAGAGAGAG
>JANHMN010000002.1:168618598-168686468 GCA_030674055.1 Rhabdomys pumilio
GAGAGAGAGAGAGAGAGAGAGAGAGAGAGAGAGAGAGAGAGAGAGAGAGAATATGCAGGTCAAAAGTATAGCAACAGGGCATTAAACCAAATAGTTTTCCTAAGCACAAACTCTATGTAACACAGGCCATACCTACATAACCATATAAGTCACCTCTGATGCTGGCTGCCTCCAAGACAACAGCCCTAACATTTTCCTTTACCTCAATAAGACTCCAACACCACTGAGGGTAAAACATTCTTTTCTGTCTTTGGATGCCCCATGATCTTGCCTTCTCGGATCGTTTTGAGGATAAAACATAACATTGAACATACTTGAAACCCTGTCCTACAGTAGACACTCAGCCACCAGCATTTATTAATATTAGTGTTCTCATCACTCTCCTCTCTATGCCTTACACACAAATATATCCACAACACCAAGACCATCTACAAGCAGAAAGAACACATTCCCTTGTTGTGGTGAAGAATATGGACAGTTGACCTACTCAGTGGTCATTTCCTGTGCAAGAGAATGCTATAGCCTACATCCTCACCCCCATTCATTCTCCGTGGACCCTTTGTGCACTCTGTCAAGGCTTGTGAGACACACTCTCAATTATGCTAAATGTGTGATATTATGTGTGCTTCGTTAGCACACTGAATTAGAACATCTGTCTTACATCTAATTACCTCTGTGAAGGAAGATGTTGATGTTGATTCTTTGATACTTCTGTAATAAGTACAATGTGATATAATAATAATGATTTTTCTTGGAAATAATCACTGTTTCATCTAATACTAATAGAGAGATTTGACTATATTTACATTAAGAGGATATGTTAAATTATAATTTAAAGTTATTGAAAATAATGTCATTTTTTTCCTTGGTCGTCTGAATTCTTTCCTTCGGACACAAGAACTCTGGATGCTTTACTAACAGCAAGGATTGTTCAACTTGGTCTTTAGAAAGGATTTTCATTTGTCTGCAACATCTCAACAATTCACTGAGAGGCGGACTACAAGATCTTAGCAAAATAAGTAGCAACGCGCACACACACACACACACACACACACACAGCCTCCAGATGCCCAAGGTTAATGTTTTCTACAGCAGTGCTCAGTAGATATCTAGGGAAACTCTCAAGAACTGTAGGAGTGAAGCAGCATTTCACACAGCTGAATTATCTAGTGAACAAACCAGAAGAAAGACATTTCTTCCAGAGCCTTGTACACATGAGGTATCCAGGCATAGGAGAGAAATGCCAAAGCCTCTCCTGTGTGCATTGTGACTTGAAGCCAGCTCAATATAAGGCTCAATTTGAAGATCTCCTATTAATGTGGACTGCCTCGTTTCCTGATACCCACTATCTCCAGTAAAAAATTAAATAGCTAGTTTTTCTTCCCCAAGGTCAGAGTTTAGAGTCATTACAGGAAAAGAAATCACGAAAACAAAACTGGAATTTAACACTCCTTCTGCTCTAATACCCAGATTGAATACTTTTATGTAGGCCCCAGCCTACAAATTATTACTACAAATTATTCATGAGCATTGTCTGGGTGCTTTCAC
This sequence comes from Rhabdomys pumilio, assembly GCA_030674055.1. Classification (NCBI taxonomy): domain Eukaryota; kingdom Metazoa; phylum Chordata; class Mammalia; order Rodentia; family Muridae; genus Rhabdomys; species Rhabdomys pumilio. The sequence goes on from JANHMN010000002.1 coordinate 168,620,147, forward strand.
ATTCTTTACTTAATTTAATCCTTACTAGCCCTACACAGTAGATGTTATTACTCCATTTTCCAGATGAAGAGTCTTCGATGCTAACGATTACAGAATTCACCCAAAGGCATTCAACCACCCAGTGGTAGTGTCCAATTTAAAGTCAGGTATTCTGACTCTACATCCAGGGTTCATCTTATCACTTCCCAGCAAACCTTTGCCCCACCCCCACCCCCACCCCATGAAAAGTCAATGCTGCCCATCCCTTCAGACACAAACAGTCTTTTTTCACAAAGTTCCACAAGACTCTGGCCAGTAGAGGGAAGATGACAGAATTGCAACTAGCTGCTCTTTAATTTCTTAAAAGGAACAAAGTTAGAGCTGAAGAGATGATCTGTGGTTAAATTAAGAATACTGTCTGCTCTTCCAGAGGTTCTGAGTTCGATTCCCAGCAACCACATGGTGGCTCACAACCATTTGTAATGGGATCTGATGCCCTCTTCTTGTGTGTCTGAAGACACTGACAGTGTATTCATACATTAAATAAATAAATAAATAAATAAATAAATAAATAAATAAATAAATATTAAAAAAAAAAAGTTAGGCATAGGCTAAGTTTCAAGCTAAATCTACAGCCCACGAAAAGCCAAAACAAGCCTGGTCAGCAGTCACCTGGAAGACAACAGTGATATTAGCTCTCCCCCCTTCAAAATCCACTCATCTCTTCCTCCAGACTGTAACACCAGCCCTACTGAGGGAAAACTTACTAAAGACTCCTAAGAGAGATCCCAGGGCAAACTGCACAATGGCCATGTTCAGCACTCTGTTGTCAGACACAAGAAAAATCTCTTATTCTGAGAGGCTCATCAGGGTTACGCGGGCATCAGGTCGGGGAAGGACTAATAATACCCAAAGTCTCTCAGATTCATACCTGGCTTAAGATCCTCAGCCCAGAGTCTGCTTATCATGAGTCTGTGATACAAGGAGAGCAAGAAGCAGCAGATAAGCCAATTCAACTTAACCACAGTTACATCAAAGAAAGCGTGCATCTAGACAAGGTCATCTGAGAGACGCTTTCATAGTAAAATAGTGGGATTAATGGGATGTTTGGTCCCTTTTTACGGGAACACAATTATCTGTTTGGCTCTTTGCCCCTTTTTATTTTGGGCTTGTTTCATCAGAAATCACGTCTTGAGTGCACCTATACACATCAAACAAATAGTCAAAACCCCTCACCAGCCGACTATAACTCGAAGAAGTAAATGAGAGGAGATCAGGAGAGGGGAGATAAGTGAGGCAGTGACCAGGCGATAAGGAGCCTAGTCCCGGTAGGCAAGCCAAAGACAGACTGTGGTTAGGTGCTAGTGAAATCATTTTCAAGGGAGCATTTAACAGGATGTCTCTTTTAAAACCAAGTCAATTAATACTCTAGGAGCCTCTTTAAGTGGGACACTATGCTTGACCCGGTTATAAGCTTTGTCTGCTGCAGATATAGAGCTGAGCCATCTGGGAACAGCACGGGCTTCAGCTTGGCCCAACCAGCCCTGTCGCCCACATGATTACCATCGAGTCTTCCTCTAGGACAGGGTCCATATCTTTCTCATCTGCTCAGTCACCCATGGACAAACCAATGTAGCTCAGGCTGAGTGGATGCCGGTGTGTGGAAGGCTCACCTTGGGCTGATCCTGTGGTATCCTTGGTGACTCTTCAAATGCTAATCAGGAATCACCTGCTCCCTATTGATCACAAGTCGCCCAATTCTGCTATCCCACCAACTCTAGGCCCATGGGTTAGGATGCCATTGCATGTGCAATCAGCTGCTGAGACCCCCTGTGAAGGTGCCAGGTGCCAGCTCATACCTTGCCAGTCTCAGTCGTCAACGTTCTGAAGACCCTAAAGGAGACCATTAGGAGCCCCCAGTAATCTTCCTGTCTCAGGGCATCTACCACTTCTGTCTCTGTTCTTATGGACACCAATCCTCCCAATCCTCAACATAGTTGGTGCCCACAACCTTGGCCACCATAGGTGGCAGAATCTGTAAGTTCAAACATATCTTTAAAATAGTCAGCATGTACAAAAGAGGAAACTAAAGTCCAGAGAGGTGCAGTGTTTTGGTCTGGGCCATACAGCCTTGCCAGGTCTCCTCAATGCCATGGTCCCACCAAACACCTTCCCTGTACCATATACTCTGATCACTCCAAAGACAGAGCCTCAGGGAAGGTCCCTAAGAAATAATCTTTGTTCCTGTCTGAAAGGTAATAAAGTTTTCATCAATTGACTTTAAAGGGCTGATAGAATTGTCTAGTGCAGACCATCTTGGTTTCTTCACCATGATGCCATTAGACTAGAAATATGTCGCATCTTAAGATAAGCTATTATGAACAGCCATTCTCCCCATGATGTCACTGATTTCCTGCATATCTTAGTACCTGGCCCTTTAAAATTCTGACCAGCATTTTTTAAAAATATCACAAATTTTAATAAGAGCAAAACTGCTTCTTTGAACAAACCATATCTCTTAAAATCATTTTATAAACAGTTTGGTATAAAAATGCCAAATAAAATGAATTATCCACCCTCTCCCATCAGCTGTAGGGAACCAATTTAAGGAAAGTTGAGCAGGGTGGCAGCCTCCTGTCTCACTGCTCCTTGGGAGACCCCACTACAGATTTGTCTTACCCAAGCTGAAAGCCACTGCTCTGTGCTCAGTTAAATAGTAACAGAAGCAGGGTCAGAGTGTATGGTCTTGAAACACCATGCCAATGCTTCCCAACCAGGGCCCCACCCACAACAGAAAAGTCTGTGGTTTAGTTCCGTGAAGAAGAGAGCCAGCTGAACTGGAGAAATGGCTTAAAACACCAGCAAAACGGTGGCACTGAAATCCAGGTTCCTTCACATGGGAGAAGCATGTGTTGTTGGGCTCAGTTTTGATGTTGCCGTACCCACCTCACCTCACCTCCCAGAAATCTTCAAAGGCCATATCTGTTTTTAAAGGCCTAGGGAAACCTCCATCCAAATGGAGAGGAGACTGAGTGAGACCTCCTGTAAGCCTCCACATCCAAGTGTGACAATACAATATGAAACAACATTCTTACATGTTAAAAATGCAAGGAAACCCAATGAACACAGCCTAGTTCTCAAATCCCCAAAATGCGGAGGATATCATAAGGAAATAAAACCTAGTAAGAGTCCAGAAAGCAAAAATCCCACTTCCTTAGAGCAAAACACGACCCAAAAGTGCTCACCTTCTGACCTGCTAATAATACCAACTAGCTAACAGAATAGCAGCAAGAACATAGCTGAAAGTCTCAGTTCTGTTTTTTCCTCAGGTCTTCAAAGGTATTTAAAGAGGATTGAGGTAACACCAGCCAATGAATGAGGGACCCTTAGGGTACCCACAAATGTGGAATCATGAGTGTGAGCGGAGCTTGTCAGAGGTCTAGAAAGGCTCAAGGCACTTGCATGAGAAATGGTAGTATAATAATATAATAAAGAAAACATCAGAAAGCTTGTATAGATATAGGTAATATAATTTTTAGCACACACAACAATGACAAAAAATGTTATTGACTCTGGGACCTTTTAATGAGGCCTGGGTCAAACACACTTCCATGCCCACGACTATGGGAAGAGGTCCTGAATAAGGGTGTCATGAGTGGTCACAGAACTTCCAACACAGCTTCCTCAAGATCGCTCTCTTAACTTCTCTGCCCAATGAAAACGAAACATGGGAGGTGGTATTCATATTTGGTAGTGTTTAAATGTGGTTACAAACTTCCAAATAACTCTGGTCTCTCCCATCCCAATTTTTCAATACCACCGGCCAATAATGCAGCAGAAACTAGTCCCACATGGCTTCATATTCTAATAGCATTCTTAACTGTGAAATTCTCTTTTTATTTCTTCTGTAGAAATTGACTCTTGCCTGGACCTCGGGGAAAGTAGCACCCAGCCATTCATGATCCCTAACTTCTTAGTCATTGAAAGATACTGTCTTGAGTCAGCCTTACACCAATGCCCACAGAACCAATCGGTATTTCCGTCAGAAACCTCAGACCCTAAACTCCCCATTCTCCCTGAAATCAATGTGGAAAAAGAAAGGAGACACCTGAGGACTCAGACTCAGAGAATCTTACAGTTCATCTAAAACATGCTTTATGCACAGCAGTTTTCAGAGAGTCCCAAGAAAGACAAGAAAATATACATGACATTGTCACTTCATTGCTCTCATGAACCAACAACATTCATTCCCTGGCTGTGCTCAGCTTGATCCACACTGGGACCAACACTTGTTCATGGTGTACAAACAAAATCAAAAGAGTCCCTACATTGGAGGCATTTGTTGCTGGTGAGTCATGTCTGCCCGTCTGATCATAGTATTCCATTGTAGAAAAACAAAGGGTTGGTCTGTCCTCTTGTGATACAGTACAATCATCTACCTAAGTTGAGTTTTCTTTCTGCGTCCGATCATTTTTAAGGGTACGGTCTGCCTAACCTTGGCCACCTGATCCCTGCCGCCTTTGTGAATATAGATTCTTTTACCTACCTACACCTATCTCCTCAAACTGGAATACACTGAAGGTGAATTGGCTTTTCCCTGTAGCTCCTGAGTCTGAAGAAATATTAGCAAACACACCTCTAGACTGTGAGACCATATGCTCTGAGCCCAACCAGCCCCTAGCCAGCCAGTTAGTCACTGAGCGACATCAGAATCACCTGTCTCCATTTGAGTTTTGTTCCAGAGAAATCTAACCCAGGGACACAGCTTTTTGTCCACATGGGCAGAGAGAATCAGGGGACTTTTAAACTCTTGCTGATTGGAAGTCCAGACACTGTAGGGAATTCACAGATAAGGCTCACACCGAGTAACCCAGCAGCTCTCACCCGAATAAACTCTAACAAGACCCAGTGGGTGAGCCCAGGTAACACAAGCTCTACTTCCTGCCAGCTGCCTCCCGGAGGCTCTCACCTGTCTGCTTCAAGACAAGCTTGTCTTTCCACACAGGTGTTTGAATTCCAGGTTCAAAAGAAGTTTAAATGCGAGGACTTACCTCATTTACCTAAAGATTCTGGGTGGGAAGTCCTATGGCTCTGGCGATGGAGAAGAAGGCAGGAAGCTATCACACAAGCTCCTACCAGGATGGGGAGCTACGGCCTTATCACGTCCGAGCTCTCATCAGAGTGAAGATAAACGCATATGACAATAATTTAAAATCATTTTGTAGGATGTTAAGCAATAAGCCACCAACCGGGAATTCCCTAAGTCACTTCCCCCTCCTCTGATTGGCTGCCGGGCCCTTTAAAAAAATAAAATAAAGGATTACAAACATTGGCTCATTTGCATTTGGCCAACTCACACGTTAGTGTTCAAACAAAACAGGTCTAACCAGGTTATGCCTGTGTCTCAAGAACAGAGACAACCTGTTAATGGATGAGGAATTGATTTGGTGGGGACTGTGCTTTTCAGCTTAGAGATAGTTTCAGGTGAAAAGTACCTCACTCCCTAAAGATGCTGTGAGGCGGGAGAGGGGATATAAAAGCCAAGTCCCTGTCAAGCAAATGAAGGAAGAGGGCTGGAGGTGCTCTTAAACATCCGCCTCATTTTCTAACCTGTATTTAATCCTCTGCTATGTCATCAAGATCTTTGCCCTGGCTGTGCAGGTACCCGACTGGAAGGAGCTTCTAGCCCATTCTGTCTCTGGGCATCATGACTGTCTCTTTGTAGTGACTCTTGACCATTTCAGAGGCTTTCCCCCAGCCCCAGGTAAGCACCTTGGAGGGGATGGTCCTGGAAGGGCGGGGCACTATGAAATGTCTTTGGGCAACAATCCCCCTCAGCAACAAGGGCTGGTTGACCAGCTCATCTTCCCTTCCCCTTGACACTTACAGGATGCACCTCGGTGTTTATCAACCCTCCCGGTACGATCCAGAAAAGAGAAAACCAAAATGCCAACAGTCTGAGCAAGATGTGAACTGCTGAGGGAATCCACGATTTCACAGATCCCCACCCCTGAGCTAAGGGAGCACAGAGAGTTTCCTAGTCTTGCTTCACTGGGTCCCACATGTTTCTCCACCTGCACAGGTGAGCGACTACCCTGGCCAGGAAAAATACAATCCCCTAACCATTAACTTTCCCTTTTGAGTCTTCCTGGACACCAGTCTTCTATGAGCAAAGCATTCAGACAGGTATGTTGAACTCGGCAAGCCTCCTCTCCCTTTGCTGGAAGGCAGGAAGGAGTTTGGCAAAGAGAAAATTTTGTGATCAAGTTCCTTCTGTGAAACAAAATAATTATATATATGCGTGTGTGTGTGTGTGTGTGTGTGTGTGTGTGTGTGTGTGTGTGTTTACATATATATATGCACTGTATATATACATATATACTATATATGTGTGTGTGTGTACACATATATGCAATATATATATATATATATTCATGAAAGGAACAGAACCCAAATGGTTGTTGACTGGGACAGGAGCCAGGAGCCAGCCAGCTGCAATACTCTCTTGTTGCTTGATTTAAGCACCATGAATTTAGAGAAGTTTCAGACGCAAAAAATAGCAGTGAGGCAAGGATGGGTTTGGAGGGGTCTTGGAAGAAAGTAGGTCTTTAAATGAGGTATTGGCGCCCTTAATGTGGTAGAGTTTAGGGTGGCTCTGTAAAGCTCCTCTGCTTCTCTAACCTCCAGCAAATAAACCCACCTCCCCTCCAGTTCAACCTTATCTAGCTGCCAAAGGCTCTGTTAACATGCAAATGTATGCCCTGGGCCTTATAAAAGCAGTAAGTGTCATCATTGCCCATTATCATATTAGCCCCAATTAGTTTATCAGCTCCAGATCTGAGAGAGAGGCCCCAGGGAACAGCAGGCTGGAGTTTTGCTGGAGAGATGAATCAAGCTGCTCTAACTCCACCCACCATAGGGCGTTCGCAGGGGGGAGGAAGGGGGAGGAGGGCCCTAGGGAAGCAACCTTAGCTTCTCCACACTTTTGCCTGACCTTCACCTGAAACAGTAGAAACTAGTAAGGGGTAAAGGGTATATAGCCCTGAGGTACAAACATCAAATAAAAATACCTAAAATCTGTGGCTCCCTAGCCCAGGCCCAACCACCCTTAGTTATAGACCTTTTAATATCAAGATGAGGCAGTTTATTTCTGCTTCCATTCCTTTTACACTCATATTCTACTAAGCTAGATGGACACTCCTGAGAAGGGACAATCTGGGGCATTGGTGGAGGTGGGATATTACCTTATAGCCACAGCCACTGTGAACATGTATATGTACATATCTCCACAGGTATATATATTAATACATATACTAATATATATGTAATATATGTATACATATGTATATATATATATTGATATATATTACCTAACAAAGTGTCTGATAATTAGTGTATCCATATTAAGTATTAATTGTTTTCTTTACTTGGGACTAAGCTTACCCTTCTAGAAGAAAAACAGTAGCTAAAACAGTACCTCCCCTCTCCTCTCAGGAGAGAGAGAGAAAGGGAGAGAGAGAGAGAGAGAGAGAGAGAGAGAGAGAGAGAGAATATGAGAATATTGATTCTTAGGTATTCATGGAGAAACTCCTTCAACAAGACAGTGCTGGTAGGTAGGTAGGTATGTAGATAGATAGGCAGATAGACAGACAGAGCAAATCTGAATAAAAAAACTTAATACTAACTGTTGAAACATCAAACAGAGCAGATACTTAACAGATACAGAGCAGGTTCCTGAAGAAGAATTGGGCAAAGTGTCATTATCATCAGATTTCCATCATTCATTCTATGTTTCTAAGATTCTCTGGGAGATAGATAAGAAGGAAATTGAACCAGGAACTATAGTAAAATCTCTAGAAACACAAATACTCTAAATAGAAACCTACCTCATCTTTCCTATAGGTCAAGGCTCTGCCAAGTATTAGACTTGTACAAAGATGTGGAGCCTCTGAGTCAAGTCCTGAGAGAAGATGTCTCAGTAAAGTGCCTACTGTACAAACATGAGAACATGGATTTGCTGCACCCAGGTAAAATGCCAGGCATGGCAGCATGCATCTGCAATCCTAGCACTAAGGCCGACAAGAGGTTCCCTGCAGCTTGCTGGTCAGTTAGTCCTGCTGAATCAGTGAGAGTTCCCGTCTCAAAACCTAAGGTGGAGAACGACTGAAGAAAATGTCAACCTCTGGCCTCTAAGTACACATACACTCAAGTGTATATACACATGCATTAACATAAACATACACACACACACACACACACACACACACACACACACACACACACAGCAAGTAGAGCAGGCAGGACTATTTGTAGTTCCCTGGAGTTCCTGAGTTAGTTGGTTGGCCTACTAAAAGATCATGAAAGTAAAGAAGCAAAGGGACCTAAGTGCTAAAGCAAGGCCAAAACAAAGAGTCTCTCTGAGATCAGCAGGCCTTGAGGGGTTCAGGGTTCAGACAAAGCCACGATGTCATTACAAGGGGATGACACTGATATCCTTGTTCTGCGCAAAGGCAGATGCTCACTTGCTTTACACTTCAGTCCCAAACTAGAAGCCTATATTCATCTTTGAAAGCAAATGTGTGTTTGTGTGTATTTCTGCCTCTCATTCTCTCCTGATGATATGGACCTACCCAAGTGCAGAATGGGACAAGTATGTGATAAGAGACAAACAAAAGTTTAGCACAAGCTGAACAGGAACAAGAAACTCTCTCTCTCTCTCTCTCTCTCTCTCTCTCTCTCTCTCTCTCTCTCTCTCTCTGTGTGTGTGTGTGTGTGTGTGTGTGTGTGTGTCTGTGTCTGTCTGTCTGTCTGTCTGTCTGTCTGTCTGTCTGTCTGCCTGTCTCTTTGTCTCTCTCATCCTATAAAACTCACAGGGGACAGAAAGTTAGTCATTTATTAGCCTGGTTATAGCCAAATAAGGAACTAGGCTTAATACATATGTGTGGCAAGTCTCTAGAAACACAAAACTCTGAATAGAAACCTGCTTTATCTTCCCTACAGGTCAGATGGTTAAGAGGCTTCTCACCTCTAACCGTCCTCCTTAAACTCTGAATGTTAATGATTAGATTCCAAGTATCTTTCTGGACTCTGTGATGATCTCACAGGCCCAGAAAGTGGCATTCTGTTTCATTGGGAGGTCATAGGTTGACCATTGTCCTCACACTTGCACGGAGGACTCTGTGGCTATTGCCATCACATCTGTGCACCCACAAGCTGCCGAGCAAACTCTCCAAACTGCTGTGGGGAGAGACAGCCTCACCGTGGAGTAGGGGGGAACCCAGTGATAACTGAAAAGAGCTCAATGTGGCAAGAGGCAGATGGAGAGACACAGACAGACAGACAGACAGACAGACAGACAGACAGACAGACAGACATTCTCCATCATTTGAACATGTCTCCAGCCCTACTTAAGTACCAAAGACAAAACAAAATTACCCGAAGGTCCTACTCAGAAACCCTCTATTTCTGCCCAGCACAGTTCGCCCCTGCCTTACCTCTTCCACAGAATATTATCTTGCTATTTCCTCTCTAGCTTTATCTTCCCTTGTGACCAGCTTCACACACTGTCCCAACTCCATAGTTGGGACAAGAACTCTGGTTCTTGACTCAAACTACTCCCAGGTTCTCAGGTCCAATTCTCAGTCTCAGAAAAGGTCAAAAGACCAAGCAAAAGTTGGCCTCTGCCAGACAAATTTTCTGTAACCAGAATTTTCTTTTCTGTATAAGAAAAGGCTTTTCATAATTAAAGCAGGCTCTCCCACTTTCTGTGTGACTCTTTATAACAGACAAATTAAAACTGAATATATCTAAGGTATACTACATGATGCTTTGATATGGGTAGGCCTTGTGAAATGAATAAGTCAAACTAATTAACATACGCATTACCATAACAACTTAGCATTTTGGACAGTGATAACAGTTGTAATCTGTTCTCAGCAGTTTTCAAACACATAATATCTTGTTTTTAAAATTAATGAAAGGATGATTACAGCATATGGCTGAACTCCACGCCCAGCCAGGGCTACAGAGTGAGACCTTGTCTCAAACAAGTAAAAGCAAGTGAGTGAATAGAAAAGCAAACTAAAACTAAAATGAAAGAATCTAAACTGTGGTGACAGACCTGGATCTTAGGGCCCAGTCTTCAGCCCCTGTGGTTCAATACCGAATACTGGAAAAGCTGAATGTTCAGACTAAAAATTGAGGGGGAAACCCACTGCAAAAATAGGAATTTTGCGTTGTCAGGGAAGTCATGAGGATCTTTTGACACAAAGGTCACCCTGCTGCTCATCAGGCTTGGTGGCACTGGATAGGCTAAATGCCACGTGAGGAGTCTCTGACATCTGGAAACAAGATTGAGGAACAGAGCAGAGGGGACCATGACAGTGATAGCAGCAAGGACTGAGACCAGCAAGGAAATCGAGCTGGGAGAGAAGGTCACCATCCAGTGGCCATCACTCCTCACAAGCAGGTTAGGGAGTCTCAGAGTGACCACCCAGACAGCCATTTCTAAAATCCTCTTCCAGATAAAACTAGCACTGTCCATGTCCTTGGACCAAATGCATCTCAAAACTCCTAGAAGTGATATTGGAAAGTAGACAGGCACATCTACAGGGACTATGCAAAATACTCATTTGTATAAATAAGTTATCCATTCAGACTATTCAAAACATTTGCACCTGCATGCTTGTAGGAAGCAGGAAAGAAGCCTCTGGAATTATTTCTGAATAATTTCATATTTGGGGGAAATCCAGATAAAATCTCCCTGCTGGTGTTGGGACAAGTCTTTGATTTTTTTTCTCTCTCTCTTCTCTCCCCACCCTAACTCTTAGTAATCACATGTTAGTTCAGGGTTTAAAATTAGTCAGTCTCTCACTCTGCACAGACTATATGCCAAACAGTCTTATTTTGACAGCTAACTTCTTTCATGACATTGACCCAGGGAGGTTTGATACAAGTCATGATTTGGAGGCTAGTAGTTCTGAAATTCTGAAAAACATATGTGTGTTTTATATAGATATAGATATATATATTTTATATATGTGTGTATTTTATATATATTTTTTATATATATCTGTGTGTGTATACATATACATACACATACACATACACATACACATACATACATACGTGTGTGTGTGTGTGTGTGTGTGTGTGTGTGTGTGTGTGTGTAGTGTAGGTGGATGTACAGTAAAACCGAAATAAGGAACTTGACTACAAACAGAACCAAATCTGCATAGTCGGTGCATGTGAAAACTTCTGCTGGGAACACAACCCCAACAAGAGGGACCAGCCATGGTCTGCACAAAACCCCTTACTGTGGAAATTACGAAGTCCCTGAGCTCTGGTATTCTGAAAAGAATGGCCTAAGACAGGCAGGAGAGATGACTGTCTCAGTAACATGCCTCCTCACAAGCATGAGTACCTTAGTCCAGAGCCCCACTTAAGAATCAGGCACGGTGCTATGTGCCTATAACACTATCCCTGGGGACGAGGAGACAGGAAGATCCATGAAGGTCACTGCCCGGCCAGTCTAATGGTTGATGTGCAGGTTCAGTGAGAGAGTCTGTCAGAATGGTAAGGTGGAAAATCATAGACGAAGACTCGTGAAATTGACTTCTAACCTCCACGTGCTCATTTACATGGCTACACACATGGTTTAAAATTAATAAGAAGAAAAACAATGCTATAAGAAATAAAGAGGAAGGAGCCGCTCCAACAAGAAGAGACTGCAGACAGGTAAGCCCACTCACTATGGACTCCTTTCCACCAACACTGAAAGCTAATGTTGATGGACTTTCCCTATCAACATCAAAGAATGTCAAAGCCTTCTTTACGGCCCTCAGCCTCACTGACCTATAACTCTTCAGAAGTTTCTAGAACCACCAAGGCAGTAATCCTCAGGGAAGCCTATCCTAGATTCAAGGTTGTGTGGTCATGGTGAGGGAGGGGTGCCCCTGGCAAATACCTTACTTTTGCTAATCCATTTTTTTCTCCCAGAGCAGCAGGTTAACTTAAGGACTGAAGACCAAGCTGGGAAAGCTGTTGCTTGCTAAAAGGAGGGACAAAGCTCTGTGAACTTGAGCCTTGGCTGGGGGTAGCATTCCTTTTAGAATCAAGTAAGCTCAACCTGGAAAGCCACAAAAAGCATACCAGTGAAAGTGTAACTGCCAGAGGTTCTGCAGTCACTATGGAGTCTACAGCCTCTCTCAGGGGGAGGCATACCTTCCATTCACGGTATTTCCCTTCTTGGTCAGGGCTTCCACTATGCACAGGGCACAGGGCAAAACAGCTGGAAAAGATGGTGACCCAGAGAAAGGAGGGGATTGGGGGCTTATAATAAACCCCAATGACTGCCAAGTCAACTTGGTAAATGTCTTACCATCTTAGTCACAGTTGTACCTGAGTTTCTTCCTCTCTCCCTCCCTCCTTCTCTCCCTTCCCCGCTCCCTGGAACAACACAGGCACACACAGCACATATGCTCTGTTCTGGACTTCCTTGCCACCTGTGACCTTCTCAAAACAGCATCCAGTTCATTCTCTTTGTCAAAATCCTTGCCAGTTCTCTATCCTAGGCTCATATTCCTCAGAGGGAAACATGCCCATCTCAGGTGACATGCATGGCAGATCACACTCACACTGCTAGCACCATGACAGATCGAAAATTCTCAGTACTGCGTCCTGCCAAGGGAGAGACTTAAGTCCTGTACAGCAGAATCTCCACTTAAATTCCTAGTTTGAAGTCTCTAAGCCTCCAACCTCAGAGGGTGCATCCCAACAGCAGGTATGTGTCTTCTATATAAGCACCCTGCGCCTCCCTGTTCTCCTTTGTCCTGTTGTGACCCAGACAGGATGAAGATGAGCAAAACAGTCCCTCCTCATCTTCCCATTCAGCCCTCCCCAACTGCCTTCATTCAGAATTTGAATTTCCTAGGATCCTTTGTCCTTGGAAACATGTAATATTCCATATTTAACGAATGTTGCTGGGGCTTCTGCCTCCTGCCTAGGGTATACTAGGGAGTGGTGCCTCAGTCACATGTAGGTAGAAAAAAAAATATCTACTGTGGCAGATAGACTGTAACGAAATAAACTGTTTCTGATTCTGCCCCAAGAGGCTGCTTCAGATTACTGCTTTTCCCTGCCAGCCTGGCAAATCCAGCCTGAGTCTTCATTGTAGTCCTGTCTCAGAAAGGCCTAACATTACTCCACTCAAGTAGCAGGGCATCCAAACCTACTTGCTGAATCAAATCTGATGGCACCAGCTCCAGGGTTGAGATTAATCATTAATATTAACCAAAGATCCTGCCCTCTGCCCTTCTTTCTCTCTTCTTTCTTTCTTCTTTCTTTCTTCTTTCCTCTCTCTCTCTCTCTCTCTCTCTCTCTCTCTCTCTCTCTCTCTCCCTCTTTCTCTCTTTTTCTTTTTTCTTTCTCTGTTTTCCTCTACCCCACCACCCCATCCCAGCCCCCCAAGACAAGGTCTCTCTGTATAGCCCTTGCTGTTCCAGTGTTCAAGCTAGCATGAAACTCACAGAGATCTGCCTACCTCTGCCTCCCAAGTTGCTCATCTTTTAGAATCTGTTTCCCCTTTACATCTGTTAGATTCCCCCACAGTGTCCCTTTGGTATATAATATAGACTCTGTTGGGTTTGGTGACTTTCTGGGGTTCTTATAGTTCTTAAACAGGAGGCAAAGCTTGAGGTCAAGTTCAGGATCCCCCTTATGGCTGCTTTTAGAACATTGAGATCTCTCTTCAAGCTATAGACTAAGGCTATTCCAGGAGATAGCTCCAATCCCCATGGAGAGCCAAGGCCATAGAAGCACTCTGTGGCCATGTGGTGACTGCAGGAAAGAGGGAGTCATTGAGAACCTCAGGACAGGGGGAAGCCAGAACCATTGAAAAATGCAAGGCTGAACTTCAGCCTTCACTCCACACCCCTCTTTTCTTGCTCACCCCCAGTCCTCTTCCAGAACCCTTGCCAGCTCAGCAGGAAGGCTACATTAGGGTGGCCAACTCATTCTAGCTGCTGCCCCATTTTAACACTGAATGTCTCATAGAACCCCACATACCCAGTCAGACTAGCTAAGTTGGCCAATCTGGGTGCATGTCACACTGACATTTTTCAGCCTGATTGTCTCACATAGTCATGCATCCTTAGACTAGAGGCCATCTCTGAGCCTCTGTTTCCCGAAAATGGACTTGATAACACTCCTCACTCCCAACCCTGCTTCAGGGAACAGGGGAAGCATGTTAGGGGGCTCATGCACCCTGAATGCCTACACTGATTAACACCTATGGGTGATACCATGTGGGAGCTGCTGCTGAATTGAAGAACCCATTTGCTGGTTAATACCTGCTGAGCAACCATCTCTTTGGGTGGCCAACATGTGGCAGGAAAGAAGAGTCATGCTTGTAGCATGCTGGCACCAAACCCTCACTTTACCCAGCTGTGTTATTTTGATCAAGTACTTACTACATACTAGATACTGATTTATTAACAGGCAGTTTATTACCTAATCCTCCAAACGGCTCTAGAAAGTACCCATAATCCCACATTTTCAGAATGAGAACACTGGGGCTGAGAAAAAAATTAAGTGACTTTCCCAAGGTCACACTGCTGGAAAGGCCAGATGGGAGCCAGCTGAGGCTGACCTCACTCAGGACCTCTCTCCTTGAACACTCTAGCTTCAGTGGGAGCAGACAGCTGCTCTCCTCTCCAAACAGAAGCAAATTGGCATTGCCTCCATACTGGGCAACCTTATAGGTCTTATAAGGCCTGAGAATTAGCAGGCAAGCCTTTGCTTGCTGGGAGATGGCTTACCCTGAAGCCCTGCCGGCTTTCCCAGAACCCTGAGTTAATATTTACATAATCTTACTACATCATTTTCCAGTTTCATCGTGAGGAGAACACCCAGAACCCACTTGGGTGAATATTGCCACTGTAGCATGGACAGCTTGTTTGTCAGCCCACAACAAACACACAGACTAATTACTGAGGGAGAGGTTCTTACCTTGGAAACAGACTAGGTTTGTATCTGACTCCACTGTTTACTAATTATATCACTTTGGACAATTTGAGACTCAATTTAATCATCTTTAAAATGAATATAAATTGTCCCCGTCATTACTGCTGTCATCATTATCTCTGGTGCCACTTAAATGTGCAAAATCCCTTTAATGTTTTATGCAGTGGTTACATTTTTGAGTGTGTATGTGCACACGCGCACATGTGTGTGTGTGTGTGTGTGTGTGTGTGTGTGTGTGTGTGTGTGTACAGACACACATATACGTGACACATATGTGGAAGTCAGAGGACAACCTCTGGTGTTCATTCCCAAGAACCTCCTAACTATTTGAGCCAGTGTTTCTTTCTGGCCTGAGACATCACCATCATAGGCAGGTAGAGCTGGCTCATTAGTTTTCCAGAGTCCTTCTCCACCTGTCCCCTCCTCCCCTCCCCTCCTCTCTCACCTCCCTCCTCTTCCCTCCCCCCCACCTCCACTTCCCCCTCTTCCACTCCTTCCTTCTCCTCTCTCCCTCTCCCCACTCTCTTCCTTTTTCCACCTCTCTCCTCTTCCCTCCCTCTCTCCCTTCCCCTTCCCACTTCCCAGCACTGAAATTACAGACATATGCTATCATACTCAAATGTTTACAATGGTTTCTAGGGATTCAGACTCAGGTTCACACATTTCCAAGGTAAATACCTTACTGACTGAGCTATCCCCAGCCTGCAGTGGCTACCTTTATTCTTACTTTATACCTAATGAAACCCAGACTCAGAGAAGTGGGAAATTGGGCCAAGGCTATACATAGTAGAACAAGGTCTAGAACACAGACCTTCTAACCCGAAAGCCTAGCCTGTCGTTGGTGTGTTCTCTCATAGGCAAAGCTCTCAGTAAGGCTGCCCACATTGGCAAGACCAGCTCCCATCCTCTGCTGCACAGTCCTCAAGCCCCTGCTTTTCAAGAGCTTTGGTGGAAGGGAAGGGGCTGTCCTCAGGAGCAACCGCCCCAAGGCAGCATCTCCTCCTCCCTGACCCACACTGCCCTTCCAGGTGATGGCAAGTGACTCACCAGTCTGGATGTGCACACTGGAGCTTGAGAATGACTCAGGAACACAGGGGGACTGAGGAAGGAGTATCTAACTGCAGAACAAAGCCAGGCAGCCACTTGTGGCCAAGATAATTACAAGCTGGAGCTGGGACAAGAAGAAGGCCAAGGGCTGTCTGGTTTACAAGGTCATAAATCACAGCCTCAAAGACTTCCAGGAGGTCCAGAGATTCCACCAGGTACTGTAGACCCAAGTAAAGTTTGAAAAACAAATAACCAAAACCAAACATGTCACTCAGGCTTTCAATCACCCTGCAGCATCTCCGTGTGATTCCTCCAGAATCACACCTGCTAAGTCCATATCACTGGCTCTTACTTGCCCAGCATTCTCCAAAAGGGTGAAGAGAATGTGAGGTTAGAGGGTGGTAGACTTGTCAAGTATGTACAAATCTACATTGCCAGTTCAGCAATGGAAGTCCTGATTTGTCCCACTATCCTGTGACATGTTGAATAAGGCTTATTTGTTTTAAGAAAAAATGAAAAGCTTTCATTCTCTTGTATCCAGTCACTATGGCAGCAACCTTTAACTGCAGGTCACACCCCATATGCTCTCGATAGCATTTTGGTCTACAGTAGGATAGGTCTCTTTGTATTCCATTGGTCATTTATGACAATGAGACACTGGCCAAGTGACCCAGTTGTCTACCTTCTCTTTCTAAAGCTCTTGGCCATCAGTTCTACACAATTTCCATTGATATCTATCTTCCCAGAGTAGAGCAAACTTGACCCCTGACTTTGTTTCTGGGAGATAGATAGATGATAGCTAGATACAGATAGATGATAGATAAATAGATGTAGATAATAGATAGATATAAAAAGATGATAGATTTGGAGTTACTGTTTATACAATTAAATAATATTTGTATATAATAATGTGTATGTGTGTGCATGATTGCATTATGTGCTTGTGTGTGCAGATGCTTATGGAGTCCAGAAGAGGACATCAAATCCCCTGGAGCTAAAGTTAATGGGCATTGTGAGTAACCTGATATATGCTGGAGCCAAATTCTGGTCCTTTGGAAGATCTTCAAGCACTCTGAGCCATCTCTCCAGCCCTATAAAACTTTAAATATTTATTTTATTTTAAATTATGTGTTGATATGTATGGCAAGGTACATATGTGAATGCAGGTGAGTCCAGAAGAAGGACTCTGGTCCCTTTGAGCTAGAGTTACAGATGGATGTAAGCAACTTTATGTAAGAGATAGGAAAAAAACTCAGGACCTCTGCAAGAGCAGGATGTACTTCTAACTGCTGGGCCGCCTCTCTAGTCCATTTTGAGATGTTTTTTTGTTGTTGTTTTTGGTTTTTTGTTAATGAAGCCAGTGGGACTAGGAACCAACTCCCAACTAGGTCCCTAGTTCTTATCCCAGAGAAAAGGTGGCAGCTGTATTGTCAGTCATGGTGATATAGAACCATTCTGCTTAGTAGGTGTTTTGTTTTGTCAACAAGGACAGGGTCATCTGAGAAGAGAGAACTTCAACTGAGAAAAAACCTCCATCAAATTGACCCATAGACAAGTATATGGGGTATTTTCCTGATTAATGATTAATATAGGAGGGCCTTTGCCCCTAGGCAAGTGGTCCTGGGTTGTAGGAGAAAGCAGACTGAGCAAGCCAGGAAGGGCAAGCCAGTAAGTACACTTCATGGCCTCTGCATCAGCACCTGCCTCCAGGTCCCTGCCTTGAGTTCCTGCCCTTATTCTCCTCCGTGCTTGACTGTAAGCAAATAAGGTAAAATAAACCCTCTCCTCCCCAAGTTGCTTTTGATCAGTGCTTTAATAAAAACTCTAACCAAATCGACTGTTTTCCAACAGCCTCTTGAAGGTTTCCAAGGTGGCAGAGTCCCTTTCCTCCCCTCTCCACTCCAAGAGTGCACTCTCCCACTAGCACACAGTTTCAGCCATGGGCTCTTTCCATGGAAGGGCTATTTGGTTACCAGATGCTTTGCATCTAGTAACACCAAAGGCCTGTGATGCCTGGTCATGTGATTAAGACATGAGCCCAGACACAGCTTGACAGTGACAGAGACACTCTTTTAAGCTATCGCCTAGACTTCTTCAGGCTCTCTAAGTACCACCCTTCCAAACACAAACTTCCTCTAAAAACAAAATCATAAAGGACTCAATACTGTGTTCTTTAAGTCCAGTGTCCCTACTGCTTCTACACAAGAAGTTAGGAGAGTTTGAGGAAAGTCTGTTTAATCCTGCAAGTCTTCTCTACAACTCAGGGCTTTGTTCCCTCCATTTTATCCAGCAACTGTTCTTTAAATGATCTAACCTTTTGATGTTGTGAAGAATTAGATGCATAAGACAGAGAGCACTGAGATGTGTTTGGTCAGTGTCCCATAGGCACTCAAGGAAGGTATTGTTGAAATCCCTAAGAAAACTAGTAGCATACATAATCAGTTCAGACATGGGCAGATATTATTGTACCAGACAGGGGTACATTGGTACAAATTGGTATTGGTACCAAATACCTGCTGCTTGAGTTGTAATTAATTTTCTGGAGCAACTTACATACCTCAAGGAGACACTTCATCTTCCTGGAAACCCAGAGCTCAGATCTTGCTGGGTTTTTCTGGAAGCATCATTACCTCAGCATGATTGACTAAATCACTGGCCAGTGTTGATTGGCTCCACTTCCAGTCTGTGTCTTGTCCTCAGATGTGCAGATCAGGACTGAACTACAACTCTCTAACTACAACTCTCTAATGTGGCTAGTTATCCTTTTCTTTCTTATATACTGTATTTGAATGATTGTTTCTTTGCTGCTTGCTTGTACAGGGGTTGTGTGTACATGCCTCTGTGTATATGTGTAGGTCAGAGGACAACTTGCAGGCGTCAGTTCTCTTCTTCCATCAGTTGGGTCCTAGGAATCCAACTCAGATCACCAGGCTTAGCAACAATCACATTTACTCACTGAGCCATCTCGTCAGCCCCTGGTTTTTTTCCCATTGTCAATGTTGTGCTCTAAAGGAACCTAGTAGTGGCCGTCCATTAGTCAGTTCATTCTTATATCATTTCAGACATATCACTTTGGAGATTGTGAGGCATGTAAGAGTTGAATGCCAACAAACTGGTTGAAACCTAAATCTACATCTCAAAATATCACACTCCTACAAACAGGCATGCTATTCTCCCCTAAACTATAGTATATAGTTCTATATTCTCCCCTAAACTATAATATATAATTCTATATTCTCCGCTAAACTTGCCATATAGTATAGTATGGTATAGTATAGTATAGTATAGTATAGTATAGTATAGTATACTCTGTGTATGCCCAAAATATGTTCATTAATCTTTGTTACTAATTCTTCTGACTACTCATCCTTTAGATCACAGCCCAAACACAGCTTCCTCTGGGAACCTTCCCTGATTAACTATCCTACCACAAATCAGCACGCGCTCACACACACACACACACACACACACACACACACACACATATGCACACACACACACATATATGCACACACACATATGCACACATACACATATGCACACACACACATATGCACACACACACATGCACACACACATATGCACACACACACATATGCACACATACACATATGCACACACACACATATATGCACACACACACACACACACACACACACACACACACACACACACACAGTGGCTTGTTGCGTTCTCTCTCCTTAAATTTTCCTCTCTTAAGTTCTTAAGCATTTCGTTACAATGTCCTATTTGTCACTCTCTTGGGATGAACTAGCAGAGTAGCTGGTGTATCCTAAGAATCTGTAAACATGTACTTAATGATGAAGCACAATATGGATGCCACCTCCTCAGTAGATGACATGTATCCGACAATGACAGCCTCACCAGCTTGTTGCGTGTCACATATAAATCCTGCTACCTTCATCTTCATGTCATATCCTAGAAAATCTGAAGCCTTGGATGACAGGCATGTTATAAAAGGTGGTGAGCACTGGGAGGTGAACCGGGTGATATTTTTGGCTAATTCTAACCACAACTCCTTAAGGGTAGAAACAGAACACCCTCGGGTTTACAAGGTGGTAATAGAACCAAAGGGCTGAGAGGAAGATCAAAAGGTCATTGAATCCATGCCTCTGCCTCCAGGCAAAACTGGCCCAGTCACAGACAAGTGGGAGTGTCCTTACATTATTAGTAAGAACAATATTATTAGTAATATTAGTAGCGGTATAATAATGGTTCTACTAAAAATAAACACAGGGAAGATGCCATCAACCACACAGGTCACCCTTCCCAACACTCAGTAGGACTCAGGAGATCATCTCAATAGTACCAGTGAGCTTATTCAGTGAGAGCTCTCCTCCAGAACAATAGGCTCTCTATTAGAAGGCAAAGACAATGAGAACAGCCAGGTTTTGAAGGAGCTCTCCCACAGCAGCTGGGGGCCACACAGCATCACTGAGTTACAATCAGACATCTCCTCTGCCATTTATAAGCAATTCAGCTTTTCCCTGTGCAGAAGGCTCTCTGTTTTCTAAATGTTTACCCACCCATGGTATCATTTGATCCCCACTTCAAAAGTCACATGTTCATTCAAGAACTGGAAGAAGCCAAGACTGATACAGGCTACAGGTCAGTGTCCCAGTATTCTCAGACCTGAGTGGTTGAGCTATGATAAAGCAAACAAGATATCTAGTGGCCAATTGAATATTCTCCCTGACTTATATTCGGCTTTCTCAGTGTAGAGAGAAGACAAGGGATGGAAAAAAATGGGGTCACCAACCGTAAACAATGTCTTCACTAATATGGAAAAACCTAATTCATTCTAATCACTGACCCAGGGTCTGGGACAATAGCAAGTAAATGAACAGACCATCAAAAGGGAAACCACAGCAGCCCTGCCCTCGTGAAGCTGGCGTTCTAATGCTGTAGTATTTAATAGTCACCTGAAACGGCATGGCTTTAGATTACCTAGGGACCTGGAATTACACAGCTAATCACAGAGAAAAGTGTACCTCCTCTGATCTCTTTCATTCTTTACACACTTCAAAGGAAGTCTCCATGTGCAGAAAGACATCTCATGTTCATAGAAAGAAAGAACTGGAGCTCCAATGTGAGAGGTTAGTTCCTATACTGGATCTTAGCATAGGTATTTATTTATTTATTTATTTACTTATTTATTTATTTATTTTTGGAGCTATTGCTGCTTATTTTCTATTATTGGTAGTGATATGATTGCTTTATAAATGCATAAATATTTCTTTCACTGAAATATAGTAATTGACCATATTTATGGGGTGTGGGGTAATGCTTGTTACCTGTATACCATGAGTGATGATCAAATCAGAGGAGTGAGCGTCTCCATCTCCTTTAACACTTATTGATTCTTTGCTTGGAGCCTTTTATTGAGTCTTCAAGATCTTTATACAATGTAAAATAGAGTGTCGTGAACTATAGTCACCATGTTATTGAACATCGGAACTCTTTCTTTAGTAAATGACTCATTCATTTTAAAGGAAGATCTAAGAGGCTAATCAAGTAGGTGGTAACTGTACCAAATAAACAAAAGGAGGTTTGAACAGCGTGGTACAGTAGCATCCATCATACTGGGAGGTGCCAAGAGCAATTCTACATCTATGTCTGAAGACTTAGATATACTAAAGTTGCCTTTTCTTGGGCTTTTAAGAACCTGGGATCTGTGGAGATGGCTTAGTGGGTAATATGCCTAGCGTGCAAGCACGAAAACTTGACTTTGGATCCCCAGGACACATGCAAAAAACAGGACATATCCATTTGTGCTAGGATCTCAGTGCTAGAGAGGCAGAGACAGGCAGATTCTTGGAGCTTGCTGGCCTAATCTAGCTAATTGATAACCTCTGGGTTTGATAAGAAAAAATAAGGTGGGAAGAAATAGAGAAATAGGTATGTATCTACATACTCAGGAACTTGGGCACAGAAACAGCATTATTTCTGGCATCCATACATGTAGGCATGTATCTATATACTCGGAAACATGAACACAAACACACACACACACACACACACACACACACACACACACACACACCACACACCCATCAATTAATAAACAGAATGAGATGTCACTGCTTAATGTTTTAAATATCAATAATCTTTAACACTCTACCCAACCTCCAGAAACCACTGAGCTCAATTCTCCAAAAGAGAACCTCCAGAGCTAAGCCTTGAAGCCTGACCTCAGACTACACACTCAAACTTATCTTAATCACAAGGGACAAAGGTCACCTGCAAGAAGTTCCCTCAAATTTAATGACTCTGCATTCCCAGAAGCCAGCAACCTGTTCTTCATGAAGAAAAAACCCAAAGAGGCCATTCTATGGAGCCCAGCTGCTCACAGGGTGACGAAGCCTCTGGAGGTTCTGAAACACCTAGGAACTTCACCAAAATACGCTGCCTTGGTGCTGCAGACTACCAGAGACGGCACCTTAAGGTAGGGTTCAGAGAGCTGCATTCTGCCCTCCTTTTGGGGAACATGATGTTTTGCTGACTGGAATGGGGAAGCCAATGATCTTGGTTGGAGACACCATGTCAACAGGCTTACGGTTTGAACCAAGTGACAAGCCACAGCTGTAAGGTCTGGTGGGTGTCTACATGCACTTTGGAACCGAATGAACCTCCGCACAGGTCCCGTGCTCACCCTCAGGAGGAAATGGTTGAGTGGCCTCAGGCAAGTTGCTTCCCTACTCTGTGGATCAGTTGCCCCAGCTATAAAATGGGAAAATAATAGTATAATGTGTACATCATCAGGATGTTTGAGGGATTCCACAGTAGGATGTACCAAAAGTGTATAGTACGGTGATTGACTTGCATAAGCAAAGCAACCACTGGCTGTGACCAAGGTGGGATCAGGTACACTTTGGTAACTGAGGAGGACTCAGAGAAGTTTACAGATGAGAGGAAGGAGGCGAGAGACTAGTGGGGAGGCTGAGAACACCATCTTAGATCTCTAGATCCGATTCACCTTTTTCCGTTCAACACAAGAGGTTCCCACACCAGAGAGCTGAGCTCGGATCGTTTCTCACTCACCCACTCTCTGACAACTAGCTACCCTGGAGATTCTGCCAATTTGCTGAGTGACCCATGGTGTATAGCAGCTGCTGACCGAATAAGCTAGGGAGAGCCGGAGGAAGTTTGATAGAGACAGTCTAGGCCACCACTGTCATAAAGGGGTGTCAGAAGACCCTACATTTCTCGACACAGAGGATACTCTTGTCTTCCCACCCTAGCACACTGCTTTTCTTCATCTGGGGGCAGGGGCTGTCTCCTTGTGGAGGATGACTGGGTAGATCACTCATTTTGGTTCCCTTTTTCAGCTGATCCTTGCTGAGAGCCTACTGGATGCTTGTCCTGTGTTTATGAAATACACTGTGTGCTGGGTACATGCTGACTTACCTGGTTGGTCCCACAGATGAGAACACAGCATTAAGGAGTAGAGGGTGACTCAGCCACTGAGAGGCATGGCCAGGGTTCAGATCTAAGTGTCCTGACTCTTACCACCTGGCCCCAATCCCCATACTCCCTTGTAAACTGCAGAGTCAAAAGTTCCCATAAGGAGGTCCATCCCTTGACCTACACCTGTTGTCCGACCCGATGTCTATAGCTGGTCATCGTTTAACTAGTTGGCAGAACTAGTTTAGGAACCCACCAGAAATACAGTTAGTTGGGTTGTGCAAGAAGGGTGGCGCTCCTCAAACTGCAAAGCATACACCAGTCATCTGGAAATCTTGTTAAAAGATGCAGATTGAAGGAAGTTGGGGGGCGGAGCTGGGGATTCGGCTTTTGATCAAGCTTTTGTGTTACACACATGATGCTGGTTTGGATAAGTTCCCACACATTAAGTACTTTGTCCAGGCTCATTTGCCACATAGTAGGCACTCAAAAACACTTCCACCTTCCAACAAACCATGAGACCCAAACAGTTCTGACCATGGTCAGCATAACACAGGGCACTTTGCGGCAGCTGCTGAGAAGGAGGAGAGGAAGGCACCTCTAGGCCATGCCAGCTTCCTTTGCCTCCCCCATCATGTGAGCTTCCAGCTGGCAGTCATTCGGGTACTTTTTCTTCCACTTGTAAAAATTTTAGGGGGGGAGGTGAGCAGGTTTTATCTACAATATTCTGAAAAGACAGGCAGTTATAAAAAATTGATGAAGTATCTGTTCTGGGCCCAGCTGATAGCATCAGCAAGGAGGTGGGGACACCTATCAGTGAGTTCCCAGGGCCACAAATTAAAAGCCCCTCGAGGGTACGAGATTGGTAAGATGTTGTGAAAAACCCAGGCAGGGGCAGGAGTTGTGTTGGGATCCAGACACCTCAGGTTGGCTCCTCCTCTGTGGTTGAGGGAACTTGTCCCATACTCTCAGCGTCCTCTCAGTTTTCCTTGTCACTCAGCGTCTTCCCTCCAGTGGCAATCATTCATTGCAAGGCATGAACGGCTGTCAGCACCTGGATGGAAGTCTGGGATTTTGATTTCTCCAGAATTCAAGCCTCGGACTAAAAATAAACCACTCCCATGAGAGCATTTTGAACACTGGCCATGGGAAAGGGACTGTTGAGGAGACCGTTCTGTTGTTTTGAGGTCAAGGGGAACTTGGCTGGGATTCCAACTCTGAGACTCAGCAGCAAACCCTGGAACAGGACAGCAAACTTTCCACCTGTAAAGCGGGGTTAATCCCTTGAACACAGGTCAGTATATGAAGTTGGGGGATAATAAACAGGAAGCGTCTGGGCTTGCCTAACACTGCCAAACCCTCCATTAATGATCAGGATTATGAGCTGTGGAGCCCCCTCTCCTGGCCTCCTAGGAGGGGCTGGCCACTCCCTTTGACCTCAGCCTGCCTATCTTCTTACCATGTTGGCCTAGACTGCACACAGGTATCCTGTCTGTCTTTTCAGCATGAATCCAGTAAAGGCGGGCAGCTGACTGACCTATCCGGGGTTTCCAAACCCTGTACAGAGCAGCATGGACAACTCGCCCTGTTTGTTCCTTGGGGTTGAGTCTTGGCTGAAAGCAAAGGGTCCTAGAAGAGAAAAGTCTTCGGCTGCCAACAGCCTATCAGCCAGGTTCTGCAGCTGCCAGGGACTGGTATGCTTTCTCCCCTGTGAACAACCTCAGTTTGATCCTGGGGCTTTTCCTGGCATGCCAGGTCCTGGCATGTGTGGGCAGGGACTCGCTAAGCTCTGGGTTGGGCATTTTCTCAATTGTTTCTTTCTCTTTTTCTTATCTCTGGCTAGTTAGTGATTAACTGCACTCTGAAAGTTTCCCAGCCTCCCCAGAGCTCCCCAGGAGCACAGGTGGCCACTGGGTTAGAGAACCTGCAAGACAAGGAAGATTTGAGACACAACCCTGGGGATCACACCCATTGGCCCAGGCTGAGGCCCAGAAAGTTTGCACAGTGCTGAATGGCAGAGGTTGTTGGGAAGGATGCAAGGATGTGGGTCTGCTAACACTGGCTCCTTGCAGGGGTAGGGTGAGCTGAGGGATAACGACCAGGATGTGGAAGAGACAACCCAACTTCTGGGAGATACATGCAAGCCCTGACCTTGGGTAGCTTCTATCAGATTGTTGCTCCTTTTGCAGTTGGCTCCTGAAGGTGGGGAGCAGCCACTTGGTAGCAAGGTCCACCCTAGTGAGCCACAAAAGCAAGAGAGTCAAGGAAGCTCATTTTCTCAAAAAGATTTTTGCTTTCCTCCTATTTGTTCTCTTGCTTTCAGTAAAGAAGACAAGCCCTGATCAGGATGGTGGATGCTCTGTGATCCTCTCCCTCAGCCTGGACTTGGGTCACTTGGCTCATTCTCAGCTCAGGGTCTTCACCCTGGCTGTGCTCTCTCTCTACCTCATCTGTCTCCCCTTTACTGGATGACACGCCATGTTTCAGGCATTCATGCTCCCATGTTTTACCCTCAGACTTCCCTGGCTGGAAAGGCAGCAGCATCTGCTCCCCAGCTCCACTCCCGGTAGTACCTGTTTGTGCACTAAAACTACTGGGGCTCCCTTTGCTTAGTAATTTAATGTATAAAGTTTACGCTCCCTGAGAACAGGGCTTTGTGATGGTCATAGCTGCAGCTACAGAGATTGCCAGAACCCCTGGAGCCCAGGGAACCTAAAAACATTTGTAGGATTGATGAATGAATGAATGAATGAATGAATGAATGAATGAGTAGCCTTCCTTACATGCTCAAAGGGGTTCATTGCAATAAGAACTATAGCTCTAAATCAGACATTCACAGACTACAGCCTTTTGCCCAACTGTAGGCTGTTGTCTATTTTTTTTTTACAGCTAATGAGCTAAAAATATTTTTTACATTTTAAGTGATTGAAAAAAATCAAAAGAATAATATTAGTAAATGTGAAAATCATATAAAATTCAAATTCCATATTCATACCTAAAGTTATACAGACACAGAAACAGTGTGCGACTTTGTGCCCTCTATGCCACTTTATACAGTAGCAGGGTTCCGGACAGGCACTGTCCACTCTGAGAAGTTGAGAATGTTTCCCTCCAGCCCCTTTCCAGCAAATGTTTGCTAAGCCATGCTCTAAATAATGGTAACAAAGGAGGCAGAGATGGAATCCACTCGGATACAAATTTGGATGAGGACAGGAAAGGAGAAAGAAGTCAAATAGAAGGAAGCCCTTGTGCCTCTATTGTATAGTATGGATTGTGTTCCATGCTTTACCTCATCCGTCAATTCTAGATACAACTTCAAGAAGATGCAAAATTGTTAGTCTGGAACTTTCCATCCTTAAACTCAGTGCTTCATTTGGGTAGTTGCTACCTGTGGACAGTCTCTCTCTTCTTTCTCTCTATCTCTGTCTCTCTCTCCCTTCTTCTTCCTCCTCCTCTTCCTCCTCCTCCTCCTCCTTCTTCCTCTCTCTTTCTCCTTCCCTCCCTTCCTCCAGACTGACACCTCTCTCTCTTTCTCTCTCTCTCTTTCTCTCTCTCTCCCTCTCTCTCTCTCCCCCCTCCCCGCACCCTTTAATGAATGACTGTTCCTCTAACTCCTGTGTAGCCTGTTCCGTGCACGTCTGTGTACAGAGAACAAGGTTTACTTGTTTATCTTATTCCTTTAAAATCCTGCTACGTGACAGCAGGATTGAACAGGACATTTTCTCTGTGTTAGTTTGACCCCCACCCACACCATCCCAGCACAGAATCCGGCACTTAAGAGGACCTCAGTAAATATTTGTTATGACTGACTTAGACAATTGACCACAAAGAACCTTAACTTGGTTAAATAATGTCTTATTACAAAAGGCCCTGTGGTGGTGAAAAGGTGGAAGGCTGGGGAAGAGGCAATGAGATGGAGCAGAAGAGAGGATGAATGAGAGGGAAAAGTTAACCAAAACCGAGAGAAGACTTTATGGAAACGCCGTAAGGAAACCTGACCGATAAGCTAATTTTGAACAGTTTAGAGACAGGCTCAGCAGTGAGCACTAGCTCCTCTTGTAGAGGACTAGAGTTTGTTTCCTAGCACTCATATATCAGGCATCTTACAGCTACTCGCTTCTCCAGTTTCCTGGGATCCAACACCTTCATCTGGCTGCCTCGAGTACCCATATGTGCGCATGCGTGCGCACGTACCCACGCACAAATAAATATTTCAAAAAACTAATTTTTTAAAGAATGTGCTTTAATGGGGGTGCTCTATGTAGGTGAGTAAAACTGTTCCCAGCAGTCATGGGTTATTTAATGAAAATCCTAGAGCCCAGCCTCCCTGTGATGACTGATCTTCATTGTGAATATGACATACCTGGGAAGAGGGAGCCTCCTTTAAAGAATTGTTTCCATCTGATTAGCCTGTGGGCTTGGCTGTTGGGCATTGGCTGCTTGACTGCTAACTGAAGTAGGAGGGCCCAGCTCACTGTGGGTGGTATCATCCCCTAAGCAGGTGAGCCTTCCCTCTGCGGTAACTGAACTGGAGCCTGCAAGCAAGCTGTAAGCAATGTCTCCATATGGCCTCTGCTTCCGTTCCTGCCTCTAGGTTCATGACACAACCTGCTCTTGCTTTCCTGGGTGATGGACCATAACCTATAAGCCAGGGGTTCTCAACCTGTGTGTCTCAACCCTTATGGAGGGTCAAATGATAGTTTCACAGGGGTCACCTAAGACCACGGGAAAACACAGATATTTACATTATAATTCATAACAGTAGCAAAATTACAATTATGAAGTAGCAATGAAAATTATTTCATGGGTGACGGCCACCACAGCACAAGGAACTATGTTAAAGGGTTGTAGCGTTAGAGGGGTTGAGACCATCTGCTATAAGCTGAAATAAATTCTTCTTCCCTAAGTTGCTTTTGATCATGTTCTTTATCACAGCAGCCTATGGTTCCGAGAGGCCTCTGAGCTCCCCAGAACCATACTGCCTGTGGCTCTTGGTTGTCCACCCGAATGACAGAATAAGACTCTATTGCAGAAAACACCACTCTTTCTAATTATAGGATGTAGAAATATCAAGCTGGCAAAGAGCTTATTACCTGCTGGCTAGCCCTCATAGAGCAAGAAGGTGATATGCATGCTTCTGGGGAGGGGGGAAAGGAAGTTATCAGCAATCAAACGTATCTATGGTGCCTGTGTGCTACACTGCTGACCCAAGAGGCAAGATATGCCTACTGGTGCAATAGTTGCAAGTCTGTTAAGTACTTTCTGATGGGATTTGAAACCCAGATAAAAACCTCGTGGCTGGAGAAGTCGTAGGCCCAGTGTGGAAGCTGCTGTTGCTTTGCTACATGAACATGAGAAACTCACCAGACTGCCTTCTAGATAATTATGTTTATGCCCAATAGTTAGTGCTGTTGTCAGCTTTGATCAGAGAAGCTTCTGTTTACAGCAGGAGTGTTTACTACAAGACTCAGACTGGTTGAAATGACAAGAATAAGCAACTGTTGAATACTCAGCCATAAGTGAGACATCTACCTGGCCCTTTCCAGAGTCTGGAGAACACCACAGAAGGAGCAGAAAGAATGTAAGAACCAGAGGAAAGCAAAGGGTGCTGCAGAGTGCTGACCTCTGGTCATGACACAGCCCTGGCAATCGAGCTCAGCGCCTGTGATCCCCTGCACAAGCTGGAGCCTCTCGGTACTCTGTCATGGACAAGGCCTCTGAGATGTGACTCAGAGGCCTTGTCCATGACAGACTCAGGCTCGCAGACTCTGAGAATTTATATACGGTCAATAGTCATTAAGGGCAGGGACTTAAACAACCCTTCCCCAAGGAAGGTCATGGCTGCTTGTGAAGAGAGACACTTTTTTTTCAGTGGTATAACCACTGGTTAAATGTTCATATGTAATTCCTCAACTATACTGCTGAAGCAACCCTAATAGGTCATGGGTCTCTCTCTCTCTATCTCTCTCTATCTCTGTTTCTATCTCTATCTCTATCACACACACACACACACACACACACACACACACACACACACACGAACACATAAGAGGACTAATTGATACAAGAAAGGAGGTCAGTAGAAGTGGGAGAGATACAAGAGAGGGTAATGGAGGATGAATATATACAAAATACATTATATATATATATATACATATACACACACACACACACATATATATATATGTATATATATATATATATATATATAACCATCATAATGAAACTCATTGTGTATAATTAATATATGCTAATCAAAAACATTTTTTAAGACCCATTAGTGTGAGTGGGTCTCTGCAGGGTAAATAACTGGCCAGAGACTGGCTCTTACTCTATCTTCTTGCCCAGTGCCTGTCCCGGGAAGCAGAAACCCCCTTTTGTTCCCAGAACAGGCTGCAACTCGTCCTATCACTCACTGTTCTAGGCTCTTGTCTTTACCATTGGCTTTCCCACCACTGTTCTAGGTTCAGGGGAAAACAAGCCATGGAATAATGATGAGTGAGAGTAGACAAGGGGCAATGGAAAGGAGGGGTGCATTGAAAACCGCACTGCCTCTGAGAGCACATCAAACCTGGATACGGAAAACCAATCTCCATCCACAGCCGTCTGGAACTGAAGGCTATGCTCTCAGTGGGAGAATACATTACCATAAAGAGGTCCTGGCTTCCATCCCCAGCAAGGGTGGGTGGTGTTGGTGAAGAAGAGAGAGAACAAAGAGAAGAGGAAGAAAGAGAGGGGGCAGAGATAGAAAGACAGAGACAGAGATAGAGAGACAGAGACAAAGACTGAGAGACTGACCTCACCTGGTATTCTCTTTAACTGGTGATGACTCTCACTTTCAGGGCTGGCTGGATGAAAAGGGCAGGCTATTTGTAAAAGAGGAAATAAGCATAAGGACTAGATCAGAAAATTGAGAGAGAAGATGGGTGAGGTGGGAAGTGATTCCCTTCTGAAATGTGGCCAATACATCAGTGAAGACAGCCTGGGGAGACTGGGCCGGCTCTTCCCAGCTTCT
Organism: Rhabdomys pumilio; assembly: GCA_030674055.1. Classification (NCBI taxonomy): domain Eukaryota; kingdom Metazoa; phylum Chordata; class Mammalia; order Rodentia; family Muridae; genus Rhabdomys; species Rhabdomys pumilio. Next base: position 168,650,634 of record JANHMN010000002.1, read on the forward strand.
CAGTTTCATTTGTCAATGAAAGGCATTGTCAGTTGGCTTTGTATCTCTCTGCTTTTATACTTCCAGTGGCGGATACCAATAACTCTTGGGAGAGCTCAAGGCTGGAGGTTAAGCAAAGATTCTGGTCACAATTGCTTTTTTCCAGGTCCCAAGAGAAACCTGGGAAAGAAGGGCCAATGGCAGATATGTAGAAAAGGAAAGCAGGGGAGAGATGGCTCAGTGGTTAAGAGTACTTACTGCTCTGTCAGAGGATCCAGGTTCAATCAATTCCCAGCACCCACATGGTAGCCCACAACCATCTGCAACTCCAGTCCTCAGAGTCCAACACCTTCTTCTACTAACCTTTGCAAGTACCAGGCATACATGCAGACAAAAATCAATACACATCAAGTTAAAAAAAAAAAAGCAAGCAAATCAATTTTCAGAATCTACAATAGAAAATCAATTCAATTGGACGAATGACCCTGACCTCTAGAAGTGACTGGCCATCTCCAGGGATAAAGCAGGACTTTTCTAATACCTGAGCTTCTGTCTTGCAAAGTACCTTGTACTTTCAAGGCTGAGCAGCTATTTCGGGGATGGCCAAATGAATGAAGAACAAATGTTACCAGAACTTACTATTTTTATTATTCAAATGAAAATTGTTTAATCAAGGTAAGCTCCATGTGAAAAGAGAAGTATATTCTTACAATGTGAATGCATGGTTTCAAAAATGCATTTTTAAAACGATTTTAATAGAGAGTATCACAAGCCAAGCATGATGGCACACACCTGTAATCTTAGCACTGAGGAGGTAGAAGTGAAAGGCCCTGAGGCTCAAGGTCATTTCTACCTGCGTATCAAGTTTAAGGCTAGCCCAGGATAGATGAGACTCTCAGAAGAAAAAGAAAAAAAAATGAGCATCATTAAACAACTTTAAAGAGACACTTAACCTAACTGGTAATCAGAGAATGTAAACTAATGCAAAAGTGTTCTTCCAACTGACAAAATTATAAAGTTTGACAATAATGAACATTAGCCAGGATGTGTTGAAAAAGACATTCTAACTCTCTGATGGTTCAGAAGACCAGAATCTTACAAACAATTTAGAGAGTGATTTGTTACTATTTAGTAATGAGGACTGTGAGTGTGTCTATGACCCGGAGAATCTGCCAACAGATACAAGCCCTGGAAAACTTCACCCAAGACTCATACTGTGACGGTATAGAGTTAGTCATCACTTCAGAAAGTGAACAACTAGAAACAAACAGGCCTCTATAAGAGAATGGACATGGTAACACTGTTTGCACACATTTTTCATTTGATACATTTCCATGAGACTGTGTTTATGAGAAAACGGGAAGCAGAATTCCTGGGCCCAGCTTGAGAGAGTCTGAGAAGGTGTGGAGGGAATTTAGCTCTTTCGTGAACACTCAATGTCAGACGCCAGAGCCTGTGGCCTTTGAGTCACACACTATGTAATCATTCATTCTGACTTCAGATTGCAGGCTGGATTATGAAACTAGGTAAGTCTCATATGCTCCCTGGTTACTCACCACTTACTAGACAGAAAGCTCTGAACTGCAAGCTCCATCAAATGAATCCAAAGGGAGAGAGCAGAACCCCATTGGCCATACTGATTTAGGAAGTGATAGCCAAGAATACCTTCTGATTCTCTGATGACAATGTCTTGGGGTGTTCACCATGGAGAGAACAGGTAGGAAGTAGATCTAAGACCAAATTAAGTCCAAATCACACATACCTGATCCTCTTCTTGGATGCATGCCTGCTCCTGGACCTTTGTTATTGGAATTTGGCTTAAACCTAACATAGGTATTAGTTTCCTTTCATGTTGATATGATAAAATACCCTGTTAAGAGCAATTTATGGGAGGAAGGGTTTTATTTTGGCTCACAATTCAAAGGTGTGGAAGACAACCCATGAGGCAGTTGGTCACACTACACACAGTCAGGAAGCAGAGAACAATGAACACTGGGCTCAGCTAGTGCTTTCCTTTCTATGCAATCTGGGAAAATAGCCCATGGAATGGCACCAGTTACATTCAAGGTGGGTCTTCCCATCCTCGAAGATAATCCCTCCCAAATCTGCCTAGAGGATAACCTAATGTGAAGAATTGTCTAATCCTTTACAGGTATCTCCTAGATGATTTTAGATGCTGTGATGCTGGAAATATCAGCCATCACAGGTACCAAACTTCATCTTGTACCTCATCAACAGTTAATATTGAGTCCAAAAATCAAACAAACAGGATATCTATGGGCTAGATGGCAGAGGTCTAGGTCACTGTCTCCACAATGACCAAGATTTCTGAGAAAAGAAATGGTACCAAATCAAGATTTTATTTTATCTTAACCTTTAGTCTATACTATTTTTCTTTGTCTGCAGAGGTGAAGGAGTATTTGTTAAAAAAAAAAAAATTAGCCAAGTTTTGCCTATACCTGAGCAAATATAGAAGGGAAATAATTAATTAATAATAGTATGGAATTCTTAGGTAAGATTTCTACCATGTATGTATTGACTTACTCATGACATTAGAATCCCATATCTCTCTTCAGTTGTGAAATAGTCTCTAAGTGTAACAGAACATTTGGCAACCTAGGAGCTGAAGGAGCTGGAAGGGACCATCAATAGAATTCTAGATAAAGCAGTGCCAGTGACTTCAGTATAGAGATAGTGTATTCTGTACAGTAGGCTTTTTTTTTAACCATTCACTTGCTGGACAGTACGCTCTTGCAAGGAAGTAAAAAATGGTAAGAAAATAGAACCAGCCTCTATTTGACCACCATGTTGTCTGTGTGGAGATGGTGGCCAATAGAAGTGATACTTTCTATGGGGGCACCAGCAGGAGCCCCGGTAGGAGACTGATGGAGGAAGTAAAAAGCCAGGGAACTTCTCTGCTCTTTCTTTTACTCTAAACATGCCTCCAGCAGCCATTGCTTTCCCTCCATGGCTCCAGCTTCTTCCACAACTCTCCATCAGGAACACTGGAAACATTTCCCACTGTTTTTTCTTAGGAGCTTGCAAATGCTGCTAGTGCTCTGCTGTTGCTAACTTTGCAATATCTCATCAGCAATTTGGCTTTTTGGAGTTCCTCTAGTGCTGGCACCATTCATTCCAGCATTAGATTCCCTCTGTTGAAAACACTTGAATTCTCTCTGTTCTGCTCTCTCAGCTAGGTTCCAGCTGATACAGGAGGTGGCTGGTCTTTACCTCTAGTCCATTCAATAACTATCAACGTCTGTTGTCCATCCTCTGATCATCACGAGGTGTGCTCATTTGGAAGACTGTTTATTTCATGTAAGCATGGTAGCCCTCAGGCACGGACAAAGCAAGGCATTTTTCAGAAAATAAAAGAACAGATCTAGAGAATCTAAATGACATTCCACAGTTACATGACCATGAAACAGAAACCAAATGCCAGGTGTCTTGTGGCTGGCATGAATTTCCCTATGGCACTCTGGCTCTTCTCTCCTCCCCGAGGCCTTACCACCAGAAGATATTCTTTCTGGGTCACAGTAAAAAATTCATTTGGGTCTCATTTGCCCTTGATGAAAAGGTGCTATAACCATGCAAATTGAACATCCAAAGGAGGTTGAGGGAGTCTGCATTTCTATTTCTGGTCTTTATAAGAACATTTTGCATTTGAGGCAACCAGGCTTTGTAGGCCTTCCATGGAATCCTAGAGCAGAGTTCCTCTAAGTCAGAATTACCTTAGGGGACAGGAAATGAGTATGTTATACACCTTCATCCATTTGGGCTTCTATAAGGAAAAACTATAGATGAAGCTTATGAAAAATAGAAATTTATTTCTTGTGGATCTGGAAGCCATGAAATGAGATACAGTGCTAACAAATTTTGTGTCTGGAGGGGGCTCACTTTGTCATTCATAGACAGTCACCATCTTTTCATTCTGTCTCCACACAGCGAGGGTGAGGGAGCTCCATGGGGATTCTTGTATAAGGACACTAATCTCACTCATTAAGGTCCCACCCTCATGACCTAATTACCTCCCCAAAGTCCCATTTCCTAATAGCATCATTACACTGAGAGTGAGGACTGCAATATATAAATTTGTGAACCGCAGACACAAATGTTCAGTCTACTGCAAGGATATTCTTGCGGGAAATACCCACAAATCTCTGAGCATCTTCTGAAACTGAAAATCTTGGAAACAAGACTTGGAAAGATGCATTTTTAATGAATGGCCTGGGTGGTTCTTCTAAGAACAGATTTTCAGGTCTCCTTTTCAATAAGACAGAAAACAGTTATTCGCATCCACAGAATAGAAGAACAAAGAAAAGAAATATGGTTTGTAGCCTGTCACATAGTATATGGCTTCTTAAACATTTTCCCTTTGTGGCTCAATTGGTATATAGGTGTATAAAGTATATATACAAGACAAAAGTTACTGATAGGAAATTGTGAAGAAATGTATTGTTTGCAAAAAAAAAAAAAACAAAAAAACAAAAAAACAAACCTTTGGTATGTATGTAACTACCGTTAGTGAAGATTAATGCAAATCTACATACTAAGATGGCCATGCTTATTTTATAAAATTTAATCTGCAGCTGAACATTTGATACTGCAGGACATAAAGCATCTTTAATAGTTTTCTGAGGTGATAAATATTTTTTGTGTTATAATCATCAGTGTCAAGACTGCTGCTTCACATAAATACATATGACAAAATGACAGACGCATGTTCGGGGCCGGATCAGAAACTTAGGGACGTTCTATCTTAATCGTGAGCCAGTGATTTTTTTTTTTTTAATGAAATGAACAAAGGCATATCAAACAGAAAATTTTGAGATCAACATTCTTATACAATCCAAAGATAAGCTGATTTGATATATACAAGAGGAAGGAAGGCTAGAAAAAAATTAGTCTTTGTTTTTTCTAATTAAAATCATTATATCTCCTACGTAAAATCTTCTATATACAGTAAGAGCACTAAAATTCATAACAGATAACTGTCTCGATTCTGAACTGGGGTATATCGGAAAGTGTTAGTGAGAGGTGGGAGTTGGGGGAATGGGGAGAGGACCTGGGGTGGGAGTTATTGAGAGAGGGAGGAAGGACCTGGGAAGAAAAAAAATAACTATGATGGGGTGCATTGTACAAAATTCCCAAATAATTAATAAAAACATTATGTTGGAGGAAATGCTCACTCTGTGTTTGCAAGCAAGGCTACAGTGAAGTGAAATTCACCAGATGCTCTGCGGGTCAGCACTGCAAGGAACACCTCAGACTTGTTACTCATTGATCACTGAAGTAGATTTCAGTCACTGTGTATTCACAAACCTTTACTGTTAAAATTTTTTCATGACCTTTACATTCAGTTACACAACTTTATATGGTGCCATGACCCACAGATTAAAGAGCTGTGGTAAAAGGCACAGACCATCTGGTTCCCACACCCATAAGATGTATTACTGATTGACTAGCATCTCATGATGTCCCTGCTTTTGTCCTGCTGGTACATGGTACGTGTGTTCTCCACAGCCATACCGTGGAATACTTAGCAATTGCCATTCAAGAGAGGAGAAATTCAAGACTAACTAAATTACTATTGTTGAGTCATTTAGCTATGATCCAGCTTCTAACCAAGGTCCCACTTTTTTACTTCACTCCAAAGTTAGCCTCCTTCCTATACATCTCATCCAGAAGAAAGCCCTATTCATCACCAAGTGATCACAGGAACATGAGGTGGCTGTGTGGAAGGAGTCCGATCATGCTCCTCAGATGGTCTCTGTTGCTCCCCTGCTTGTTCTTAAATGAAGCATGCCTAAAGCTCTAGAGAAGACCAGGATATAGTACCCTAGCCCCTCCCCAAAACCACCAGATGACAGAATGGAAATCCTGACACACAAAGACCTCAGGATTGTCCCCCAGCATTTCTGGGTGCCATTGAATGCTCTTTGGTCCCTGCATTTGCTTCAGAACCTTCTGCTTTTGCCCCTGAAAAGCCAGTCAGAAAACCTAAAGCAATGTACACCTGCACTGCTTCTCTGAGAGGCCCCGAGGGAGGTAGTCCATCTGCCAGGCTTATCAGAAATGTGTAAAAATTGAATAACATGGATGGGCGGGTGTACAAGCACACGGTGCCTGACATCTGTGTGGTTTTGCGTCACCCGAGAGCTGCCTCCTCTGTTTGTCTTATGCATTGCTTCACATATCTGGTCATTGTTCTGCTGACACTGCTGTTTGGATCCAACAAGCTAACAAAAGACCAGAAACAGACTGGCTGAGGCAGGAGGCAGTTGGAGACTCTCAGATGGGGCTGAGTGCAAGGGGGTTAGAGGAGGGCTGCAGATCATAGGAAAGTACCTGAGCCCACAGTTTCATGGTTCCCTTTTCTTTCCCAATGTTGTTGGCCACCCCAACCTACCTTTCCCAATTTTATGTGAATGTCCCAATAGGCATTTGTTACACACACAAGCGCAGCCTGGATAGCTGCAGGAGCATTAAGAGCTGAGTTCAAATCCCACCTCAATCATTTACTGTGTTGCCTTTGGCATGTTAAATAATCTCTCTGGGCCTCAGGTTTACTCACCAGCAACAGAAAGACAACAACAGTCTAGTCTGAAGGAAAAGGAAATTTTATATAAAGCCACTATCATCGAACCTAGTGCATAGATAGATCTTTCTTGGGTGGCTGTTGTGTTTTAGGAACTGACCAAAACATAGGGACCTTCCTGGTAAAAAGAATTCAGAAGAGCCACCCTCTAAGAGGAGGTTATAAACTAGCAATAAAGACAGATAATAATCAAATAGAAGCATCTGGCAATATTCTGTCATTTAGTGGCCAAGTGTTGTGAAGTAAGATAAAGAAGGGAGTGGCAGAGGGGAAAGGGACCACTATGCTATACAGTTGTCAGAGAACTGGAGATGGCAGATAAAAGAAGATGGGCACCTGTTGGGAAGGATGCTTTGCACAGGAGGAGCAGGGAGTGCAAACCTCGCCACACCCCACACCCCCAAAGCTAGCCATCTTCTATTTTAGGAAACAGTATGGAGGCCTAGATGGCTTGAACTCTGGATAAAAAAATAAAGAGGCTAGGTGTGGTGATACACATTTAATCCCAGCAAAGGCAAGAGGATATGAGTGAGTAGAGGCCAGCCTGGTCTACAGAGTGAGTTCAAGGCCAACCAGGGCTACATAGTGAAATGCTGTTTAAAAAAAAAAAGATGGGGGGGAGAGGAACTGAAGGAAAGAAGGAAGGAAGGAAGGAAGGAAGGAAGGAAGGAAGGAAGGAAGGAAGGAAGGAGAAAGAAAGTAGAGCTGAAATCTGTCACTCATATTTTTTATTCCAGGTAGAACTTTGACAAATGCAAAGATGGACTAGACAGAGAATTTTCTTGATGGTCCTTGAACTGTAAGTCCAGAAAAAGAGAAAAATATCTAAATAAGAATAACAAAAGTCATAAAAGAAATGTGGGTAAGTATTACAAAAGTCATACTGCCCCTTATAGCCATTTATGAGACCATACTATCACAAAGTTCAAAAAAGTAATGAGTCATGAACTGAGAAAAAACAACTGTGAATTAAAGGAGCCAGGCAGAAGTTCCAGATCTGGAGTGTGAGCCAGCATGTCGAAGGCCCTGGTGCAAAACAATGGTAATAACAATTCTAGAATTGTAACGTTTAAAGTCCCAATAGCCCAAATGAAATGCTCAACGGGTAGGATTAATAACAAATTCAAAACAAGTAGGAAGAGAATTGGGGAATGGAAGCTACCCAGAATGAAGCAGAGAGACAGGATGACAGGAAATACAAAGATGAGAAGGACACAGAGGAAACACAACGTTTTTAGAAGAGGTTAGGTAAACGATAGCGAAATAGTCTTGTCCAGATGTGGACTAAACTCAAGAAAAAGAAATGTCGTACAGGACTGTCCTCCAAGGCAAACTGCCACCACCTTCATGAACTCAGCTGTGTCTGCTTGCAAATGCTTGTTGACTGTTGACACTCCTTCATGGAAGGAGGGTGGAGAGGGTCATGGGCCCTCACCCAAGTATCCAGCCACTCCTCTCAACCAGTTGTATACAGTTCTGCCCTGATTGCATATGGCCTCAGGGAGGGGCTAGAATCCTGTAGCCAAGGACAGACTTGCTGAGGGGTGGCGTGCCAATTACACAGCCATGGGGGAATCATTCTGGATGCAGATCTCCCAGAGGCTGCTTTAGGGACATCCATCCTCCTGCCTGTACGTGCTTGCCCATTCTCTGTAAGGCAGCCTAATAAACTCCTTGCTTCCCCCAGGATGAACTGTGGCAGAACTGTACCTCGGGCAGTAGCCAGGATCTGCAGAGGAGGGATAGACATTGTTTAGGTCTTCCCCTAAAAAAATGTTAACAACAATACTGAAAGAAAGAAAAAAGATAATAATCAAGATTTTAAAAGTCAGAATTTAGTTCTTTAAAATATCTGACAAAAGGGCCACTGAGATGAGTCAAAGACCTTGCTGCCAACTCCCAGTACCTCAGCTCAGTCCCCTGGAACCACAAGGTAGAAGGAGAGAGCCAGATCCTAAAAGCGATGCTCTAACTCCACATGTGTGCCCGGCGTACCCCCTCATAAATTAAAAAATAAATATAATAAAAATTTAATAACTAATAAAAGCAATAAATCTGTTCAGACAAAGCAGGACAGAAAAAGGGAAAGACCCTGCTATTACTATCAGCAAAGGAAGAGTGGCAATATTGCATCTGTTGGTGACATTTGCAGAATATAGTGAGGGCACCACAAAAGACTGCCAATAAGCTTCAAAACGCAGATGAATATAAACCTCGAGGAAAGGTTATTTACCAAGATTAGCATAAGGAAAAACACCTCTGAAAATCTGAAATTTAAAATAAACCTGTCACCGAATGATAAGCTCAACCAGACATTATTAAATGTTTAAAGATTTAATGTCAATCTTGTACAAAAATTTCCAGAAAATATAAAAGGTAGGGACACTCCCTTCTTTATTTTTTGAAACTAGAATAATATCAGTGATACAATCTCATAAAGCATAGGGTGAGGGGAAAAAAACCACAGGGCAATTTTCCATGTAAACATAGGTGTAAACAGCTAAGCAAAGTGTTTATAAACCAACGGTAGCAACATGTAAAGGAAAAACCCACAATGTGCAAATCTGACTTGTTCTAAGATGCCAGAATGCATGATGCTATACATGTCCTGTAATGGAAGCCAGATCGACAGTGACAAAACATACATCACCAGACCCATGAATTTTCAACTTTTTGATGGTATGAAAGTGAACACACTTAGCAGAAACTGCACTTCTAATTTTAAATTTTGACCTTTCCCTGGGTTAGCAGTATGCAGCAAAAACACTGGGAAGCAACCATGAGCCTCAATTCTCAGTCACCCCAGGCAGCTGACAAACCCCAGGATACTCTTCCCCTGAACCACAGTGCTCAATGATTCCGTGTATCAAACACATTTTAGACTTGTGTTATTTCGCATTTACAAGGAGTTTATCAGGGAACATCCTGGTCAGGGAATAGTGAGTCTAAAAGCATAAGTAGTCAGCTCAATACATGCAGAGAAAAATAACACAGTAAAGTTCAATATATGTTTATTAAACAAAAATTTGGAAATTAGGAAAAATAAGGTACATTAATAATCTGCTATTCAGTGCCCACAGTAAAAATCCTTAACAATGTGTTCATAGAAGGAACTTTGAAAATGTTCCCTGTGAGGCTGTGAATGAAAGAAGGACGCTGGTTCTTACTGGTCTTTATTCAGTAGGATCTACAGGGTTAGACAAGAATGAGAAATAAAGACATAAGGCAGGCTGTGGAGATGACTACATGAGAAAGAGAACCCACTGTACAAATATGAGGATCTGAGTTGGAATCCCATATTAAAAAAATAATAATAATAAAAGCTGGTTTAGAGCAGATTAACATTTACCACTAGGACATGGCCATGGCACCTGTAACTCCAGCAATGTGAGAAATGGAGACAGAAAGATGGCCAGACTAGCCAGCCGCCAGCCTATATCAGGTTCCTTGAGAGACCATGTCTCAGTGAACTAAGGTAGAGCGTAATAGGCAGGGCACCCAAGGTCTTCCTCTGGTCTCCATATGTGCATGGGTGTTCACACCTGCACACAAGTGTGTACACACCACACCCATACCTACACACACACACACACATACATACATAATAAAAGAAAGAAAAAAGAAATACATAAGAATTGTTTTTATGTGTGGACTATATTCTTTTCCCTCAATAATTTAAAAAATGTTTTAAGCATAGTTACCTCATTATCTTTCTCCCACACTTCCCTCCAGCTACTCTAGCTGTGTCCTGTCCCTCCAGTCCTCCCTTTTCTCCCCTACTCCCTCTCAAATTCATTACCTCTTTTACTTATTATTATGACATACATATACATAGGCATCGTATACATATACATCATATACATATACACTACACATATACATGACATACATATACATATGCATCATATACATATACATCATATACATATACACATACACTACACATATACATATGACATTCATATATAGAAATGCAATCAGCTGAGTCCACTTACTCTTGCTTGTATGCATATGGTTTTAGGGTTGACCATTTAGTATGGAACAACCATAAGCTTATCCCTGGGGAAGATTAATTCTCCCTTTCTTGGCAGTTGTTAGTTATCTTTAGTCTCTTGTTCAAGGGTGCAGCTCTATGAGATTTCCTCCTTCCATGCTAACATGCCTATTCACGTTGTCATTGTTGGGGTCTTTTTTAGGCAGCCATATTGTTGAGATATCACAGGTAAAGCTTTCCTGTTATTTTTAAGAGACATAATCTCACAGCAGACTTCCTGGTCCTCTGACTCTTATAATCTTTCTGCCCCATCTCCCATGATGTTCCCTGAGCCTTGGCTGTGGGAGTTATGTTGGTGATGTATCCGCTAGGACTAGCCACCATACCATCTTTTGTTTTTAGTATTTTGACCACAGAAAACCACAGAAAGTTTTCTATGCTGGCTTCTGTTGAAAAGGGAAGTTTCTTTGATGAGAGCTATGTTTATCAGGCAAAGAGGGCTCTTTAACAAGGCCCCGTCTTGGGCCACACGGGTCTGAGGTTAAGCCTGTAGGTGTAGCGATGTCAGTTGGATGGAGGAGTCATACCCCCATCAAAATCCATGGAAAGCCATAGACAATTTTTATAATCCAAAAGTTTCCCAAGGGCAGGCAGGATGGCTCCACAGGTAAGAAGATTTGCTGCAAAGCCTGATAAATGGGATTCAGTCACCAGAACCTGCATGGTGTAAAGAAAGAACCAATTCTGACAAGTTGTTCTCTGACTTCCGGACATGAATCTCACACACATGCACACTAAATATAAAATGGTTTTCACAATGTTTCTGGGTGAAAAATCAATAAAAAAATGAACAAAGGCTTATATACCAACTACAAACATTTATAAAGAAAAAAATTTAATATAAAAAAAGAAGGGAAGTTTTTAACAAGCTGTACACAACACTGAGCATTCTCAAGAGGAAGTGAAAAAGACCAGGGTCGAAAGATAAAAACTCATGCTGTTGGTTAAAGCACTCCCTATTTTAAACGTTAATTCTCTTTCTCAGTAGAGCTATGTATTCGATAAGATCTCAGATAAGACATATGCATCTCCACAATACGTGTGTCTGAGTGTGGAGGCCACAGGTTATGCTGAGTGTCTTCCTTGATCACTTTCTGCCTTATTATATAATTCTGTATTTTTATACATGTAAATATTTTATAATTTATTCTCCCTCATACAACACATACTAACCAGTTTCACCTCCCTCTATTCCTCCCAGGTCCCTTCTTTCAGTTTCCCCCCAAATCACTCCTCTGGGTACCTTCAGAAAAGAGCAAACCTCCCAGGTATATAAACCTATATGGATAACAAGTTACAGTAAGACTAGGCACAAACCCAAAGATCAAGGCTGCATGAGGCAACCCCATAAGAGGAAAAGGTCCCCAGAGCAGGCAAAAGAGTCAGAAACACCTGGCTCCCACAGTTAGGAGTCCCACAAGAACACCAAGCTATACAACCATGACTTACATGGACCCATGCAGGTGCTGGGGCTGTTTTTTCAATGTCTGTGAGCCCCTATAAGCCCTGCCTAGTTAATTCTGTGAGCCATGTTCTCGTGGTGTCCTCGACCCCTTCTGGCTCCTAACATCCTTCCTTTCCTTCTCTCATGGAGTTGCCCTGAGCTCCACCTAATCTTTGGCTGTGGTCTCCGCATCAGCTCTAAATCTTTATTTTATTTTTTTTTTACTTATTTTATTTTTTATTTTTTTAGATTAGAGTATAATATTGTTTTAGCCTTCTGTTTCCTCCCTCCAAACTCCTCCTTGCTGTCTCTCAAATTCATGGCCCCTTTTTTCATTAATTGTTGTTACATATGTGTACTCCCAAATATATAAATACAACAGACTCATTCTGCCTCATGTTACTAACGTGTATGTATTCTTTTAAGACATTCTCTCACTGAACCTGGGAAACTCACCAACTGGCTACATTCACTGGCCAACAAGTCCTCGGAAACTCTGTCTCCTCTCCAGTGCTGAGAAGGCCATCCTACCAGGATTTTTACATGGGTGCTGATGATCTGAATTCAGATCCTGAATGCTTATATGGCAAGCATTTGACCAACTGAGACAGATCTATCTCCCACCTTGTAATAAGACATCGACCACTTTCTTACATTCATATAGAATTACCAGGATTCAAGACAAGCCCTGACCTTCATGAAGGTGAAGCAGGGCTGGAGGACCTGCTCTGCCAGCTGTGGAGTCGTGCTGTTAAGCTGTAGTGATTACGACTGTCATTTTCATTCAGGGATGGATAAATGAAGACAGTCATCACTCGTGTTTTCCAATAGCATCCTCCCCTTCCAGGCACATGACAGCCAGCACATCACTGCCCTTTGCAGACAGGTGGAGCTCCCTAACTGGTTATGACAGGTGAACTGTAAGAGGAGGAGAATGATGGATGATGTTTTTATGATGAATCAATGAAGCCCATGGACCATTTCCAGTCTGTAGCCTGTATGGAGAGCTCTCCCAACAGTGCTGACTCCACCTTGGAAAGGGCATGATACATCTCCTGGGATCTGCCAAGGCGAAAATTGGTTTATCCGTGAAATGTTGAGGTTCATTGTTACCTCACAGAAAAGCATAACCTCTTTCTTCAAATACAGCATGCAGACAGACCACTGGGTCACAGCAGCAACCAGTGAGAGATCCACTCATGTGTGGTCAACTGAGTTTTCAAGAAAAGGTAAAACTGAGGAATGGTGGAGAGACCAGGGCTTGGTTGTTGCTGAAAATTCATTTGAAAGGGAAATAGAACTTGTTCCTTCTTCTATCTGCCATACACAGAGATCAACTCGGAGGTGGATTATTAACATACACATTTTTAAAGAGAATTTGGGCAAATTCTTCACAACTCTGGAAAAGATTCCCTGGAGGAGAGATAAAAATCATTGTCCAAAAAGGAAAATGGTATACATAATATTACATTCCACAAGAGAAAAACAATTTGATTAAAAGGAAATGACAGGGTGAAGACCAACATTCTAATAGTAATTACATGCAGATGATTGGGTTTCAGGCTGAATTATCTTCATAATTTTGCTTAGCCTGGTTTTTCCCCCAATCTTCCACAATGACGGGTCCCTTCTGTAATGCAAAAGAAGAAAATGAGTTGTCAGCTTTCATTTGTGTTTATATCAAGAAAAGGAAGCCCAAAGTTAAAATGTGGAGAATAAGAGCATTCTAGACCCTTCTACCTGGTTGCTGTCCCAGGTAGAAGTCCTCATGGTGAAACCTGAGACTGTGTGGCAGGTGCATGGAGGAGAACTGAGAAGCACGCAGGTGGATCCAGCAGTCTCCACGACTCTCCGTGGCTTTTTTCCATATCATCAAGTATGTACTACATATCATCAAGGAAGCCATAGTTGACTTTCAAACCCATTATAGAGTCCTGATTTCTCTTCTTGGAAAGAGGTGTCCTTAGGGAATTTCCTTCTTTTATTCTTTTCTATTTCTGGTCCCTTAAAAAACGTATTTTTTATTACTGTGTGTGTGTGTGTGTGTGTGTGTGTGTGTGTGTGTGTGTGCTCATCCATAGATAAGGTAAGGGAATATGTGCCATGACACAAGTGTAGAGATCAGAGAACATTTTTGTGGACACTTTTCTACCTTTACATGGGTCCTGAGGATTGAACTCAGGCTGCCAGGCTTGTATAACAAGACTTCCAGGGTGGGCCCATGTAGCAACCATCCTTGTCATCCCCATTACTGTTTATTAGACACCTCAGCCAGCCAGGTACATCGTTTGTTTCATCTGTTTAATACTCTCGGCAACCTTGGGGCAGATATTGAATTTTCCCTTTTTTAAATATGAGGAAGTAGAGTCTCAGTAGACACTAGATAGTTTGCCCAAGGGTCAGATGCTAAAAGAGGGAGGTGTAGATCTGGGAATCCAGTCTGTCTGACTGGAAATCTCTGTGCTACTTGTGTACCAGTAACTTTGGCACTGGCAACTGGTGACTAGTCATCTGCATCTCACGTGCCTCCGCTTCAATGTCATAGCCTTCTGTGGTAAAACAGGAACCTGGATTTTTGAAGCCCATTTTTAATCTGACCTCTGTGTTCCCCATTTCTGTGTTTTGCTTTTAGTGCCAAGGGACCCCAGACCTTCGTACATGCTAAGCAAGAACCCTTCTGCTGTGTTATACCCCTCAGCCCACGGCATCCGTTTCTGCATTTGAGATACTGTCTCCCACAAGATGCGGATAGAGTAGTCAGTCCTTATTGCAACATGATGTGTCCCTTTGTGACACATGACAGAGCCCAGCACAGGGAAACCCTTTGTACATGGGCTGCCTCTTTGTGCTATTGTCCCCTTGTTCCCCGAGATACCTGTTCCTCCTGTGCTTGCCCCCAAGCAGACACAGATCCAGCAGTGTCTTGCCTGCTGGTGCTGGCCTCTGTCTGCAAGCAACTCTCTCATCCCACACATTCACATACTGTAGTGTCACACCTGTAATTGTGACATGGAAGCCACCAAGTCTCCGAGTCCTGAGCCTGCTCACCACCCCTGAGCCACCATGTCCCAACCAGAGAGTGATAAGATGCTGACTGGTGCTCTGGTTCGAAACTCTGACAAGTTCCTCGTCAGAGCCTACCAATGGGAGAAAGTGTCACAAGCAACTTCATAGCAGGAATGCTAAAAGATCTGAAGTTAGGCAAAGCAGGGTGTGAGGCTGGCTCTGTGCCTTCCAGCTGTAACCGTAGGCAAGTTATTGACCTTCTCTGATTTACCCTATTGGACCTGTAAAGCAGATACAGTAATAACTGAACAGGATATGTCAGCAGATATCTGTAATCCAAGCACTGGGGAAACTGAGGCAGGGAGGATTTTCCTGTGTTCCAGGACAGCATGGACAATAAGTAAGACCTACTTCATGGTGTTGCTGGGATTATGTGACTTAATAATATTAACGGATTAAAACAGAGACTGGTCTACAGGAAGCACTAAATAAGTGCTTACTGTTATCATCATTATTTAACACCAAACATCTACTGTGAGATGTGAGATTGTTTGGCAGGTTGATAAGCAATTACTTTAAATGACTTTTCTTCTCTGCTGGATCAGTCAGCTGCTGGATGGCTTCAAACAAATTCATCTGCTATTGGGACCTCAACCATTGCAGCATGTCCGGGTTTGCACAGACGCCGGTGCTTGGCAAGCCAGAGCCAGGAAGCTTAAGAAGGTGTGCTAACTCATCACAGAGCATGAGACATTGGAAAAAGCCATTTAAAGTCAATTGAGATGTTTACATGCAAAGAAACTTGGCAAGAAGACAGAATCCAGAGCGCTACCCTTGCTCTGACCTCAGTTTCCCCATCTACAAGAGAAGACTCTCATCGCTCTCTCTGCATTCTTTGCCTGCAAAGGAGGTACTTAATTCTGCCAGGACACTCTTAACAGCCAGCCCTGGGCATGCAGTCTGCAAGGCCAACTTCTGCAAAGCCAAGCAGTACTTGGCATGGGCAGAGTTTTGCAAAATTCACACAAATTTTCCATCTAGGGCACATCTCCACTACCTCTGCAGCTCCCTAACACCCGCCAGTTTCCATATCTCCCTGCTGACACTATATGCAGCCACTGAAGACATCTTCAGGGGAGACCTCAGTCCTCACAAACATACCTTCTTTAAGCAGGTTCCCTGTCTGTCTGTCTGCATCACTAACTTACCCTGTGTTCAGAAAGAATGGCCTTTGTTTCCCTACCACTATAGACATTCTTTTGCACTTTAGGGGAGAGCAAGAGTGTGTGTGTGTGTGTGTGTGTGTGTGTGTGTGTGTGTGTGTGTGTGTCTTATTTCTGTGTTAAAACTTGGCATTTTTCCAAAGCAAAACTTTACTTTAGGGTTAGGAAGACATTGCCATCTAGTGGCTGCATGCAGAAATAACCAGACTGCAACCCAAGCAAAGTTACAAATCTCCAAAGGGTCCCTAAAGCTTGAATCCAATTCACTGACTTCTCCAGAGTCAAGAGAGTTTCTGACTGTCAAGACTGGAACACACAGACCTACTGATCTCTCCACCCCCAGCAGGGGAACCCCGTCCCCTGGCCTAAAATGCTCCTTTGAGGCTGGCAGGACCAGAATTATTTCCATCCCTTGTGCCCCCTCCTGCTTTTTATCAGCGTTGTGGGAGGCAGAAGAGAAAGATCAGCAATCTCTCCTGGCAACTGGCTAAAGGCTTTTCTGAGATAAGGAGGAGGCAGATAAGGGACCAAAGGGAGAGAGCAATCGTTGATTGGGGAAGTGAAATTTCTCTCTTCTGTTCCCAGTCCAGGGATGGTGGTTCATGTTTTAATTCTCAAGCAAGTAATTTTCATTTTCTGTTTGTAAATCTTTTTTTTTTTTTTTGTCTCTAAAATATTGACTTTGTCTTTTTTCCCTTTAGCCTAACCCATAGTACAAAATAATAGGCATCATTAAGATATTTAAACGTGTAATAATGTACTTTAGTCATTCACCTCCCCTCTTACACTTCTCCCCTCCCCTAACCCCAGTCTTTCTCCCAATGGTTAGGATTGGGAATCTCAAAGAAGTAAGTTCAGAAAGGAAAAACCCATCACTTATGCAAAGTGTGACGACTCATTCTTGTGTAAATGGAGCCAGGGATCCCAGCTCCACCACTTGTATTTGCATATCGCTTTGCAGTTTACTGCATGCTTTAATCTGTTTAAAATTCTTTAATCGTTACAAATACCCCCATGGTCAAAATTATTAGTCATTTGCAATGAGGAAATAGAGCCTGGGAGACGTTGAGCAATTTTCCTGAAGTCACACAGCTATCGGTGGCAGCACTGGTTTCTCTCGATGTCCGACAATGTGCCAAGTGCTTCTAAGGAAATTCTATGACTTCTCCCCCTGAGGAGCAGCCAGAGAGTCAGTCACCCCTAATTATTCCTGCCTGACACCTACAGCACCCCAGTCTCCCTGCAGCCACTCCTACAGCTTTTTTCCTGACTGTACAACACATCAGAAAGCCCTCTGACCCTGGCCATAGTTGACAGCTCTCGAATACTACCATCTCTTTTAGAGAGAGTGACACAGCAGGGCTCCTCAGTGGTGTATGGAGGCCACCAGCCTGGATCTGTTGTACCGCTGAGAGGGCTTTTTGTGAACTTGTTCTCTCACCCCCTACCAGGTAGTGCTTTGGCAAATGTCCTGGTAAGGATTCTCATGTTCTCTAGTGTTTATAAATACCAGCTATCCTCCTGGATCTTCTGCCCTCTGAATATCATGACCTGAAACTTGTGCTCACATACTATCCTCTTCTGCATCCACCTCTGGGAAGGGATAATTCAGCCTCTAAGTACCATCTCTAGGCTGATGACTCCCAAGCTGAGACCCATAGCCCACCTCTTCCCCTGCATACCACACTCACAACGGCTTCTCCTGAGCATTTGCAGCATGACAATTGGCATGTCCACATCCAAAGTCGTGACTGACCAACTGGTTCACAAATTTTCCCATCCCAGTAAGTGGTAATTCTATCCTCTTCCTTCCATACTACAAAACTCTGTATTCATATCTGGGTTCTTCCATCTTACCAACCAAGGCCAGCCTAGCTGAGAAGCTTGCCTGCCTCGGTAGCAAATTTAGAATGTGCTTCTTCCTAGCTACCCGTCTCTGGACTATTCCAATAGATTCTGACCTGGACCCTAGTGTGGCAACCAAAGTCATCTTCTGGAGCATAACTCAGAGCAAAACACACCCTTGCTCAGACCCTGCAAGAGGCTCCCATCCCGCTCTGTGATCTGGGCCCCCTATTATGTTACCCTACCATCCAAATTGCCACCTTCCCCCCTAGAAATGTCAGGGAAGACCATGGCTTCTATTTATTTCAGCAATAACCTATTATTTATTCAAGAACTGGAGTACAGGAGGCACATGGGGAATCTTAACAAACCTTCTACCTGGTTCACTCATCCACAGCACCTGTTCAGAGCCTGACCCGACTGCCTCCTTCTGCCTTTTCAATCAGCAGTTCTTACTCTGTGCTCCACAGCAAAGACTTCCCATGAGCCCAGGGGCTTCTCTCTATCTCTCCCTACCCCTCAACTCCAGCATAGGCCTATCTATAGGTGTGCCCTCCAGCCTCGCCTTCTTTCCAACAAGCAGTTTCCCAATGACCAGGACATCATCACATTGACGGTTCTGCCCTTCCCCACCCTCCATGGTGCCAGACGGCAGAGCCAACCAGGAACCCGGAACACCTGGCCCCAATGAGGCATCAAATGTGCTCAGGTACTGGCCAAGTCCACAGGAGTCAGGAGCTGACAGTTCTAGACTCCTACCGAGTGCCCCAGTCCCACCTCTAAGTGGAAAGGAAGGAGAAACTAAAACAAGAGGGAAAAGGAGGGAGCTTTTCAGAAGAGATAAGGAACATCAATTACAAAGGCTGGGTTTGCCTTGGAGAAGAGAATCCTCATTGGGGGAGAATAAGAATTCTAAAGACACCCCTACCCCTCACACCTGCCATGTTATTGGGTAATTCAGTCTAATTCTTTTAGGTAGATGATAATTCCTTGCTAAAATACAAACAGGCCCTGGGTTAGCAAATCTTATCCAAAAAAAAAGGGGGGGGGGCTGGACACTATTTTTTGGGTTTACACCTGTGTGAGGCCTTTACTTACAAAAACAGGGAGAGTTAAGATATGGCCCCAGACTATCGTTTACTGAGCTTTAGTCTAGAATTCCTTTAAGTGATAGAGAAATGTAAATGCTGCTGTCTAAAATCCAAAATGTATTTGTAGCTAATCCACCAAAACCTGGTGAAATATCCTCCCGGTCTTTGAAAACTCACCCTTAAGTCAGCAAAGAAGTTACTTGCATCATTGGCAGTGTAGAGCTTTGTTGTCAAGGTTTCTTCCTACTCAGTAACGGAAAGGAAGATTCAGATGCACACTCTCAACAACAACAACAAAGTGTATGCATTCACAATCTACAATGACACTTTGGCTACTCTTGGGTCTGAAGATCCCCGTGGGACAAAAGCCAACAAAAGTGCTGAGGTCAATCAGCTACTGAGAATTTATTGTAAAGAGGATTGTGTCTTTCAGTGTCATCTGCAAGTCGTCTTTACATTCTCTGTCCAACAACCAACACCTAGCAGCATGTTTCTGAACAGGGCTTTCTTTCTTCGTACAGTTAGAACTACTCCAAGACCTAGGCCAGGAAATGCAATGTTTTGTGTCTTTAAGAACAACTTCTGTATCATGGCAACATTTGTTCGTCTTTCATTCTTTGATCCCTGTCCTGTCTACTTGACAGTTTGAGAAAGGCCCCAAAGGCACACAGCTGGATTCCTGGGGTCATCCTCAAGGGGAACCCAGTCAAGATCCATGAATGAGGTCTTCAGCTCCTGTATTCTTTTCAAACCTGAAAGGCAGAGACCCACTTCAAGTGCTTACCGACTGCTGTGGAGAGACAAGTTCTCTTTTCAAATCATGTTTTAACAAACGGAGCATAGGAATCCAGGCAACACAACTTGTTCCGACTACATAAAAGTTTTTAAGCATTGACCATGAAGTTAAATTATTTGGCACAATATCTGAACTTAAAAAAAAATGAATCCCGTTTTAAATGTCAAAACAAGTTTCACTCGTTCATGAAGACTACAATTTCTGGCAGGGACAGAGAATCGGGCCAGTCTAAAAGTGACTTTGTCTCCTTAGAAAACCATATCCCAGTTTGTGAACAATCAAACATCTTACTGCTTTTAGTATATCCAAACAGTCAAGAACAGTCCTGTAACTCTGACTATGAGACTTGTGTATGATTCTAGAACTTCCCCGTACTCCCCTTTGCTTTGGGATCCTGTTTGCATCGCTGCTGAGGTTGTCAGGCTGTGTGCTATTAAAGGCAGCGACTGTGTTTGGGTCTTACTCACTCGGTGAGTGACACACTGCACAACATAATATGGGGACTCTTGCATTGCACAGGAAAGGGACGTGTTCCTCATGACTATTTGCGTATAAGTCATCATACCCAAACAATACACAGGGACAGAAAACTACAAGTGCCCGGTCCATTCTTGGTCAGAGAGAGAAGCATGTCAGAGTTTGAATTTGAAATGCTCCACCCTTAGTTTCATGTTCTGAATGCAAGTCCCTACCTGGTGGCATAGCTTAAAGATGTTTCAGAAAGTTTAGGGGTGGTCCCTAGCAGAAGGTAGGTCACTAGGTACAGGTGTCTGTGTGTGTGTGTGTGTATGTGTGTGTGTACATATATATATACATAATATATTTACTATATTTTATATAATGTGTGTAGTATGTGTATGTATGTATATGTACATATATATATATATATATGATGTATATACATACATAGCCCTGACCCCTTTCTGATGTGCTTTCCTCTTCCTGTCTGCCATGAAGATTCCCTCTGCCACTGTGCTCTTTCCAAGCACATGGAACCAAGTGACCATGGACTGACAACAACCTTTCTCCTCGTTAAGTTGTTCTCTCAAGCATTTTGGTCACAATGATGAAAAGTTAATAGGCAGGAAGAACAGTGCCCCTGTCAGCACAAGAGTCATGTTCAGATCTGAGCTCTGATCTGCATGGCCTTGAGCACACCTCTTGCTCACTGCCTCCTGAATCCCTCCCTTCTGCAGCCATGTTTTATGCAGTTATCTCTTCTGATGATGGTTAGAGGAGCCATCTTCTCTGGGTTCTTCCAATGGTATCCCCTCCATCAGAGTCTGAACAACAATGAATTCTTACAGAATGTATCTTATCACACCCCCGAATTGCTAGCAAACCCTTCAGCTCCCCTACCAAAACAACCTGCAGGTTCATTTAGAGAATACACAATACTTTACACAACCTTCCTGGTTGGTCTCTGTACACCCATGTCTTCTTTTTCTTAGGACCACACTGGCCTTTCAGCTCCTCCCTTATGCAAATCCTATCCCCACCTCTGAGCCTTAACTTCTGTTTGGCCTTCCCTCTGTCCCTTCCACTTCATTTCGTCTGGCTAAGGAACTCCTTCATTTGACAGACAGAAATGTGTGACCTCCAGAGAACTCCCTCTGACTCTGCAGACCAGGATAAGTGACCTCCTGAAGATGTCCTTACAGTATATTAGACAGTAATCTCAAATGTACTTAACAAATTACTTTAAATTGTGTGGAATTGTGTGCTCAATATTTATCATCATGATGTAAACTGGAAGATCCAAAAGGTCAAGGACACACGCCTGTGCACATCACATGTCTGTCTCCTGGCAGCCAGTCTGGATGCACGTATTGAGCGAATGCTGCAGAAGCTGTATCTCTCCAACAGTTTCCTCACTTACAAAGGTCAAAAACTCCCACTTCACAAGACTGCCGTGAGGACTGAAGCAGACAACCTGCGTGAAAGCCCTTGAATTGTGTCTTGCCTACAGTAGACAATAAATGTTTGTTGAATGACTGAGTATAAGCACGGTAGCTTCTGAGATGCCACCTTTTGAAATGGGTCCAGCATGAGGGCTGGGTCAGTAATTAGCACTTGTGAAGATTTCTTTATTAGGTGATTAATGCAACTTAAACCTTGGGTGTTGAGGCTAAGGTATTATTAAGGTAAGTGTTGATTGGCATCTGCTGGATATAGACAGGTGCCTCATGCCAGACCGGGACACACAGAAGTGTTGTCCTGGAGGATGGGTTCACTGTGATCTTGACAGGCAGATAAAATGGAATTATCTGGAAAATGCAAGGGAAGCTTAACTTGTCTCCAAGGCCGAATGGTGCTTCTAGGCTGCTAAGTTCCAGATTTGGCCCAGGACTCAACAGTTTTACCTTTCAATAGTTTGTTTCACTCTTTCTTTAACATGTAATAGTAAAGCCAGATGGTGACAGTGGCAGCAATGGCGGTGGCACATGCCTTTAATCCCAGCACTTGGACACAGAGGCAGGAGGTTCTCTGAGTTGGAGGCCAGCCTGGTCTATAGAGTGAGTTCCTAGATGCCCAGAGCTACAGAGAGAATCCCTGTCTCAAAATAAAAACTAAACAAATAAACAAAAAGTCATAGTAAATAAACCAAGCTGGGGGGCTGGCTCAGTAGGTCCGAGTGTTTGCTGTACAAATGAGAGCCTGAGTTCAAATCTCCAGGATCCATGTAAAAGGATGCCTGCCTGGTAGCTCTAGTATCATGTGGGAAGTAGAGACAAAAGGACCACTTGCTGGCTAACAGCCTAGCTTCATGGCCAGTGAGGGAGTAAGGCAGAGAGAACTGGACATCTTCCTCTGGCCTCCATGGGCACATGGTATTGTACCCACATGCATCATCAATGTGCTATATGATGCATCACATACACATGCAAGAGAAATAAACAGTATGCTCGATCAAAATTAAGGAATAAACTAAATAAGACAAGAAGACATAGCTGATCCAGTACAGGAAATGGGAGGCTAGAAGTCATAGGATGATAAAGATGGGGAAATTTGAGTAGACAATCGAGCAGCCAGCCAGAGCAGCCACCAACCAGGTTGGAGGCCTCAGGAAAGTATGTCAGTAGAGAAAAACAAAGAGGATCATGGGAGAAAGGGCTGGAGAAGTACTGGTGATGCTCGGTAGACAACCAAGCAAAGAATGAATTCCGTGACGAGGTTGGGGGCAGGAAGTTGAGGAGGATGAGGGAGAGCAAAGGGAACACAGTGTAATTTTTATGACAGATGACGTTGTCAACACACAATGTCACTACATGGAGGAGGAGCAGAATGAGCCTGAGGGGAGGAAGATCCTGTGAGCGAACACACTCTTATTTTTAATGGTAATATACTCAAGACATACTGGATACAAAATACAAAATGCCGGAGAAGTCACGTAAGCACGTTACTGACCTCTACAGCCATGACTGTAGCAGCAGCCAGAGGAATTGGAGCTAAGGCCTGGGAAGAAGTTTACCACAGACTATATTACTATTTGAGGGCTTAAACTACACATATGTGTTTATTTGATTAAAATATAGTAAGGTGGGAGTTGACAGGTTAGCTCAGTCAGTGAATGCCTTGGAAGTGGGAGGACCTCATTCCAGTGCCCAGAACCTGTGCTAAAATCCCAGGTGTTGGGGCGTGCAATGTATGTAATCCCAATTCCTGCCCTGGAGATGTGCAGACAGGCTCTCAGGAGCCCTGGTGCTCACTGGTCCATCAGCCTAGCTCCTGTGCCAGTTTCAGGCCAGCGAAAGATTCGTCTGAAAACACAAAGGGGGGAAGGGAAAGAAAGGTAGAGAATATGTGAGGGATGACACCTGAGTTGTCCTTTGGCCTCTACATGCACAGGCATGTGCACTGCACACACATAAACATACATACATGCATACACATTCATGAAAACATATCACCATAAAATAAATTAAAAAAAAAAAAACCCAAGGCTAAGTAAGGCATGATAATGTTTGAGTGATTTATTGTTTTTCTCTATTTTACAAATAAAAAGACCATCATTATCTTTTAATATGAGAGAAAAATAAAATTCGCTTCTCATAACCCAAAAGGAAACAGCAGCTGTGAGCAGGGGCACAGTTGGGAAGTATGTTCCAGAAAGAATATGCAGAAAGGAAGGAGGCCTTCCTTGGTGGTAGATTGGGCATAAGTGATGAACCATCTTCTAGGATGTCACACGGTGGTAGCCCGGGAAACTGCAGCTTCCCCTGTGCCCTTAGCGCCAGCACCCACTGTTCCCACTGTTTCGAGTCATTTGTGCCTTCCTTACAACAGGGACCCTGGTGCTTCCTGTACCCTCCTCATATCCCAGTTCTGAGTGAGTGGCTTTACATATGTTGTATACATACACATAAAACCTCGATTATAACCATATATACTGTATATTACCTATAATAACAGTGTTCTGTGTTATTCAATAAATTCACGTGTGCCTTATTGCCAGCATCCATGCCCAGAACCTTTTCAGCCTCCTGCACTGAACCACTGAGCAATACTGAGAACTACTGAACAGCTCCCTGGTTCCTCCACACGGCTCCAGACTGCTCTAAGTGCCTTATGGAAGTATTTTGCCATTGACTTTATAATCTATCTATCTATCTATCTATCTATCTATCTATCCATCTACCCATCTATCTATCTCTGTATCTATCTATTTATCTATCTTACAGTATGCAATGTCTTCATGTGTTAAAGGTCCCCTCCTTTGGGATATCAGCCCATATACTACATATCACAGTCCATCTGTAGACACTCAGTTTTGGCTGTTGAGAGTAATGCTGTTGGGAACACAGGTGCACACGCCTCTCTCTGAGACCCTGCTTTCCACAGGGAATGGGGTGATGAGGATACACACCCAGGAGGGGAATTGCTGGATTATACAGTAGCCTGTTTCTACCATATGAGGGACCACCACGCTGCTTCTAACAGTGGCCATCTTGTTTTCACTCCCTGCTAACAATGCTATGATGTTCTAACTCCCTCATATGCTCAACAACACCTTTTGTTTTCTGGGGTAGATGTTCTCTAGGTGGTATCTTGAGCCGGTTTAGGGTGTCTCCTCTGGCTGGTTTGACTTATGTTCCACACCTCCAGGCTGCTCGCTGAGACCCTGAGCTCATTACACCTTCTGTCTTTAAAAGGAGAAAGAAGCTCTAGCTGCAGGGTTGTTTTAAGAATCAGCATCTTAAATGCCCAGTAAATGCCAGCTGTTTTCATTATTTGAGTTCATTAGATGTCTGAGTACACGGAAACCACCTCTGACAATCAGCCTTGGCATGTGTATTATTGATTAGCATACTTGACTCATTTTTCATTTTTAACTAATAATTTACTTTTTTGTTGAAAACGTAATCAATGGTACTGAAAGATTTGCCAAAAGCACCTCCAACAAAATGGCATCTCCCCATTACCCCCACCTGTGACCACTCTACCATCACACCCCAGATCTGCTTCTGGGGGGTAACACATCCACCCCTTCTAGTTTCCCTTGATATTTGCATCTACATTTTTTTTTTTTTTTTTTGCAGTTGGAGGTCTTTGCTTTTATCACTTGACACATCAGTTTTAAACATCAGCAGAAACAAAGAACAGCTCCCATAACTCCCCACTGCCCCACCCCTCCCCCAGCTGTCATGGCTTTGGCCTAATATACTAATCAACCCTTGCATTGCCAGGACTATGTGTAGGGTTCCCTTTTCATTCAGGAGTTGGTTTTATGCAGCACAGTTGTCTTTTCTGTCCTGAAGGCTGCTGTCTGCTTTCCAAGACTTAGCCACCGCCTCTGCCACTGTCCTACTCGGTTTTCTCTGTGGCTTTTATAGTTTTGCTTTTGTTTTTAGAAATGTAACAATTTGCCTGTTATATACATTTTACTACTTTCCAAACATGTTAGCCAAAAAGACTTCCTTTCATTTCTTTTCCTGGTGCTGTTCTGCCTGGGACTGACTATCTCTTGTCTCCCTGGATGCACCTCTTGGTGTCCCTCTGGCTGTGTATATTGTGTGTTGTCTGTATTTCCCAATCCCCATTCTTCTATGTTCTTAATTTATGTCCTGGTTCTGTGGAAATGTGTTTTCCAATAACTTCTGGCGTTGGGTGCACGAGGTAAAATTTTAGTCTCTATATCCCTAGCAATATTTTAATTCTCATTTCACTGCAGGGTTTCAACGGAGCTGACTGTGGAATTTTAGTTAACCATTTTTCTTTAGAAAAGTTCAAGACATTGTCTTTGTTGCTGCTGCTGCTGCTGCTGCTGCTGATGATGATGATGATGATGATGATGATGATGTTGTTGTTGTTAGTATTATTTGGTTTTTATTTTTGTTATTCTTTAGCATCCAGTGTTACTGCAGAGAAGTGCAACGTTGTTCTTAGATCAACACATTTGTATGTGGCATTTTTTTAAAGCTTTGGGACAAAGTTCTAAAAGTTCTAAAGGATAATTCTCTCTCTCTTCTCTCTCTCTCTCTCTCTCTCTCTCTCTGTCTCTCTCTCTCTCTGTGTGTGTGTGTGTGTGTATGTATGTATGTATGTATGTGTTTGTCTCCCTGTGTGTGTGCATGTGCATATATGCCTCTCCCTGTCCCTGTGTGTCTTTTTCTCCTGTCTCTTTGCCTTTTTCTCTGTCTCTGTCATTCCCTCTCTGTTTGTATGTGTGTATGCATACATGTGTGTGTTTCTCCATCTCTCAGTGTGTCTGTTGCCCTATCTCTCTGTCTCTCTCTCTCTCCCCACTCTGTGTGTGTATGCATGCACATGTATATACAAGTTTGTGTCTGTCTCCCTCTTCTTTTCTCCCCCACCCTCCCATTGTAGTAATCATTTCTTGATCTGGAAACTGATTCTGGGGAGTCTTCTGGCCATCCTCACCTCCTGGGTTGATTCTCTGTTGTCTCAGAACCTAAAGTCTTGTTTCAGTAGTTCTTCTAACTTTCATTCCATTTGGATTTGACTCCAGTTCTTTCCTCTTTCCTGAGGGGCCGAGTTCTGTAGCAGTTTACATTTTTTAGATATTTAATATCTTTATTTCCCAGAAAGGTTGTAACTGAATGAGTGTTTCTGAATTTTAGCTAAATGTTTACTTCCCTTTTTTCTTTATTTGATTCTCTTTCATGGTGGAAGTTTCATTTAAAGAGAACCTAGGTTTCATTCACTAAGACTGAAAGAAACATCAGTCAATGGCAGAAGCTCTGTGTTGTGGTGAAGCCAGCACAGGCAGCCTGTGTGTGTGTGTGAAGTGGGCGGAGTGGTGCCATGTGAATTTCTCCCTTAGGAGATCCCACTAATAAGGTGCATGCTATTTTCCCTAGGATAAATCAGTTTCTCCAGAAAGAACTCTTCCAGACCTCTGCCTGAGGCAGGGTATAGGGCTGATGCAAGCTCTGTCCTGGCATTCTGGGCAGAGAGCTGGAGTCTGGTCCATAGCCCTGCCCATAGAGAACTGAATCTCATCCATAACCTGTCTTCACTTGTGGGTAACATCTCACCCTGTGCCCTGCTGCTTCTATATCTCTGTCACCCAGAGGACAACTGAGTGTCATGGCTATTAGGGACGGGAAATGGATCCTTAACATCCAGTTTTATGTATACTAAATTTGAGCACATTCCCATCTGTTGCTGCCTGACAGATGCCCTCAGAGTCTCCTCACCTTGGCCTTCCTGTTTCTTCAGTAAACTGACTTGATCCTTCCTGATACCGACTCTACACAAACCTCACCAGAGTCTCACAGCTACTGCTTCTTCTACTCCAGATATTTTCCAACTCCCAAAATTTATTAAAATTCTTTATTCAATGATGTTCCCTTTTTCCCTTTCCCCTTGGTCTTGGTTGCTATCCTTTAAATTTTTTTTAACTGGGATAAAAGTCACATGGAATATACCATAGTAATTATTTTATAATGTAAATTCTGAGCAGTTAATGTATTCCCAATACCATACAAGTTTCACCTCCATTTAGTTACCCCAAAAATCTCATTAATCCCAAAAAGAAACCTTGTGCTTATTAAGAAATAAACAAAAGAAACCTAGCCACTCTCGATCTTACCTTCAATATCTGGAAAGGACAAATCTGCTCTCCGTCTCTGGATATTTGCTTTTGGGGTATTTTTCTATAAAACAATTTAGGGACATTTTACATATGTCTTTTCACTTAACACTATACCTTGAACAACATCTATGTTGCGGTATTTATCAATATCTCCTTCTTTATTGTAGCTGAAAAACAACTCATTAAATTATGTATACTTTTGTGGTGGTTTGAATATGCTTGGCCCATGGGAAGTGACACTATTAGAAGGTGTGACCTTGTTGGAGTAGGTATGGCCTTGTTAGAGGAAGTGTGTCACTGTTGAGATGGGCATTGACACCCCCTCCTAGCTGCCCATGAGACAGTCATCTCCTCCCTGCTTTCAAACCAAGATGTAGAACTCTTGGCTCTTTCTACAGCACGGGGTCTGCCTGAATGCTGCCGTGCTTTCTGCTATGATGATAATGGACTGAACCTCTGAACCTATAAGCCAGCCCCAATTAAATGTTGTCCCTATTAGAGTTGCCTTGGTCATGGTGTCTCTTCTCAGCAATGAAAACCTAACAAGACAACTTCTATCATCGGTTCATCAGGTAGATATACCTCTAGTCCTTATTTGATCATATCGAGAGGGGTTGGAGTTGAGAGACATAGTCAATTATGTAAACAATCAGTCTGATGTGTTCTGTCAAAATAGTAGTGCTGCCTAGTATTGGTATAAATTCCATCCTGCCAACCAGAAAGAAACTTGAGTGAGTTTTGTTTCTACTTCTCCTCAAGAAACAATCTCTATGTCAATTGTTCATCAAAAGGATGGAGTCCTTCCCTGGCCACCTAAAGAAAACAAAATGAGCAAATAAAAAAAATGTCTGGAAGTCATCCCAAATTGTTTGGAATGGCATGAGTTTTTTCATGTTAGATAAGTAGGTTTTAATTCTGGGAATATTTATAATTAAGTATAAGCTTCTAAAGTTTTCCAAATTCACAAACTATGTTTTATATTAAAGAATGAATCATAGACAGTATTCTAAGACCATAGGACTCATTGCACAAAGTCTCATACTTCACAAAATTGGAACCCAGCAATTTGTTTTTCTTAAAACAGGGTATCTCTTGATATGTAGATCTGGTTGGCTCAGAACTCACAGTACAGTCCAAACTGTTCTCAAATTCAGAAGTGTCTCTGCCTCCTGAGCACTGAGATGAAAAGTGTGCTTTACCCAGCAACTTAGAGACATGAACAAGGTCCCGGGTGCAGAACTACTGTGAAGAGATGAGTGCACGCTCACATCTTAGTGCTTCTTCTCATGATAGCCTGTGTAGATACATGATCTAATGGAGATACAGAAAAGATGGTGATATGCTATTGTGTTAAATCAGTAAAAAGATTAATTGTCCAAGTTGATGTTGCCTAGAATGTCAAGCCGTTTGTCTCAGACTATAGAATTTATTTAAAATGTTAAATTTGAACCACACCTGGAGAGGGTGAAACATAGTTCCATGAAGTCCAGCCAGCAAGGTTATTGGAAAGTTAATGGAGGATATAGGAAGACACGGAACCAAAGTCAGGCACATTTGCATTTTAATTCAGGCCACGCCTTTCAGCACCCTTGGGCATACTGCTAACTTCCTTTGTCCTGATCTTGGAAAAGAGAAAGTCTTTCCTCTACAGCTTTCTTGGGATTCCAGGCCTGTGGAGAATTTGGATTTCCTCATAGCCATTGGTGGGTGTGTGCAGGCCAGGTAGCCTAGCCTTATAGATCAGGCTGGAAAACCAGAGGAGCTTGTTGTGCTCTCTTAAGACATCGAAGACATGAGCCACTGGCGAGTAAAACCAAAAAGGGCTGCATTCTGAGGGCTGCACTCTGGGTTTCTAGTGTCCTGCCTATGTTCCTGGTGGTCTGAGAGACTAGCTCCTTGGCCTATGTTATCAAGTGCCACCGGCAGATGAGTGGTCCCCTCATTGAGTAAGGATCTTAGTCTCACCTCCTGGTTCTACTTACAGGCAATCACAGCACCAGGCTTTACAGAAAAATGGACAAAAACAAACAAACAAAGGAGATCAATAGACAGACAGAGGTAGTAGAGGAGGGAGGCAGGGTGCAGCAAGACAAGTTAGTCAGCATACTTGTCAGATGGCTGAGGGAAGGCTTAGGAAAGACAAGTATTGACAATGTGGCTCGGACAGGAATTGTAAAAGCCTTCTGTGTCCTGTCATAGTCGTCATCCCTAGCATGAGCATCATCATACCATAACGATCATCACCAATTAAAACAAACTGAGTGACAGGCTATTCATCACACCCAGCGTGACTATTCCTGTAACCATCGCACACCCTCACTGTAGTTATGATCCTGAGTTCAGGCAGTACCTAAGGAAATACTAACCTGTTTGTTTCACCGTGGTCCTCTGTACATGGAGAGAAAAACTCAGACCACTGCTAGTCTGCTAGGAATGCCTATCACTGTCATCATTATTAGCTAGACCGTATTAATAACTGATCACTATTTAGCAGGCACTGCTTATAGATTGAATCTAACCATATTGGTATGTTCTTAACATCCTCATATTACAAATGAAAAGGAAAGACCTGAAGAAGAAAGTTGGCTTCCTGAGAGCTCACAGCTAAGGGGTAGCAGACCTGGCATCTAAGCCTGTGCCAGCTGGTTTTGTCACCCACCAACGCACTGTGTACTAGTCTCACCTCCACAGCCTTCCCCTAATCCCTGCACTGGGGACATATACAACAAAATCTATGTAGGGCAAGAAGATAATATTAAAAGTGCTACATGCCTCTCATCATGTTCCATCTCTAGTTGAGAACATATTTACCTGTGTGACAGAGCAGTATACAGTTAGTTAGTATATTATTCATGGGTAGAGCTCACTCATTTTCCAGTACAAGTACATAGTCAAAAAAGCTAGGAAACCATACTGCTCTTACCAAAACTAACTGGCCAACACCACAGCTAGGCAGATGGAAAGTTATACAAACTAGACCTGAGGAATACATTCAGTGGGACCCATCCTGAGTCATGGTATTATATTCCAAAGAATAAAAGTCTTCATTGTGGCAAGTGATAAGAAATTACAGTGTATCTTTTGTTAAGGCCCTTCTTTAAGTTGATCTAGTAAACTGAGTTCAGCAGCCTATGTATGATAGGGTGATCTTTTTTAACTGATTATAACAAGATGACCCATATCAGAAGCAATAAGGACATGTTAGTTGTCTGTTATATTTTTAACTGAGATGATAGAATGTTATTCTTTCTTTGATCTCTATGAAAACTCCCTTAATTTCTTTCTTTAAAAAGTAGAAGCGAGGCTGAGGA
This sequence comes from Rhabdomys pumilio, assembly GCA_030674055.1. Lineage (NCBI taxonomy): Eukaryota > Metazoa > Chordata > Mammalia > Rodentia > Muridae > Rhabdomys > Rhabdomys pumilio. Next base: position 168,682,040 of record JANHMN010000002.1, read on the forward strand.
AACGGTGCAGTTGATAAGATGCTTGCTGCACAAGCACAAGGACTTGGTTTGGGTCCTCAACACACAGTAAAAAGTTGGGTGTGATGTCATATGACTGTAACCCCAGAACTAGGAAGGAGGCAATCCAGCCAGTTAATGAGCTCCAGGTTCAATGAGACCATTTCTCAAAAAACAAACAACAGTAATGATAACTGATTGACAAGGATGTCCAATGCCAGCCTCTGACCACCACACTCTAGTGCACACATATGAGCACACATACACATAGATGCCAACATTGGCACAGGTACACTAGTTTTATATCAACTTGACACAAGCTAGAGTCACTGGAGGGGAGGGAGCCCCATTTGAAAGAATGCCTCAGTAAAATCAAGAAATAGGCAATCCTACAGGGCATTTCTTAATTATTGATTGATGTGGAAGACCCACCCCATTGTAGGTGGTGCCACCTCTGGGAAAGTGGTCCTGGGTTCTACAAGAAAGCAGACTAAGCAGGTCAGTAAGCAGTAGTCCTCTATGGTCTATGCATGAGTTCTCTCTTACCTTCAGTTCCTGTCCTGACTTCCTTCAAAAGTGGACTACAGTGTGGAAGTGTAAGCTAAATAAGCCCTTTCCTCCCCAAGTAGCTTTGATCATGGTGTTTCATCATAGCAATGGAAACCCTAACAAAGACATACATGGTGTATAAGAGTTTTCTTGTTGTTTTGCTTTTAAAGAATACTTGTCTTTTGGAGATACACAGTGCAGTACTGCAATGACTTAATGTCAGGGAGTAGAAAAGAACATCAGAACCAGCAAAAAAGAAGCTTGAAGATGGATATTTAGAGCATATGATGTTACTCAGCCAACCTCTGTCTCTGTGGTATTATAATAATTTGAAATGAAAAGATCCTTTTTTTTTTATTTTTGAGACTATAAGTACATTTCTCCCTCCCCTTTCCTCCCTTCAGGCCTTCCCATACACCCCTCCTTGCTCACTTTCACATTCATAGTCCCCTTTTTTAATCAATTTTTATTGAATGCATGTATATTTTTGTATATACATGTGTATTCCTGAATACAACCCACTTGGTCTGTAGAATGTTATTTGTATGTGTGTTTTCAGGGCTGACCATTTGATACTGGATAACTAACTGGTGTGTTCTTCCCACACCAGGAAAACTGTTTCTTCCACCTCAGCATTCATTAGCTGTGGGATGTTCTTTGTGTGGGGTTGAGGTTTTGTAGGCTTTTCCTGGCCAGAATTAGCATATCTATTGTTGTCCTTGTTCAGCTCACGTGTAGGCGATCATGTTGGTGAGACTTTATGGGTGTATCATCTGACATTGCTAGGAGACACAATCTTATAGCAAACTCCATGGTCTTCTGGCTCTTACAATCTTTCTGCACCCTCTTCTACAAAGTTCCCTCAAGGTTAGATACTGGAGTATTTTGTAGATAGGACAAAGCAAAAACAAAAGAGGCAATGTAACAAAATGATGCTTTTCCTGTTGAGTGCTTTAGAACCTCTGTCTCATTGATAAAGAAGGAATTGATGTGGGCTCACGGAATTTCTTGTGTATCTTTTTGCATCTGCCTATCAGGAACCACATATCAAAGCAAACATGTTTATGCTGTTTGCTATCATGACAGAATGAACCTTCATCTACAAACACAACTGAGAAAGGAAAAATGAAATCATCACTGTACACCAGAAAAACCAGGGAGAGAAACAAACATGTAAATATGAATGACAGGACTTCCAAAGTCAGTTGGGTATAATCTCTCCCTCTTCTGTGATGGAGACTGAACACGCCAAAGCTATCTGGAATTCAACTGTCATCACTCAGGAAGCCATGAGTCCTTTTGAGGGTTATGGAACACATCTTAAGGACAACAGTGAAAGGAGACCAGAGTGCTCACAGGGCCATGGTGATGGTTCTGCCTTCACTATTCCGCCCTGGGATAATTCATCTGTGGACTGGTGGAATCTGCAGATGTAATAGGTAGGAGCAGTTACAATGGCCCATAGCTACTGAAAAGGCAGGAACTTGCTCCCCGAAGGAACACCCACCTGTTGGCCATAGCACGGCTCCAAGAAATGAGAGCCACCTCGCCAAGAGGCCTCAGGGAATAGTCCTTCCTGGGTGCAGCCTCTGAGCTCCCTCCAACCTTTTGTGCTCTGAGTAAGAATTTCCACACCCAGAACCCAGTTCCAGTTACACTCCAAGATAGCATCAAAATGATAGGTAAGTATAGGCCCAGCTTTCTGGCCGAGCAGCCAAAGCACACAGTGTCATGGGGGAGAAAATGGGCTGATTCAGATCTGCACTGGCCATCACGTCTTCTCAAAGGCCAGCTGAAGGCAGCTGGGAGCCCTGTTCAGCACCCATCAGATTATGCTACCAAGAAAGAGCTGGGAGAAGCCCAGGGCTGCTCATTGTGACACAGTCTTTCCCTGGAAGGGAGAGGATGAGCCACCTCTCCATGATGTTTGAGATGAGCCCAGCTGATGTGAGAACCCAGAGCCCCTGGATCTCCACAATGAAAGATCAATCCTAAAGTTACAGAGGTGGACAAGTTTTAACTAGTGTCATCCCCTCCCAGGTAAAGGTGGCAAGAGAAGTTTGGGGTAGGGGACAGACCTGGTGGCCTCCATGATCAAAATTCCAAGTTGGCCCCAAATAAGCACGCAATCTCAAAGAAAAGATGGTGTCGGAGCACTGTGCATTTGAATATCTGGATATCATTGGCATTTTTTGTATGCATTCTCTGTCTATGAACATTGTCTTAAGTGGTAGAACATTATCAAATAGAGTGACTGTATCACCACTATTTCTAAATGCTTGATATTTTTAAAAGGTATCATGGGTCAGGAAGATAGCTCAGATGGCAAAATCCTTGCCTTATAGCAAAGACCTGAACGCTATCCCCTGAATACACATAAGAAAGCCAGTCATGATGGTGAAGGCCAGAGGAAAGTTGTTGTTCCTTGTGGGCTCCCTTTTATCTGAGACAATGTCTCTCATCAAGGACCTCATCAAGTAGGCTAGGCTGGCTGGCCAGGAAGCAGCCCACCAGAGACGAGACTACAAGCACACACCATCAAGCCCAGCTCTCTTATGTGGGCGGCAGGATGGAAGCATTCTGTCGACTGAGCTATCCCCACAATCCCTCCTAGCACTCTAGTCATTTAAAAACACCGGGAAAAGAATACTGGAAGTGATAGAGTTCCTCAATTTGATAGTGTTCAACCATTTAAAATGATATTCATAGAATGCATGGAAAAGGATGCTTCTGATATCAAAAAGTGAAAAAAAATCAGGATGCTAAATTCAACATTCATTAGGCTCAATTCAAAATTTTTTCTTAAAAAAAAACTTTCTTTACTAGACTGTTTAGCTGGTCTTCATGTTTGTCCCCTAACAATTGGGGTGGGGGGCTGGGGACGGGCTGTCTCAGATTCTGTTGCCTGCCATTGAATCCACTTCCTCTATCTGGTCTGCCTGGTCTGGCCTCAGTGGGAGAGGATGTGCTTAGTCCTGGTGCAGGGAGGTACCCACAGGGAGCTTCCCCTGGAGAAGAAGGGGAAGATGGGGGGAGGGATTTGTGAGGATGAGACTGGGAGGAGAGGAGGAAGCAGAGCTGCAAGGGGATGTGTAGTTAATTAATTGATTAATTGATTGATTAATTAATTAATTAATTAATGGAAAAGAAGGTTTAGCTGGGTAGTGGTGGTACATGCCTTTAACCCTCCTCACCAAAAAAAAACATACACAAAAACAAAAGGTTTAAATTTATGTATTTTATATGAACCAATGAAAAACAAAAGGCACCAAATCAAAATACAAATGTCTGGAAGTGATCCTACTTTAACAATCCCATGTGTGAAGGCATTTGCCAGCAAGCTTGATGCCTGACTCCAATCACTGGAGCTCACATAGTAGGAAGAGAGAACTAAGTTCTACAAATTGTCCTCTGACTTATATGTGCACACCATGGCACACACACACATACACACACACACACACACACACACACACACACACACAAACACAAAATATAAAATTTAAAATGTAATTAAGAAAAAATAGACACATGGAAACCAAAAGCCACACTCATAAAGTAAAACAGAAATTACTAGGGATGAGGTGAATGGGGAATGGGGTGAGGTTGCTTAATGGGTAGCAAGTTTTAGTTTGGGATGTTGGAAACTCAAGTGGTTGGTAGTACTAACCGCATAACAGTGTAAATATAGTGTGCCACTAACATACATACTCAAACATGGTTAAAATACTGTATTGTGTATATTTACTACCAAAAAACACATTCTGAAAATAACTAGAAGAAAATAACATAAACTCAAAAGTTAAGACTACTGTGTTTGGAGAAAAGTGTGTGTGTGTGTGTGTGTGTGTGTGTGTGTGTGTGTGTGTCTGTGTCTGTGTCT
>JANHMN010000002.1:168702764-168743996 GCA_030674055.1 Rhabdomys pumilio
CAAGTACATGCACAAATAAATAAATAAATGAGTCTAAAAAAGCAATGATTACTTTGTAATTTAAAAAAAAGGTAATAAGAAAGGTTTTCAGTGGTTTGGAGGAAATAGAAGAAAAATTTCGATAGGACCCATAGGCCCTGCCTCAGGGGACACAGTAACTGGGCATGACTCAGCCTTCTTCGCAGCAAACAGTAGTGTGTTTAAGGATTCAGGGCTTTTATTTCTGCGAAGATGCAGATGTACTTCTTGCCCTCTGTCCCACTAAGAACATCTGGACACCACAGGCTCTAGGCAGAAAGCAGTCACCAGAACACTCTGCTGGAGAGCAATGTAGAGAGGCTAGGGCCTGGCCCAAACAAGGCTGGTACAGCACTGGCTTTTCTTGCTATTTTCATATATACAAGACTTGCATGGAGCTTGTGTTCCTGACTGAGGAACACAAATGAACACAAGCAATGAGAATTGACTTTCTTTGGCCCAGGACCAGGAAAGAGACTTGGTAGAAAGAAACAAACTTAGACCACCACTGATTAACTCAAGCCAAACATTACAGGAAAAACAAAACATCTGTCTCTTACCCTGACCAGTAAAGACAAAATGGAAACAATATAGACTCCCACTTTGCCAGGCTATAGAAGGCTTCTAACACCTTTGCCAGATTGGAGTCAGAGTGGACTAAGTAGCGATCAGGCCCTTCCAGTTCTGCTGAATGGCAACATTCCCACCCTCCATACATAAACTGTGTCTCTCCCTCCCCTCTCCAGAAGGATCAGAGTGCTGGTCACTCCTCATACCAGGTATCAGAAGAAGCCCTGGGAGAGGCAGAGGTGATGAGGTCACCTCCCATTGCTTCAGTGTCAGAGAGGGACACATGACCAACAGTAACAGGTACACCATTCTCCCAGCTAGGGTCATATCAGAAAAAGCCAAATGGGGAGCCAGAAACCTGGCTTCTCCCACAGACCCCACCCCAATCAGAGCCCTCCATCAGAGAAGACTCTGTTGGCAGTGAGCAGTAGATAATGTAGAGACTCATTACTAGTCCAATGCTGAGGCTGTTGAGTGTTCAGCCCAAACCAGGTGTGATGGCTTGTGTATGCTTGGCCCAGGGAGTGGCACTATTAGGAGGTGTGACCTTGTTGGAATTGCTGTATCATTGTGGGTGTGGTCTTAAGACCCTCATCCTAGCTGCCTGGAAATCAGTATTCTGCCAGCAGCCTACAGATGAAGATGTGGAACTCTCAGCTCCTCCTGTATCATGCCTGCCTGGATGCTGCCATGCTCCTGCCTTGTTGATAATAGACTGAATCTCTGAGCCTGTAAACCAGCCCCAATTAAATGTTGTCCTTATAAGAGTTGCTTTGGTCATGGTGTCTGCTCACAGCAGTAAACGCTGACTAAGACACCAAGACATCTATAGCATCCCCTCCAAGGCTGAGAGAGATGCAAAGAACACAAGGGCCAGAGAATGGAGGAGCATTGTGAAATGATGTCTTCTAGACATGCCATGGCTATTGCACACATGAACTCACATCAGCCATGGCTACCTGCACAAGACTGGGCCCACTGATGTTCCACTGTGAATGGGGAAGAACCCATAGAGCCCCACTCCTACCTGAAGAGCAGTGGGTAGTTAATGCTTGGTAAAGGAGGGAACTTCATAGTCCTTGGTGATACAGCCACTAGTAAGTTGCCCTTGTTCAAGTAGTCTCCCACCATTCTCATGTAGGCAACACTAATTAACTGCAGATGGGTACACATAAGAAAATGACATAAGGATCAGGGGAGATGACTCAGTGGGCAAAGAAAATATGCTGGGAAAGCAAGAGGTTCTGAACAGTCTCCTGGACCCACACAGAATCCATGCCTGTTCACCTGGGCCTATAATCCCAACACTAGGGCCTGGAGACAGGCAATCCCCAGAACTCACTAGCCAGTTAGTAGAAAGGACAAGCTCCTAACTCACTGAGAGACTCTGACTCAAAACATAAGGTAAGGAGGTGTGGTAAAGGAAGATACCCACTGTCTTCCTCTGGCCTCAGCATATGTAAGCATGGACACACAAAACTCTCCTACATGTAACACACACATGCACAGGCACACACACATGCATGCACACACACTCACATATATACACACACAGAAACTCATGCACACATGTGCACACACACACACACCATGAAAGTAGAACAAAGGGCTTGTTAGGAAGAAGGGGTTCAGCAGGAAGGGGATAAGAGAGAATAAAGGGAGACACAATCAAAGCAGTGTGTACATGTGTGTGTGCGCATGTGTGTGAGCATGTATGTGAGTATGTGTGAGAGTGTATAACTGTGAAAGAATAAATTAAAATTTTAATATTAATGAATGAGTTCAACAGTTGAATAGAGAAACTAGAGAAGAAGAAAAACAAATCAGTGATCATAGAAACACAGAAATTACCCCAGCCTGAATATCAGAGACATAATAGACTGGATTATTATTATTATTATTATTATTATTATTATTATTATTATTGTTGTTGTTGTTGTTATTATTTTACATATTCACTTTACATCCTACTCACTGTCCCCCTCTCACTCCCCTCTCTACAACCCCGCCCCACCCCTCCTCTCCCTAGGTATCCCTCCACCCTAGCACATCAAGTCTCTGTGAAACTAGATGCATCCTCTCCCACTGAGGCCAAAGAAGACAGCCCAGCTTGTAGGACATATCTCACGTACAGGCACCAGCTTTTGGGATAGCCCACACTCCAGTTGTTTGGGATGAAGGTCAAGCTGCACATCTGTTACATATGTGCAGGAAGGCCTAGGTCTAGCCCGTGTGTGTGTTCTTTAGTTGGTGGTTCAGTCTCTGAGAATCCCAAGGTTCCAGGTTAGTTGACTCTGCTGGGCTTCCTGTGGAGTTCCTATCCCCTTAAGGGATGCAGTCCTTCCTCCTATTCTTCCATAAGAGTCCCCAAGCTCCATCCACTGTTTGGCTGTGGGTGTTTGCATCTGTCTGAGTCAGCTGGTGGGTGGAGCCTCTCAGAGGATAGCCATGCTACACTCCTGTCTGCAAGCATAACAGAGTATTATTAATAATGTCAGGGATTGGTGTTTGCCCATGGGATGGGTCTCAAGTTGGGCCGGTTATTGGCTGACAGATTAAGAACAAAACCGTGGATAAAATCAGTCACCAGTTCCATTCATCTTGAGGTTTCTAAATTACACTGAATTGTATGTACAGAATTATAGCACTGTCTCATGTGGTTCTGAATGTATTTAGAGGACAATTTTAAGGAAATTGTATTACAAATAAAGAAGGTAAAAGTCTATAAAAAGAAATAAGTTTCTATATTCCACTTGAACTGGTCATCCTAAATTGGACTAGATTATAAGAAGTTAAGTAAATGTAAGATAACGTCTTCAGCAACCACTAAGAGATCTACCAAAGAGATTCATTCACACTGGATAAGCCAGTGTTATTCTAAACATGTCCTAGTAGCTCACAGGAAGATAAAGAAAATATAAAAATACTGACTATGGCTGGAGACAAGTTCAGTTGATAGTACTTGCCTAGCATGCATAACATTCCAGGTTTGGAGTTTGAGCTATAGCATCACAAAAAACAGCATGTGATAGTTTATGCCTGAAAACTCAGTACTTAAGAAGTAAAGGCAGGGGGAGTAGAAGTTCAAGGTTTTCCTTGGCCTCGTAACAAGTTCAAAACTATCTTGGGATACATGAGAACCTAACTCAAAAATAAAAAATAAAATAAAATGACATATTTAAGGCCTAACATATCATTATTTACATTGCATATAAAAGGTCTGCATGCCAAGCTTAATAGCGATTTTCAGAGTGTATTTTAAAAATATGATTCCATTATATGCTGTCTTAGCTCTAATATAATGATATAAAGATATAGATTATGAGTTTAAAAATGAAAAATATGTCACATAAACTTTAATCAAAAGAAAGCCGGGGGAGGCATAGGAATGCCTGATAAGTACACTTCAGAGCAAAGAAAAGCAGCAAGTGCAAGAAAATACACACATTGATTTAAGTGGGATTCCACCAGGAAGACATAGCAACTTTTAACAATCATACACCAAACAACTGAGCTGACAAATACCAGAACTCAAAACCAACAGAACTTGGAAGACGTAGGCAAATTCACATTTGTATGTATGGCAGGAAACTTTAACAGTCTCCCCTTCAACAGCTGATAGAACAGCTAGAAAGAAAACCAGTAAGACTATAGATACCAACATATCTACATAGACTACTCTATGTAGTCATGGCCAAATAGGTTAGGTAACAAATGTCAAGACTGACTAGGCCATCAAGCAAAATCACAAACCTCCAAAAGGATCAGAAATTCACACATGACATTTTACCCCTGCTGTGATTTAGATGTGGTTTTCTTCTCCTGTTCCACCCTTACCATGACCTCTGGCTCCATGTGCATGAAACTTGGTCCCCAGTGTCACAGTATGGCCTCAGAAGATAGTATTGTAGTTCTCATGGTATCTCGGTTATTTTTCTAGAGAGGGTCACTACATAAAAGAATAGAATAGTTGGTCTCACTCTGACTTCCTGTCTTCACATGTAGATCCTCTCATGAGTGTTCCTGTCCATGGCCTTATCTGCCATGACATCCTGTAGTCAGGGTAGGACCTGCATGATCCTGAAGGCTTTGTGCCTTCAAAACCATGAGATAAATAAACCTCTTTTCTTTATGAAGAACCAAGCCTTGGGTATTTCATTAAAACATCAGAAAACTGGCAAATACGGTCACTAAGAATAACATTCAGTCTTCATCTACTTTCAGAGTGCCATGACTGCTAGGCATAGACACTTCATGCCTCTGTGCCTCCTAGATCCTTTCAGAACCCTGATCATTGCCACTCTTGGCACTGAATCCTTCACACCTTCGGCTTCTTCATAGTTCCCTCTTCAAAGCAGTGTGTTTGGAGAGGCCTCACTGAAATGTCCTGAATCTCCCAACCCTCTCACCGATAAGAGGGCTAAGATTGGGTCTCTATCAAAAAATTAAGATTCTAAAGAGAACATCTTCTGCCTACTAGAGAGCCTATGCCAGCTCTCATACACTCAACAGATCCACCCACTGACCTTCTGAGCACTTTCAGTGGGAGGCTTCAGTTACCCTTAAGAACCAGGCCTGGTTTTCTATCTTCCCCTGAGTACCACCCTAGCCCAGGATTCACTTCTCACACCTGAGATACTCTTGACTGCAGTAAGTCACCAGTTAACACGAGCTCTGAGAGCTCCACACCATCGTACCCGATGATTTTGCTAGAGTGAATTCTTATCTTCAGGTCAGGTTGTTTTTCACTAGAAATGAATCAAAGTCGGGCATAGGACCAGCTCCCTCAGGAGGAGCAAGTGAAGACAGGTGGAACACACACACACACACATGCCCTCTCGTGATAGCTGTTCCCAGCAACCTGAAGTGGAAAGATGGGTAAATTACTCACACACTGAAAGGAGTTTCAGAATATGCAGACAGCCCAATACTTGGATGGTCAAAATGAAGGAAAAGAGACGTCACACGGGAAGATGATCACCAGCTCCAGTGCCATGTTGGCTTGGCTAGGATTCTGGCTCAGTCACTTTTTACTGTGAATCTTTGTGAGAGCTGCTCTCTCCACATTCAATTTGTTCAAACTATAAGAATGGCACAACAGCGCCAGAGTCATGAGGGTTCTCCAACCACCCACTCCATTTCAGTGTGACTCTCAGAGGCAAAGTCTGAGAGCACAGAAACAGCCTGAAGAGCAGGGTACAGAGTGAAGAATCACAGGAGACGCCGCTCCTGCAGAGGAAAGGGAAGGATGTTAGAATCCCAAGAGTCCAGCTGAGCAAGCAGGTCAGAGCCAAGTTCAACAAAGACAAAGGCCACGATCATCTAACAATAAAAAAGCCAGACTCAATTTAAAACCCCATACACCAAGAACAAAAATATAGTGGCAGGTGAGTGATTTAAATTCTAGGTGAGCCCTCACCATGGAGCATCACCACAGAGAAGCTACCAACAGAATACCAGGCTAAGGACATGAAAGATCACAGCACTAGCTTCCCTCAGGCCCACCAGGTAACAGTAGGGTTCACATCCGAGCTCTGCCATGACCATCTATGTGACCTTAGGCAAGTTGCTTTACCGATCTGTGTCATAGTTACCTAGCAGACAAATGGGGAGAGTTTGAGCTTGGCTGAATGGGAGCATTGTAGGAATTAAATGTGATAGTATCTCTGGGATTCTTGCAACACTATTCAGAGCACAGAACTCAGTGTCCACTGGGCATTAGCTACCATCACAGTTATTACAATTATTAACATTAGTGCCCTTCTCCAGTGACTGCCAAGGAAACCACCTAAGAAACAATCATTTCTAATTTTCGTGGGGCACAGGGAGTGAGGGTAAAATGCATCAAGATGTGAAAAAAAAAATGAACCAAAACATAAAGATAAGTGTACTCGCTGGGGTCAACAGGAGCCTGGCATGGCTACCAACATCAGAAGAGATCGGAAGAGGCTTGAAGGCCACTGTCTACACTGCTCCTGGATCTGCACTAATGTTTCCAACATGGGCAAAATGAATCTTATATTTCAGATGTATTTTTCCCATGCACATAAAAGACACTCAATCCTAGCACATAATTGGTTCCCAGCAACTATTGGGGGTGGTTTCTTATGCTGCCTCAACTCTAGCTTCAATGGTGTGGCTCTGTGTGCATTGAAAGTAATATAAATCTCCCTTAGTGCCTATCAGCACTTTTCCCTATGCCATACCGAATCCTAAACAATATTCGATTAGAGGTAACAGCAATACAGCACTGACCTCTCAGTATGGAAAGTCTGAACCCAGGGTCTGGCTCCTGCCATGGCTGTCTGCATTCCTTTCTCTGCTCTTTAGTTCTCTCATTTATAAGGGATAATCGTTTATATCTACTTTTCTATTTTAGTTCTATGAATTAAATTACACAAAAAACCAGCCTCAATTTCTCATGCAGCATGTAGTGAAGGACCCACACATTATAGTTGCCATGTCACTGAAGGTTTACAGCAAACCTACCTCTTAAGTCTTTCAGTCTGAAACTAAAGCCCAGAGAGGTCACTCCACCAACTCAAAATCTCCCAGCTATACCCTGCCGTGCCCTTTGCCAAAGGAACAGGTGTCAGCCTGCTGGAGAAGCTTTGGCTGCCTCTTGGGGACAGGAACTCCAGCAGGCTTCAGCCCTGACTACAGCTCTCCTTCTCCAGGAGTCTGAGAAGTGCCTGGCTCGCAGGAAGCCCTGCACACAATGTGGAGCCACTTCTGCTTTGGGCCTCAGTACCCTGCTTCACTCCTGGGTCCTCGACTGGGCCAGTTTCACAAGCAGATTGTTGGCAGGCCCCGTGGTCTCTGTCACTAGAGACTGAATGGCCAGTGAAAGGGATCCATTGTCTGGCCTCTGAATGAAGAATACCCCATTTAGAGAAAGAATTTGCCAGGTTTCTCACAGAGAAAGAAGACAGCCACAGTGCTGAGAGAACAATGCTGACCATTCACCAGATTTTTACTTAACATCAAAGCCCAGTGACCAACCAGGTTAAGGGCCACACAGCACAGAGTAAGCCAAGGCCACACTGGTATGCAGAAAGAGAAACTTTGGAGGAAGAGTTGCCCCAGCCCTGTCACAGTCCACCTCAGCCAACTTAACATCTGGAGAAAATGAGAGGAGCCAGGCTCAGGATTCTACCATCAGTCTCGGGAGAACGTCAGATCCTCTGGTCTTCTGTAGTTAGCCGGTTCTCAAGATGTGCCTGCACATGAAAATAGACTGGGTGTCTGACAATACAGACAGTGGGGTCTTGTTGCCAGGATTCTGATTTCATGGGAACAGACCACAGTCCGGGCACTGGAACTGTTTCAAAATTCATCAGGTGATTTTAAGGTGCAGCCAAGACCGAGAGGCACTGAGCCCAGCGGGTAAGAACTGGGTTTCATCCACAGCTACACCCAGAACTGAGCAGTAATGTTTGTATGTGTTTGACACCAGTAAATACTGGAGTCGAGGAGTTTGTGGACTGTTCCGAGACAGTCCATCAGCCCCAGCCCCTAACCCTAACCCTAACCCTAACCCTAACCCTAACCCTAACCCTAACCCTAACCCATGGCAACTATTTATGCTTTTATTATCTATTGGAACTGAACAAAAGGTTTCAGGGTTTTGTTTTCTTTTAAGAGTTGTCTCCTTTAAACCCTTTTTTAAAAACCACTGAACCATGAGGCTTCTGAAAATTCTTTCCAACTTAAAAAGCACCGATTCCAAGATCATAAATCCCTTCTGGCTCTTTGAGAGCCATGGTGTTTCTCTGATAAATAATCAGGACCAGCAAGTTCTAGGAAGGGTTCTGAAGACTGCTCACAAGCCAAAGGCTTCGCTCATATGTTTAGCCCTACCTTGGGCCCTGGGCTGAGGTCTCTGCTTAGCTTCCCAGGCTCCCAGAATGCCATGTGCTGCTTTCTATCAAGCTGCCATCATCCCCTTAGCAAACTCAACCATTCCTCCAAGTTCCTGCTGCTTTTTATAAGCTAGTAGCTTCCAAGTCGTTAGGTCTATCTCTTGAATTTCATACTCTGCCATCTAACTTCCCGTTGAGAATCTCACCTTGATTTCCCTTAGGCACCTCAAATTCACACTGTCCTAGAAATGAACTCATTACCTCTCCACACCCAAACCTGCTCCTCCTCCTCCCCACTCCTCTCCTCTCCTCCACTCCCTATCCGGATGAGCAGCATCACAGCCAGCCAGTTGCCCAAGCTGGGAAACTCCAGAAGCATCTTTGACCTCTCCCTCGACTCATGCCCCACCCTCTAGTAGCCTCTCAAGCACCCTTGGTTTCATCTTTTTCTTTTCTGTTCTAGATTCCCCAGTAGAGAGAATCTAAAAATTAGGTCTAAAGATTGTCACAGGAAATCAAGTTTAGTCCTTTAGTAAGACAATAAGATAGTTCACAAGGTGACACAAGCTCCTCTACTTCAAGTTATCCCCGGAACCTTCTTCCTCTTGCCTGTCTTTCAGAGGGCATTGGCAATGTGGCATGTCCTATTTTTTGACAGCTCCTGACCCAATGCCTAAACATAACAGAGGTTTTTTGCCCTTGGTGCCTTACTCAAATACCTTCCCCTTCTCTAAGTGGCTGCTGTCTGTTTATTCTGCACCATTCACACAACCCAAGGTTTTAAATCTCACTCCCTTGTATCACATACTTGATCCAGGAGCTTCTCACACAATAAATAGCATTTGTTGTATGCTTGACACTTTCCTAAGCATCTGGCATCTTGTAACTTATTGACTGTCCACTAAAAGCATGTGTTTGGATACCTTGTCATCATAAACACCCTTTGACCCTTAAGAACCCTTTAACCATATTTTTAACTGAGGACTCTTAAAACAAAACCTTACTCCCAAACTGTTGTACCAAAAATAGGAGTCTCAGGGATGGAGAGATTGCTCAGTGGTTACAGCTCTTCTCCATCTTTGGTTCCCAACACGAGAATTAGATGTCTCATACTTGCCTGTAACTCCAGCTTTGGAGAATCAGACACCCTTTTTCTGGCCCCTGCAGGCACTGCATTCATGTGTATAATACCTACACATTGACACATATATACTCATAATTGAATTTTTTTTTTATTTTTGAGAAAAATAGAAACTGATCACAGACGCTGGAGAAAACAGAGTTCTTTTGTCAATGGTTCTCCAAACATAACCTTCAGGAGAAGAGGAAAGATTCCTTGTTATTCCAAAGATGAGGTATTACAAAGCAGCATCTAAAGATACCATGTAGTTATCAAGTAGAAGTGGTAGTAGTAGTAGTTGTTGTTGTTGTTGTTGTTGTTGTTGTTTAGTAGTAGTAGCAGTAGCAGTAGTAGTAGTAGACTGGCAACATGGCCTTCCCACCCAGTGTACTTAGAAAAACCCAGAACCGTGTCTAACCCAGCAGATTTGGTATAGCATCTTAATAAACGAAGAGCACCATGTCACTTCCAGATACCTGCAGCTTATTCAGCAAAACATCCAATAGGCTCAATGTCTTGTGTCCCTAAACAGTCTACAAAATGTAATTTCACATATCAGCATCAGGGCTTTCCTCTGGTAGGTCAGTATTAGAATGGGTGAGAACGACCTTTGTTGACTAAAGTTGTTTTCCAGGTTCTAGCCAAAGGCACACTTGAGCACTCATCCTTCACCTTGAGACAGTTCTGTTCCCTGCACCATGACAGTTCGGGTGACATTACTGCTTTCACTGTCCTCATTGTCAACACCTTCTCCCCTGCCCCATCAACCTTCAAATTAGCCATGGTTAAAGGGATGGGGGGAACCTGCTGAATTACACCTGACGTTAAACAAATAAGCTGGGCTGGTGGTGCAAGGCATATCTCCTCAGCTGTTTGGGAGGCTGAGGCACGAAGATCAAACCTGGAAACCTACCTGGACTATGAATTGTTCAGTGTCAACCTGGGCAAATTAGTGAGACTATGGTCCAAAGTTAAAGGGGAAAAAAAGAGAACAGGGGATATTGCTCAGTGGTAAAGCTCTTGCTTGGAATGTGCAAAGCCTTCATATTGGGTAGGGGAAACATTTCCTCTTAATGAAATGACTATCCTATATGGTATGGAAATTTGTAGTTCCACTATAAGCTCTTAGAAAGTCTCTTCACATTTTCTTCATTCACTTAACACTTAATAAGCTCTTATTATATTCCAAAATACCTAGGCTGCCAGCTGAGACCAAAAGATGGAGAAACATGGTCCCCACCCTCAAGGTACTGCAATTATAAAGAAATAATGGCACTACTCTTACGTGATGGCCCTTGATGATGGTATCCACCAAGCACACTGCTAAATGTTAGGTGTCTTCCTGATGCAGTATTCCCACCTTAACAGAAAAGATGCCTATAAACATTTACTCCCTGAAGTACACTCCATTCCAATGAACAAAGTATATCCCTGCTTTCTCCTACACTTATGGAGAAGAAGCGGGTAGGAAGAGTTAGGTCCTGCAGCATGAACAACTAAATCAGCAAACCAGATGCTTACATCTTATCAGAGCAATGGAAACATAACTAAAACACACAGAATTCAACTCTGCCTTCAAGAGAAGCAATGGTCAGTGGAGGAAGTGGCATAGGAGCCAGTTACTAAAGCATCTATTAAAGATGGTCCCTTGGCCCTGTCCCCATAACAAAGAAGATAGACTGGAGGAAAGCATGCCAGCCAGGTGCAAAGGAAGGAGACACAAGAACCCAGGGACTCTAGATCGGCATATGGTTCTGAAAGGCCACAGGTATGTGCTGTTTCTGAGAAAGAGTGAGGATGACAGCTGAATCTGAAAAGCAAGTTCAGCACATAAATTACTTGAAATGCGTGTCTTAGTTTGCTTTCTATGGCTATGATAAAACGCCATGGCCAAAGACAGGTTGGGAAGAAAAGGATTTACTTGGCTCACACATTCTGATCACTGTCCATCATGACAGGAAGTCAGGGTAAGAACTGAAGGCAGAAGCTGAAGCAGAAGCCATGGAGGCTTCTTATGGCTTGTTTCCCCTGACTTGCTCAGCCTACTTTTGAATACACCCCAGGACCACCTGCCAAGGAATGGTACCACCCATGGTAGACTGGGTCCTTTTATATCCATCATCAATCAAGAAATGCCCCCATAGGTCAAACTGGTAGGGGTATTTTTAATTAAGGTTTCATCTTCTCAGATGACTCCAGATTATATTAAGTTAACCTCATCCACTGCCCACCTCCCCAAAAGACTAACCAGTACAATACTTGGATATGATAATGTAGATTCCTGCTCAGGTTTAATAATGTACGTTGTCACACCCATATGTAGTTAATGAGCCAAATCAACTTGCTACACGGAGAAAGAAAGAAATCACTGGCATTGCGCAATTCCCATTTGCCAGCCTTCGATGAAAGTGCTCCACGTGTGACAGCTCACTTAACAGTCTCAACAGCTCATACACCTAAGGACACTGAGGCAAGGAGAGAGGGTGTAGCTTTCCAAAGGACCTACTGTGAGACACACATGTGAATTTACAACCATCAGAACACCTAGATTTTAATCTTGCTTTTTCTCTTACCAACATTGTGCACTGGAGAGACTGTGCCTTCAGTGCAAGAGCTATTGTGGGACATTTAAGATCCAAAATGTAACACAAATAAAGATAAGAAGAGATAAGAAGGGGGATAGAGAGGCAGCTCAGTGGTAGTGTGTGACTATCTGACATGTTTATTTGTCATGACAAAATATCTGGCATAAACAACTTAAGGAAAGAGAAGTTTATTTTCGCCTCAAAGTTTGAGGTAAACTGTGTCCATTAGGCAAGGAAGTCATAAGAGCCGGAGGCAGCTGGTCACAAAGCCTCTCCAAACAGAGAGAGGGGTGAAGGCTGGTGCTTAAGTCCCTTGCTCCTCTTTATTCATCCTGGGACCCCAGACAATAGGATCACAGCACCTAGGGTGGGTCGTCTCTCTTCAGTGAAACCCCATTATACACACACATTCAGATGGCAATTCTAAAGTTCAGCAAGTTATCAATCAAGATTAACTATCATACTTAGCAAACATGAGACTCTGGGTTTAAGGCCAGTACCAAAACAAACAAACACCAATGACAGACTACTTGACTTAGCTTTTTGGTGCCCTTGAAATGAAACTTGGTGAGTTAGAAAGAACTGGAGCTGAAGGTTGGTAGAATAGAAAATGGAAGGAAGAGAAGAGAAGCAGAAATCAGTGAAAAGGAAATGAAGTCCAGAAGTAGAAGTCAAGGACAAAAGGCAGAGCCATTGTTTTGGTTCCTATGGAAGGTTTCCTATGCTGAAGCCCAAAGACAGAGGCCCCATCTCCCAAAATAACCTTTAACTGAGACCATGGGCAAGTAGACCAAGGCCAGGATTCCATGAGTGAGATGGGAAGGTACCAGCTAAGGGGTGAGGAAGTGAGCAGACCAGAAGTCAAGGAGGAAGCAGGAATCAAAGAACAAGAGCAAACATGTCCCCTCCACCAGCCAGAGATGATAGCAAGGAAACAGGACCAGGGAGCTTCAGGCAGGAAGAGCTCTGAAAGCAACCCATTTTGACCACTGAATGAACAGCTAATCAAGTAGAGAATGCTACATGAGTTTGTCAAAATGTCCAGATGGTCGTTTTATCCTTGTGTCTTGAAGTTTTCTGCAGTCTGCAGAATAGTCATTCTAACATCCAGAAACATGTCTACTGTTGCCTTACTGGCTATTAAATTTTTCTTCACAAGGGTCAGTGAAATGACTCAGTAAGTCAAGGCATCTGTTACCATCTCTAATGATACAAGTTTAATCCTCAAAACCTATACAGTGAGAGAGAACCCAGTACTGCAAGCAGTTCTCTAGTCTCTCTAGACTGGCACAGTGGGATGAATATGCCCCACACATAAAATAAATTAAATGTAATAAAATTTAAAATAACTTGACTGTTGATAAATAGATGCTATCTTTCTGCTTCCTGATATCCATCCCTGGAGCACCCTAGACTGTCCCATAAGCCAGCAATTAAAGGTTGGTACTCTAGCAGGAAAGGTTCCTGACTCCCCAGGGTAAGTTCTGATTGCTCAACATTACACAAGTAGTATTTATTAAATATTTTAGATATCATCCCTACTTACAAAAATAATCCTGCAGTTGGGTTTGACATCATCTGAAATTAATGATATAATTACTATATTATCTTTCCATCCACCCAGTGCAGTGAAAATATTTAAAGAGAGGCCAGAAAGGTCAAACTGTGTCTCAAGAACCGAAACCCAACAGAACAAAATCTTTAGCATGTGTCTTTGCAGAGTTCATGGCTTTTAGCCTCCTGGGGAAAGTCCCATGCTCTATTTAACACCGCATAATACAAAGGCCTACTAAAGCAATGTTACACTCACTGAGGGCCACTCAGCTAGAGATGGTACAGCCTGGATGGGCTTCTAACAATGGGAGAGACACTTGGGGCTGTGTTCATTGGAAGCAGCTACTGGCTTTTAGTGGAAATGCAATGGACAGTCTCATAAAGAGAAAAACAGTCCTATCCAAATGCCTATAGTATCAGCCCCAATAAAGAAACATAAGCAGCCAATCCTAACCGACAAGTCATTCTGGGAGCTGAGCCACCACCTGCCTGGGGTTTATACAATGCTTAAAGTTAAACAATTGGTCAGAAGGCAAGTGCTGAAGATTGTAGAAGCTAGACTGGCATGTAAAGAGTTAAGTGTATTTGCTTGCTCCTGTTTTTGTTTTTTTAATGTGCAATGTACCTCCTAATCCTCCTGGTTTCATTCTTTACCAGCCAGCAAGTATTGTCTGAACCCATACACTCCTCTCTTAAGCTTCCTTTACAGTCCCTCTGCTTCAGAAATAGCAGAGACTAGAGTATTATGTTCGCCCTCAACATTCCCCTGAAGGGAAGCAAAGGATCCCTTGTCCCGACCACAGGGCTGAGAGCTGACAAAGTACATGCACAGCCTAGAATGCTAATCCATCGTTCAGCCAAAACTATAAAATATTTTCCCAGCATTAATCCGGATTCCCACAGTAGGACTGTGGGAGCTGGACTGGCTTAAACCTGGCAGACAAATGGTAGACAGGAGCTGCGGAGCTGCTGGGTGGAAGAGCAAGATGACTAATGGAACAGCATACATTGGATAGAAGCGACGTCTGGAGGCTGCCCCATGTCAAGGAGAGGTCAAATTCACGCAGCACTCAGAGGCTAAACCCTTACTCAGCAATGTCTCCTTTTAAATGCTTAATTTTTTACTGATTTATATAATAGCAGCCACAGGCAGCCGTCCCTGTGTTTCCTTGTGTGCCCTCACCTGAGTGATTTTCTTTATCTTCACAGAAGTAGGGTTTATCATCGCCTCACGAGACAGATAAGGAAAGTAAGGTAATAATAGGAAGTTCTGCTCCAGCTCAAGACCACACTGCTAGAAAGTGATGGAACAGGTTTCCAGCCCTGACCTCTTGTCCACAGAGATTAGCACTCTGCCCTCTGGGAAGGGAGGAACCTGAGTCCCTGACTTCCCACTAAGTAAAGCCCAGGAATCCATTGTATCCTGGTCCATGGTATTTAGAGGCTATCCCAGAGATGTGGGGGTTGAAAAAGCTATTTCTGAATCATGGAGTGCCATCAAGTCCTTAAAGTTCACTGTGTCCCAAAATCGTGGAGAGGACAAAGGTGGATAAAGGAGCAGTTTCTCAGAGAAGGGAGCTGACACCTGGGGAAAGAGAATGGATTTTGGAGAAAGGGAGAGAAACACAGGAAAGAACATTGTAAACAGGAAATTGCATGCTCAAAAGCCTAGCCTCCAACGTCACCACTTCCTGTCCAAAGAAAGGAGAGAAAAGAACCACTCTCCTGCCTCCTTGTTCTTACTGCTAAGCCCTAAAGACCAGCTCTCACTCTCTGTATGAAACTGACCAGTGCAGCTCCATACCGAATCTCTGGAGGAATTCTTATGTAGGCATTAATATCTGGAATGATAGAAGAGCCTGGAGCTGATCACCATGATGTAAAGATTTTGGCTCAGCCAGGAACCCCAAGGGGCCCCTGGTGGATGTGCGCAGGTGCTCAGATCAAACGAAGCTAGCCCTCTGCACCTTTGAATCTAGGTTGTTATACAATTGAAATGTACATAGCTCTCTAGGGGGTCAGTTTACACAGGATCCTTTAATCGCTCCAAGCTGACACTCAAACCCAATCCACTTATTCATTTGAATTCTAAAATTTCTCCCATGAGAGAGCTTCCTCTGAAATCTCTAGACAAATCCTAGGCTCTGTTCAAGATGAGTCACTGAGACTCTCCAAAGAACTCTTTGAATTGGGCCAGGATTGTCCTCAGCCAGGAATGCTGAACACAGATACAGGGTGAGTGCCCTGGACCTAAAACAAAGCTAAGAAATTGCAGGGATCAGAGAGAGAAGAGGGTGAAAGTAACACCTAAGGATGCCTGGGGCATCAAACGATGAGTTTTCTGAGGTGTTCATTAACAGTAATCAGCAGATAAGACTCCTCAAGGATATTCCCAAGGGGATACAATTAACAATATTCCTGATTCTTCATAGCCCTGAACAGTTTCAATTAGCAATATCCCTGCTTCTTCATAGCCCTGAAAGTTTCAAATAGATTTACAGACTTCCAAGATTATCTTGGTCATGACTCTTCTGGCACAGCAACAGAGATGCAACTCAAATGAGCTGTGAAAAACTGTATGTGTGGGGATTATTGGCTCAACGCACTGAAGACTGTAAGGGGATTCAGGCAGAGCCAGGTCTAGGATCTCAAACAATCAACAGGACTTGGCTCCACTCACCAGTTGTGCTTCACTAAATGTGGCCTCATTTCTGAGCAGTCTTCTACCACATGGTGTACCCCCAGAAACCCAGCAAAGCCTCTCCATTCTGTTGACACAAGGCATGACATTGTCATCTACAAAGGTCATATTCGGGAAGCATACAAATGAGCTATCCTTCCCCTAAAAGCATCACGTTTTAAGTAAGTTTCCAATTTTTTTGCTAGGCTGTATTTATAGAACTCTTTGGTCACCTGTGGCCAGCAGGCTGGGGGTTGGATCCTTCTGTACCTTCCCAGCTTCAAATCCAGAAGAAAGAAAAATTCTTTATAATTACCCCCAAGAAAGAGCCCAAAATTGCCCTCCTAGTCTGGTAGCTGAATTTCAAACATCTCAAAAAGTTGCTGTTGCCTTGATGCTACCAGGATTTCATGGGAGAGAAAATAGTCCCCAGATCTCAGTGGAGCATGTGTCATTTTAGATTGTAAGAAGAGCATACTGGGTGGGTGATACATATGTTTGCTGTGACTTCGGAAAAGTACAGCCTATGGGTGATTGGCAACCATATTCCAATCTAAGAAGCCCTGCAGTGCTTGCTACTTATTTGATTTGCTTTCCAAAGTTCCTACTATGTATGGTGACCAAAAACACACTTCACAGAGCACTGCATACTTCATAGAGGTAGTAATCGTGCCTCCTCTGCCAACACACAGCAAGTAAGAAAGGAAAGGCTATCTTCTAAGTGTTGTCCTATTTCATTCACATGGTCACTCAAGTCACTATTTGTAGGGGTGATAAATGAATGGAAAAGGCACCATTTTCAAGATGGGAATAGAGAAATAAAACACAAGACACAGACTCAGTTTGCAGAAGCTTCAGTCCAACAGGGTAGAACACTTTCATGGAGTCATCACATCTATGAGAGCAATGGCAACAGAAAGAAAGAAGCCACAAAACCTAAAGCAGGGTCCATTTGCCAAGACCAGGGTTGAGGAAGTCCTGAACAATAGTGGGAAGTCAGAAGATCTGTTGTCACCTTCTTATTAAAATTCTCAACAGAATGTCCCACCTACCTACAGATCCTACCCCTTCCTGGCCTTATTATTTATTCTCCATAGCTCTTTTCTTCATTTTTTATGAACTTATGTTTCCTCATTGTTTATTTGCCCCTGTCCGAATGTCAGTCCGTGAGAGCAGAAATGTGTGTTCTTTGTTCAGTGTACGTCCCACCAACAAGGCAAGACTCTAATATGATTAGCACCCAAAACCTACTTGTTGGATGGGGTGCACAGTGTTCCAGGCAGGGGGATTAGCATGAGTAAAGAAACTGAAGACAAAGTGTGAAGAATGCAGGAACCAAAAGAAGCCCTGTGATGCAGCAACACAGAGGGAGGAAAGAAGGGAGCCGTCCATTTCCCAACTTCACAGTACACTGTGCTGGGCACCATTCTAGACAGAAAGCCCACCTACGCTGAGAACTCAGAGGTCAGAATGCTGAGAACTCAGAGGCCAGTAGTCTCCAATCAGCAACTACTTTGTATAAAAATGTAGTCGAAGCCAATTTGTAAATGCATAATGATCCCAGTTACTTCTATAAGTTTATAGATAGTCAATATGTCTGCTGTGAACTAAACTGTGCTCCTCAAAAAAAAAAAAAAAAATGCTGAAGCCCTAGCTGCCTGAGTGGTGATATTTTGATTGGAAACTTAAAGTAACTGTACTTATAAGAAGTCATAAGGGGCCCTCAAGATAGGATCAGTGCCCTTACAAACAGAGCTCAGAAAATGTTCTCCATCCATCTGTCCATCCCTCCCTCCCTCATCCATCCATCCATCTATCCATCCCTCCCTCATCCATCCATCCATCCCTCCCTCCCTCATCCACACCATCCATCCTCATCACTTTACTGCTCTCCAAGTCTCTGCTTCCATATCAGCCTCCTGCTCCCATCCAGATGATTGTTTTCTAAAGGGGATTATCCCCAAGAGTCACCAAGGCCAATCCTGGGCATTATCCCAGAGAAAGAGATGTCCTTCTCATCTCAGAAGAAAAACTCACATGGTCTCTTTTTGAGGTGTATGACCCTCAAGGACACTACCAGTCTAGAAAGCTAGAGAACTCTAGTTCCTTAGCCCAGAAAAGGGCAGAAAAGCAACTAGATCAGGAAATAACATCTGAACTTGTGAGTGTGTACATGCATGCATACATGTGTGCATGCCTGCCTGCATCTGTACATATGGAGGTCAGCGGTTCTGTGGCAGCCTGTGGTAGTCACTTATCTCTTTATACCATGTGAATCCCAACTGGATCAAGCTGGAGTTGTCAATCTTGGAAGCAAGTGACTTTACCTACTGAGCCACTTTGCCTGCCCCAGTGGTGACTTTTGTAATGGGAAAATGAATGGTTCTTATCAAAGGAAGGGTGGGGGAAGTAATGGACTCTTCTTTACCAAAGACTACTTGTTTCTGGGTCAAAAAATTAGACCTTAGTGTCAAGGCTCAAATCCTTATTGTTGAAAATGATGATTCTGTGGGCACGTTTTTCTGCTCCCTATGGGATCCACATGTCTCCCAGGTTTCAAGCTTCAGTGTGCATGCTATGCCACTGGGAGACCTGCCTGACTGCCCAAGTCAGACACACTCATGCTGCCCACCCACCACTCCCTAGGCAACAAGAGCAGAGCAGCGTGCATCTCATCATCACATCTTAAAGAAGTGAGCGATATCATTACCTCATACTCATTTGCTGAGGTAGCCATACCTGAGAACCACAAATCAGGTGTCCTAAATTGTAGTATCTGAAGGTTGTGATGGGTTGGTGCGGCTCCAGGCACCTGTGGCTCCTGGGTGCCCATCTCCTTTGTCATCACATCCTCTCTCCTCTGTCAGTATTCTCTACATCAAAATTTTTCTGTTTTATGAAGACACCAGTCATTTTGGCTTGGAACTTTCTGTTTTAATCTTAACTTGGTCAAAGACCAAGTTAGTTAAGTTAGTTAATTTTCTTGTTACCATGACCAAATATCTGTCAAGAAACAACTTAAAACAAGGTTCATTCAACTTTCAGTTCAAGGGGACACTATCTTCCAAGAAGAGGAAGTCATAGCAGTCTGAGTGTGAGACAGCTAGTCACACTGTCCACCGTCAGAGAGCAGAATTGAAACGGGAAATGGAGCATGGTAGTGAAACATCAACACTCATCCCCAGTGTCTCAATTTCTCCAGCAAAGCTTGTCCTCCTAAAGGTTCCACTATGTCCCAAACCAACACCCCCAATGGGGAGCAAGTTTTTAAACACATGAACCTGTGGGGGACACTTCACACTCAAACCGCAGCAGACCCTCTTTCCTAATGAAGCCACGTTTGTAGGAATTGAAGGCTAGAATTCCAACATGTTTTAGGGGATATACTCAACCTATAACATCTCCCTTTATTTTCTCACAAGCATAGACTAAGTCTAAAGGAATTCCTGTAAGCTATAAGAGTCACACAGCCAATAAGCAGCCAGGATACTAAGGCCTGGGCTCTTAATAACTTTTCTGCTTTTCTCATTGTCTTTTGGAAAACTCAATTCTCTTTAGGACACTAAGATTTCTTTTGTTCATGGAGTCCACACATTGATTTTGCATCATTGGTCTAGACCACTGCATCACTAAGAATAGATGTGGATCACACTTAACGTCTGCGTCCCTAGGTCACCCAGCAGGGATTCCAGTTTATGCATTATTCTTAGATGGACAGAGAGGAATCAAAGTCAGGCCAAAGCTGACCATTGTTCTCTACAGATAATCTAATTTGTGAACTTGACAAGGCTCACTCTGAAGAGTTAGAAACATCTCTTTTTCTTCTCTGGTTTATTCATACATTCTTTTTTTAATATATAATGAGTCCCTCCTGGGAGTGGAGCACAATGCTAAGCAGTAAGTCTGCAGTGATAACTCAGACAGAGCCCACACCCTCTCCTCTGAGAGCTTATAACCTGGTGGACAAGACAGATGAGTCAGTAAATCATTGTTATACAGCATCACGGAGTGCACTTATTTCTCAGGTAAACTTGTTCTAGAGTTAAGAGTCCTCAGAAAAATGGTGAAATGGGACCTTCTAAGATTTGCATGACCTCTTAAGGCAAAGAGATGCTAAGGGCAAGGAACATCTTAAAACAGCAACTGCTGTTTAATGGTAGTGTATGGTATACTACCAGCAAACTCTCCCTCCTAGAATCAATCTCTCTCTCTCTCTCTCTCTCTCTCTCTCTCTCTCTCTCTCTCTCTCTCTCTGTGTGTGTGTGTGTGTGTGTGTGTGTGTGTGTGTGTGTGTGTGCTTGAGAAACTGCCCCTAGAGCTTAAGCTAAGCCATAAAACTTCAATGGGTATTAAATCCAAGCAGACTTGGGCTTGATACAACCTGTGCCACTTACTAGCTTCGTGAAGTTGAATAGATGGCTTAGCCTGTGAGTCTTTGTCTCCTTATCTCTCAAATTGGACAATGACCTATTGAACCAGCTGGTAAGTGGATCAAGTGCTACAAGAAAGCAAAGGAAACACTGAAGCAGGTGACCAGGAAACTGAAGGACATCCTAGGCAGGTCGGACCTGGGACTGACTTCCAGCTGTACTTTATAGCCATCTTGGGAAGATCCTGTATATTACTAAACCTCGGCTTTCTCCTTGTCCAACGAGGACATGATCACAGAGACTGGACAGATTTTCAATCACCTGGCCCTGTCCCTGCCACATAAATCTGAGTATATGTTATATTCCTCTGTCTATATGAGTATTTGATTCTCCCTGTCATGGTTTCCAATCTTCTTGCCTAGCTTAGCTCTGACCACTTCTTTGTTTTCCCACTAGGGTGAGAATTACATTTACAAATGCAAGGGTACCACTCAGTGATGCAACTCGTATTCACCATGCTGCAACCCATCACCACCATCTGCCTCTAAAACATTTCCAATATTTCAAAATGAGAGCTTGCACCTATGAAAACATTTCTCACTGCCTCGGCCCACCAATTACCATTCTGCCTTCTGTTTCTATGAACCTGCTTATTGTCTGTATCGCACGTCCAGGGAATTGCCTCGTGTTTGTGTTTTGTGTTGTGACTAGTGTTTTTCACCTAGCAAAACTTCTTCAAGTTTGTTCATGTTACAGGAAGCATCTTAGCTGTTTGTTCTCTCACTGTCTTTTTACACACAAGTCCATTCTTCCCTCCTTCCTCCACTGCAGGTTACCTTCCCACAAATGAAAATATGAAGACACAATAAGAGAATAGCCATAGAAAAGAAAAACAGACTGTTTTTCTGGTTGCAAAAACGAATGTGTATTCTTTCCAGTGGAGCATTTGGTAACATCTCAAAAGCCCTCTGAAGTCCCACATGGTCACCCCAGGCTCCTGGGAAAGGAAATAACTTTGTTGGTGCTTCAGCCCATGAGGAAAGGCAGGGCTGAAGCAACAGGCAGCTTCTAACCAATGTTCCCAGCAACAGTATCTCTGCATAGCCATAAATCTACATTGCCCATTGTCTTCTATCTTTCTCTAGATCCGAAGCTGAAAACAACCTACTGCTCTCTCATTTGGGACATAAATCTTTTCTAATCCTATTCATTCAAAAAAGAAAAAGTGTTGTGGGTTTTAAAGCCACTCCCTCAAGCTAATAAGCTTGGCCTGGCCTCCCCACACCCTTCAGAGACTCTTGCCCATCACTTGTGTACTAGCTCAGCTTCTGAGGCTCACACTGTAGTCTGCACAGTGATGAGATGCCCTACCCTGCTCTACCCCAGAGCTAGTATTAAAAAGACCACACAACAATGTGGTAGAAAGCTGGAAACAACCAAACACAAATCTAACACAAAGAAAGTATTCAAAGTGACAATTACCTGCATAGACAAGATAAAAGGGAAGTTGTTAAAATCAGGCTGAAAGACAAAAAGGCATAGAAAGGTATGCAGAGCATGTGTGTGTGCATGTGTTCGTGTGTGTGTGTGTGTGTGTGTGTGTGTGTGTGTGTGTGTGTGTAATGTATATGTGTTCATCTATGGAAGCATGTACATGTATGTGCATGTAGTGGTCAGAGGTTGATGTCAGGTGTCTTCCTCAATCCTCCCCAACAAGAATCACTGAGTGCCCTTGGCCAGCTTGGAACTAGCTATAAAGATACAGGCTGACCTTGCGGCTCACAGAGATCAACCTTCCACTTACCTCCTAGTGCTAAGATTAAAAGTATGCAGCACCGTTCCCAGGTGTCTCCACTTTGCTTTTTTTTTTTTTTTTTTTTTTTAACTGAACCTGGAGTTTACTAATTCAGTGAAACTGGCTGACCAGAAAATCCCAGCCTCCTGTCTCCTCCTCTCTGGTGCCAGGGTCACAAATGAACTGGGTTGGACTTGGTGGTGTATACTTTTAATGCTAATATTCCAGAGGCAGAAATAGGTAGATCTCAAGGCCAGCCTGATCTCCATAATGGGACAGCCAGGGCTATGTAGAGAAATTCTGTCTCAAAAAAACAAGCAAATAAATAAACAAAAACAAATGTGTTTTGTGGATTGCAGATCTGAGTGGCTTCAGCTAGATTTTGGTCTGCACTGTCTACACTGAATACATATTTATTTATATATTACATCCCTAACAGTGCCATAACAATTATCACAGATTTGTTGCTTTTACAACAATAGATATTTATTGTCTCGTAGTCTGGATGCCAGAGATTCCAAATCAAGACCTTCGTGTGGCCATGCCCTCTCAGAGGACTGGAGGGAGATCCCATCCATGGCCTCTGGGTTTTTTTAATATAAATTTTATAGTTTTAAATCACAACGGGTAACATTTGTTAAGAATTAACTGTCCCGCCAGGCAGTGGTGGCCCATGCCTTTAATCCCAGCACTTGGGAGGCAGAGGTAGGTGGATTTCTGAGTTCGAGGCTAGACTGGTCTCCAGAGTGAGTTCCAGGACAGCCAGGGCTACACAGAGAAACCCTGTTTCAAACAAACAAAAACAAAAAACAAAACAAAAAAAAAATTAATTGTCCCACATATGATGCTAAGCACCTTAAAAAGATGGAATGGATGGAGAGTAGATGATTGCTATTTTCTTTTTTTTTATTATTTTTTTATTTTTTCACTTATTCACTTTACATCCCACTTACTGCCCCTTTCCTGGTCACCCCTTCGCATAATCCTTCCCCCATCCCCTTTACTCTTCTCTGAGCAGGTGGGTTTCCCCTGTATATCCCTCCCAATCTGGCACTTCAAGTCTCTGCAAGGCTAGGTGCTTCCTTTTCCACTGAGGCCAGACAAGGCAGCCCAGCTAGAAGAACATATCCCATGTATAGGCAACAGCTTTGGGGACAGCCCCTGCTCCAGCTGTTCAGGGTCCACATGAAGACCAAGCTGCACATCTGCTACATGTGTGCAGGGAGGCCTAGGTCCATCTGGGTACCAGTGGGGCTCTCAGAGACTGAACCACCAATCATGGCTTCTTTTAAATGGTGACTAGAAATAGCGGTGCACCTCTTCGTTGACATTCTCCCTTGGCCTTCTTTTTTGTGCATCTCTGAACTGTTGCTTCTCTTACAGGGAGCCAGGCACTGATTTAGGGCCTGCCCCAACTCTCTCAGTAACTCAGGATGAGCCCTGCCTTCTCAAGATCCTTTTAAAGGCATCACTCATTTAGAGCATCCAATGGTCATAGACTTTGGAGAATTAGAATGCAGACGTCTCTTTGGGGGAGTAGGCTTTAGCCTACTACACACAGTAGTCAGCAAAAAAGTCTTATGTTTTCCTGGTCATTATTCATAGTCTTGTACTTTGCTTTAGCACCAATGCCCAGTGCCTGGCTCCTGTCAGATCCAAAATAAATGCTTATTGAAAAGATAAACAAACTCCCCAGAGAAAACACCATGTTCATGCTAAGGAGCCATTGTGATGTCTCTTCCTTTTTAATTTACTGGGTTTGTTACTAGTTTCAGTGTTACTAAAAGGCATTTCCTTCTTGTCTGTTTTCTACCTCTACTCAAATGCTTATCCCCACAAAGCTAAGAAACTAAAACCCTCCCACAGTGCAGTGGTTAGAGTAGAGACAGTTCCTGGTTACATGCTATCCATGTGGAGGCTGACTGAATGAAGAAGTGTCTCATTCCTGCCCTCTGCTCTGCTCTGCCTACACTCCCTGACAAAGCAATGTTAAACCCTTGACTCTGGGAAGGGGATTCTACCATATCATCCTCTCTCTTCTGCCATATGAAACATCGGTAAGCCACACCCAGAGACTGGGCATCCAAGATGAGCTGCATTACCTGAACTCTTGCTTAAAAGTCCTTGCACGAGACACAACACTTAATTCCATTTGAGTTAACAACATTGAACCTCCCCAGTGGCCAGTTTAGAACAGCAAAGACATGTTCCAATACCTTATTTGATACATGCACACACATATAAACACATGCACAGACATGCTCCAATACCTTATCCGATACATGCACACACATATAAACACATGCACAGAAACTTTGCTGGTGGGTTGTGGCCTCAACACAAGTATCTATGGTGCTCAGTCCACTCAGGCCTGTGAGAGAGTAGCCCTTTGGCATTCTTCATTTAGCCTATGGTGGGGGACTATCCATGAGCACAGAAATGCATTGAGTTCCTAATGTATGCAGCAGGTTACAATCCAAGTGTGGACTCAAGAAATGGGTAAGAAAGGCATAAGACAAAGCCATGTGGCCTGAGTAAGGGCTCCAAGTGGTGATACAGTCAGTATATTGATTGGTCACCCAATACCTGGTGCTCGCTTTCTATGGATGAGTCATGAAGCTATCCTACTGGGCATCTTGTTCAGATCAGAACCAGAGTTTCTTATGGCACAAGTACTGAGTTGACCAAATCAACAACCCCCGGTGTACACTGAATAAAGGCAACATTTCATGTGTGAGTTGGGCTCACATTTCTAAGATACTCAGCCTGGAAGACAGAGCTCAGGTTAGATTTCTATGTATATTCCTACCCATGGCTAGAGATGTACAACACAGGGATGAATCCAGGAGTGAGCCAAACTGACAGGGGACCATATCCAGCCTAGGTCTTTCCAACAGGGACTATCCATACCAATAGCCTGGAGATAATCAACACACAAAGAAATGATATAGAAGCAGATAAGTGTCCAGTAGTGGAAAGCACTATGAGAAGACTAAAGTAAAATAGGGATGCTGAGGATAAAGGAGACAACCATGTTACATGATGCCAAGAGTACCATTATCCATGGGGTGAACAACATGGTCACTTTGACAGGAGGGTGTCCAGGAAAGCCACCCCACAAAAGAAGGAAGGAGTAGATATGATATATACATCACACTGAGAGAAGTCACTGCCACATGTGGTTGGCTTCACACAAGGGCTCTGGGGAATGAACGTACATGAAAGATAACTTCTTAGGCTCATGCCTGAGAAACTAGGGATATGAGGGTATGAAGAATTCTAGCCAGCATGCTAGCTAGGCCTGCCGCAAGTAGGTGGTGTGAGGACCATGCCGGTAAAAGAGGCACAGCCCCTGGTCTTAATAATGATGATGGTCCTCCATGGGATTTATCTGGTAGAAACTCTAGCTGGGTAGTACACTCATGGATGATACTAGAAAAAAGCTGCCCAAAGAAATGTAGGAAGTGCTGGGCTGAGCAAAATGAAACAGATTCCTTCTCTGGAAGACTTCACAGAAGCTTTAATAGGCTAATATGCTTTGTGAGTGCCAAGTAGAAATTGTGGGTGGCAGTTTTTACCCACACAGTTGCCCAAGGAAAGTGTTCTTTGAACAGTAGCTGGGGCTGTTGTTCCCTTAGTGGGGAGCGAGAGGTAAAGTAGACAGAGCCGGAACAGAATGCATAGTTAAATAAAGCTGTGAAAGGGGCAAAGCCGATTGAGAAAGAGAGCCATATGGAGCATCCCAAGGCAAACAGACTTCCACAACTGCCTAAGTCCCAGCTGCTGTGGAGTAAGCCTGCCTATGGCCATCCCCCAAGGCCTGGCTTCACCCAAGCTCCAGTGGTAACCTATGAGTCAGCCTCCCTCAGGGGCAAGTTTAGCCCTGACTGTCTGGCTAAGGTGGTTGTCTGACCTCCCTAAGCCTCCACTTACCCTTCTATAAAAATGGGGATGAAAATATTGCCCTCCCTCTCTAGGTGGCACGAGGCTGGATAATTACTATTTGGCAGGGTGCTGAGGTGCTGACAAGCTCTGTCTGACACACTTCTCCTCTGCTCCTTGGGACGCGGAGCCTCACCTCCCTAGGAGTCCATAGGTAGCACACTCAGGCCAGAGCAACGTGCACCAGGGAGCAAGCGTCTGCCTAGGGCGCTCTGTATCTCCGTCTCTCCCTCTCTTATGAACTTCCAGTGAGAATCAGAGTCTTGCCTAACCCTCTTGCTGACAGCTGGCCATTGTGGAGGTGCAGGAGCCAGCTGGAGGCTGCCATTCCAGGACCCTGCTACACCTGGGAGGCTGTTTAGGGCTGGGCCACCCAGAGGAGGTGCCACCTGCCTGGAAGCAGTCATGCAGTGTCCATCTCCCTGAGGAGGAGGGGCTCATACCCATCCAGCCAGGGCCTTCACAGGACAGGGACATGACATCAGATCACCTGAGTCCAGTCCAGCCTGGCGGGACAAATGAACTGAGGTAAGTGCTGTCAGTGTATGTCTGAATGTGCTGAGACAAGAGGGGACCTTGAGGGATTGTCACTCTGTGAGCACAGCCAAATTTGTCCTATTCCTCCCCCAGGGAGGAAAAGAAGGGTTCCCCCAGCAAATGCTGAGGAAACTCAGAGGCTCTTACACATTCAACTGAGTCCATCAGTCCACAGCCACTCCTAAAGGCTCGGCCCCTCCTCAGAGAGTGTGTATGGTGGTCTTTTCTGACTAACTTTTCTCCCTCCAGCCTAACAGTGGGATTCGTTTTGACTGACCTCAACAGAATGGGAACCGTCATGGGGTTAGCAAAGATGTTCAGTACAGGACACACTCACAATTGAGCTGGAGTCCCTTGGAGACAGTTCTGCGCGTGGGTCAAAAATGGAAGGGTGTAAAATGAATCTCTGCTGGGACTTGTGTGACACTGAAATGTGGACACCTCTGGGTGCAGATGGGATTCTAGTGCCGCGATCTGCCATGGGCAGTAGTATTTCCATGTGTTTGGCTTTTCACTGTGATCCTGTGTCTGTGGACACACACCGTGTTTCTTAGTACATGTGTGCCTCTTGCTTGGCTTCAGAGCATCCGCTTAGAGAGTGAGTTTCTGTTTCCTTCTGTGGCTAAGTCAATGCTATAAAATGCACACGACAGAGCTAAGACCTAAAAGGGTGTCAAGTCAAACCTCCAGGCCCTTGCTATTGTAGCAATCCAAGATCTCCTCATTCCTAGAAACTGTAGGGACAGGGGATGGATTCAATGAGAGGACACCAGCCTTGTTTAAAATCGGTTGCTGTCTTTGGCCCTAGCATGCTACCAAGTGACCTGTCACTGTCAAAGGAGCCATGTGAAGAATCTCCGGCATGTCGTTAACCTCGTTCCAACATGTAATTAGCCCAAAAGGCCTCCCCACTCCCTCCATTCAGCATTACATCATAAAGAATTAGATACTTTACTGTTCAGAGGATACCAAGAAGACTTGAAAGAGTTAATTATGGCTCATTGGAGTCTGTCCCCAAGATCCCAAGATCCCAAGACCCAGACATTAAACTGTTTATTTTCAAATGGCAGTCTTCAAATCAACGTGTGAGGCAGCTTCGTCCATGGGATATCTGAGGCTGTCACTGGCTAAGGAGGTGGGCTGGAGGAAGTAACTTGATTGCGCCACCTTTTGGTGGAGGCCATGATCTTTTCTGGGGTCTTAACTGCAGGGCTCTGGAAATGATAGGAAGGCTGGAAATCTACTTGTCCTCTTGGTTCCGTGGAGTGAATCCACCTAGAGTCGTTTCTAATCTCTGAGCTAGAGAGAGCCAGCAGTGTGGTCAGAGTTCAAAGGGAGTTCAGCTCTAATCTGGATGTGACCATCTGAACCAATCTAACCATGCAGGCTCTGAGGACATTATTATCACTCAAGTGTAATTACAGATAAAATAGTTTTATTAATCAGCTTCCTAAGGGGACTGCATTTATCTGATGGCTGGTGTGAGTAATGTGGGCGCTGGGAGGGGAGGAGTCTATGCCGGAATGGTTGAGTGTGTGCGGAGGATGCGAGGTGCGGTCAGATACAGGAGAGAGTGTGGCTGGAGATCTAGCTAGGTGCACATGGGTCAAGGGAGAAGAATCAGTGTTTGAGAGGCAGCATCAAGGTGAATGTGTGTGTGTGCTCAGGCCGGTACAGCTGGGCGTGAGTCATGCCTGCTTTTCCACTGCGCCTTGCCATTGGTTGTGACACTTTTTCCCTCCCTGCTCCCCAAAAAAGATGTCCATATTAGTAAGTGGCTGGAGTTACAGGGCCCCCAATTTGTAAGTTACACCTACAGGAGACTTCTTTGGCCACAAACTGTCAGCCAGGTTTTCAAATCTTATCTCCAGACCTTTCTTGGCTTATTAAGTATCTATCATCCTAAATCAGTTTGCCGGTTATGAAGGATCCCAGGAGAGAGCTCCTCCTGACCAGGACTTGACCAGACCTAAAGTCAACCCCACTCTGTTCTGAGATGTGAACTCTGTGAGCATGGGTCCTAAAGATATTTCAATAAGTCTACCAGTCTGCATCTAAGTTGGTACTGCACGGGATGGGTAACACTCCGAGACTAGGTTCTGCCAGTAGCAAGGCCAAGGGCTAACCAACTGCCCAGAGATTCTGGCATATAAACAGAGCCAGCCTGGTCACCTCTGACCTCCCTTCCCTGTCCATTCAAAACACTGGGTGCCTGGACCAGCTTTCTCAACACATGGCCTATAGCTCCTGGCCAATTATATAGCTCAACACTCGATTTGGCTGGGATGTTTGACTTTAATTATCCCCCCACCCAACTCAGAGGTCCTTGTGCAAAATCTGCCCTCTGGCTTTCACATAGCCCAAAGTGCAGCTGCAACCTGGAGTGGACATAGCCTGAGAGCCAGAAAAGCCAAATGACAGTTTCCTGTAGAGACAGGTGGCTTCCATCTCCCATGGGCAGGTGCAGAAAGGTGAGCTCGCAGAAGTCCCACCCGTGGGACTGTCAGAAAGATGTAAGTAGTGACAGCTGGGATTGGTGTAGCCAAAGGGCAAATCTTTTAGATACTCTACAGTGACCTATTGTGATTAATGGACTTTCTGTATTCCCAAAAGGGCACACTGGTACGCAGAGAGGGGAAAAGCAGGGTAGGTGGAGAAACAAATATTTTACAAAATTCCTGCTCTGGTTAAGTTAAATAAGGACCACTGACCAAATGTGATCACCTTCTCTTAACCATGACCACATGGGTGGGAGAATGTCTACCCACACTGAAAATGCATATATCTGTGTTGTTCAAACTAATCTAGTAGACAGTCAAAAACTGTTTTTGTCATGGTGATTGGCAAACCTGGAATATCCTCATTGCAATAATAGTCTATTGAACATTTAGTATGTATGAGGTGCTGGGCTCAGTGCTTCCTGTACTACGATAGTTCATTCTATTATAATTTTATAAGTTTAGATTTATTTTATCTATATAAGTCTTTTGCATGCATGTATGTATGTATACCACATGTGTGCCTGGTGCCTCGAGGCCAGAAGAAGACATCAGAACCTCTGAACTGGGATTACAGACAGTTGTGAGCCATTATGTGGGGGCTGGGACCCATACCCAGATCCTCTTCAAGAGCTGCAAGTGCTTTTAACTGCTGAGCCATCTCTCCAGCCCCCATTTTCTTCAATTGTCTTCAAAACCCTATGAAATAATAATTTCTTTTCAGACAAAGAAACTGAAGTTCAAAGAGATCCAAAAATTCTGTTGCCAATTTGGTAACACCGACATCTGACCTCTTAGCCTCAAAGCCTACGGTTCTTTCTAGTCCCAGTTTTTCCTCAAGTGCCTTGGTCTCTGGCATCTACTCTTAGCAAGGCCATGGCTGCCTGTCTAACAGTCACACCTCAGAGAATGGTCAGCCCAACCCTTATCTCACTGGTTCCCACAAGCTAAAGGGATAGCTGTCCTTCAAAATGGAACCAAAGCCTACCCACTTGCTTTTGCTCGTTGAGGAATTAAAACATGGTTCATAGGGAGAGATGTGGGTAACAGTGACGTGTGGGATTCTGAGGACACCTGACTTTACTTGAACTCTAGTTTCTCAGAGATAACATCCAAAGATGTGGACCTGGGCTCCTTACTTGGAGCTAGCCACACCCCTAACAAGATCTCCCTAGGTGTATGAGTTCAAAATACAAATGTGGCCATGTTGAGGGGAACTTGTCTGGTGAGGCCAGTGGGCCTCTCAAAGGTAAGGGCCCTCCAGATTTATCAGTAGCAGGAACCCTCAGTTTCCACTTAGGACATAATGGCAAACTCTGTGATAAAAAAAATGCCAGAAAACTTCAGGACAGCTTTATAAAGCAACATAAAACCTGCTTCCTTGCACAAGTTGGCACTCCCCACTCAGCCCCTAAACAGAACCAAGCTTAGAAATTTTCAGGGGATAATTCATTATCTTTGAACTCTAGTTATTCATTCATTTTATTTGAGACAGGGTCTCACTATGTAGCCCAGGCTGACCTCAAACTGGTGATCCACCGGCCTCAGCCTCCTGAGTGCTGATTTGACTTCTGCCATCATAACAAGACCTTTGAACATTTTAATGGCAAACATACAATGGTGGAGGAAAAAAAAATAATAAGAGGTCAGTGAGAAAATATTATTTCGAAATCGGTAAAAGAAACAATTGAATTTAAAACACACACACACACACACACACACACACACACACACACACACACTTGGGAGTCCAAGTCCAGAACCCAGTATTCTGGGACATTGTGACCCACAGTCAGCTTGCTGCCTCGCACGTGTTTTCCTCTAAAGACTGATGAAATCTGAGGTTCTTCAATACTGAGGTCTTCTCGAACTGGCAAAGACCCATCTTTTTGTTTATAGATGAGCCGCATTGAAAACCTCACCCAGTACTTCCTGCGCCAGCGCTCTGTGACTCGGAAGTACTAGAGTTAGCCACACCCCTTCACTCCCCCTCGGTTTGTTCAACTCGGACTGGCTTAAACAAGATGATCCCCTGTTAAGCCCCCGACTGAGCACAATGGTCAGTGGCCTGGGCTCTGAACTAAGGATCTTTTGGAGGAAATTCTGGCTCTGCTGCTTAGTCGATGACCTTCCACAAATCACAGAAGCTCTGTGAGCCTCTGGTTCCTCTTCCATAAAATACGCATAATAACAACCCCCACTCCTACTGCAGTTAAGCCTGAGGCATAATAACAATCCATTTTTAGCAGGTCATCACAGTCCCTCATTGTCCAGTCAGAATATCAAATCCCAGTGAGCCTCCTCTCATGTCCGACAACCCCCGGGATCAAAATTAACTGTGGAATTATACAGTGCCCTCAACTGTTCCCCAAAGGGTTCGTCAACAAATTCATTTTTCTCTGAAGACATAAGTAGGTCTTGCTCATTTTTATATTCACTTTTTATAAATAACATATGGTCATTTATTACATTTTTTGAAGTTTTTAAAATTACTATAACTACCAAATTCAGACACTAATGAGTCTGAAATCTAGATAAGCTACATATTTAACAAAGTGTCCAAACCCCACGGTGATTATTTAAATTGATAGGCATGATAAAACACATACTCAGTAATATCTTCCTTAAGTGTTATTTTATTTTTTAATTAGCATGGAAGATTTAGGTTTCCTTCCAGTATTTTCATTCATACTCAGATTTGGTTGTTCTGGGCTGGGCTCTGTTCCTCTGGTTCCCGGCCCCACCCTACCCCCAGGCTCTCCCACTCCCGTTGCTCATTTTTTCACTTTCCTATCGGTTACCCCTCCCACCCCATCCCTTAAAGCCTCTTTTTTTCCCTTTTCATGAACCTTTTCTGTTTCCTGGCCTCTGTTTATACTTACTCATGAATATGCACATACAAAAACTGAAAGCTAAGGAGCTGAAGAGATGGCTCAGCAATTAACACCAGATACTCTTCTAAAGGACCCAGGGTCAAGTCCCTGCACTCACACTGGGGCTCAACCATCTGTAACTCCAGTTCCAGGGATTCCCACACCCTCTTCCCACACCTCTGAGGGCAAGAGGAAGGCATGCATGTGATACATGGACATACACGCAGACAAAATAATCCATGTACATAAAATTAATAAGTAAATTAAAATCTGTTCATTAAAAGCTAAGATCCACATATGAGAAGGAATATACATACACTATTTGTCTTTCTGATCCTGGATGACCTCAATATAATACTTTCCAGTTTCATGCAAATTTTATAATTCAGTTTTTCTTTACAGCTAAATAAAATTCCATCTATATAAGTTTTCATTATTTATTCATCGGTTGATGGACAGCTAGGCTAATACCATTTTCTTCTCAGCAGCATCTAACAAAAAAAAAATAAAATGGCTAATTTGATAAAGATAGATCTACACAGATCCAGTTACTAATTTCTCCCAGTAGACCTTTCCTTCCTCTTCTCTTGACCATAGACACACCTTTCCATGATAACTGCAGGAGTAGAGTTAAGTATAGAATCTAGAGGCCACTGTGGTCACACACATCACCAGACTGCATGTATAGTCTTTCCCCCTTGACCAGTGACAGAACAGGCTCAATGTTCTTGCAGCAAGGCCAGTCAGTGTCGGTGTCAGAGGCCCTGTGGGAATCTTTAATAAATGTGATTATCTGTTGGTAACCTTGGTTAGGATGCTTTCCAGAGCAACTGAGCTCATTGGCCATGCATGGAGGGACGGGCCCACA
This sequence comes from Rhabdomys pumilio, assembly GCA_030674055.1. Lineage (NCBI taxonomy): Eukaryota > Metazoa > Chordata > Mammalia > Rodentia > Muridae > Rhabdomys > Rhabdomys pumilio. The sequence goes on from JANHMN010000002.1 coordinate 168,736,037, forward strand.
CACCAGCAAGTCTACCAATACCGCTATCCATAGTGCCCATACCCAATTGGCAACAACAAGGACTGGCCACAGGGTCACCTCTAACAACACTCTCAGAAAGCACGCCTCATGCCTGCCAGGATGTTGATGTTTAAAAAGAACTGGGCAAAACTCTGTCTTCAAGAATGCTTCCTTGGAGAGCATCTCAGATCTGTGCCTTTGCACAATCATTAATGGCTTCAGACTTACCAGCCTGATCCTGAGAGAGAAATCTGCAATGGGTGGGCTTCTAATATCTCTACTGACCGAGAAAGACAGACCTGCACAATCAACACACAAATTGTTAATGTGCTTAACATATGTGCCTATGCGTCCATGCCATGGATTTTAGAGGCCTTTATACTTGACTTCAAACGTCATATCAGAAAGTTGGTACATCTCAACTCAGAGTCAACTATCTCCCTCAGGATTACCATAAGCTGGGAACACTGGCAACACCGAGTTCAAAAGTTGGGAAGTGTTCTCCCAGCTGTGTGGTATTAGGCAAGTTACCTGAACTCTCTATACCTGTTTCCTCATCAGTAAATTTTAGGTGTTGATGATGACACATCCCTCATAAGAGTTATGTAATCATCAAATGACTTAATCTACACAGTATGCTTAGTCTGTCCCGAGCACCTAGGAAATCCACCCAGCAAAGGGCAGCTCTTAGGATTATTCAATATCCTACTTGTGACAGCAAACTCAAAGGTCAGGGGTCTCAATCAGCAACCACATTTCCCTCCATCCTAATGAAATGTATCATGTATCAGCAACCATAGATGTAAATGCCTCCCAGATGAAGAAATAGATGAAGTCGATGCCTCTCTAATGGCTCCCAGGTGCCAGGTGCCAGGAATGTGTTGTCATTTACATCCACTGCCCCCACCAAACATCCACCAAAACATATTTTGACAGGAACTAGTTAAAACAATAGCGCATTCTCCACAGAGTCTGTCCTGAAAATAAAGCCAGGATAAAGGAGACTGACCCTGCAGCCTGGGCACTCACCTGCCTGCCAAAGGCCTCTCCTAATGGTCTAACGATCTAATGATCTAATGACTTTTCTTTTCAATTCACTTTTGTTTTCAGCCTGGGCTGCCTGGTTGGGGTTGGGGGGGAGGGACAGTGAATGTGGCAGGTTGCAGGGGGTTAGGGAAGCGACCTGGAGAGCAGTTCCTGGAAAAGCAGCAGACACAAGTCTGTTGGGTCCAGTGAAGCCTTGGATGGGGTCCTCCTGCCTCGTGTCAGGTAGCATGTCCTTTAACTCACTTGATTCTGTGTGTAGGAGAAAGGGAGGGAGAGAGAGAGAGAGAGAAAAAAAGAGAGAGAGAGAAAGAGAGAGAGAGGAAGAGAGAGAGAGAGAAACATGTGTATGTTAGCTGTCTTCTTTACCCCCAAGACTCACCCCAGAGCTCCATGTTCAGTGAGGTACACAAAAGAATCTCTACTCTACACTAAGAGAGGACCTGTGCTGCAAATCACCAGGAGACATGAAGACCCTGAGCCATAGAGAGGGAGACATCCAAAGAGGCCATTGCTGAGGTCAGAGCAAGGAAGGGAGACCAAGATGAAACCTTGTTTCTACGGTGTAGTGTTCACATCGGGTAGGCTGCAGTTCAACCCGGAGCTGGCCCCAGCCCAGCTGAGTGACATCCACCAAGCACCAGCCCTCTGTTTCCTTATCTTAAAAATAATATGATAATAACCACTTCATAGGGTTGCTATGAAAAATAACCAAGGTAAGACAGGTGAGCCATCCCAGCACAACTCTTGGCATATGAAAGATATGGTAAAGGATGGGATTCCTTCCTTCCCTACCCAAAAATCTACCCCAGGAGCACCCGGAACTGTCAGAACCTAAGAAGCTAGACTGCAGAGGCAAACAGCACTCAGTGCTGCACAGTGATCGCTCGGCCACTGCTACTGCCAACCTTTCGATCACTGGCTCCATCTTCATCATCTGAGAAAGGGAGATAAGTGGGCTGCACAAAGTTTAATTAATGAAAGAGAGCAGATCAAGCTCACTCAATTGCAGAGTTGTTTCAGGGGCTTCTCAGGCTCACCCAGCCAACAAATAGCAGAGCAGTAACTACAGCCTGGGTGGGGGGTCTCTCTCCAGAGTCACCTCTCAGCTACTCTGCTACAGTGATGCAATGACTAGTTTGAGAAACAGTGAGAAATTTAAAGTTCAGTTCTTCCCCTACCACACCTGGCGCCTGCCCTTCCCACTTCCACCTCTCATCTTCACCAGCAGGCATCGTGAAGCTTTCATCCAAATGTCCATTCTAATCAAATTAAGATCAAATGTGATGTCTACATTTAGAGTGTGAATTCTCTTTTGTTTTTGTTTCATATTAACCATCCCTTTTATCTACTGGTTCAGACGCCTGTAATTCCCCAGTGACCCAGAGAAGCTACCTTACACACTCAGGACCTCAAAGCAATACAAGGACACTGTCATCCACATCAGCTGCTAGATTGCTTTTCCACTCTCAAACTGAGGTCATAGAAAAATTCGAATTCTACAAAACTGCTTTTGTTTTCCAAAAACGTATTGTTTTCTAAAAACCAGTAACAGAATAGAATATTTTGCTTGGAAACTTTTCCTTGGGAAGACTGTGTATGCGTGGTTCAGAAATCAGTCACAGGTCGGCCCAGAGTTCAGCAGCAAAGGAAAGCATGTAGGTCTATAGGAGTCCCCCAGAAACCAGGCTCAAGCACAGTCACAGATGTCAAAACTTGAAAAAAAATAATCCCTGAGGGCATCTGAATTTAGTTATTTCCAGATTCTGGTCATGTGCAGATTCTTTTGTTCAGATGAAATCTTACCAAGATTTAGAGAAAAGCTTTGAGGCTCTTCTTGAATCCCAGGGGGGAGCATTAGATCACCCCCTCTTCTAAGCTCTCTTCCTTCAAACAGGACACTTTTAAAATTCCTGCCCTAAGGGCTAGAGAGATGGTGCTATGGATAAAGTACTTGCCTCCCAAGCTTGAGACCTTGAGTTCAATCAACCTCTAGAACCCATACTTTAAAAAAAAAAAAACAAAACAACAACAACAACAACAACAACAAAAAAAAAAAAAAAAAAAAAAAAAAAAAAAACAAGAAGCCAGATACAGCAGGGCAGGTCTGCAATCCCGGTACTGGAGAGGCAGAGACGGCAGGAAGACCCTGGGAACTTACACCCAGCTAGGGTAGCCGAGTCAGGTTCAGCAACAGACCGTGTCAAAGCAAAGAGGGGAGGCTGGAGAGATGGCTCAAAGTTTGATGGCTCAAAGTTTGATGGCTCAAAGTTTGCTGCTCTTGCAGAGGACCCAGGTTAAGTTCCCACCACCCATGTGGCAGCTCACAATTGTCTATAACTCCATTTCCAAGGATCTGACACCCTCACACACAGGATATAAGTAAGCAGAATACCAGTATGCATTAAAAAAAAAAAAAAAAAAAAAACAGTTTTTAAAAATGTCTGGTGATACAGGGTCTCACTGTGTGTATTACCCTGGCTAGCCTAAAACTCACTGTGTAAATCAGCCTGGGCTTGAACTCACAGATATCTGCCGCCTGAGTGTCATGATTAAAAGGCACTGTTACATCCAACAAAAGGACGTGTTTAGTTTTGTTTTGTTTTGTTTTGTTTTGTTTTGTTTTGTTTTGTTTTTAATAACTAACTTAACCCCATTTTGTCCCATTACTATTGGGAGAATTCTGGTCCAGAAAAGTTGGCTGTCCTTCCTGAGGTCCCAGAGCCAAGCCTCAACAGTCCACTTATCTCTCCCCAACTATTTTTCCATGATGACACACGACTCCTCACATGAACTGCCTTTTGTTTCTTCACGTCGTTCGTGTGTTTGGATTTGAGTGTTTGTGCCCATGCCCAGTGTTCCCAAGAAAACCTAACCAACCAGTCTTTGCTTTCCACTTCAAACTCAGAGTCTAAAGTTTGGACATATTGGTGTCTCAGCTGCCTGAGATTGAGGGAGGAACGGAACACACGAGTGAGGCTGCAAACACTCCTCCCAGACGGCTGCATCATTTAGATTTGAGAGATGTCCTAAAAAGTAGGTAGTTCTCAGTGAGACAACTGAGAGTTTGCAAACGAAGTCAGGACCACCGGTGTGTGGTTCTGGACGTTAGCCACTGGGGCTACAAGGTCTCTTCATATCTCCATCTGTAAAACAGAGGACACTGGGAAAAGGAGAAAGTTGTCACATGGCTCCTGTATTCAAACATGGTACCCTTTGGGTGCTGAGAGTGAAAGCCAGTAATAGCACTGCTCCTGACTCTCTCCCTGCCCCCTGATTGGAAGATCTCCACCGGGATCAATAGAAGAACAAGAATTCTAACTAACATGCTTTATGAAGAAAGCAGGTAGAATCTAAGAACAGGCTTCCAGCTGATCTGCTGACATTCCCAAGTATGGCCTTCCCAGCACCCCAAAGACAGTTTCCATTATCGCACTAATCTGATGGATCCCGGATGTGCTCATTAACTTATTCACAGTAACACAGCCAGAAAATGATGGGCTCGGAATTTGATCCCTGAAGCACCTTTAGTCTTTTCCACTACTTGGCTCTGCTGTTCTTTTCCAACACACGCAGAAAAGGGATAACACTTCATATCGAGGTTCAGGAGGACCGGACCAGCCCAGGCAAAGGCTGCAATGAACAGACACCAGGCCTGAATTTCCCTCCAGCTTGCTCAAGGGCGATTGCTCCAGCCAGCCCTCCACTTATCCCCTAGGGGCAAGAATTCTCTGCTTGTTTCCTGGGTCCCCTCGGTGGGTGGTGGGAGTTGGGCACAAAAGCAGGAGAAAGGTAAACTTTCTGCATGTGAAAACCACCCCCCACCCCCGAGGAGCCGTGTCACACCGTATGTCACCGTCATCAAAGGGGCTGTGCATAAACCTGAAAAACCAAACGGACCTGTCTGTAGGTGTCACTTATATCACAAGGCTACAGGTGCCTTTATTTCTACCGTCCGCTGGTGCTGGGAGCGCGCTTGCCTTCTCTTGCCTTGAAAGCCTTCTGTCTGGACCTATCCACCGCTTGTCTTCACGTAAGCAGCTTTTCTTTGCTCTTTTGAATGAATTGAAAGGGGTGTCGGGGCTCAGAGACTTAGCTGGGGCCTGGGACTGAGTGTCTGTCTCCAGCTCCCACAGCAGCCCCTCCGTGAGGCAGTCAGAGTGCCTCCTCCAGGGGTGTTTGACTCAGGCTTGACTGCTTGCCGGAGAGAGTTTTTGTCTCCTCCGGGAAGGTGGCCACCCACCCTCTTCACTGGCCCCCACTTCCTCTGGTTCCACGAAACCAAAGGCAGCTGAGAGAATGTGTACAGGCACTTAAATCTCTGCCCATCCTTCAGCTGCCTTTCGGAGGGAGCCGGATACTGCACGGATAGCCAGCTCAAGAAAAATCCACCACCGATCCCTGACCTCACCCCCTCAGATCTTTTTGGGGGGGGGGGTGCAGCTCACCAAGCTGCCCCTCTTGATACAGAGAATGGTATTCTTACAATTTGAGGCTTTTTTAGGAGTTTGTACAAAATAGTTTAAAGGAATCTCATTTGGCCCTCTCACAATCCCTTAGGGACAGAATGCTTCCAGAAAAGAAGTGGCTAGGGTTTTTTTCCACTGTATTCTCAAACTTTATCAGTCTGTGTGCGTGCACGGGGGTGGGGTGAGGTGGGGGGGCATTCGCCCCCTCCTGGCAGCAACTGGAAACACATGCTCCCCCGCATCTGCGTTATAGTGCGAGAATTTAAGACAGAAACGGGTGTCCGAGATCATTATGCACTTCGTCGCCATTTTACAGATGGGACAACTGAGGCACCAGGAGGCCCAGTAATTTATGGAGATGGCTTTGTATTGTAGTCTAAAGACTCAGACCCAGGCTATCGTATGCTCATCCACACGGAAAGTTTCATTCGTCTGTCTTCGTACTCTTGGCAAGGATCTTTCTATGATCCAATGTATTTGGGACATCAGCTTTTACAGTCTGATTGCCTCTTCTTCTCAAGTGTTCAGGGTGAAATTGTTTAGCTACTCGATCTACGGTCATTGGTTTTATTAAATCCTCAGGACGCTCAGAGGGTTGTGTGTTGAAATGTCCATTTTAAGGATGTGGAAATAGGTTATCAAAGATGGTCGTGAGTAGTTACAGATTAGCAGACCGGGATGGGGAAAAAAAATCAAAACTTTTAGCATGTCTGCAATAAAGTCAGAGATTGCAGCAGACTGGGCAGTTAGGAACTGTGCCCTCACGTTGCTTGCTTTATGAGTATCACAAGCGATATTCATTCCCTGCGTCTTTAACCTAAAACTTGTGATCTTCCCATCGAAGTCCACAGCTTTCTTCAATGAGGTTTTAGAGAAAATAGCAAAAAAAAAAAAAAAAAAAATGCAGTCCCAGATAGGCTAAAGAAAAATGGAGGATTACTCAACAAGGCATAAGTGACGTAAGTGAGTTGGTTCCCACATGCTGTGGTTGCTCTCAGAACAAATACTCAAGTACCCAACCCACAAGCCTTCCTCTGCTCCAAGTGTTGAAACCCTCACGGAGCCCTCTGCGGCCACCCTTCTTAAAGAGCCCCGAAGGGTGGGAAATTAACACTCCCTGTCCGTAAGGCTCTGGATGGACACAGTGGACATTCAAGTGTCATGGAGCATTAGAAAAGAAAACCCGTTTCTCTTCTCGACGGCACTGCCTAGATGGTAGAATTGTGGGAGGTTCTCGCTGTCTCCCTTTCCTCATGTCGCACTGCTTTGGCTTCCTTCGAAGATGTTTTGACAGAGAAATAGCCAATGCCTGTAAACCGACATTCAGGAGATAGACACAGGAAGCTTGCCTCAACTTTGAGGCTAGCCTGATCGGCACTGTAAGTCCGTACACCAGAGAAAGGGAAGGGGAGAAAAGAAAATAGAAAGGAAAGAGGAGAAATAGCCCAAGTGTCGATGCTTAATTGAATAGATATTTGTTCACATGCCTAAAATGACCCTGATGACCTCGGCTAGGGTCAAAGGAAGAATTTTCCTCTTCTGACAAATTGGCCAAGGCTGGGTAGTTTGCACCTTTGCAGTACTCTCCCTATTATTTTTGCCATGGGTTTGTAAGTGGGACAAAAGCCTATAGGCCTGGTTCTTTAGCTGGGTGGACCCTATTGTATATTGGTATGTGAGCTTGCTCCAAAAGGAGACAGAAAGTTGCTGGAGGCTCTCAGTTCCAGGCCTGCCCTGACTCACTCCAAAGGTGCCTGTAATAAACCTTCTCACCAGTAAAAGAGAGCTCATTTGATTCCACCACCTTAGGGTGATCAGACCGATCCTTTTCGTGCCGATCATGCCTTCCTTATGAGGTGGCCAGGGTGATAATGAGTCTGGGGGAAACTATTCCCATCTGCTGTTGGTCTATTGAAAGCCAGGGCATGGGAGTATAAGGAACCCAGCTCTGTTGTCCAGTTGAGCATGAGAGGGAAGGAGGAGGAGGGGAGCAGAGGGCTTTCTGGGGCTACAGGTTTAATGAGCAGTGGTACTGGTTGAGTTTTGAGTACCTGGTGACTTGACCTGACCAAAGTGCAAGTGTTATTAATTTGGCTCCATGTGTGTACATGTGTACAGGTTTGGAAGCGTTTGGTTGAGCCAATGAAAAGTTGCAGAAGGGTTGACCTTGAGTCCGTCCCTTACTGTTTTCCTGTCATGGGTGAAGAACTGAGGTCTAGAGAGATGAAAGAGGCAGAGAAAGAGATCATTTCTCTAAGTTCGAGGCTCTTTCCATAATGACAAGCCAGAGGATGGCTAGACTAGTGGGCCCAGGAACCTGTAGTATCCCCATTTTGGTCCTGTGCAATGCTAGGCCTACCTAGCCTGGTTCTTCTCTGCCTTCTCTGCCTTGTTTTCATACACACACACACACACACACACACACACACACACACACACACACACAC
>JANHMN010000002.1:168744006-168774427 GCA_030674055.1 Rhabdomys pumilio
CACACACACACACACACACACACACACACACACACACACACACACACCAGAGCCTTCTGCCATTGAGAGCAGCTGTGCAAACTCAGACCTGGTCTTTGGATATTGCTGGTCCAGAGTCTTCACTGAGAAGACGGCACCAAACTGACTATCCACCTACATAAAAAAAAAAAAAAAAACCAGCCAAAATGCCCACTTACCGCAAACACCTTCCAAGGCCTAGAGAGAAAGTGCTGCTAACACAAAGCAGCCTTTATTCCTGAACTAGCACACCTAGTGCATGCTGGCTAAGTAGCCTGGCCTTTTGTGGTGAGCTTAGACTTAATAACGCCTCCTGTTACTACAATAGCAAAACAAAACAAAACAAAAAAAAAAAAAAAAAAAAGAAAGAAAGAAAGAAACGTTCAATGCTTTCATAAAAGACCTAACCCCCACGAAGAAGCAAAAAATAATTGTGGAAGGAAAACAGCATGGTAAATACCAGAGAAAGCCCTCTATGCAAACCTAATGGGTATAATTTGCCATAAAAGGAATTATCGAAGGGAACCAAATCCATCATTGTGTGCAGTGCTGAAGAGGTTACAGATTAAGAGGGTGCGCTGGGCCGGGGAAGGGGGGTCCTTAAAGGAAGTGAACGCCCTACTGATAAGATCCAGTTCAATTTTACCAAATGTTTCTTGCTAAATACTAAATGTCTTCTATATGTTAGGATGGATGAGGAAGGGCAAAGTCAAGATTAGGGTTAATCTTTGGAGGATGCCCCCTAGACTTTGAAGACCTGGAGACTGTGTTCTGTTTGCTTCCATCTGGGGCCCACCTCTCCTTTCTCCATACGCAGTTTAAGGTCACATCAGTGGTGTTCTTAGTGTCCATCTCAAAAAGAATGAGATTCTTTTCTTCCTCTGCTCACACTTAGAAGAAGGACTTTTCAGAAGTCGGGTTTAGAATAAGTCTTAATCCTCCTCCCAGACATCTCCACCCTGTACAGACTCAAGACCAAGACGTAAAGTCGGCCAATCCATGGGAAAATCAGAGCCCAAACCCAGGAAGCCTTGACTTCTGACTGATAGGCTCCCAGGTGAGATCCATGGCTCTGATAACTGCTGTGCCCACTAACCCTATCGAGGTATCAAGAAAAAGGCTTCCTAACTGAGACCTGGGGAATACACAGGATTCTGTGTGTTTCCACAGAAAGAATATCTAAGATTAAGAACCCGAACTCTAGTTTTTCATTCTAGCCAGCATACAGTTCTTCTGCACACTGAATGGTGATCATGACGGTAGATTTGTGAGCATCTCAAAAGATCCCTGTTACTTTTAGTTTCGTTATATAAATATGCCTGGGATGGCGCTGTGCCTTCAGATAGGAAAGCTAACAGACCATATGGGAAACTTAGGGCCTCCCTCCAGCTTAACCCACTTGTCCATTGTCTGTGGCACAGATTCCCTGGGTCTCCATTTCCTTCCCTGTTAAATAACAGAGGGTATTTTCCAGCCCTGGTACTACAGTACCAGCAAGGCAGGAGGTAATTCTGCCCAGAGGTTGGCAAATCCCTCAAAGGGTTGGATAGTAAATATTTTATGATTCGCTGGCCAAAAGACAAAAATCAAGAATGCTAAGTAAACATATATTTCAAAATCTAAAAAGATTTCTGGCTTCAGGATAAACAAAGAAAGGAGCTATAGGCTGGAATGGCTTCAGGTTGTAGTTAACTCCTGAGCTAGGTGGTACATTTTTATGTACATTAAAAGAAGACTAACTTTCCATTTATAATGCTAATGTAAAGTTTATCCTTTAAAGAGGCATTCACTTTAAAACAAACAAAAAGAAAAAGTGGCGGTTTAAAAGTTTTTAATTCGTTGTATTTAGAGAAGCAAAAGGATTCAGTAAAATTACCTTGGTGGCAGAAAAACAAAACAAGCAGAGGACACGGTACCAAATAACGGAGGAGCTTTCATGTCTTCCCCTTTTATCTGACAATGTCCCTGGACATGGAATCTCATGTTTGCTCTGGTGTTTGCCAGTGCTATAATTTCGAGCTGCTGTGTCCTTCCTGTGAGTTGAGTTTGAACCAGCTTATCTCATTAACTTTATTTCAAGAATTAAAGAAAATGAAGTAGGCTGGAGAAATGGCTCAGCGGTTAAGAACACTCACTGCTCTTCCAAAGGTCCTGAGTTAATTCCCAGCAACCACATGGTGACTTACAACCACCTATAATAGGGTCTGATACCCTCTTCGGGTGTGTCTGAAAACAGCTACAATGTACTCATATAAATAAAATAAATAAATCTTTTTTAAAAAAGAAAATGAAGTGAGCAGATTATATTTAAAAAAAATAATTAAAAACCTTTCAAACATGACTCAAACCCCTAAATTACAGAAATACAGAATGAAGCACAGAAGTAGTGTTTGGGTACATGGGGAGCAGCAAAGGTGACATTGGTAGGGCAGAACACACAGTCTTCTGTCCAGTCTCAGCCAAACACCTTTGCTTAAGCTCCCCATCTACCAGCACAATGTGCCAGGGGAGCAAAGCATGGCAATTAGGATCAGGAACTTTCCACGCTGTTCTACCTGAGCTGCCACTCAAATCCCATCTCCTGTCAGCTGGGTTGTCTTGTACTTGCTACCTGGAGTCCCACAGCCTCCACCACCACCCCTCCCCATCCTTCATCCATAAAGCAAAACCTTTCCCAGCACCTATCAGAGTGGTCACTCTGAGGAAAGTACTATCGGACATAGCACGGTCCTCCCTTCTCCACTCACATGGAGCACAGTGTAGTGGAGCAGAGTGCTCCAGTGTCAGGAATGTAATATGGTATACATCCTACAGACACAGAGTTCCTGGGAGGACTCAGGATTGCTCCAGCATATTAATATTGTTGCAGGGTATCCTGTAAATGTTCACTAACTAGAATAAATTACCTACAGATGTAATATGCTGTTATATGTATGTGTGTTCATATGCACATGTCTAATGCATGCAAGGCTTTACAACATCAGTTCAGAACTGGTTTTGATGGGAAATAAGATTGTGACAAACACATGCACATGCTAATACATAGAAACCTTCAGAGCTCTGATTTCAGCATTCTGGATAGAATCCCACAGGGCAGTGCTTGTCTCATTTTCCCAAGAGCACTTTTAAATATTATATGTCGGAGTTCAGAGGGTCAGGCACAAGCAAAGAGAAAAGTCAATAAAGAGACGGGATTGCACAATCCGAGTCTCCATCCTCAAATCCCAGCTCTGAAACGTTCTTGTTATGTTACTTAAGCAGCTGTCTCAACTCTTCTGACTCAGTTTTCTCATAGGAGCAATGGGAATAGGCAGGATGTGGTGAGGACTACAGAATACCATCTGTGTAAAGCACGGGATGGGAGTGCCTACCTGCTGCCCTTATTAAAAGACAAGGGTCATTCTATCAGGAGTTTCTATACCATGAAGCTTCCAAGAGCATGCGTTCCATCTGTCCTCACAGCCTCTCTGATATTCCAGGGTGATGTTGGACTCTGTAACCCATAGCACCTTCCTGCCCAACGCATCTTTCTGTGACCCTCTGATGTCTTGGACCGATCTGTTCAGCAATGAAGAATATTACCCTGCCTTTGAACATCAGACAGGTGAGTACATATGGGGTTTCCCATTCAAGGGCAGCAGGGCTGGGCTCAGGCTGGATCTAGGGCAGCCCAGAAATGTCAGTGTTCAATGCAGATGCTGATGGAAAGCCAGGCAGAAGGTGTAAATGGTATAAATTCCGCCTGCTTCAAAGTAATATTCAGTAAACACAGGTCCCTGCCCACTCTAAGTCCTCCTCTCCACCCTTCTCTATATCTCCTTCTCACTCTCCCTCCCAATGCTTAGCTCAGTTTTCTATACCTAAGAAGGAAACTTGAGGTCTTATGTAAGTCTCATTTCAGAGAGAGGCCAGCTGAGTTTTGCCCCAGAAACTCTCTGAGGCCTCCATGCCTGAGTAAGTGCTTGGGTGAGGACTACAGAATACCATCTGTGTAAAGCACGGGATGGGAGTGCCTACCTGCTGCCCTTATTAAAAGATAAGGGCCATTCTATCAGGAGTTTCTATATGTGTAGGCACATCACAGAAAAGCCAGCTTGCTGCTGGCATGGCAGGTGCATACCCATAAAAGTGACAGATGCAAGAACCAATGAAGCTGTCAGTCCTCGTGGAGACTTAACCCTGAGCACATGAGCCTGGACAGATCTGAGCTTAGTGTCTATAGGTAGTCAGGAGGGGCCCAGCCTTTGACACATGCTACACACTGTCGCCACAAGGAAGCCCTTGCCTTTACAGCTAGAGACCAGTGTTACATACCCAGAATTGAAGTGATTCCTAAATCACATAGTAATAAACCCACTCCTACCCCCTACACACACACACACACCCTTCCAAACACACATGCACACACAAAATCTCTCACTCTCAGCTGAAAGGCCTATCAGGTCTGTCCAGTGTATGGTCTGCAGCCCACATGCAGTGAAGGGTAACTATAAATGTGACCCAGCACAAAAATCACACACATTCCTATGACAGTCTGAGAGATTTCCTTTTTTAGAAGTCAATTGCACAGTTGTCAAAGAGAACTTTACAGCTGACAATTCCGTGTCACAATGTTGAAGGCTTGGGCATACCTGAGAGATCACTGCATTTGTACTTGACTTACCTGAGTACATAGTACAATTCTCCTTTGATCCCGGGAAGTATCTGGGTTCCCTGAAAGATGATGAGAAATGTAATTCACCTTGCTCCCTCAAACATGAACCTGAAAAGAAGACAACGAAGGCTCTAGGGTATTCTTTCATGTTGTTGGTGCTCGTTCTTCCAGATGACATGGGGGCAGGGCAGATGGGAGAAGGCCTCAACACTGCCCATGTGATGTCCTGGCTACAGGAGCAGTAGCTTCTGTAGTCAGCAAGAGTCTAAGCTACGGTTCCGTGTGACCTTAGAGTGAAGAGAAGCTTTGACACTAGCTGCCCCAGCTTAATCTCTCAGGCCCTGATCTCCCCTTTGATGGGAAAAGAGTGAAGCTCTAGGCTGGCACCAACAAAATGCACGGTTTCTTCCAGCTGGGGTAGAAGAAAGTTCAAAAGCTGATGGCTATGCTAATGTTTACACAATGGTATGGACATAATTCGTCTCACTGAAGTATACAATTTTTAAAAGATTAGTTTTTGGAGTTGGTATATTTTACTACAATAAAAAATATAATCCATTAACAGAAGGCATCACCAATGGAGCTGATCTTGTAACATAATTCTGTACACTCTCAGATTCTGGGGGGCATCCCTCCACAGATTGAGGCCTTGGCATTTCTATTAGTGTAATGAAAGGTGAGACAATGTCACTGTTGGGATTCTTGCAGCAGTGTCTCTGAATCCTGCATCAGGAGACATCAGAAACATAAACCTCTCTCACCACTGCTTTAAAAAACCTGAATTATCTCCATCAAGAAATGAGATCAATAAAAATAAAATATCCTCATTTCTTTTCTTAATCAGGACATCATCAGCCAGAGAAATGACAAGGTCTGAATTTCTAAAACTCCCTTCTCTACCAGGAATAGAGCTTGGGTAGTCAGGATACCCTGACCACTTCCCCCTAAGTCTCCTTGCTGACTCATAGATCTCCATCTTAAATCCAGACCTTGTCTAGGGAGTTAACCTATAAGAACTTCCTGTTGGTATATGCCCTCAGGTGTTGACATTGCCACTCACCAGCCAGTGACATCCAGCAAGCCATTTGACACATTTTCCTTCCCCAAAATAGTATCCACTCCCTAAAGCTGGGAGTGTAAAGTAAGAGTTAATATTATCAGGCACTTGGACATGTGCCTGGCACTTGTCAGATGCTTGCCTCACCCAGGGACACCCCAAAACTCCTAGAGAGGAAGAATACAGTCATCAACTTCCTCTCTCCAGTCTTCAACTTAGATCTCAGTAGTAATCCTCCCAATCTGGGAGTGAGACCAAAGGCAACGGAAGTGAGGGAGAAGTAATGTACCCTCCAGACAAGTGACGTTGAGGACCGAGTGGATGTGATGCCTAGTGAAATCCAGCTGTTTTCAAACTTTGCAAATGACTTCGGCTGAGAAGGCCTGAGCCTGTGCCCTCACCACAAATGAGTCCACACTGCTCTTTGAAACAGGACCTCTGGCTGACTGCACTAAAAGCTTGGAAGGGCACAGTCACGGTTTGCAAAACACACTGGAACTTCATGAATTCACCTTCGTCTTGACCTCAGCTTTTTCAAAATAGAGACTTGTCAATTAGACTATTTAGTCAGGTAGAAACTCTGTACTTCACATGCACAGGCATAATATAGTATGAAAGACACACACACACACACACACACACACACACACACACACACACGGGTTTTTTGTTTTTGGTTTTGTTTTTGGTTTTTTTTTTTGAGGCAGGATCTCACTATATAGCCCTGAGTGTCCTGGAACTCACTGAGTAGCTAGGCTGGCCTCCAACTTCAACTACCTGCCTGTCTACCCAGTACTGGGATTAAAAGCACATGCCACCACGACAAGTTTCACATGCATATATTTTTTTTAAAGACTGTATATCTAATTAAGTTCCAATAATCCACCTTCTAAAATGTTCTGGTCTTACCTCTACTTCCTAGAGCTCCACCCTAGATATCCTCCTCGCCACACACCTCTTCCCTGGCCTTCGAAAATGCTCATGCCAACATGTGGCACCTCCTTCACTTTTGCTTATGCATTTTTTTTTTTTCCAGAGCAGAGCTTTCTAGACTGGGGAAGTCCCAGGGAACTAGTTCCAGGAGGCCCCTAAGTCTACTATAGATTCTGGGTGGCAGTGGAGAAGACTAGATACTGGTTCTCTCCCGCAGCCCAACCCTCAGCCAGGTTCTTCCACTTTTATTCTGCATGGCTGTTATTAAGGTTCAGCTATGGGCAACACCTGTTTCACCTGAGTCTAGCTCGGCCCCTTACCTACTGTGTGACTTTAGAAAGGGTTGTCCCCTCAGATCTCCATTTCTCTATTTGTAGAACTGGTGCCATGACTTAAGATCTTGTCAAATGTATTGAAGACAGCAGGAAAGAGCAGTGTTTGGTGGGGTGACTAGTACATAAGAGCACTCAGGAAGTACAACAGCTGTTGGGCCTGGTGTGGTGGTAAACACCCTTAATTCCAATGCTAGGAAGGCAGAGGCAGGTTGATCTCTGTGAGTTCGAAGCCAGGCTGGTCTACAGAGTAAGTGCCAGGTCAGCCAGAAATATATAGTGAGACCCTGTCTCCAAAAAAGAAAAAGAAAAGAGAGAGAAGAAAAGAAAACATAACAGCTGTGCTTATCCAATATGAGATTTTACTTCAAGGAGAGCTTTTTAAAAGACCAGTGCCAAGCCATCCTAAGTATTAAATCAAAGGGGAATGCATTTAAATCACACTGGGGCTTTTCTAAGTAAGATTCATGTGCTGGGCACAGAAACTCAAGAGAACATCCATGTGTATGGGCCTAAGAATTTCTAAATCTAAACTGGAGAACACACAAATCGTTGAAAGGTCTAAGCAGAGTCCCGTAGCAGAAGTTGTGTCCAAGAGAAGTCACTCCTGGCTACCTCTGCTGCTCCATCTGCCCACTGAGGCCTAAGGACCGGCCATGGCCATCTCAACTCAGGGCCTGGCTCTCTTAGCCGCTTCCCAACTCTCCGTGACACTTTGCAGGCACCCAGCCAGCCCTCTTTTCTTGGTCCAGCTCCTTATGCTGCTCATGGTCTATGTCAATCCAAGGTTAGGACAAGAAGCCAAGAGAGGTTATAGGTAGGATGGGGCCAGCCCAGCCATGAGAGGAAACCTGGAAGCCATTTATCACTCCAGGACTTCCCTCACAAAGCCCTTCCTTTCTGTGCCAAAGCTGCAGATGACAGCCCCTACACTGCCCACTTCACTCACCACCTCTCTACAGTGTCCTCCTAGGCGAAAAGCTTTCCCAACTCCCTATGCTAATAAATCATGCTAATTATGGTCTCAAGTTGTCTAACTCAGGCCTCCTCTAAAGCCAACTGTCTGTCTCCTCCTTTCCCAGTCCTGAATTTGTTCTAGATGTTCCTTAACCTGAGAATGAACACAGGGTTGGGCAGCTCCTGTCCAGTATGGTATGAACTTTCTAATCCCCATGGCCCTTCCTGGAGCTACTTCAGGCATGGGTGTCACCTCCCCATCCTGAGGGCCCTAGAGGACATCAGCCCAAAGAACTAAATACATCCAACCTGATAGCATCATTTGAGAGAGCTCCCCCAGAGTTAATGACAACTCTCTCTAGCCCCTCAGCTTTTCTTCCCAAGGCAGCAGGCCCTCAAGTGCCCTGACCCACTTCAGACTTCAAAGGAGCTGGCAAGGCCTGCTGCTTAATAGTGGCCTCTGGACTTTTGCATCAAGCTTTCTGGACATAGGATGCTGGCTGGCCTCGGCTAGAAGCCTAGGCAAACAGGCCTCATAGCAAACTTCTCTCAAAACTTCAGTGTGTTTTGTAAATGAGAGACATGTCAAGAAAAACATTGTATCTTTTCAGACAATATGACCCAGAAAGAGAATATATTCTTATATAAATAATCCCTTGATTTGCTCTATGTTCGTTCCTTCCAAATACCAGAAGGTTCTTTTTTCATGTCATTTGCTGGAAGCAGAGGCACTGGCACCATTACCTCTCCATCTTTCTGATTTTTCAGACCTAAGTTATAGACAGACAGACAGACAGACAGACAATAGATAAACATGAATATGCACCCATCTGCCTGCCTTCATCCAAATCTTATTTTTGATATGTGCACTCAACTTGGTCCTCCAAGACCAGGAAATGTGGCATGATGCAAGATGTCCACATGGTGTCTAATGACCTTACTAATGGCCACTGTGACCCTGGAGGGGAACCATGTAACCTCCCAGAACCTGTTTCCTTAACCTAAGGTAAAGATCTAATCACTGGTGATCTGGTAACACTTACTGAGGACTGGTGGGCTAAGGACAGGGGATGGGGAGGAGTTCTTAGCACTCCTGGTTCAGGGTGACTAGAGTTCAACAGCTGGGGAGGGAGGTGCTGTGAATCCTTCTGGAACTTTCATAGAAGCACCTGAGGGGAAGATTCTTTAGAGTGTGAACTGCTGTGATTCAGGGAGAATAGGAGGGACTCAGTGGTCAGAGGAATGGGGAAAAAAAACAGCTTCAGGCAGAGAGCAGGGAGTGACACAGGGGCAGATAATAGAGGCCCTGAGGCAGGATCCCTCCCTTCCTCAGTGGCATCACTAACACCTCCCCCCTCATCCTAAAGCTGAGACCATGGAAATACTCCACTACCCAGTCTTTCTGGATCCTGGCTACCCTATTCCTGCCTCTACATTGTTGAGAACAGGCATTTCCTCTCAGCTCTGGAGGAGACTGTGGGAAGGGCTTTCGCTGACAGAAAAGCCAGCCACTGTGTATCTGGGCCCCTGTTGCCTACAAAGCCTGCTCTGTAAGTGAGTTCCACCAAGGAGCCAGAGAACGGGCACTAGGCCAGCAACACCTTCCTGGTGTCAGAACTGACTCCCCCCCCCACCCCCACCCCACTGCTTCTCTAGATCCTTAAGGGGAAGAAACAAGGCAGTCTTCCTTCCAAACAAAATAACCTTGCCATAGGACTGAAGAGAGGAAGGGAACAGAGACACAGAAAAACCTTTTCGTGGAGAGAAACATGCGTTGTGCTACACAGCAGTGCACCGATAGCCATCTCAGTCAGGCCCCAGTGCAGGACCAGCAGCCAAAGAATGTCAAGGATCATAAACAGCTCCCATCAGAATACCAGGAACAGCTAAAGACCTCTTAGGTTTACTCAAGCTAGCAATCAGTAGATGAAAAAGCACAGACAGAACTCAGGAAGGGTCTGTTTTCTCAGGAGACCCTACTCTCTGCCAGGAACTAGCCATAAGCCTGATCAGCCAGCTCCAGCCAGCAGAGGGGGAATCACAGAGAAAGGGTAGTTGGGTCAAACCATTCATTCCCTCCATGTTTTCAACCACCAGGCGGAGGCTATAACATCACCTCATCAGCCTGGCAATGCAGGTTCTTTCATGTATGTGAATGCAAAATTCTGGTAAAAGGGCTGGTGATAAAAATACATTATTTGCTACATATTTGTGAGGCCCTGGGCTCAGTTCTAGCTCCAGAAAAAGTTAAATAAATAACTGGTTAAAATTTTTAAAATAAAACAAGTCTGGGATTTGGGCTTACCAAGAGGCTCACGAGTGGGAAAGGAGATTCTGAGTTTTAGAGGGAAACTGTTTCTGTCTTTATGAAATAGCCCTGTCCTTCCTAGGAGGACCCTGGAAGAATCTGAAAATTCAAACGATGCCAATCAGGACTTGGTCTCTCAAAGGCAATGGACAAGAGGTAGCCCCAGCAGAGCAGAGCTGTCTTGCAGCTGGGTTCAGGAGCAGCACCATAGCTCATCTAGGCATGGTAGCATCAGCAGAGGCAGGGTAGTGGCAGTAGCAACAATGCCAATGAAGAATGTCACTGCACAAGGTCACTCTCTGTAATCTACACAGCCTGAGCCAGTGACCCCAGCCTTGCTCTGTTGACTTGCCCACCCCCATTCTTTCTTGCTGCCTCCCTGCCTCTCTTCAGATGTCATCTCTCTTCTGTGCTGATCCTCCAAGGATGAACACAATGGGAGGAGAGGAGTGGGGCGTTCAGACTGTGGTTCACATGCCACCTTTGCCACCCACTGACAGTGGGGTCTAAGAGAAGTGATTCTCCTCTGATCCCCGAGTTCCTGATCTATCAGGGGACAAAGGCTAAACATGGCTATCCATCATCAATTTTTATCAGTTTGTGGCATCGCACAGAGTTGGTGGATAGTGGCAACATTAATAAGATTGTTAAAGTATATGTGAGCTCATTTAATCTGTAGAACGACTCCGTGATATAGGTGATATAGTCTTCTCCAGTTCATGAAGAGGAAAGTGAAGTTCTCATTTATTGGATGGATAGACAGACAGGTCAGTGGGTGGATGGATGGATGGATGGGTAGTGGATTGATAAGTGAGTACTTAGATACTATGGTGGCTACAAAAATTATACACACCGGTCTATTCTTATGTCTGCCATTCTATCTGTTTCTGCTTGAAACATTGAGACAAGGCTGCTGTACACCTGGACAAAGTGCTACCGGTACATCCCAGGCTACTACCGGTACATCCCAGGCTACAAGGCAAGACCTACAACTGACTGAGTATCTACATGATTCCATTGGAGGAACAGGTAGTCTGAGCACAGGAAAGAATAAAACTTAAACCTCCAGGAACACAACAACCTTAGTACAGCCAACTCTTCCATGACTTCCTTCCTCCATTGACATCTGGTAAGGTAGTCCGAGGTCTGCCACACTATGGGCAATATCTAACTAGCTCAAGACCCTTGTAAAAGCTGACCAGAGGCTATGCACAAATAGGTAGCCATCATAGCATCTGTCTTTCAATGCACAGAGACTCAGACCAGTTTCAGATAGTCTAGCACAAAGAAGACATCTAATAACTATTGAATTGATTGGTGATTTCCTAGACACTGCTCTCCTTACATTAATTCCAACTCCATACCAGCCCTGTAGGTCAAACATATTATTCCCATTTTAACAGCTGTGGGATCAGAGGCCTAAATATCTATAGGCCTTACCCAAAAGACAAGCAGCTAAACCAGGATTTGAACCCAGATCTTCAGAACTCTTGAGTTTTTATTCTTGATATATGTTACCTAGAGAATCTTTTTGCTTTCTTTCTATCGGGTACATCATGTTAAACACCGAAAGAGATTTAGTAAGTTCTCACCTGCCTCATACCCTCTCTTACCCCAGCAATCATCTACAGAATTCCATCTCCCTGGTGGTCTCTGCAGAGAATGTAACCTGGATCCTTGTAAGTGCATGCCAGACCTAGAGCCCTTTCTGAATAAAGAACAAAGATGCAAACGCAACTGCAGTATTCTTTGAGGACCTCTTGGTAATCCTTTACTTCTCTGTGCTCTGGTGCAGCCTGTGATTCCTACTGGACATCAGTGCACCCTGAATACTGGACCAAGCGCCATGTCTGGGAATGGCTCCAGTTCTGCTGCGACCAGTACAAGCTTGACGCCAACTGCATCTCCTTCTGTCACTTCAACATCAGCGGCCTGCAGCTGTGCAGCATGACGCAGGAGGAGTTCATTGAGGCAGCCGGCATCTGTGGGGAGTACCTCTACTTCATCCTCCAGAACATTCGCTCTCAAGGTCAGTGTTAGCAAGCCTCAGGGGGAGGCCCTGGCCTGGGATCCGACACCCCCATAGGCGCTTCCCTTTCCCCGACCCTCATAATCCTTTGGTATCAGTGCTCAGTCAAAACCTTTCTGTAACCAGAAATTCTACCGTCCCGGTGTTGAGAGTTTAGCCAAAAGGAAAGCAAGAGCCAAGAAAACAAGTTGGGTAGGTTTTAAAAAAAAAAAAATAAAACACGTAAGGAAGTCCAAAACCACGCTGAAAGCCCCAAATAAGGATGTTCAAAATTAATTAAACCTTAAAAGGTGAACAAAAAAAAAGCAGCAATCTGCTTCACCCCTGACTAAGCAGAAAAGAAAACAATGAAATAGACCTTTTCCCTTCCTATTTCCAGAGGAGTCCAAAATTGCCATTCTTAGTCATTCCTTTCGGTCAATGACCCAGTGGCCAGAAGGTGGCGCCAGTAGCGAGGACACCATGAGCATGCACCGCTTTTTCAAACCAGAAAGCTGTGAGATAGAGCAGCTGGTTTGAGAGGCTGCAGCCTTAGCTCTGCGCTCTGCGGTAGCATACAGGCCTACTTCACAGGCAGTCGGGCAAAGGGAAAACTTGGAAATCAGAATGACCCCAGCGTGTTACTGATACAGTCTGGGCTCTTTTTTTTTGTTTTGTTTTGTTTTGTTTTTTTGTTTTATTTTATTTTTTTTGTTTTTTCGAGACAGGTTTTCTCTGTGTAGCCCTGGCTGTCCTGGAACTCACTCTGTAGACCAGGCTGGCCTCGAACTCAGAAATCCGCCTGCCTCTGCCTCCCAAATGCTGGGATTAAAGGCGTGCGCCACCACCGCCCGGCCAGTCTGGGCTCATACACGGAAGCCATAGAATTCTTTCTGCAAGAAGTGCCCCCTGTCCAAATCCCCAGTAGCTTTGTCAGCTGTGAAGATTGACGACTCTCCCTGGGCTTTGAAGGATTTGGTGAATGATTACCTGGTACAACATATAAGTACACTCTAAGTAGCAGCTATTTGTATCATTGATATAACCAAGAGGCAGGAAGAAAAGAAAGAAAAAAACCCAAAGCAGATACAACTATGCTTGATTCTTTACAAAAAGACTTTTGGAAAAGTTGTCAGTTTCTCTTGGAAAGGTTTCTTCAGGATACAGAGAAAGCAGGATATTCCCTGCCACTGGAGAGCCAAGGTATCTGCTGGTCCCTGCTGTAAAAGGGTGCTGTAGTGCAAAGAAGAGATCTCATTTAGGCAGAGAAAACTCAGAGCACCTTCCAGCTCTGGGAGTCTGTTGCTTCTGTTTGTTCCTCCCATCATGAAGGACTAAGGACAGGAAAGCAGAGGGTGGTGACCTTGGGTTAGAAGCAGAAGCTTGTGCTTAGAGTGTGTACTCCTTGAATCAGGACAAGGCTGACTGTGGTGTCACAGCCACTGTGGGAGAAGGAGCCTGGAACTCCATTTAAAACTTCCCAAGAGCCAGGTATGGTTGAACACAGCTTTAAACCCGACACTGAAGACTCAGAGGCAGACAGATTTCTGTGAACTCAAGACCAGCCTGATCTATATAGTGAGTTTCAGACCAGCAAGGTGGCATAGTAACACTCTATCTTTAAAAATAAAACACTCCCAAGAGGACAATGTCGCTAAGCATTCCGGGGCCATGGAGAAGGCCATATTCCACCATGGAAGAAGTTGAGGTTGCATTGCTTCATTGCTACCTTGGCCAAATGCCACATTAACCAAGTTTGTCTCAAGTCCCAAGTGGCTCCTGGGCTAAGAGCTTCCACAGTGGTCTCTTCCTTTCCCAGATAATTTAATATATGTGTGCCATTGACTCAGGGATAGGTAAAAAAAAAATGAGTAAGCTAAAAACTGGCTTTAGAGTTGTTCTGCAGTTAGAGGAACGTGCTGTTCCTCTGAAGGAACTGAATTTGATTCTCAGCATCCACATGGGGTTGACCCCAGCTCCAGGAGATCCAAAGCCCTCTTCTGGCCTCTAAACACACGCGCACGCACACACACACATTCATATACACACACACACACACACACACACACACACACACACACACACACACAAATCTTACCCTCTTTCCCCCACCTTTGGTATCTCTGAGACAAGGTCTCACTCTGTAGCTCTGGCTGTCCTGGAACTAACAGAGATCTGCCTGCCTCTGCCTCCCAGGTCCTGGGTTTAAAGGCATGTGCCACTATGCCCAGATAAAATCTGACCAATAAGGAATCCCTGAGTGCCATGCCAACTCCAACAATGGGACTTTAAGTCATTCTCTACATCTGAAAAGTATCGCTCTACCAACCTGCTCCATTCTGAAGCTCTCCCTTAATGTTCCTGAGGCAAGTCTGTGTACATATGCACTGTGACTGGAGTTTATACTCCAGCAATTTGCCCAGGACACACTAGGCTCACCATTTTATCCTAGAATAATCAACAATAGAGCTGTCTTGCATTCTGAGATTTCTCCATTTGAACAAAAATTATATTCTGGGTAACTATCTAGCTTGTGCCTTGTATACCTCATAATCTAGGGCTCTGCCAGAACAGGACATGAACAAGGATGCTTCAATCAGGGGAGGCACTAGGAGGGCCTTCAGAGCCCAGAGAATCATCTGAATCAGTAGATGTTGAAAAAAGATTTAAAGGTCTAGAAGCATGGAGGCCCTGGTCACCAGAAGGGGAGGTCAGGGGAAAGACTGGGATCACAGAATGGCTTCACAGTATAGGACAAGAGATATCTTTCATCAGTCCCCACCCTGTTCTACTTGGCCCTTTGGCCAGAGTGTTCCAATTATGTTAGTGAAGAGATCGTAGTCTCCGTGTTGGACACCAAGTTAAGAATAGGTTATCCACTGACCTCTCCTGCTTCCTGGAAACATGATCTTAAGCTCCAGCCTAGCTTGCCGCTCTACAGAGAAAGGTACCAACTTGGACTTCCAAAGAACTGAGCAGTCAAGCAGAGCTATGTGCCCTCTGAGCTTCTCATCCCTCTCTTCCCTTTGGCTGTCACATCTCAGGCATTCTGATCTCCAAGGATTACAGTCCCATGTCAGAAACCGTAGGCCCAGGGCCAGAAGGGAGTGGAGTGGGTGTTTAAGCTCATATTCCACTAAGTCTGACCAGAGAGCCAGAGAGCCAGTGACTTGAAAGGCCATGCAGACAACAGCAGTCCAGCTCAGGTCAGAGGCCACATTTCCTGGATCCTAGGCAAGATCCACTAGGGTTTGTTCAGTCAGCAGGTCCATAGAGCCTCCTGGAATCCCTGGCGTCTGTTGTTCTTCTTAGGTAATCTTTGAAAAAGTATGATGCTGTTGTATTTGGCTTCAGGGTGGCTTTATAAGGGCCAAATGGTGTCCAAGTTTCCCTCTGAAAAATTAAAAACCATTCCTTAGAGGGGAGAGTCACTTCCCTTCCTCCAAAATCTCCTCTCCTGGTCTGGCCAGACCCCAAAGTTGCTTGGAATAGTTTGTGAATCTTTCTTTCTCTTTCTTTCCCAGGTTATTCCTTTTTCAATGATGCTGAGGAGACCAAAAGTGCCATCAAAGACTGTAAGTACAACATTCAAACGGCCCAAAGCTGTGCCCAGGCTATCACTGGTCACTTGGGTTTGATCCTGATTTAACAACCACACTAGTAGGTTGACAAACCAAAAGCAAGCCAAGACTTGGAGAAAGAGCAGAGAGAAATAGGTTAAAAGAGTATGACAGGGTAAGGGGGTCTGTGGAACAATAACTCACATCCATGGAGTCCCTGTCCCCCTCAAGACTTCCCTGTCTATAAAATATCAGGACCCTTCAGTTGTGGTGAGTTTAAAAAGCAATGGCATTTGTGCCTGGTAAAGGGCCTTGTAGGAGCCTGCAGTGAGAATACTATGGAGCCAGTGCCCATTAGCCATGGTGCCAATGACCTTCCTTACCAGTCTTCTGGTTGCTGATATTTCAGGATAATCTGAGCCCATTGCTAAGTCATTGGTAATTAAAGGATGGTGGAGTAGGAGGTCTCAAATGGCCCACAATCCCAACAATTAGTTCATATCTGGAGATGGAGGCAGGGAAAGGAAACTTTGGAGCTTCTGTTTTTGAAATATTTCTATGTGTTCTTTGAGAATCCCATACATGCATGTGATGTATTTTGATCATATCCACCCCTGTCCCCTCCCAACTTCATGTCTTTTCTTATCTAAAAAGTAATACATGATTCCAGTTAGTGCTACCAATACATGCGCAGGGGTGTGGTACCATCCACTGGAGGACAGGCAGCCTATCAGCACATGCCACAGTGCAAAAACTGAGGTCAGAGGATAACTTTTGGGAGGCAGTCGCTCCTTCCACGGAGGGTTTCAGGGATCAAATTCAGCTCATCAAGCTTTCACAACTAGTACACTTCACCTTCAGAGCCATCCCGCTGGCTGGCCTAGGTCTGGGGTTCTTTTACTTTGTTTTTTGTTTTTCTCTTCCTAAAATTTCAGTCAGTTGAGGATTTAGGTTCTTAGACTTCTGATTAATGAAGTTTGTTTGTTTATTGGTTTGGGGACATTAGCACATGAAT
Source organism: Rhabdomys pumilio (assembly GCA_030674055.1). Lineage (NCBI taxonomy): Eukaryota > Metazoa > Chordata > Mammalia > Rodentia > Muridae > Rhabdomys > Rhabdomys pumilio. The sequence continues at coordinate 168,760,849 of JANHMN010000002.1, forward strand.
AGCCCACTTCAGCTGTGAAATGGTTCCCCTCCACTCAGCCCCAAGAACCCTAGCTGGTCTTACAGAAGAAAAGGCTCAAGGAGACAAAGACAAATGCAGGGCATCTAAGGTCCTTTAAAAAGAGCTAAAAGGCATGTTGCTCAGTTTTCTAAAGCAATAGCCATTAGCTATATGGGCCTTTACATAAAATTAAATAATGTTAAAATTCAGGTCCTTGAGAACATTAAAACACGTGTTTTAAATGCACAGTCACAGCTGGCCAGTAGCCACCATATTGAATTGCTGGCGTTTCCCATCATGAAAAGTACTTTTGGTCATTATCAGTGGAGAATGAGTCTGAGTCTGAGAGCTGGACAAGGGCAGATTCATGAGTAGTGGAGTCTGGGTCTCATGCTGAGCATGCTGGGAAGCTGCTGGAGGGCTATAAGTGTTGAAATGGTAAAGGTCACAACCAGATTTGAAGATTTCTTAGACCTTGGTGTCTAGCTAGGACCACTACCTAGATGCACTTAGCATGCACTACCTAGGATGGTGGTGCTGGTGCCCAAACCAGTAATGGAGCAAAAGTGAAGAAAAGCTTCTAAAAGCGAGGGTGGTGGGGGAAAGGCTTTGGGTAAGCATGTTTAGAACTCACAGAAATAGCCCCTCCACCAATGGCTGTCACTTGAGGCTCTGATCCATGTGCCCCAACCCAAACAGGCCCACCTTCTAGACTGAGCCTAGACTTAAGGTCTCTGTAGAGACTACCCAAACAGCAGCCTCACAGTTCCACAGTCAGGACACCTCCTGAGGCCTGCCTGGACTTTCCTGCAGCCCTTGAGACCATGCTTCCCCAAACAGGAACTCTGATGTAGAACTTGATGGGCACAGGGTAGGTAAGAAGTCAGCAATCTGATAGCTTATACAGTAAGCCTGTCCATAGGGCCACAGAGTCTACGACCCAGGCAATGGTTCATGGTCCCAGATAGCCTGGAAAATGAAACCAGAAACTGCCTTCCAATGCTGATGTGCCAACTAGAGCCCACAAAGTAGCCAAAGAGGACAGGGTCCCATCCTGGAGGCTTTGCTAAAAATTGCTAGCTATCATTATTGCTTTTTTTTTTTTTTTAAGATTTGTTTTATGTATGTGAGTACACTGTCGCTGTCTTCAGACACACCAGAAGAGGGCATCATTACAGATGGTTGCGAGCCACCATGTGATTGCTGGGAATTGAACTCAGAACCTCTGGAAGAGCAGTCAGTGCTCTTAACTGCTGAACCATCTCTCCAGCCCTATCATTATGTTTTTTAAAGCACTTAGCACTGTGCCAGGTCTAGAGTCAGGAATCCTAGATATATGAACTCACATGGACTCCCCATCTCCATTTGCATCTGAAGAAAAATAGAGTACAGAAACTTTAGAGTAAACATAGACCTGGGACTGATATGGACATACACACATGCATGCACACATACATCCACACATGCATGCACACATACATACACACATGCATACACACATGCATGCACACATACATACATACACACATGCATGCACACATGCATACACACATACATACACACATACTTACACATATGCATGCACACATGCATAGCAGCTCCCAGGCCCTTCTATTTGTTCTTCTGCCCATTCAGTGGAGATCCAAGGTCCTGAGAATTGTCTAGCTCCGAATCTAACTTGATAGTGATCCATATCAGGGGATCTTCAACATAGTTCCTACCAAAACCCCTGCAGGCCATGAAGCCATCGAAACTGGCCTAGCAGAAACAGTCCAGTCCTTGATGATTCTTCCTTCACCGCAGAAATGTCAGTAGAGACCACACCTTACCCAAGGATAGAGCTTATGGTCTTGAGTTCATGGCTAACAACTCCCGCTCTTGAACCTTGGAGTATCTCTGTGGCGTGCTAGTGCGGGGTTGGGATTTTTGAATGGACTAAGAGTGTCATGAGCAGCAAGGAGCTTAATTTTGAAACCCTGTCACCAGGCCTCAATCCTAGCTTCTAGAGGACACCTGATTATGATTTCATGATAATGAACTTAAAATTGATAATGATAATAAACTTAAAATTTTAACTTTCTGGTATCAAGGACAACCAGGCCTGCCCAAACCTCAGAGACAGTAGTAGGGATGCCTCCCCTCATGCCACACCAGGTACTCCAGCTACATGGGTACAGTTGCTGTGAGGCTGGTGTTTGCAGAGATGCAGAGTTCCTTCAAGGTACTGCAACAAACCAATAGCTCATCTTGGTGAATAATTTAATCGGGCATATGCCTTGAGATTGGTAGTAATGACTCCATCTTCTCTGCCTCAGCCTCTGCCTCAACCATTAGATTAAAAAGAGAGAGATTTGAAACCTCAACCCATGAGGGACTTCAAAGTCACCTGACCTGGGACAGTAGGAACAGAGTAACCTGACCAGGTAGACTGTCTTCACACCTCTTGTGTGATCCATCTGCACTGTGCCCTCCTACCCCATCACACCAAATAGACTCCACCCCGAGCACAAGGGACCACAGAAATGAAAAGCTTGCCCTTTCCCTGGCTTGTAGTCCAGTGAAGGCTCCTTATCGGCTCATCATCAGTGACACGCCTAGGTTTATTGTTATGGCTCCACTTGCTTATTTCCTCCTAAAAGATTCAGTGACACGATGGGGAAGTCTAGAGATAGGAACAGACACACGGCGCAAAAGAGCCACTGTTTAGACCATTTGCGCTAAGTGCTCACTTGGTGCCTACCAAATATCTCCTGAGAAGGACAGGACCTGGTTGTGAGTTGTCAGCTCCGGGATGGGAACACTGTGCTCAAGTCCCAACTTCACACCTGTAAACAACAAAATTCTTAAACTCTCTGGGTTCCAAACGTCTCCTTAATAAAATGACCATAGTATTAGCATCGCCCCCGGTTGTTAAAGGACTATGATGTAGCATATGAGGCCTTTGGTAATCACTCAGCATTTAATAAAAGGCCCTATAAACATAAACTTTAGTAGAGAAAAGCTGAAATGGGTTTTAAGGGAAGAAGAAACACTCTGTGATTCAATAAACACATTGGTGCTTTTAGACCTTAAGGTGGGGGCAGGGGAGGCTGTAGCACAGGACATGGGTGCTCTTAGATCTCAAGGGGAGGGGGGGCTCTTGCCCAGGAGGTGGGCTCAGGGGAGGCTTCTGAAGAGGTTCTGTGGGAGTGAGAGTCTGCTGGGTAGATGTGGTGGGTGAGGAAAGTACAAACATTCTGAGGAAAAGGAAACACACTGACCATACTGAAACCAACTAACCTGAAATGAGAGATAGTCGAGGAGCAGAAAGAAATAAGGTTAGAGGGCTGCGTGGGGTCTACTTTATGAAAGGCCTGCTTAATGTAACAGTCTTCATCCTGGTGACACTGCAAGATGCTCGCTTGGGGAGTGATATAATCCAGTGGCATAGGACACAGACCTGGGCAAGAGTGTACACAGGACACCCTTTCCTCCCAAGGTCACATGTCCCTTTGTCCCATTAATACATATCCTAGACTATATAGTCAGCATGATTAGTGTGGTGTAGTGGCTGAGAATAACCATTATTTAATTAATACCTGCTGTATGCCTGGCAGTAGGCTAGGTGCTGAGGGAATGCACAGGTAAAGGCAAATCCCGCCCTCTAGTGGACACAGACAGAAAACCACACAGATCAATGTGCCCTGTAGGTGCTCAAAGGCAAGAAAGAAAGAGAAGGAAATGTGAAATCCTGAATAGAGGCCCAAAGGCATGTATGTGTGACGACAATCTTCATAGTGGGGGAAGGCCACCCCTGCAAGGTGAATCTTAGCCCTGTCTGAGACGAAGATGTGGATACCCAGATAGTCAAGGAAAGGGCAAAGAGCAGCGGTAAATGTCCCACGCTGTAATGTCACATGTTGAGAAACAGCCCGTGTAGCTGAAGCAATGTGACCCCAGAACTGGAAGAATAGACAAAGATTTAACACGGTGAGGCAGGAGATAGGTCTGGTTCTAAAATTCTTTTAAAAAATTCATATACTTTGGGACAATGTATATTGTGGGTATCTCAGATCATCAGTTAAAGCACAATAATATGTAATCCAATTCAAAATTGAGTTAACTCTCTCGCTTCCTTCCTGAATTCTCATCTCCTTGTTTTGACTGTGGACCTTCCAATCTGTTCTCCACACAGTCACAAGAGGGATCTTGTGTCACTGAGAGAGGATTGTAGCTCAATTAAATAGTTTGTGTAGCACGAGTGAAGCCTTGGGTTCCACCCCAGCACAAGCATAAACTGGAAAGAGCAGTACATGCCTGTATTCCCAGCACTTAGTGAAGAGGTGAAGGCAGGAGGGTCAGAATTCAGGTCATCCTAAACTACAGTGAGTCCAACATCTGTGTGAGCTATGTAAAAGCCTGTCTCAAAAGAAGGCAGGGAGTGGGGATCTCAGATTTCACTTTAATATAAAATCTCAAACCACCACCCAGCCTCCAAAAGCACAGCCTGCCACAGTCTGCAACTTCCATGAGTACAGTAGTGCCTCTCACCCTCTCAGCCACAGGGCATGCAAGTTTCCTATGTTCTCTACGATGGAAAGGACTTTGTGGCCACTGCCCTCTCCACCTAAAACCCTGCTCCTTTTCCTCCTCCTCCTCCTCTTCCTCTTCTTTCCTCTCTTCTCCCTCCTCCCCTCTCCTCCTTTCTCCCTCTTTTCCCTCCTCCTTCTCTCCATTTCTATCCTCCCCCTCCTCTCCCTCCTTTCCTTCTCCTCCTCCATCTCTTTCTCCTCCTCCCCCTGGTTCATAATGTACCTGCCTCCTCCTGTGAGATCCTCCCTCAGAAAGAAGCCGATTCCTTACCTCATTCTCTGTACAATGTCATGAATTGATCACATTTGAAGCAATGGGTGATTTGTCTGTTTCACCTGGGGTTCACCTGGTCACATGAGCAGGGACCGTGCCTGTGTCTTCTCTCTTGTATTCAGCAGGAGCCCAGTATGCACTTAAGGCAGGTCCCAGAACTGAGCACGTGCCATCCCCCATCTCCTAACTACCCTAAAGAGCCTCCTCTCACAAAGGCTGGCAGTTAACTTCTGTTCTTTGGGGTGCAGCTTGAGGCTCCTCCACAGCCATGGGTCATTCTGTTTCAGATGCTGATTCCGGTTGCTTGAAAACAAGTGGCATCAAGAGTCAAGACTGTCACAGCCGAACAAGTAAGGGTCGAGCCACCATTTTCCTTCCCTGGGGCAGCTGACCTTTGAAACTAAGCATTTGAGTGGGACCGGTCCCTTTCCCGGGGAGGTGGTGGAGATGTTTGTTTTCATACATGTGATCAAAAATCATGACTTTCACTTGGATATATAATTTTAAGAATTAAAGAAATGTTCTGTCTGTGTTCTATTACTGAAAGAGGGTTTTGTTTTTTTCTGAGCCTTCTCACTGAAGTATCCAGGGCAAGAGGAGAAAAGGAACGGAATGTGGGGAATTGAGCAGTCCAGGAGCCTTTCCCAGTTCTGAGATCTGTCAGGGGCAGAATCTAGCCACTTATGATCAGCAGTATAACACAGTACTTTATTACACCTTTGACACCTACAGCAACGAAATAGAATCTGGCATTTCCAGAGCCAGGAAACCAGGGAGTCAGAGCCCAGATCAGTCTTATCCGTGCCCTAAAGGCATAAGAAAAATACCGGCTCCCCATGATAAATGAACTACAGGATAGCCATCTTAACGAAACCCTCCTGCCCATCAGCAAGGAGTGAGCTCCTGAGGAGCCATGGGGCTAGTTGGGTAAATTGAGTGTCTCTGCAGGGGGATTTTACTAGTAGTTTATCAGAAAACAGACAGGTCCCAGCTTTGGTAAGTCTCCAGCCCAGCCACAATTCTCTCAAGTTAATTAGTTAGCTCTCTATATACATATATATAGATATATATGCATATGCATGTATATACATATACATCCTTCCCTCCCTCCCCACTGTCTTTCTTTTAACATCTCTCTCTTTTTTTATTTCTTTAAGATTATAATTACAATATTTTTCCCTTCCCTTTCCTCTCTCCAAATCCTCCCATACAGTCGCCCCATTCTTCAAATTCATGGTCTCTTTTTTCACTAATTGGTATTGCATTTGCATATATATATTTATATTTAGGAATATACATAATTATATATATATGTATATATTCATATACATATATATATATGTATATATATATTCCTAAATAAAAACTGTTCAGTTCATATAATGTTACTTGTATGTATGTTTTCAGGCCTGACCACCTGGCACTGGACAACCAATTGGTGTGCTCTTCCCAGGGAAGGGACACCTCTCGAACTCCCAGCATTCCTCAGTTGCCTGTAGTTCTTTGTGCAGAACTGAGGCCTCATGGGTTTTTTTCATATTCTATTTCGCCTGTTCATTGGTGTCTTCTTTGTTCAGCCCGTGACTAGGCAATCATGTCTGTGAAACTTTATGGGTATTGCCTCTGATGGGTGTTACTAGGAGACAGTCTCTTTAAAAAAAAAAAAAACAGTTTAAGTGGAAGCTAACTTTATTCTGCTTCTTCTCCAAAGGCCTCCAAAGTTCTCACCTGTGGGAATTTGTCAGAGACTTGCTTCTGTCTCCTGAAGAAAACTGTGGCATCCTGGAATGGGAAGACAGGGAGCAGGGCATTTTCCGAGTGGTTAAGTCAGAAGCCCTGGCAAAGATGTGGGGACAACGGAAGAAGAATGACAGGATGACGTATGAGAAGTTGAGCCGAGCCCTGAGGTAAGTGAGCAGCATCAGGTGCCGTGAACCTGCAAAGACTAGTTATATACTACACTCTTCCCAGCTTCCCCTCCCCCACTTTACATGAAAGGGTCAGGAGCTAAACTCTTCTCAGTGTCAGATGGGATTATGGGTTGTAAAGTGACCCACTGTCCTTCTTGGTCTTGGCAGCGTTCCCGGGGGGTGGGGGGGGATCACCCTGAACCCAAGCCATGGTGCACACAAGCACACAAACGCATGCTCAATTGACTGTGGAGAGGTTCAGTCTGTAAAGTGTCTGGGAAGGGTTTAAGTGTAAGTTGATAACAGGTGTAAAAATACAGGGTTAAGTAAAGCCCAACCTGTCACCTGAGATGGCAAGGAGTGTTTGTATGCTGTTCTTTTCTTGTGGTGCAAACCTTCCCTGGATTTCTCTCTTCTTCGTACTTTCACAGATACTACTATAAAACTGGAATTTTGGAGCGGGTTGACCGGAGGTTAGTGTACAAATTTGGAAAAAACGCACATGGGTGGCAGGAAGAGAAACTCTGATCTACGCCGGACGCCAGGCTCACTTGATGGATTTCTGTTGTTTGAAACAACCAGATCAAACTAGACATTTGAAAGTCTTCCTCCTCTTCCTCCTCCTCTTCCTCCTCCTCTTCCCCCTCCTGCTCCCCCTCCTCCCCCTCCTCCTCTTCAAAACCTACAACCACACTGATAAAATTTCTGCATGTCTCAGCTTACATTTGAATTCAGTTGTTGTCTATTGGGGCGATGGCATCAGCCCTTAAGCAATCGGCTTCATCTCATGGGGGAGGAAGGGATGGTCTTGTGGCTTGGTGTGACATTGTTTCCTTAATGAAGTGTTTGGAGCCAAGGTAGCCAGTGTTATGGGTGCCGTTTCAAAAGAGGGCCCTGTTGCCCCATTAAGGACACATGATTCTCCCATTCCAGAGGTTCCGAGTGGTCAACTGAGGCAGCTCACCTGTGGTTACTTTTTAGGAGCGGGTGAGATGTAAGGCTTCCTTACTTTAGATTTGAAGTTATCACAGTTATATTCCATAAAAACATTTTTAATAAAGAAAAAAAAAGTCACTGAACTGGGACCTAATTGGATATAGCCTACGTTAAGAATAAGTTTTTTTAACCAGATCAGCATTTTTGACCACTTAGCCACAACCACTTGATCCACAGCCAATCCTTCTGAACTTTAACACACTTGCAATTAGTCACACTGGTAATTGCTACCGAGATTGCTGCTTCCTTCTCCTCACTGGTGGCTAGTGTCAGGTCTACAGTGACCTAGTCAACAGACATGTGCATTAATTTCTAAATCACTGCTGTGCCTATGATTCAAACTGTCATCGTGTTCAAATCAGAATTTATTGATTCTCTCTGAGGCTAAGATGTTAAACCTTTACAGAGCAGAGAACACCCTAACAAGCCATGATAGCTGAGTGCATTGTCAATCTCATTTCAATGCTGACCTGATGAATACTCAAACTCTCCAACATATTCTCTTCACACAAATAAGAACAGTGAATTTACATCAATAAATGTTCATGGGTTAAAGTCTGCACTGACTTATCTGCCGTTGGCATGCAAGGTGTTAATGCCCTGCAACATGGTGGAGTGCCCTAACCCCTAACTTCCCCAGGGCTGGGACTGTCTAGTGACAGGCACTGAATAGCAATGCAGGCTGAAGACCTTCATGTTTAGAGTTTAACCTCAAAAGTAACTTGTTTTTTTAAACAAATGTGAATTACTGTAAAATAATCTATTTTTGGATTCATGTGTTTTCCAGGTGGATATAGTTTATGAACAATGTGAATAAAATATTTAACATGTTCAAATCTCTGTGTGTTGTTCAATTCAGCAACCTGGGAACCTCTGATGGCTCATTTTCTAGAAGCTGGGAATGGAGATTTTTTTTTTTTAAAGAGCCCTCCAAAATCTAAGAAATAAGAATTCTGACTGCTACCTTCAGATATTATGAAAGTCTCTTCTACCAAATAGGGCTCACAGGACCAACAACTTTTCTTTTTAGACTTTTTAGGTTTATATTATTTAATGTGTATGAGTGTCTTGCCTGCATGTGGATGAACCAAGTGTGCACCTGATGATGCCCATAGAGGTCAGAGGGCATCAGCCTCCCCGGAACTAGTTATGGATGGCTGTGAGCCACCTGTGGGGACTGCGAATGGAACTCAGGTCCTCCGCAAGAGCAGCCAGTGCTCTTTTAAGTTTATGGTGTTTGTGTTATACTTTGCTTCTTTTAAGGTTGTATGTTATTTCTTGGTGGGGAATGTCTTATTTAGAAATTAGACATGGGCTGGAGAGATGGCTCGGTGGTTAAGAGCACTGACTGCTCTTCCAGAGGTCCTGAGTTCAAATCCCAGCAACCACATGGTGGCTCACAACCATCTGCAATGGGATCTGATGCCCCCTTCTGGTGTGTCTGAAGAGAGCAATGGTGGACTCATATACATAAAATAAATAAGTAAATCTTTAAAAAAAAAAAAAAAAGAAATTAGACATACACACAAACAACAACAACAACAAACTTCCTTAAATAAAACCAAACAAATCTGAACCTTAGCTTTTCAGTCTTTTTTGGCACACATTTCTTGAAACTGAGCTGAAGTTGCCCCTTTGTGCAAGCACTTGGTCTCCTCCTCCCACCTCTCAGATGTGATGCAGTCAGCTATTGTCCATGTTTGTTCTTGTTGCGCCCAACTCGACCAGACGCAACAGGGTTGGATTCTTCTCAAAAGCCTTAATTGTAGGAAGTATAAATATACTATGGGGAACCCCGTGGAGCTGAAGGGTGCTGCTTATATAGAGGAGCAGGAGTTGCCAATGCAAGGATTGGCTAAGGCTACAATACCTCGTTAGCATATGCCCACTCGGGAGGGGCACACGCCAGAATTGTGCTGACGCATGTGCAGAATACTTGTTTACCAGAAAAGTCTGAAGAGGCAGGCAGGCAGTCGGCGCCATCTTTGAATGTCGGCTACTGACATGTTCTAGTTGGTTTTGTTTGTTCACGTTGGTTTTGACTTTTGGCTTTTCCAACATTTTAAATTTGGAGCCTGTGCTCTGGAGGTTAAGTACCATGTTAAAGGCTTAAAACAAAGCCCCAAATCAACTGAAAAAAGAGATTCTCCAAGGTGTGGCTGCTAACTGAGCTTTCAGACTTTGTCCAACTCGTGGCAGAACCAAGAAAGGAAAAGGGGGAGGAGCTGAGGTGGACAGAACAGGCCAAAGTGAGTAGTACCACATGGCTAAGAGACGCTTCCTCATCAACACAAGGCAGCTCATCAGACAACACGGAGACCAAAATAACCCCTCTGTTGCCTATAAAACTTTCATTTTACAAAACCATCAAAGCAGCCATGTTGTCCGTTCTCAGGATGCCCATGATAAACCATCAAAGTTGGAGGCTTTGCACACTGCAAAGTTGGAGCAGTGGCTGGGGACCAGAAGCCAGAAGTCAGGGCACCTCCACAGCCACACTGAATCCATAGGCTCTAGGAACAGAGCCACTGTAAAAGTAGCTTTTATTAATCATATGATTAATTATAATTGATGTAATTGTCATCTCGGAAGATTACTGCTGTATAAACTCACCCGTTCTAGTTTTTTTCTGAACTCTGGCCAGCTGATTCAACTCAGCTGTTCTGGCCCAAACTCCTCACCAAGCTGACTGATTCAATCTGGCTTCTCTCAGTCTCTCACTGAATGGCTCTGCAGGGCCTCAAACTAACTCTAGCAATCTGTTCTAATCTTCTGGCTCCTTCTCATTCTCTGGCTTCAACGCCTCTGCTGACCTGCACTGAACTACATGGACGCACAAACAAACTCAGCTCCACTGCACTGCGTTCATGGCACTGAGTCTCAACTCACTGAACTCAGCTGCCTGACTTCCAGCTCCTTAACTCTGAACTGCACTGAACTGACTGACTTGAACTCAGAGGTCCCCTAAGTGCTGGGATTAAAGGCATGTGCTGCCACACCTGGACCTAAGCTTTTCATGTCTGTCCCAAGGCTAGCCTTGAACTCAAAGATCTGCTTACTTCTGTCTCCTGAGACTGAAACTGTTTCTGTATTCCAGCCAGAGTAGCCATGTTGCTGGGTTAAAATTCCTCTCCAAGTTCCCATCATTTTTGTAGCTCCTGGTGACTACCTTAGCCAGAGGCTGCAGAGGTCTAGGCCCCAATCTTCCGCAGAGGTCTAGGCCCCAGTCTTCCGCAGAGCCTGTTCTCTCTCTCCTCTGCTCTCTTCAGTATCACCTGGAGTGCCTGCCTGGATTATCAGGAGATGCCCACTTTGCAACCCTTAACCTAAAGATGTCTGCAGAAACTCTTGGCCAGGGCTGGAGAGATGGCTCCATAGTTGGGAGTGAGTGCTGATTGCTCGTCCAGAGGTCCTGAGCTCAGTTCCCAGCAACCACATGGTGGCGCACAACCACCTGTAATGGATCCGATGCCCTCTTCTGATGTGTCTAAAGACAGCTACTGTGTACTCATATACATAACATAAATAAATATATTTAAAAAAAAAACAACTCTTTGCCAAATAAGGGCACCCTCACAGTTTCCAAGATGTGCATTTTGAGGTTCCAGGCGTTCTATGTAAAAATGTAGCCCAGGTTAGATTTCATCCAAGGACAGAAAAGAGATCAGCCAAGGCTATTCTATGTAAACAATGCCAACGAGAAATAAGGAAAGATCAAAATACCAGACAGTGACAAATTTGCTTAATCAACAGAATAAGAGAAAACGTCCTTCCACTAGTAAGGATCTGCAGTGTAGCTTCCCACAGCAAGCTGTGCTAACATGTGGGGCCTTCCATTTGTTTAAAATTCCTCTAGAAGCATTTTAAAATCCGTTCATATGAATGAACCTTTCACGTCTTTCTGGAGGCTTTTCACGTTTTGTCTCTCTTACCCTGTGATCATTTCATGAACTGAGAAGCCAAGAAACAGCTAAACTGGTAAAACTTAATTTTTAGACAAGTACAGTGGCTCTGTGGGTAAAGGCACTTGTTGCAAGCCTGAAAACCGAGGCCAATCACTGGGTCCCATGTGGCGGAAAGAGGAGGGGACAAACAGTGAGAAGGTTTAATTGAAGGATGGAAGGTCCCAGGGGTGTAGAGACAGGGGCGGGGCTCTCCACTGGAGTGCAGCAAATGCTCCTCACTCCATGCCTTCTGCCTCAGCCAGAGAACTGCCAGTGGACACGATGTGAAGGCTTGGAAAACACTCCACAACGGAGATGACATTCTTGACTCTACCACCACTGTGAGGCTCAGGAGGGTAGAGACACATGACATAGCTGTACTAGCCAAACTGTCCCCAGCTAACAACCAGCCTGGATCAGGCCAACCTCACCCAGGGCCGTCACACCACAACTGTTGTTGGAAATCGCCGGTCTATTCAGCAGCCATGACTGTGTGTCTAGGCATATATATATATATATATATATATATATATATATATATATATCCACATCGTCCTAAGGTATTCAACTCTTCAACTCTTAGGGTGTCACCTCAGTGCTCCATAACTAGACAGGAAATAAAACCTAATGAGGGAAGGGAACCTCACCAGTGTCTCTATCTCTAAAAGTCACAAGACGTTTCCACAGAAAAACTGAAGGTACTTCATAGAATTAGTCCGGCAGTTCTCAACCTGTGGGTTGTAACCGTTGGAAAACATGTATTTCTGATTGTCTCAGGATCTCCCAACCAGAAATTTATTTTTGTTGCTACCTCTTAACTGTAATTTTGCTACTGAGCTGTATCTCTCTTCCTAAGGCTGTCAAAAATATGAACTGTCTGATGGGCGTAACCCACAGGTTGAGAACCACTGCGTTAGACAAAGAGAACATGCTGGAACACATGGTGAACTACCAGATTAAGTCAGAAAATAAAACATAACAAGGCAGAACTGTAGCTCCCAATCCCTGACGCTATATGTATCACCCACACACAACCTCCTTCTCTACGGGCATACAGCAGTCAATTTTTAGTTTATCTTACAGACTTAATATACAGAGAACTATATACAGAAAGCTCTTGCTCCAAAAGGAGTTGGGTATAAACGGGTAGACCCACTTTCTGTGTCTACAGACAGACCAGTTTCAAGTCTGCTCAGATACAGGGGAAGTGGCAGTAAAGACAGTTTGTGTCTATCAGCCAGGGACCTCAGAGTCCTCTGAAAGTACAGGCAGTTGTGTACCTGGCACAGTGCAGGCACTGGGTACCAAACTCAGGTGCCTTGTGAGAGCAGTACAAGTTGTTAACTTGTGAGCACTCACTCAGTCCCGAGGCCGTTTAAGACTCTGGAAAAGTAAGGTAATGAGTAAAGGATATAAGAACTTTCAAAGTCAGGATACTGACTATTGTCTCAGTGTGCCAGAAGGCCATTCAACGACAGAAGCGGCAAGTCTTCTGGCCAGTGGCACTCTCACTGTTACAGCAGACAAAGCTCGTGTTCTCTGCTGGCACATCCCACATTATACAGAGATGAAAGAAATCAAACATTGCCGTTCCATGTAGATCATTTTATTGTAAAAATGTAAGCACGTACAAATCACCCTATGTGAAATCACTGTGTATTAGCATAAACATAATTTCAAGTGGAAAAAAAAAGCATCTGACCAACTGCACATAAACATTACGTTTCAACAGTGCTAAAGGTATTTTTGGAAGACATGCTACAAGCATGGTTTTGCTTATAAGGACCTTAGAAAAATAAAAAAAAATTCCAAGTGGGCCATCTTCGTCATCCCTTCGTGTGTGTGTGTGTGTGTGTGTGTGTGTGTGTGTGTGTGTGTGTGTGT
>JANHMN010000002.1:168782144-168853923 GCA_030674055.1 Rhabdomys pumilio
CCACCACCTCTAACTGCTAACCACCACCTCTAACTGCTAACCACCACGACATTTCTTCACTAGGAATTCACCCTTTGAGAGGTTTTAAATTCTATTTTCAAATTCATTCTGACCTTTACCCAAAAGTGGGGGTTGTCTTGGAGGTACTGGCAACTGGAAACAATTAAGCCCTTTCATGAGAGTTTCCAGAGCACAGCCCAAACACGCTCTAAAATCAAGCGGAGGGCTTCAACATCAACCCCAGAGCAACTTTCTCACAAGTGTGCCAGTGGGATGTAAACATGAAATAATTAACCATATGAAGCTCAAGATAAACAGGGACATCTGTGTCGTGCACAGCTGCAATAACAAAAGGACCACAAAAGAAGGAAAAGAAATCAAAACCTAGAAGACCGAAAAGGCAGGATTCAGACACAGGGAGCATCTACTATGTCAGGCCCAGGCCTCTAGAGTCCTAAGGGAACAGAAATACTAGACCTACTCAGTGGAGTTTGGCAGAAAGCAAACACACTCAGTAAATACCGGGGAGGACTGGGAGTAAGGACAGGACAGCTGAGCACAAAACGCCATATGCAAAGCAATTAAATGTGTAAAAATGGCCACTGGAAAAGCATGACAAGAAATACAGAAAGATGAGACTGTCATGGCCTCTGGTGCTAGAACTGTCAAACAGCTGTTTGTCCTCTATATTCCAAGTCGCTTTCAGGGTACACATATTCTTTTTTATTGGAGGCGTACCCTATAGTATACGATATGTTTGATTTTTGTACAGATAGCAATGGTTTCAAATAGACATCACTGGTCAAACTTGTGCAGAGATCTATTTCTGCAGCTATTACTTAAAGACAGGCTCCCAGCATGAGATTAAAAACTAAGATATTCATTAAACTGGAATCTTAAAAGAAAACACATCAACCAAGCGCTCTGCTTGGCTAACCAGAATTAAGACCTGAGGCTGTCTGTGCACTGGCATCAAGAAGGTAACTAAGATGGGGAAGCCATGCACTTGACAAGTGAACCCCCAAACACTCAAATGCAGGAGAAACGTCATCTCGGTAGATCTTGAGTAAATTCAACTTGGACAGTGAACACAGAAGAGAAGGCACCCTTGAGTTCTCTCTCTTTTCCTTCCCTTCCAAGTTCCAGTCGGAGCTGGTCCTCCAGCTTCCCCAGAACCACAGGCAGCAGCATGGCCCTTGTGCCTCTGTATTTCCAAGGTCTCAGTCCAGGTAAGAGTGACTTGAGGAACTGCATACCCTGTAGCTTAGGTTGGACGCACTCAACAGCAGCCATTGTGTAAGAGCCTCCTTTGTGGCCTTTCACTTCAGACAGACACCAAGGGCAATGTGAGGAGGGAACACTCAGGGATGTGTGTAAAATGGACGGAAACCAGGAGAGACCACGGGCAGCTCGAAACTTCCTGACTGAGATCTGGGTGGCCAGCAGCACCTATAGAGCATGCCACAGCACGGGAGGTCTCACAGTTTGAGAACCACTGGCCTAGCATCCTAGCCCACCCAGTCTCTCTGCTCTTACAGGGAAGGATTCAAATACATCCAGGCCTACCCTGGTTGTCATGCATGCACATGGGGCCATCACGCTGGTAGTTGGCCACTCGAGCACGGTAGGGACAGTTCACAGGTATCTGCAGATAGTTGGGTCCCAGGCGGTGGCGGTGAGTGTCTGGGTAGGCAAAGAGGCGGCCCTACAGTAATACACAATAGACATTGGGAATAGTCAGTTACAAAACAGGAAGGAAGCTACAAGTATCATTCTAAAATTCAAGTACATGACCACGGCACAGCCCCGCCTAACTCTGCTGGGCAGAGTCAAGCCTCTTCCCACTTAGAGAGTGCATTCTCCCTAAAGAGGCCATCCGTAATCACCCCTGCCATCCAGCCAACTACTCATTTCACATCTGTCCTAGACAATGATGTCCCCCCAGGACACAGAATTGCCTTGGCATGGTATTCACATTTCACCTCAACAGAATCCTGAAGTAATTTCCTGTCACCCCAGCCTCTACTCCAAGGGGAGAATTGAGCTCTTAAAACAGCACCATTCTCCAAAGCCATCTGTGTGGAAATTGTTCAAAGGCACGCCTCCCACACTGTATGGTGGATTTGACACTCCTTATTGTGAGATTTACTAACAAGCATGGACAGAAAGCTGTGGTTGGCATCACTGGCCCTCCACAGCCACAGGTAATGACTCTGAGGCTAACCAGGATATGCAAATTATGCCTCATATTTCCCAAGGCAGGATGAGAACCATCTTGACATTCCTTTTAGCAGGAAGCCTTCGGATTTGCTCTGCACTGGTCTCGCTATCCAATCACTGAGCTCTTCTCATTATGCAAGGTTTTACTCTGAGAAATTCTTCTTCTACTGCCTGGATTATTCCCCTGACTCCTGGACAGCATTCTTATTCCTAACTATAGAAGGCAAAACAAAAACCATGGTCTATAAAAATGGAAAGGAGACCATGAAACGGGAAAAAAGAGATCATAAGGGAGAATGGAAAAACAGAGAGAGTAATAGAATAAATGTGACATAGAAGCTGAGGGGCTTTGGGGGGAGCTGTATAGAGAAGGAAGGAAAGATAGAGGGCAAAGGGGGAGATGAGGGGGGCAGAGGAAGAACATAAGGGAGGGGATGGGAAGGATATATATATATATATGTGTGTGTGTGTCTGTGTGTGTATATATGTGTATATGTATATATGTATATATGTATATATGTATATATGTATATACATATATATATGGATGTAAACAAAAGTATAATAGCAACATATATATATATAAATATATATATGTCTTAATGAAAACCCATTAATGTATCTGCTAACTTAAAATTGATTTAAAGTTTTAAAATTGAACTACATTTTAAAAATGAGCATTAAAAAGTGAGAACTAAGCAGCGAGGTAGAGAAAGCAAATACAGCGGTGATTTTGTAACAAATCCCCCACACCGGCATGCTTAATGCAGTCCCACTAACTAGGCCAACACTTGCTAACTAAGCCTTTCCCCCAACGATCATTCCAAATCATCTAGGTAATGTTTAAATGTCTGATCATGCAAGTGTGACTCAACCCGAGCTGGCTGCCTCCACTAGCTCCACAAACTGTGCCCAGCACCAAAGACAGACGATAACAAAGTCAGGTGGAGCTGCTAGCACAGTGGTTCTCAACCTTCCTAATGCTGTGTTCCTTTAATACACTTCCCCGTGCTGTGGTGACCCCAACCATAAAATTACTCTTGTTGCTACTTTATAACTGTAATTTTGCTACTGTTATGAATCATAGTGTAAATATCTGTGTTTTCCGATGGTCTTAGGTGACCCCTGTGAAAGGGCCATCGGATCCCCAAAGGGGTCAAGCCTCACAGGTTGAGAACCATCGCTCTAGCACACCATTCTGGTTTGCTCACCTTAGAGTAAGCAGGGAACCCTAACCCTGTCAATGAGTGGAGGTGACACAGACAGGTCAGAGATGGCCACAGTGAGCGCTCACACTGACAGTGACCTGCATGGAGGTCATGCCCTTTACACCACTGCTCTACCTGACCAAACAGTCCTTCCTCACTCAAACAGCCAGCCCAACTTCTTTCCGGGTCCCAGCAGATACAGGACAAAGTATGGGGAGCAAAGAAAGGCCACACAGCTGCAGGCCAGACACTCAGTACAGTCTCTGTTTCCTGCGTTACACCGTCCGCCCATTCCATGATGCTCTCTGGCTTGCCACTTTGGATGAAGTTTGAAGATTTATTAATATGATCTTGTTTAAATGTAAACAAAGACGCCACCCATCAATACGAAAAAGGCCACTTCCCAGCTTCAGGGTTCATTCTCTTCAGGAGTAATTAGTCTTCTTAACTAGCTCTCTGCCCCAATATTCCCATAAGTAATCTTCCTAAGGGCCCCTCAGGTTACAGTCCCTACCCACTCAGACAACCTCTGGTCACTAAACATCTAAAGGAACCCAACAGTCCTTCCCCAACTGCATGGCTCCTCACATGCATCACAGAATTAGAATATATGGCTAGATAACAACACTATGTCTGGCTTACATTTCTTTCCTTTTCGTGTACAGAATACACATTTGCTGTCCTGCCTCAACCTGGGCCTGGGCGGAGTACTGCATTCCATTCCTCAGTGTTTACTGTGTGACTGACCTATTTTCTGACTCCAGGTGTCGCTGTGGTCCCAAAGAAAACTGGTAAAAAGGACTCTCGGGAAGACTGTGGGTCACCTTTTGTTTTTATTTTTCAAGCCATTTTCTCAATACCAGGATTCTGTAGTCTGAGCTCTGCTCATGTTGATTCCATGCTCTGGTGCACCCTGCTAGCTCCACAATCACACAGTTCCGTTCCCTCGTGCCCACCCAGAGGGGAAGGCTGTGG
Source organism: Rhabdomys pumilio (assembly GCA_030674055.1). Taxonomy (NCBI): domain Eukaryota; kingdom Metazoa; phylum Chordata; class Mammalia; order Rodentia; family Muridae; genus Rhabdomys; species Rhabdomys pumilio. The sequence goes on from JANHMN010000002.1 coordinate 168,786,548, forward strand.
GCAGGCTACAGAGCTGGACTTCCTCTATTCCCCAGTACCAAGCAAGCAGCTAACATGTTCTGTCCCTAACTGCAGCTCCTTCCATTGCCATTCATCACTGAGAAGAATCACTCTACCTGACAGCTCCCAGGCTGTGCTTCTTAAAGCTAAAGAATCCTTCTATCTTCCCAGAACAGACACTTGCACAGGGTCCAACATTTAAAGGCTCCTCTAACACGGTCTTGGTGAGCATGTGCACACTCGACTCCTCTCATTCAGGACATAGTGGTTACCACAGTTTAAATATTCCCAACGCAGAACACCTCTGTGCCTGTCCTCGTACCCTCTACCGTCTGTGTCACTGAAAATCTTATTCTAGACCTTTGTCACTGGTCCCGTCTCACGTCCGTCACAGTACTCTCTGCCTTATACCATGGTTGTCCAATGTTTCACAGAACCACACCTAGCAGAGCACTACTCAACTAGGGTAATGAAAACTGACTTTCAAAAAAGTATCAGATGTCCCCAGTGTCACAGCAAAGGTAACACAGAGAACCTCAGCTTGCTCTCCAAAGAGCCTGACACCTGTCAGGAATCAGAACTTACATAAGCAGCAACCTTCAATCTCTGTGGTCTGATCCAAGGTCTGATCTTTAACCCCTGCTTGGTGTTCATAGTCCAAAAACACAGAAGACTGGTTGGCACAGCAACTATTAAGCCAATAATCTTTCTGCTGATTCCTAGTCCAAAGTAAAATTTTTCCTCTTTGACCTCTTGGCACAGCACCCTAGAAAACGGTTTAAAGGGTGCTGAATGCCAAGTGAGATCACATGATTAAACTATTCCACTAATCACAAAGTTGGGTTAATAAAGCTCACCCACGGAGCTGTTCTCAGAGATAGAAAATATGCAAACATCACCTTGGAATAGGAAACGGGGATGTTACGGTGTTGACGATTCTAATAATTTATTACAGCCTTACAGGCTGAGCCAGCCATGTGATTTTTCTCTAAAATATGGAGTCATTACCATTATATCTTTCTTCCAAAATCAAGTGCTCACATCTTGAAATGTTAGATACTTTATCATGGACGTGTTTTATAATTGGCATAACTAGAGAATGACCACCTAAGGGTGTCTCATCCAAGTGACTTCCCAGGAATTAAGCACCTCAATTAAAATTCAAGTGAAAGTTCCAGCCATTCCTTATAAAAGATCATACTGAGTTATACACTGTGTGCCGTGCACATATACATGTGTGTACAAATAAATGGACACCTGCCTCAGGACATGTCAACTCACGGGCTTACCTGGAGCATTTTGTCAGGGCTGGGCTCAATGCCAGGGGGCATGTTGCTTGGGTCAAAAGCCAGTTGTTCAACTTCCGCAAAGTAATTAACTGGATTTCTGTTTAAGACCAGTTTGCCAACTGGTATAAGCGGGTAGTCCTTGTGAGGCCAAACCTGAAAACAATGCCATATTCATAATTACCAGATAGCCAGCTGGCAGATCTGAAAGGCATCAATGAAAACACCAACTTCCATATATAATCAAGCCAGTGCGAATAGTTCTTAACCCAATATAAACACGGTAAGAATTTCATGTGATTGCTTTATCATTTTGTAATACTAAGTAAATATTGACACTGGTGCAGAAACAGAGTAGATTAGCTTTTCTAGCCCGCTCCTGTCACCGTGACTGCATGGCTATAATTTATATTATATTAATTATTATTATTAATTATTATCTTTAGTAGTGGTAGTAGTAGTAGTGGCAGCAGGAGTACTATACAGGAAGACACTTACAAAACAATATGGCTGCTGCTGACTTACCTTGGTCAAATCAAATGGGTTAAATGGGAAAGTTTCTGCCTCCTTAAAAGTCATGACCTGGATATAAAAAGTCCAGGATGGGTAATTGCCATTGGCGATGGCATTGAAAAGATCGCGAATGCCATAATCCGGGTCTTCCTGGGCAAGTCTTCCTGCCTCTCCGACAGGCAAGTTTTTGATGCCCTGGTCAGTCTGCAGAGTGAAAAGAAGAAGCTCAAACGAAGTGTAGAAAGACGCCACAAAGCGTAACCAGTACTTTACGGAAGGGTTCCAGGTAACAGCCCATTTGGGTGACACGGTGACATTTTCCTTAAATAATGCTTCTACTGTTCAGAACCAACACTAATAGACTATTTATAGGAAGCTATACTTATTTATACCAATTTTTCAATGTCAAATCATTCCTCTTTCCCTTTATGTATTTTACATAATTTTGAATTTTTATACTATTACTTTTTAATCAGAAAAAAAACTGTCTTAATAAGATAAATTCTTATCCACTAAAATAAGCAAGAGATAATAAAAATTAAATGGTTTTAAAGCTCACTTTATTTTTAACTAAAACACCAAAGTTATGCATATTAATGGAGAATATTTACTATTTCCTTATAGCAAAACAATCAAATCCTTTCTTTCAGATCTTTGAGAGCTGTAGTGCAGTGACCAGCTACAGTCACCATACAACAGCCGTACAGTGTCTAGCTACAGTCGCCGTACAACAGCCCACCAGGACTTGGTCCTCCCAGCTGTCACTCAGTACCATCAGGCAGCCTCCCCCGACCCCCACTCTCCCTGGACTCTGATGCTCACCATTCCTAATTTCATCTTCTAATTCTCAAATCCCACCAATGAAACAGAGCATGCCACATCTGTCCTTCTATGCCTGGCTCATTTCATTTAGCACAGTGGTCTACAATTCCACCCATAGTCACGAAGATGGGAATCTCTCTCTCTCCCTCTCTCCCTCTGTCCCCCTCCCTCCTTCTGGCTAAACAGAAGTCCACTGTATCACATCTTCTTAAAGCGTCCACCATCTGACAGACACTATTTAAAAAAACACAAGAGTGTAGATGCCTCTTGGACACCCAGTATCAGTTCCCTTAGATATACACCAAGGAATTCTGAAAATAACCTAATTCTCATTTTTAAAACAGCTCAAATAAATTCCTAAAATTGTGATCAGCATATCCCTTTGTCTCTGTTGTCTTGTTTTTGTTTTATTTTAAGAAATTATAGAATCAGAGTTCATCTAGCTACCATGAGTTTCACCATACCTACTCTATACCAATTATCAACGAGCAGGCAAAACTCAGCATTCTGCCTTTCCAAACAAGCCAAACACACTCAAAACCATTATGTCACTTTCCCTAGTTCTCTGATCTCTACAGCCCTGGTCAACTGGCTGACCATGTACCTCATTCTAAAAGACTCCAGAAGCCACATGTCATGGAAACACTTAGCAAAAGCAACTCTGGAAGGGACCAAAGGGGATGGCAACTTCAGGATTTAAAATTGAAGGCTACCATCTGCAGGTCACTCAATATGTTCAATGTATTGTAACAATACAAAGCTATTCTGATTTTAGACAGATCTTTTGTGTTTAGAAGAGTGTACCTATAAGTCAGAATAAACTAAACGAATGAATGAGTTCATATACATCTCAACCTATCTCAGGATTCTCTGCTGAACAAACCTATAAGCAATGTTTTCACTGTAGTCCTGTGGACAGCTGGAGTTGCATCCCAATTTTACAATGAAAAGAACTTCCAACAATATGTCCAATGTCAGTTATCCAGGACAGTGAAGATCTGAGTTTAGGCTGGCCTGCCTGCAAGGCTTCTAAACTAGGCCCAGGTTCCCCCCAAGTCACACTCTTCCCCTGAGTGACCTTACACAGATCCCGTTGACAATTACAAATCCAGAGACCAATTGTTTTCTTAATATTGATCCAAGATATAAAGGAGACACTTTTCCCATTTAATATACCTAAATACCTTGTTCAAATAAGTATTAAAATATGACAGAAGAAAGTGTGCCTTTGAGATGTTAAAACGGAGAGGTTTAAGCCTGGTTGTGTGGGCTTGAAAGCCCAGCTACCCAAGAGGCTGAGGTAGAAGGATTGCAAGCTCAAGGCCCAGCTGAGCTACCAAGGAAGTTCAAAGCTAATCTGGGCAACTTAATGAGATCCTGTCTCAAAATACAGAAGGTGCTGGGGATGTAGCAGGTCGGTGGTACTGCACCTGCCTAGCATGTGTGAAGCCCTAGGGTCAGTTCCACAACACATACACAGAGGAGGGAGACTTCATTTGTCACCAACCCACTTCCTTCATCCTAACTTAGCGGTTGTAATTAGAAACATTAGTTTTTAACCTTCTACGGTGCTTAAGGAATGATGATAACCCTCTCAAGTTCACCGGTAAATACTGCATACTGTAATATAAGTCAAGAACATACCAAAGAGAGAATCCATGTGCCCCAGCCTCTAACTACATGGAAAGAAAAAACAAAGGCCAACTACCCACAGTTCTAATTTGAGTGGCCTGGATTTGTTCTCTGAATTAGTGGCCAACAAAATATTCATGGTGCTATTCAATTCTATCAATTCTTTGTGCCCTTGGGTGGAAGTAAGAGAAAGGTAGGAAAGACCTCTGCTCGGGCCTGTAGGTGAGGTACAGAGTTGTGCGGGAGGAGCCCTGTACCCTCTGTCCAGACACCCTGTACCTTGTAATGGAACTTGCAATAGACCGCCTCGTCATTCGCGTTAACCAGCTTGAACGTGTGCGATCCGTAGCCATTCATGTGCCGGTGTCCATCTGGAATCCCTCGGTCACTGAACAAGAAAGAAACCTAAGGAACACAAATGGACATCCTCCCATTTAAATTGGAGTATCCCAAGTTTTTACATCCATGCATTTCCAGAAACCTCCTTCTTGACACAGAACACACCTTCTAACTTCCACGGGTTATCATGATTTCACCTATAGAAAATGACAATATTTCTATGAAGGAACGCTAAAGCAAATCTGGAGGCTAAACTAACATGCTGTTCAAACTTGTATCTTTTTATTTTTTAACATGATATGTTTATTGATTCTGTGGGAATTTCACATTATGTACCCAAATCATACTCATTTCTCAGTCCTTCTATGTCTGCCCCCTCACCCTTGTGACCTCCCCCAAAGAAATAAAAACAAAATTTAAGAATAGTAGTAATAATTAACTAAAAAAGAAAAATTAAAAATACAAGACCAATTTGGGTTGCCCATATACTCACTGGAGCATGGTCAAACTCCCAGTGGCCAGACCCTTAAAAAGAACTTAGTCCTTCCCTCCCACAGCATCCACGCCAGAAGCCATCCATTATGGAGAGTTAATTTCTTCTCACACTTTTTAAGAGTTCTCATCAATGTCTCCCTCTTTAGGCTGTTACTATTGGGGGCAAGGATGAGAGTAGGGGTTGTCACAGAAGCCTTCCATGTCCCTCTTTCTCAACTATGCCTCTGCAATCATCAATGTCACTGCAAACATGATCTCCTTGCTTTTCACAGTCAGCCAGAGCATGGATTATGGACTTCCACATACAAACAGCACAGACCATGAACATGGCCCTTGACTCTGGTAGGACGACAGACCCAGACAAGGCTCTCAGAGGCAGCCCAGACCACAGACAGCACCATGGCCTCAGGTGGCAGCAAAGACCACTCTCATCAGCCTGGATCTCACTGCTGTCATGTCTCCAGTTCCACCTCTTCCACAGTGCACTGCTTTCCTCTCCCTTCCCTACCACACGGCTTTACCCTGACTAGACTTTATTCCTAAAGACTCCTAAATATTAATTGATAGTGTTTACAACCACCTAAGCATCATGTTTAGATGTAAACTCTTTGTGATCAAAAAATCTGAAGAAGCACCCCAAAAAGACAGAAGCCAAATCCAATCAGCACAAGACCACATTACGAGGTCTAATCAGCAATGCCATCCCAGGAGATATAATAGTGAAGAAGGAGTCTCACCTGATGGAGAGACTCTGGACGAAGACTCCAGAAGTCCCAGACCATGTCAGGATCCTTCAGGTGAGTTTGTGGGTTTCTCTTCTGGCTATGGATAAAGGATGGAAACTAAATGGGGAGAGAGAGAGCAAAAATAAAAATCCCAAACCTAAGTTGGTAAGAATTATAGTATCTTATATAATACATTATTTATCACTCCTTTATGAATTATTGTAATCAACACAATTCCAGAAACTTAAGATTGTTAGACTTCCAAATGAAATTTGTTAGCACATACAATCAATTCTTTAGATACTCTCGTGTCAAATGCACTCAGAGCTGAAGTATCTCTTTAAACACTACCACCACCACACACACACACACACACACACACATACACAATCCACACACAATCCACATATACCACACACATATACCCCACACACACACTCACACACCACATACACACACACACACACACAATCCACACACAACACACACACACAATCCACATACACCACACACATACACCCCCTACGCCACACACACTCACACACCACATACACACACACACATACAGAGGGAGAGAAATACCCTCTTATTCCTCTTATCTGCTTCTTGGCAAAGCCCATCCTCACTAATCCTCCACGCTCTGCAATGGAAGCTGGACTATTCCCACCAGGTCAGTGACTCTTGACATGCTAAATCTAAGGCCAATAGTAATTATCATTTGCTCTTACAGAGAGAGACATACTAAATTCTGGAGGGAAAATTTAAAGGGTGTGGCGGTTTGAATAGGTTTGGCCCTCACAGATTCATGCATTTGGATGCTTGGTCCATGGGAAGTGTGGCCTTGGTGGAGTAGGTGTGGCCTTCCTGAAGGAAGTGTGTCACTGTGGGGTAGGCTTTGAGGTCTCTATGCTCAAGCTCTGCCCAATGTGGCAGAGTCTCCTCCTGGCTGCTGTTAGATCAAGATGTAGAACTCTCAGTTCTCCAGCACTATGCCTCAATGCCATGCTCCCACCATAATGACAACGGACTGAACCTCTGCAACTGTAAGCCAGCCCCAATGAAATGTTTTCCTTTATAAGAGTTGCCTTGGTCATGGTGTCTCTTCACATCAATAAAATCCTAACTAAGACAAAGGGCAACCCAAACAATCCACATTCTCTTCTTCCTCCGGAGTTTATCCTCAAATGCCAATCACTAAAGAAAACTGGAAGCCAATACAAATCCACAACACTGACAGAGAACAAAACAGTCCATCACCTACCAATATGGCATCCCTGATGAAGAAAATAGGGGTGTTGTTTCCCACAAGATCCCAGTTACCATCTTCAGTGTAGAATTTCACTGCAAACCCACGAGGGTCACGAACTGTGTCAGCTGAACCTGACTCTCCAGCTGGAAGAGTCAAACGGAAAAATGAAACACACCCAAGTATACTGCAGCCAAGAAACCATAAATCACAGAGAAACTTAGCATCTACCATCTTCAATCCACTTCCTGGAAGCAGATTAGGTATTTAAATGGAAGATCCAAATGGAAGAATGGAACACAGCCAAGTATACTGCAGCCAAGAAACCATAAATAATAGAAAAACAGCATCTGCCATCTTCAATCTACTTCCTGCAGAAGTGGATTCCTGAAATTCCAAAATTCTTGGGGAAGCAGGTTAGGTATTTAAATGACTGTGGTATTTTTACTACAACCTACCTACTAATTGGGTTTAGAAACCAGACAAAAGAATAAATTAAGAGTGAATATATATATATATATATATATATATATATATATATATATATATGCCAACAACTGACAAGATTATCCACTGAAACAGGTAATTAAGAAAATAATTATGAAGATTAGAGTAATAAACAAAGCGTGAGTCATGTGGGGCTGGAGAGATGACTCAGCAGTTAAGAGCATGGGCTATACTTAATCAGAGTTAAGACTCAGGTTCAATTCCCAGCACCCACAGCTGCTCACAACCATCTAACTCCAGTTCCCGTGGATGTGAGACCCTCTCCTGGCCTCTGATGACACCAGGCATTCACATGGTATACAGGTATGTATGCAGGCAACATCCATACACATAAACAAAAATGATAAAAACTTTGAGAGTGAATTGTCAGAAAGTTAGTAAAGGTACAGGTTTATTCTTTATCGCATTCATTTTTGCATAGCATGGTTTGTGTGTTTGTTTGTTTAAGCACAGAGCATAGCAGAGAAGCCTAATCTGTGTGTTAGGGGATATCTATATATTATATATAAATTATGTTATATTACTTGTCTATGTTATATATGATATATGATATATATATATATATCATATATATATATGTTATGTTTATGTGTGTGCGTGTGTGTGTGTGTGTATGTTAGGTACAACTACTAATTCTGTAACATAATAATAAAATGCCTTCATTATTCTGAAAGACATTAATCCCATACTGCAAAGTAGATCTACAAGTTAGTATAAGTAAATCACCTATATTATTGTTGTTCTACACTTAATTCTCAGCAAAGAGCAGTTGTTAGGATGGTTATTAAAGAAGAACTCCACTCCATATTTCTCTCTGAGGCAATTGCTTATAGAGAGTTCTTTCTAAATGTCAGAAAACTGCAGTGGTAGCCCCTTCATGGTTCAACAAACAGAATAGTAAGTAACCTCCACTACGACCCAGATATTGTCTATACAATAAAACAATTTCCCATTTTCTTAGTATGTTTTTCTTGAGAGTTTATAAGGTTGAAGGAACCAAAGAAGGCATGCAAACAGACTGACTTACCAACTGTGGAAAATCGAACAGCAATAGGAGTCCTCTTTCCAATATGCTCAAACACCTTTGCCTTGGAGTATCTGGTAATATCATGAGTGACCTCAAAGTATCCAAAAGCACCTAATGAGAAAGACAGAAACTCTCAGCACAGGAACATCACTCGGGCCTCAGGCTCTCAACAGGCACCTGTGACAAGAGAAACTAAACATGCACCCGGCACCAGCCTTCCAGGATCTTCCAATACGATGGGGAGAAGAAGTAAGCGAACTTGAAATGTTAGAAACAAAACAAAAAGCCTTATTGTCACTAGTGCTCCGATGAGGGCCACATGGTGGGAGCCAAGAGGGGATGATGGGTGCTGGAAGCTTTGGCTGATCAAAGACAAAGGATCCAGGGGGCCTTAAGGTAGAGGCAGGGGCCAAGGAATGACTTGGAAGAACAGAGGGAAGGAGTCAGGGGCTGAAAGAACAGCTGCCAAATGACAAAGCGCCAACAGAGAAGATATAGAACAACAAAGGGAAGTAACTTATCCAGGAAGCGGCGAGGCCAGGAAGGGTGAGGAGAACACAGGAGCAAGCTGAGAGAATACGCTATCCTTTCTACACGGCTCTGTTTCTGTTCGCTTGTTCCAAGACAGGGTTTCTCTGTGTAGCCCTGGATAGCCTGAAATTCTTTATGTTGAACAGGCTGGCCCTGAAGAGATTTACCTGCCTTTGCCTCCTGAGCGCTGAGATTAAAGGTGTGCGCCCACGACACCTGGCTGCTAATCTTTTTCTTATTGGGGCTTTTCTTTAAAACATAAATGCCATCATTTACATCCACCATAAAAGATAAAAGTTCTACAGAAGCTAGATAAAAGAAAAGGAAAATTCACCACAAACTCACCACTCCAACATAACTATGCTCTATTTTTCAGTTCATCTCAGTATTTATCCCAAAGATCGAATTTTAATGAAGCTGCAGCTGTGGGGGGAGGGGGTGTGTCTCTATCTGTGTGTTCACTTTCCTAAACTATATCATGGAAAAAGTAATGAAAGGTTACTAACTAGTATGTGTGGTGCTGGAGAGTGAACCCTAGTCTGGCTAGATGAGCACTCTTGCACTGAATCTAATTTATTGAGACAGGATATTACTGCTTAGCACAGGCTAGCCTTGAAGTCTGTCTCTCTCTCTCTCTCTGCTTCTCAATTGCTGAAATTACAGGAATGTGGCACACCTCACACCTAGCTGTAAAGTTACTATGTTTGTTTGTTCTTTGTATGTGTTTGTGCACACCACATGAGTGTATGTACGTGTGAGTGTGTAAGTCTGAGGGAAAGCTGCATGTCCTTGACTGCTTTCCTTATTTATTTATTTATTTATTTATTTATTTATTTATTTATTTATTTATGAGACAGACCTTTCACTGACACTGAAGCTCACTGACCTGGCTAGCCTGGCCAACAGACAGCTCCCATCCACTCCCCTCCCCCAACACCCTCTCACCAGTGCTGAGGTCACAGGTACATTATAGTATGCCAGCTCTTTTTACATGTGGATGCTGGCGATCTAAACTCAAGTCATCGTGGCTGTGAAGAACACACTTTAGAACTGAGCTACCTCCCCAGCTCTCAAAAGTTAGGCTTTTAAAAACTGTTTTGGAGCTGGACAGATGGTTCAGCAGTTAAGAGCACTGCTGCACTTCCAGAGGACCCAGCTTCAACATCCAACACATACACAGCAGAACAGAATGGCCGTAACTCTAGTTCCAGAGGACCTGATGCCTCCTTCTGGCCTCTTCGGAAGTCGTTACACATGTGGTGCACAGGCAAAACACCCAAACACATTAAATGAATAAATATTTTTTATTTTTTTATACATAATGTATAACATATAAATAAAGATATTTATATATTATACATAAATCATGTTATATTTATGTCTATATTATATGTTGTGTAATGTACAACTTATACATTATTTATATTATTAATTATATTATGATATAATTATATCATACATAATATATGCAATAATAAACAGTATAACAATATATGATTCTATAATAATATGTTATTATAATGATATATAATAATATAAAAACCTAGGCTATTGTTCTGTTAACAAACAATTTTCCTTTCTTCCAAGAATAAAGATTTAGGGTTTTACCAAAAGGAGATTTGATCTGCTAGCTACAAGATTCCTTCTATTTAAGGTTGTCAGGTTCTTTGGAAATCCTTTGGGCCAGGTTAGGAGTGAGGAACACAGCGCTCTCACCTGCTCCTTTTGCGTGTACCACTCTCTCAGGAATCCGCTCTCTGTCAAAGTGTGCCATCTCGTCAGTGAAAACCACATCCTGAACAAGGAGGGGCCCTCGGGACCCCGCGGTCATGATATTAAGTTTATCTCCTATTGGGTTCCCGCTTCCGGTGGTCAGGACATCGGGTCTCTATGTGAACAGGAAGGGAAAAGTACAGGAGTCAGTCCAGCTGAACCCTTCACTAACACCGTCATACCTGGCAATGTTTACACCTTTCTCCTTGTTCTTAACTGTCCTGTGTGCTAAGTGCTGAGATACTAAATCTGCTCTCAGAAATCCTTGTCACACCTCAACAGCAATTCCCAAGACACTTGTTCTGGGAAGCAGAGGTGACTAATGTCTGCTACCTGGCTCAGCTGCTCCTAGAGATGGGTGCTGGATTCCACATGTGAGCTCCCAGATAGATAACCCTCAAAAGAGAACATATGTGCTTGATACTCAATGTCAAAACTAACAACAAACAGTTAGTCTTCAAAGAATCCACACCAGCTGGTACCTCCCATGGGCTGAAGTTTGTCACACAATGGAGCTTTCAGACATAATCTTAGGACACCACGACAGGGACATTCAGAGGTAATGCTATAGACAGATGTTTGTTTCTCTCAAGCTATGTGTGGTATCTCTTCTCAATTTAGAAACAAACAAACAAACAAAATGCCTTTCTTTTGGCTAAAAATAATAGTTTCTGATAAGACAGGTTATATTACTAATGTTCTATATATGGAAGAACACTGGGGGAAATCACCTTGGAATTCATAAAACCCATAAACAAGACTCACACAAGTGCTCTACCATGTGATCAAATTTCCTAAATCATTAACAGATTTCCTCACATGGCCTCAAGGTCATACAGTTTGCCTCCAAAACAAACATGACAGGAAAGGCTTCAAGAGGCTGTAGTTCAGAAGAGCCTAGAGGGCAAAGACTGAAACAGAAGATTGCCCAACTTCAGGGGATGTTTAGGGCAGCATCGGACAGAGAGCTGACACCGGATTCATCACAATATGTGGTCTTAGATGAAAACATGACAGGAGAAGCAGGTCTTATCCAATGGTCAAGCATTTTTCTCCTGCGTGAGGCTCTGAGTCGGATCCCTAACCTTGACAATAACAGTAGTGAAAATCACAATCTCACCATGCAATAATGATTTACTAGCTACACTGAGTTGATGGGACTGGAGCATAGACCACATGAGTTATTTCACTTAAGCTTCCCAACAATCTCATGAGACCAATGTTTGGAATTCTATATAACAGGTGATGCACGTGTCCAGAGGACAGTGTGTGTGTGTGTGTGTGTGTGTGTGTGTGTGTGTGGTGTGTATATGTGTAGTGTGAGCACCTTTGTGCATGCATGTTCCCATGTGTGAGAGCATGTATATGGGTCAGGTGCACACATGTAGGCACGTGAAGCTCAAAGCTGCTTTAAGCATCTTCCCTGATTGTTCTCCATTTTATTTACTGTGGCAGGTCTCTCAGTGGAACCCAACCCTCACTGACCAACAAGTATAGCTAGCCAGCTTGCACCACGGAGCTCATCTCTGCCTCCTGTGATTATAGATGGCTGCCTTACCTGCCCAGCTTTTACATCCATTCTGAGGATCTTAACCCTGGTCCTCATGACAAATGCTTTACCCACTGAGCCATCTCTCTGGCCCTTAGGTAACTTTGGACAGACGATGAATATCCAACAGCATTACCTCCAGTGTGTAACTGTTGTTACAATGTTGTTATTATCATTTTTAACTTAGCAAAAGATCACTTTAAAAACAATTTTTAAATTTTTTTAAAACTGATGTTACCTAAGTCCTTTTCCTATTTGTGTACGCCAACACAAATGTTGGCTGTGATTGTTTTCTGGGTTTTTTGGTTTATGTCTGTTCACAGTTTTGAGTTTGTGTCTGATTTTTTTGGTTTTTTTTTTGTTGTTGTTGTTTTTGCTTTTTTTTTTTTAAGAGAATGTGAAGTTGGGTGAGTGGATCAGGGACAAGTTGGGAAAAAGAGGTATAAGTAGGACTAAAATATGTTTTATGAAAAATAAAATTTTAAAGAAAGAAAAATCACATAATGGCATATGCACACCCCACTGGTACCTGGATCTGGGAGAACAGTCTGGAGAGAACCAGACAGCCCAGGTCAGGGCCCTCACACCCTCCCCAGGCTCTGTGGCTTTCCAGGACTCCCAGGATGCCCCAGTTACTCATAGTCATGGCTATCTGCTCATAAAACAAATTTGGCCAAGTGAAGAGGCATATGGATTAAGGTTTGAAGGAACCCAAGCTTCCCAAGGCCCTCTCCCACAGGCTACATCTACTTCAACAGCAGGTAAGGACACACGTGAAATGATGTCCTTAGAGGCTTGATCCAGGTTTTCCACTAAGGGCCAGGAGCACAGGCATCCTTAGTCTCCCCCAAGGACAACAGGTGTTCAGTACAAAACACACACATCACTGACACAGCGTAAACTCTGCTATCTCCTGGCAGGAACCCTTTGAAACTGGGCGTGTAGATCTTTCTGGAGATGACAGTCTTGGCCAGGTCACAGAGGGACAATCAGGAAGCTGAACACACTGGCTAGATATTGGCTCTTTGGGGGCGACGGGCATGTGGCATAGTGATACTACTGAGTACTCCTGGATATACAGACTGAAATATTTACTGGTAACTCTAGATCTGAAATGAAATCTCAAAAATGGAGGGGGCGTAGGTGAGGCAAAAACAAAACAACACTGTCACTGCAACTTGAAGGCAAGCACTGAGAAGCTCAGCACGCTGGCTCTCTCCTCCAGCACTGGTTTGACATCTTCCACAACATTGTAGGGTTTGGGGTGCGGGAGAGGAGTTTCAATGAAGACTCAAAGGAGGAAAAATGTCCAATAAAAGGAATATGGGAGAGTTGTTAATAAAGGCAGAGAAAGAGTAGGGGGTGCTTCAATAACGCAGCTATATACCCATGAACCCCCACTATGCTCCGTTGTAGTTTCCTGTGCTAAAATGTTTACTCCAGACCAGACCAAGAGTTCAGCACTGTACACAAAAAAGTTTATCTATTAGGCAACTGTTCAGATTAGAAACACTGTCTCCTACTCAGAAGGCTTATTCTCACTAAGAAATATTTAAAAACTCAACTTTCATGTGGTCCAGGTAATCCTAAATTCTGAATTTGGTCTCTTATATACTCTCTAAAATAGCAACAGGCAGGGGGTGGTAGCACAAGCCTTTAATTCCAGCACTCAGGACGCAGAGGCAGGCGGATCTCTGTCTACAAAGCAAGTTTCAGGACAGCCAGGGCTATAGAGATAGAGCCTGTCTCAAAAAACAAATAAACAATAATCTTCAAGCACTGTATCAGCGCTTATACCTGGGGATGGGTTCTCAAAAACAAAATAAAGAGATAAAGGCACAACACTGGGGCATTGTTCCGATAGCCTTTAAAATGGGAATCTGGGCTTGGCCAGATATGGTGGCACAGCACTCAGGTTGAAGCACGAGGATTATGAGTTCAAGGCCAGGGGTTGGGGATTTAGCTCAGTGGTAGAATCACTGTGAAACAACACTCTTCAGCTGTCAGGATCAGGAAACAAGGGTAGCAATGGTCCAGGGTTGAACATCCATTTGTCAGACAGATGTTCTTACAGAAGATTTTCTATGGAAGTGCACAGTGGCCTTTGTGTAGGTTGGGGTTAAGCCGACTCTTCTGTCTGTGATTCTTACCAAGCAAATATGCATGGCGTCCCTCCTTCACGATCTCTGGGCTTCATTATGATTTTTGGTTGCCATTACTAAGATTTGACACAAGCAGCTCCATTTGATTCTGACTATACATAGGCCTTACGCTAAGATCCTAGGAGTCACAGCACAACTCTAAAGTATCTGACAAGGAAGCCAAGAACCGCTCTCCCATGGTGCTCTGCTCAATAAGTGTAGATCTGGAGGGCCAAGGGCAGAAGGAAATAGCAAGGGATTCCAAGAGAACCAACGGATCACTGTTAATTCCAGGAAAAGAGATTTCTCTGGAGAAAAATCATAAATATCAGACCACACACTTGCCAAGCCAGGGTTCCAAAGACAGAGTGAATATAGTCACTCAGTTACACACATGAGAAAGTTTTGTCAAGCAAGGCTATGCTATCTTATTTGTATGTGAGTAAACAGGTCACAGTAGTTGCTAATGCATCTCAAGTATTCACTTTTACTCCTTCATAACCAAAACACAGCTGCCAGTTTTCAGTAAGTACAAACATTTAGAATAATCCTATATAAAGATCAAACTTACCAAGAGCACAAAACAGTGACTGCAAAAAAGTGACTGGTCTAGTGTGAGTTTTCAAAAGGCAGAGAACAGAGGGGGAATGTGGAGAGAAAGGCTTAAGAACTGAAGGACAGGTCGTCTACAGATGAAAGAGATTCCTTTTCTTTTTTTATTAGAAGCTGCAGGATTGGGGTACTTTTAAAAAAGGAAACTAATAACAAAATGATAACCGTGAATTTACATTTTCTGATTTACACTTAATATTTTCTGATTCACACTTTACAATCAGCTCCTGCTTTCTAACCTGGAGAGAAAACAGAACAGCCTAGACCTTGGCTAAGACAAAGACTTAGAAAAACCGTGACTCCCTTGGCCATGTCTCTCCTGCTGACACACCATGACTTAGCAGTTCCACTCCTGCTTGCAGGAGACAAGAGAGCAGTTCATCCAGGTTAATTCTGCTGCTCCCTCTCCATCCCTCTCCCGCCCCTCACATTGGCTCTGTGCCATCAGCATGTTCATTATCAGGGTTAACCTCAAAAACATACGTTCTCTTATGGAAAACTCACTGGCAAGACAGCAGGCTAAGAGCCAGTAACAAGAGGACAGAACAGAGTCAGGACTCTGATGTTGAGCAGAGGTGACTTATTAAACTGGGAATCCCAAAGGAAGAACCCATGTGGTCTGAGCAATGGGCAACAAAACTCCTGTTTCAGTTCCATGTAAACTTCTGAGGACACCTGCAGAACCTTCTCTTTAATGTATTTTTGAGAGAAAAAGAGGGTTTTTTATTTTATTTTATTTTATTTTATTTGTTTTGTTTTTCTTTAAGGTGGGTCTAAGTCAAGTCTGTGAAGACACTGGATTCAATACTCAATAATGAATGTTCACAAAGCTCCCAGTTCAGTTGTCAGCAACATCTGCCCACAAGAAGACTCCATTTTGTAAATTGCTCTCACAGTAATCAGCACTCTGGTTCTAATGCCAAAGAAGGATCCATCCAGCTTGGTGCTGGACACCTGGTTCTTAGGAGATAACAGAAGGCTGACACTTCCAACATTTACAGCTCCAGTAAAAAAGGATATATTTTTTTCAAAAAAGGATATTTTAATGTCATAAAAAATGTAACTAAGTCTTTAAAGGAGATTGTGTCTGTTGACTCATCACATGAAGAGAAAATACACGGATAGCTTTACAGGAAACATGAAATATGTATCTTAGACAACATGATATGATGTGACTTCCTAGGCACAGAGATAGACCACAGTTCCAGATTCCCCCACACTCAGCCCGTAACAGAGTCCAACTAAGGTAACTAGAATAGAAGTAAGCCTGCTCCCAAATCTTCCCAAATACCCTTCTCCATACACGTAACACTTCTGTGGCTGAATACTCATGCCTCAAGTACTTTACTGGGGGTTGTTACTTACTTATAAATACTTATTTTTATGTGTGTGTTACTACCTTGTCTGTCTGCATGTATGGGCACTAGAAGGGTACAGTGTCCACAGAGGCCAGAAGTGAGTGTCAGATCCCTGTAACTGGAGTTACAGACTATTTTTGATCCACCATGTAGGTGCTGGTGACCCAGGTCCTGTGCCAGAGAAGCAATTAGTCTTAACTACTGAGCCATCTCTCCAGCCCCTGCTTCAAGGACTTAGAACCCTGTGCTAATCAACTGGAAGCTTCCTTCAGCTAAGGCCTCAGTAACTATAAAGGACAAAACATCCCTGTTTCTTTCAACCTCAAACCACTCTGAACCACACAAAAAGGGAAGACAATTCCTGATGTTTATGCCATTTTGTATGTTGAACACTGTGATTACAGCATTTAGCCCACACAAAACAGAACTTAAAATGAGGGCCATGAATCAATGGTGACAAACAATGCAAGTTTAAGAAGGATGAAAGAGACACCAACAGGTTACACTGGAGCTGATATTAAGCAGGCATCTGAGAGGAGGCTCAACATCTCCAGTCCATCACTGCAAAGCAAATTAAAACCACAGAGAGCAATGACTGACTAAGTCTGGCAAGACCAAAAGCTGATGGGAAGCAAGGCACCCAGAACTTCCATGATGTTAATGGACATGTAAAATGGTACAACCACACAGGAAAACGACCGTGCAGTTTGATCCTAAAACAGACACTGGCCCTATAACCCAGTAAATCCTACTCCCAGTAGTTTAGGGTTTTGTCTTATTTATTAGGACAGGATTCTTGCCATGAAACTCAGGCTGACTTCAAACTGGTGATCCATCCACCTCATCCTTAGGACTGGAATCACATTCAGGTGTGTGCCAGCACATTCAGCTAGGAAAAAATCAAAGTGTGGGTGCATAAAATGACTGGTATGAGACTTTTCATATCAGGCTGGAGAGATGGCTCGGGGTTAAGAGCACTGGCTGCTCTTCCAGAGATCCTGAGTTCAGTTCCCAGTAACCACATGGTGGCTCACAACCATCTATAATGGGGTCTGATGTCCTCTTCTGGTGAGTCTGAGGACAGCTACAGTATACTCATATACATAAAATAAATAATTTTTAATAAAAATATTTTTTCATATCAACTTTATCCATAATAATCCAAACTTGGAAATAACCCAGGTGCCCAGCAATGGAATAAACAAACAATGGTCTAATCTTGTAACCAAGTACTACATAGAGTGGAAAAACCTAACTGCTGATACATGGCACAAGAAAGTATTTTCACTGAACAACAAATAGAGCTTTATACAAAACCCATAAATCAGTGGTTAAGACATTCAGAACAATGATTTCCACTGGACACACTGAAGTCTCCCTCTCAGTCTCCCTCTCCCTCTCCCTCTTTGTGTGTGTGTGTATGTGTGTGTGTGTGTGTGAGTCAGAGGACAACCTCAGGTATCAACCCTCACCTTCCACTTTGTTTATGGTGTTTTTCTACTGTGTACACCAGGTTAGCCCATGAACTTCTAGACGTTCTCCTGTCTCCCAGTTCCACAAAGGAACACTGGGACTCCAAGGTGCACATCACCATGGCAAGGTTTACATGGATTGTGGTGATTCGAACTCATATCCTACCACTTTAACAGAAAACGCTCTACCCACTGAGCCATCTCCTCAGTCCAGCCTTGGATATCGGGCTCAGGATGCAATTGTCTGAGTATTAAACCTTGTTGAAGAGAACACATAAATCTACATGTTTCACTATTTGTAGACGTCACCGTAAACCTGCACACACACCACACTCTTCATTCACATCCCGAAGTGTTCAGGTATAAAGTATATACACTGTTGAGGAGATACACTTTAAAAACATCACTAATTTCCTGGATGAATGAAGGGATAGGGAGATGGATAATCTTATAAAACAGGTAATTGTGCAATACAGAAAGTGGACACTTAGTGTGTACTGCAGTTCTTTTTGGTCAGTATTTCTGAATTCTGAATTTCAACTTATCTAAGCTACATAGCACGTGCTAATTTCCTTCCAGAAAGAAGAGTTATTCACCTCCTAAAAATGCTTATTTAGAGTAGCACAAATTGAGGAAGAAAACATCAGTATCTCCAACAAGAGGTGACACACATGGAGCACGGTGTTGTTATGGAAAGAGGAGAGAACAACAACTTAATGATTTCCTCAAACAAACTGGTCTCAAAATAAACAGGACACCTTTAAGAACACATGCACTTTATTTTCTAAAACTCTCATACTCCAAGTATTCGTGACATCATGAGGCAGGCTTTGGCAACCACTGGGTACCCCACAGGTCCTGGCTCTAAGGAGCTCAATTCTAATCTTGACTCTATCACTAACCAGCTGTATGTCCTAGATTAGGGCTGTTTTTCTGGTCCACTTGAAGAACTCAGGAAAAAAACCAAACAAACTTAATGGACCTAGCTCTACATAATGAAGGACAATGGGGCCAAGAGCTTAGAGAATATCAGCATTTTCCTAAACTAGGTCCATGAACGCTAAACATTGATTTTCCAGTTCACCAACAACAGCAGGGTTTTAAGGAAGAAAGAGCAAGGGGGGAAGTCTCCCTCATCCTTACCCCGGCAACACCCTACTAACCAGAAGCCATGGGACCGAGCAGTATCAGCTGTTCCAGCCTCTCTAAGATGTCCAGGCCAGGACCGTCCCCACCAAGTCTACTGAAATCCCCACTGTCTATGTAGACACTGTTACAGTGTCATCTACTTGGGATGTCTTGCAGCCAATCCCGGCACTCTACACTCCACAGCTAGTCTGCCATCGGAACTAAATGGCAATCATCTGTTCACACATCTTGCCTCTCAGTGTTGACTCTAAACTTCTCCAGGGTGTGGTCTTATCTCACAGGAATATTTGTACACTTTGTGGCGCTCAAATGGCACATACAGGCACTCAAAGTTCTGTGAACCAAAGTGATGATTACTGTCTAATTGTCATTGCCAGCCCTAAAATACCAGGTCTGATGCTCCTCGGTGCCAATGAAATAATAAATGTAAAAATGCTTTTATTTAATCGTTGTATGTTGTGTGTTCTGCATGTCACCATGAATGATGCTGGAGGCACACGCTCAGGCACCTCCCAAACACCAAGGCGTGCAGATCTAAGATTTCACAAACATAAAGCAGGAGCTGGCTCCAACTTCCTGGCTCACAGCCACAGCTCTCTGCCTCTTTGCCCAGGCGGCTCCACGTCTCCCTCAAGCTGTGACCTAAGTCCCAGCTGGCACAAGTGCCAAACTCGGAGACATCCACCCGGCCCCTGCTGCCTGCGACAAGTCCTGCAGGCCGGCAACCCCATCCCCTCTCTGCAGAATGGAACGGTCCGTGGGACAAAAAGCAGCCAACCGAGCGCAGCCAGTGGTGCAGACCCAGCGCGGGCCACCCAGGGGGAGCCCTCGCCGTTACTCGCCGCCGCCCACGTTCTCGTGAGGCTCTAGGGTACCTGCGAGGCCCGCTGCTCCTTCCACTGCTGCATCTGGTCGCTGGCTGGGTCCCGGCTGTCCGACATGGTGTAGGATTGCGAAGCTGCGGAGTTGCAGAGCGAGAGGCAGGAGGGTCGAACACGCGCGGTCTCCACCCAGGCTAGGCAATCGTGTTGACCAGGCTGGCTGAGTGGTGACTTCAAGCTCCGCCAATCAGCACCGCCCCCC
The DNA here is from genome assembly GCA_030674055.1 of Rhabdomys pumilio. Lineage (NCBI taxonomy): Eukaryota > Metazoa > Chordata > Mammalia > Rodentia > Muridae > Rhabdomys > Rhabdomys pumilio. The sequence goes on from JANHMN010000002.1 coordinate 168,806,808, forward strand.
ACCAGGCTGCCTCCTGATTGGTCACTGGAACTCTAGAAGAGACAGGATTGGAAAGAGGGTGGGACGAGAAGTGGGGGCTCCGGGAGGTGGATCCCGGGATGGGAAGAGCCTGGGAAGACCGGTGGGGACCGAAAGGCGGTGCTGGGACCCTGCCAGTGCTCTCTGACCTCTGAGAGTCACAGTTCAGGGTCCAATTCCTCTGTGCAAAGTGTCTCACTTTGCTTACTTTGTTTGCTACTAATTGGTGGGTGGTTCTTTTTCTTCCTTCTCTCACTGATAGGTTATCATTTACCAAGCTGGATACCAACAATTTGCTGTAAAAACACTCTGAAACTGTTTAATCTTACTACAGATCTTACTACAGATCGGTACGGATCTCCTCCTCTGTAAGAAGGAAAAATCTAACTTGTGACTTGACCCACTGTGCCAAAGTGGCCTGGATCGACTGCAGTGACAGGCTCCTCCATTTTCTCCCCTGACAGGGAGGAGTAATGAAAAACTCTTTGTCTGTGGGGAGAGGGGGATCTGTGTTGGGTTTGAGGATGTGGCTCAGAAGGTTGAGTGTTTGTCTAGCATGCACAAAGCCCTGAGTTTAGTCGCCAGAATCTCATAAACTGCGCGGTGGTGCAGGCCGTTACCCCCAGACTTCCGGAGGTGGAAGCTAGAAGTCAAAGGTCATCTTCAGCTACATCGCTCCTTTGAGGCCAGACTAGGATATGAGATTCTGTCTCAAAAAAAAAATATGAAGCTAGTAAGTAAAACATTTACTAATGTTTTTAAGTATTTAGCGACTTGAAGCTTATTTTCTATTTTAATCAATAGGTTGAATATTTTCTCTCAGTTGCTAGAAGTTATCGTTTAACAACTTGATACACATGTGTAGATGCCATCATTTTCAAATTAAACCTCAACTTTCACCTTGATTATGGGCTGTGGACATGTGACTGAGGACATTTCAAAGTTTGTTCTTGATTTGACAAAGATGTGCTAACGGGAATTGGTAAAATTGTAAGTTTTGCAGTCTCTTGGGGAAACAGTCACAAATTCATCTTATCAACGATAGTTTTCCTATATTGTTCATAACATAATTGTAGAAATACCATTCACTGTGCCATTTGTTTGGTGTCTTTTGCCATATCTACATCTACACTGTCCCTAGAATGTGGAACCCATAAAGGCAGTGACTGTCACATGTAAAATTCCATGGGACCAGCAAAATGGATCAATGGGGAGTCACTGCCTGGTCTAGCACCCAAAGTTTAATCCCCAAGATCCATGAGGCAGAAGGAAAGGACCAACTGTCAAATGTCTTCACACACGCGCACGCACACATTCACACACACACACATACACACACACACACATGCACACACGCGTGCGCAGATGGCTGAGACTATAGCTCAATGGTTCTCACCTAGCATATGTGAAGCCCCCCCCCCAAAAAAGGGAAAATAGATGAAAATAAGAAAACATGGAGCTAGCAAGATGACTCAGTGGATAGGGGAACTCACTGCCAAGCCTGACAACCTGAATTTAATACCCAGGACCCACATGATAAATTGAGAAAACTGATTACCAAAAGTCTGTCCCTGACTACTGCACTTATACACATACATACAGGGTTAATTCATCAGTTAAGTTCATTAATTAAATGTAACACCAATTTTAAGTTAGAACTCCTTGAGTACTTCCTACATGTCAGAGACTGTTCGACTATTAGGGGTTTTTCTTTTTAACATATTTGCTTAGTTGACCCAACAACACTGTAAGTTATATACTAATATCGTGATTATTAAATGGCCTGGGAATCTGAGGTACAAGAAGGTAAATAACTTGCTCAAAGTCGTACAATTACTGACAGTCACAATCCCAGTCCCGTCTACTAATCTCCAGAGCCTACTGTTTGTTAAGTCAGTATAGAGAGAAGAAGCAAAGCAGACCTTTTCTCTGTAGCTAGAATAGACCTGAAGGAGGTAAATAAAAAGAGGCCTGAGTCATGTGTTCTTCATTCTTTGTATGGATGTGTCTTCTTTGATTTGAGGCTCACTCCTCCTTTCCTTCCTTCCTTCTTTCTTTCTTTCTTTCTTTCTTCTCCATTTCTGTTACTGTTGCCTTAGATTCCTAAAGAGTCATTTCCACAGGAACGAAAAGAATGGAGACACCAGCCAGGCTCTGATCTTGTCATGTCTTGCATTTTAAAATAAGGCGTGTGCTTCTAGCAGTGGCGATGAATTTATACTGGCTACCTAAGCAGAATTCCTACCCATAACTTTTAGGATTACAAGCCAATCATAGTTTAGGTGGAGACACCTCTAAAAACCTCCTATAGCTTCAAGTCGTTGAAACCTGATCCCTCTGACTCCTTGAGGTAATTCCAAGCACTGAATTCAACAGGCCAGCTTGTTCCTGTTTTATTCATAGAAACATGAGTATTTTATTGGCATTGAATAAAGTTGCTGTTTTGGAAATGCTATTCTCTGATTGTTCAGAGCTCAAAGAAGTAAAGTACACTGGCACAAACCACAGTGTTATTGATCCTGATATGAGGACAGCTAAAGTCCAGCGTAAATGGCCAAGAGAAGAGATTAGACATTCAGTTAGGAGATTTCTATGGGTAAAGCTTCCCTCCTCAATAGTGGAGGTAAAGAAGGGAGAGGTGTATGCCTTGGATGATGGAGATGATGGGGTGATAGGGGTGATGGGGTGATGGGGGTGATAGGGTGATGGGGATGATGGGGTGATGGGGGTGATGGGGTGATGGGGTGATGGGGGTGATGAGGATGATGGTACCCCAGGAGTAGCCACACCAACTGCAGTAGTTATTTTCTTAGGTCTAGAGTCCACCCACTCTCCAAGAAACAGAATCTTCCACTCATTTTGATTTGATTCTCATCACTGTGGCTTTAAGAGGTAAGCTTCGAAAGTGGAGAGGAGGCAGAAAGCACAATAGAAAAGAGAATTACTTCATTTTAGAAGGAGCCTTGACTGCAAGGAAAGGATGCAGCTGCCTCCCCAATGCCATCCATAGTCCACCATGGATCAGGCCTGGGCAGCTAGAAAAGAAGACAAAATTCAAACTCTAAAGAAACTAGTTTTCCATGTGGCAGTGGCTGTGACCCCAACTGTTTCACCTCAGCCTCCCCGATTCAGAGAGAGCCCAGGTTGACCTTGGTGTCTCCTTACAGGCATAGATCCTGAGGTCTTACTCCCTCATGTGCCCTTACTCCCCGTTCCTTATGTACCATGCATGCTACTAAGCTAGTATTGGAGAAAGGGGAAACAGAGACACCAGAAAGGGAGTTGTTTCTGCTGCTTTTTTAAAAAATGTGTAAAGCATATGTGTAAGGCTTAGAAACTATAGACTAATATGCCCCCCCCCCCAAAAAAATCTTTCACAGATGGCGTTAAATGTCCTTTTTACCAATGTTTTATCTCTTACACGTACATAAGGGTAAGTGACAGAGGCTTGAAATGGATGGTGTATAACGTTTAGCTGCTTTATTATGCTTGTCTTAAGTTTGTTTGCTTGTTTTTAAGACACGTTCTCCTGTATTCTAGCCTGGCCTCTAACTCTCTGTGTAGCCGCAGATGACTCTGAACCGCTGATATTCGAGACTGTCATATCAGTTGCTTGTCTGTTGCTGGGATAAAACACCATGACCAAAAGCAACTTTCAGAAGACATCGTTTATTTTGACTTAATGGTTCCAGATGCAGGGTGTGGGGAGCACTAGCAAGGAGCAGGCATTTTGAGGCAGGAGCAGAAAACTAAGATCACATCAGGAAGCAGAGAGAAAACTGGCTGTGGAATGAAGCTACATAGTCACAAAGCCATGCCCATGACATACTTCCTTCCTTAAGGCCCGCCCCCAGTGACATACTTCCGCCCATAAGGCCCGCCTCCTAAGCCTCCCCAGAGACTACCACCAATTGGGGACCAAGTACTCAAATACATGAGCCTGTGAGGGGGTATTTCTTTTTACAGGCGCCACCCTCCACCTCTCCAGGACTGGGGATTACAGGTGTGTCTTATGATGCTTGGTCTATGCAGCACTGGGGATGGCTTTGTGCATACCAGGCAAGCGTTCTGCCGACTGAACCATGTCTTCAGCCCCGTGTCCTACTTTCTCACTTGGCATTCCAGAATGAAGTCTTTCCCAACTCATTTCTGTATCTTCAAAAGAAATTTTTTTCCCTCCTCACAGTTACACAATTTACAAAGCAGGGTTCTTCGTTTGCTCATCCCCTTACTCTGAACATTAATTTTTCTACTATAATGGTGTAATTACTTCCTGTATTTGGTTTCATTTCTTTGAGGTTTATTTTCAGAAATCACCTTTGGTTCAGATCATTTGAACATGTTAAGGCTCCGGCAGCATTTTACCTGATGTTCTCTGGAATACTGAGCTATGCTTATGTTCACTGGCTCTTAGAGAATGGTTTGGTAATATGATTTTAAAGGTGTGTAGATACATTCTAGATATTTCTAAGTTACACATTGTATTAGATACTTCGGAATGTAGCCAGATGTGGTACATGGCTGCAGTCCTATCTCTAAAGAGGCAGAGGTAGAATGATCTGGAGTCCACAGCTATGGTAAGTTCCAGATCAACCACTTGAGACTTTGTTTCAAAACCAACCAGAACCAATAGAGTTATATATTTTGTTGAATTCCTCAGAATGAAGATATGCTTCTCGTATTACATTCAGCCACCATCATAGCTGTACAGAATTCACACAACCTACAGCCACATTCTAGGCTTTTGTCTGTGAGGAAAGACTGACAGAGAGAAAATGAGCACTCTGCATGGCACCAAGTGTGTGACAGGAAGGGCCAAACACCGGCTTACCCAGGAAAACCACTAGGCTGAGCATGAGAGGCAGTAAGAAGAAGCCGTTGTTGAAGCATGAATAGTTACCAGGTGTGAAGTACAGCACCAAGAATGGGGATTATGGTTCACTCATCATGGAGATCTGAAATGGTTTCTTCCGGTTTTTCTTGAAAGCCTGACTTCATTAATGGTGTACTGTGGTATCTCAGACTGGAAGAACAAGCAGACATCTATCTATAACTGAGGTACATGCATCCTTGTTGGATTTGCCAGGACACCGACCTCTATGTTTAACTTTGGCTCAGGCTCCTTCTGCTTAGTCACTGTCCCTCCTGTTAGCTGCCATCCAGAACTGCTGTGTGAGACAGTCACATTTAATGGCTGGGATGGTGTGCCTGGCTTAAAGTTGTTTTTTTATTTGTTTGTTTGATTGGTTGGTTTTGTTTGCTTGTTTGTTTTCCGGTGTCTGAGGTATTTTCATTGACACTTCTGTTTGTGCTGTAAAGTGGTGTACCTGTGCATGGCCCTGGGCTGAACCAGACAAACTTGACAAAACACTGGCAAATCAACACATGAAGTACAGACTGAGAGGACTGGAAATAACTCAGTGGGAATGCCTGCCTTCACATGAAAGACATATATGCTGGATTCAGTCCCTAGTGTTGGGTGGAGTGTTCATGATGAGTGAGGTGTCTATGGAAACATAAACAGTTGGTTATAAAAACAGAGGCCCTGTGTGAAGCCTTTGGTCAGAGCTAGTCTGTGTGGGAGAACAGATGCTTCTGTCCTTAATTTCCATAAACTCCAATCAGCAGGGCTCTGAGAAGCAAAGTAGCAAGGAACTTGGCTAATCCCACATTAGTGTCAAAGCACTTGGTGTGAGATCTAACTATGGCTATTTACAAAGTTCATGATCTCCAACAAGTTATTTAGTCTTATGAGCAAAGGTATGTGGGTGTACATTGCAGGCAAGTGGCAACTTTTTGTGTACAATGTGTGAGCACATGCGGGTGTGTGTGTGTGTGTGTGTGTGTGTGTGTGTGTGTGTGTATGTGTGTGTGTGTGTGTTGCATTTGTATTGGGGTGTGGGTGCATGTACTCATGCCAGTACATGTGAAGGTTGGAGAAGGTTATTTTATCCTATATATTTTTCTTCCCTTTATTTCTTTTAAGACATGGTCTTTCATGGACCCCAAAACTCACCATTACCTTAGGTGGACTAACAAGCTCCCAGGATCCTCATGGCTCTGCTTCCCAAGGCTGGCGTTACAGGGAAGAGCAGCTATGCCCTACATTTTCTATAGGTGCTGGGGATTAGAACTCAGGTCCTCATGTTTAAGCAAGCCTCCTTATGTACTGATCCAATGCTCCAGCTTACTTTTTCAAGATAAGATCTCTCACTGGCCTGGAATTCTTTAAATAAGCCCCAGGCATCTATCTGGCTCTGCCTCCCCAGCACTGGGATTTCAAGCATGTGTCTCCGCACTTGGCTTCTTACAACATTGTCCTGGGTGGCTGGAGAGATGGCTTAGTAGTTAAGAACACTGAGCTCTTCCAGAGGTCCTGAGTTCAAGTCCCAACAACCATATGGTGACTCACAACCATCTGTAATAGGATCTGATACTCTCTTCTGGTGTGCATGAAGAGAGTGACAGTGTACTCAATACATTAAAAAAATAAATAAATATATGCAGTAAATTTAAAAGTGTGGTTCTGGGGATTGAACTCAGATCCTCACGCTTCCAAGGCAAGCACTTTACTGACTGAGCTGTATTGCCTCAGCCAAGGTACTTAGTCTAAATTTCCAATTAAGTGGAGCTCAAAACACCTTCTACACTAGTTATAACTTATATCAAAAAGAACAACAAAATAAAATTGCTTAAACACGTTGTCAATGTTTATTTCCCTCACACAAAATGTCTCAGACCCAGAAGGTTCCAGGGTGGCTAGGCAATTCTGCTGTCCTTAACTCAAGTCGTCCATCTCTTAGTCCAAGATTCAGATCACATGCTCATAAATTGCATGCCAACCACTGGAAACATGGTCAAAGGCACAAATGCCCAGTCATTCACAGAGTCCAACCTGGAAATGGCACACATGATTTCTGCTTCCATCCCTTCCCACTGGCCAGAATGTAGGAAACTGAGACATGTACTCACTGTACATGTACTCACTGGCTAATCACGTGTTTAGCAAAATTGAAACATTTTATTGTAAAAAGATATTGGGAGTCAGATGGCAACATCAGCCACTTTGAGCAACGGGAACTATTGTGAGCGCTAATGGGGAAATACTTAAAAGACAATTGTATTCTCAGTCACAAGAATTTTCATTGCTCTTTATCCCATGTGGGTCTTTTATAGGATATTTCTACTCTTTAGAAAATCTAGCCAGTTTTATGCTAGGAACATTACATTGTATTTATCTCTGTAGGGAGAAGACTCTAGTGAAGAGACTGCCTCTGACCACCACATGCATGGCTACAAAGTCACATTGCAATGAACTATCTATATGCCAGCCCAAACTTTCCCACACCACACATTTCCCTTTCAGAGCAGTTTGTAACAAAAATTTATATTGCTCCTACTATGACCAGGCTCCAGGGGTTTTACAGTATCAACTTATTTAATTGTGAGTCTAGTGATCTTTACCTCCCAAAGTCACGTAGACAATTAATGATGAGGTCAGAATTTTGACAAGGTAGAGGCCCTCGAGATAAAATCATAACTCTTACCTTGCTCTCTGCCAGCAACAAAGTAGACAGGCAGCCCTGAGGTGAGTTTCCTGTATGCTTAGAATATTCCTAACACATTACGCCATCTCCTTCCTGCCTAGGACCTAGCTTTGTAGGAAGCCATGTTTTATAGTCACAATCAAGGAAGAGAACAGGATAATGGCATTGAAAGAAAGCATGAAAGGTGACAGTGGATTTCTTTGTGAAAGCCAGGGAGGTTGCAGAACCCACACCACACATAAGAGGGGGGCATAAGAGGAGCCAGAAAAGACAGCTGGAGATGCAGAGCCTTGTTGAGCAGCAGGGATGAAAGAAAAATATCTCCAGCCAGCCTTCCTTCCTTACAGCTAAGAGCAGGTGGTGACTTGGACTTCTAAGGTGGTATAATGATTTTTCCCCTAAAAAACATGTTCATTAACAGACTCTACCAGGTAAGCGAATTTGCTGATCCACTTCTCTGAAGCTCTTGATCCAAGATAACTGACATAAACAAATTCAGTTCTGAGACTTTATGACATGAAGCAATCATCTCCTAATTGTGCCAAATGTCAAAAGCAGTTGCCTCACGAAAACAAAGGTCAATTATGATGGTTAAAAAAAAAAAAGATATGATGTCTGCAGACTCAAATGGGTCAGAGATAATGTGTATGTGTATGACTGGACACATACAAAGATAGCAAGCCAACATTTATCCAGAAATCTAGATCAAAGGTGAATAGGAGTTTACTTGCTTGTACTACTTTGGTTTGCTCTTTTTGCAATTTTAGTATTATATCAAAATAAAAATGTGCCTCCTAAAATGTAAATATATTCCTTGAGGAGTTCATTTGCCAGCATTTTCTCAGGTAGTACCTTAACGATAAAGTATTTGACAAAGGACTGAGAAGCAGAATGGAGTCCAAAGAAAACCGTATATAGTGTAGGGCTTCAAGATAAAGAGAGAGTGAAGAAAGTGGACCTCCAGCTTCTCCCACATCATGTCTGAACTTGCACCTGAAATTTTTTCACAGAAACAAGTTGAGAGATAAAGAGAGAACTTTTAAAAGCAGGAAGGAATAAACACAAATAGTCAGGTGAGCTGTCAGATTCCCTTAAACTGTCTATGTACTATGAGATCTCACATGTTAGCACTTATAAAACTCCAATTTATAGTGAGCACTCTATGCTTATCCCATATCATTGTCCTGAGAAAGGAATCACTTGACCATGAACATATGCTTCTGGCTTTTTTCATTGCTGTATAATCAGTCATGTGCTTAGTATGTGTCACCTACTGTTGTCCTTACAAGGCCTGAGTTTATCCACTTGACTCATGGAGTTGACTTTGTACAGGAAAGGTGCTCTGACTTGTACCAACACATACTTCTCAAACATGTGCTCCTGTTATCTGAGTGTCTGCAGTGACAGTCAGTCATGGAGTAATCCTCGATAAAGCATCATGATGTTCAAAAAAGATTAAGACCTCTGCTGCCCACAACAAACGGAAGGTGCCGATACTGGACTGGTTTTGTGTCAACTTAACACAAGCTAGAGTCATCAGAGCTGCAGTTGAGAATATGACTCTATGAGATCCAGCTCTAACTCATTTTCTCAATTAGTGTTCGGTAGGTCAGGGCCCAGCCCTTTGTGAATGGTGCCATGCTTGGGATGGTTGTCCTGGGTTCTGTAAGAAAACAGGCTGAGCAAGCCAGGAGGAGCAAGCCAGTGAACAGTACCTTTCCATGGCCTCTGCACCAGCTCCTGCCTCCCTCCAGGTTCCTGCTTTGTTTGAGTTCTTGTTCTCATTCATTCGTTGTCTTGAGTTCATTTGGTGATGGACAGCAATATGGAAGTGTAAGCTAAATAAACCCTTACCTTCCTAACTTGCTGTTTGGACATAGGTGTTTCATCAGAGTTATAGAAACCCTAACTAAGACAGTGCCCAAAATATCATCCACCACAACTCCCATTGCCAGACTGAATCCCCTTGAGAGCATCAGGGTTGGAATCATGACTCAGTAGTGTGAGTCTCAGGGTACAGGATCTGGGAATTCAGTATGACACACGGCCAAAAGCCTTGCATTGGGCAGACCAGCAAAGGGGAAGTATGTGCTTGGCTGCCAGCAAAAGCACATGCTCTCTTTCTATTATATCCCTTGTGGTTTTTCTTTGCATCTCTATAACACACCAGCATGACACTCTCATGACCCAAATATTAAAAATATATGTAACCATCAGAAATGATATACACCGTAAAAAATGATAGTCTATCAGCCCATAAGTCGTAGGACCAAAGCCAAGTTATTCTTTGCTTCTCTTTCAAGATGCACATTTTAAAATATAGAAACAGGAAAAAAAAAGAGGAAGAAGAAGAGGAAGGAACATTAAGAGTACAAACATGTTGACGAGCCCTCTCTACCCTATGCCAGATGGCCCAAACCCTCTATTCCCAGCTGTTTTAGCCACACTTTGCACCTGTGAATGGCTATACATTGGAAAGCGGCATCGGTGCAGCCAAACTTTGCGCACACGCTACTTTCCTCCTGGAGCACCAGAAGTTTCTGAGCACAGAGTAAGGCAAACTGAGCCATAAACTCTTATATGCAGAGTTTAGAGAAAATTGAAATGTTGATAGAGACTAGATCTCAGTTCTAGTCTGAGGCAAGCACTGGGAGTCAAGTACTAGGAGGACTGTGATGTATCTGAGCAAAGCCCAGGGAATGATAGGAAACACAGGGCTTGAGAGGAATGATAGGAAACACTGCGCTTCAGGAGGAGCGCAGCTCTCCAGGGGCAGAGGAAGGCCTGGCTTCAAGAGCCCACACTGCTCTTCTGGGAAAGTCATTTTGCCTGTGAAAAGGCATAAGGGGACAACACCCTCTTAGAGTGACAGTTGTCTAGGAAATAGCACAACTAAAGACCACATGGCATTCCTTCATAACTGCATCTAAGGAGTTTCATCTGGTTGGAACCATGACTTGCAAGTGACCCCTGTTTGCCAAAACCTCAAATCTAACTGAAACTTGTTTCCCAGTCAATGACCCGTGATACCTGTTTTGACTAACATACAGCCCTGTGGATGCCTCTCTCCCCATGTATAGTGCTAGGGGTTTGTTTTATTTTGCTTTGGTTTGTCTTGAGGTACAGGGGATTGAACCTAAGGTCTGGTGAATCTAAGTGTTTGTGACAGTTAAACTTTGTTTCTTCTTCAACAAAAACCTTAACTTTTTTGTCAAGTGTTGAGGCTCCTCCGTGTATAGTGAAAGGTAAGGGATAATTCCATGTTGTTCCATTAGGAACTAACAATCACTCCAGCCCCAGAAAGCCTTATGAAACCAACAGGAGTCTGGAGGGATCAGTTAACACTTGCTAGTGTCAAGTGAGAGGGAAGACAATTACAGGGAGGTAGATACACAGCTGTGGTCATGTCACTCCTGGATTTGCAGCTGCCGCTCCTGAGAGGCACGGTTGCCTGCACCTTGGACTTACTGGTTAGAGCAGCAGTGGGAAGATAGGAAAGCCCGGTTAGCTAATGCTGTCAGCATGTCTCTTTCCATGGAGCCCAGGTCACTCTGCCAGTGGTGTTGCTGGGCTCTGCCATTCTTTCTAACAGATTGCACCACTGTTACCAAGACAACTGCCAGTTCATTTTATTTAGTTTCCAGTGTATCCACAGTCTTCAGCTGCCCTACCTGGAGTTTATCTCCTGGCTACTGCTGATATGTCCAGCATTTGGAAGACCAACTATCCCAGTTTGCCTGGAACTAAGTGGTTTCTTGAGACATGAGACTTTCATTGCTAAAATGGGGAAAGTTCCAAGGAAACAAAACAAGGATATTTTTACTCTCTACCTCCCCCCCTCCCCAAGACAGGGTTTCTCTGTGTAGCCTTAGCCACCTTGGAACTCACTCTTGTAGACCAGGCTTACCTCGAATTCAGAGATCTGCCTGCCTTTGGCTCCTAGTGCTGGGATTAAAGGCCTTCGCAACCACCACAACCTGGCCAGATATTTGGTCATTCTAACACCATAGCTGCAAAACCTATCACTGGCTTCTGTCTTGGAATTCAAGATGGGCATGGCACCTGGACTACTGGCTCATGCCTGTGATCTAGCATTCGGGGGGGGGGGGGGGGGGGGGGGCAGAGGGATATTGAGTTTAAGGTTATATAGAAAGACCTTGCTTTTATAAAAAATGGGGAGCAAAGCACCTTTCTTTTCCAATAAGGAGTGCTACAGCAAATTTGGTCTTGACCTTCAGTATTCAGCTTAGCCTGGGGAAACACTTCCTTCTTGCTGTGCAGAGCTATGCATCCTTACAAGGCCACAGTGCCTTGCCTAAGTCTGCTCACTTCTTCCCACAGATATGTAGTCTTCAAGTCAAGTCTGATCATGTCACTAAGCCCCACTATTCATATTCTACGTAGTGTGTAAAGCTTACTGTAAATTTCCCAACAAAAATGTATCAATATAACATGCACAATTCTCGTTTTTTTTTTCTTAAAAAAATCTGCTGATGTATTACATTTCTCAGTTTTTTCCTTAAAAATCTGCTGATGTATTATGCTGACTGCTAAAAAGGATATTTTCAAATAATTTTTTAAAGAGATGGGGAAGAAAATTTTAGAGTAGAAATGTCTTAATCTCACTAAAAAGATTTCTTTTAAGAATCAAAATGGAGCCAGGCATTACTACTAATTTTTCCAAAACCTATTTTTAATGAAGGTTCTTAAATGCTTTAACCTTCTTTTTAGCCCACCACCCACCAGGGGTAGTGGAAAAGAAAGAATACAGGGGACGGGGGATGGATCTGTTAAGAAATGGTTCTTTGGAGCAACTCCCAACTGTGTTGTCAGAAAATCGGCAATTCAGTTCACAGGTCAGCAGCAGCAGCTCGATTCACTCACAAACACCTCATGGAAATATCAGAAGTCCAGTTCAATAGAGTTGGGTCAGCAGCAGCAGTGGCATGATCTAGCAAAAACAGCCAGGCCTCAGCCTCTGCACAGGTTAGCAGGAGGGATCAGGGAGGAATGCCAGGAAAAGTTCTCAGCTGTGCCTCTCTCAGCGAAGAAAAGATCAGCAAAGATGAAAGACCAACAAGCCTTGCACAGCTAGCTCTATAAGCAATCCAAGTTCAGCCTCCATCACTGTCTGTCAGTCTTACTATACCCTCTAATCACACGTCCTCTACATGTCTTGCCTCGGTACGTGCTTCGGTTTCCCCCTGACATCACTCTGCCAATCAGCCCAAGTCCTCAGAAGTGGCAAGAAACTGCAGCACATCACCAGAAGTTTTTTAGTGTGTTTCTCTCTATGGAGTCCCAACAAATGGAGCTCAACTACACAGTGTAAGGCAGACCAATACATGTGTGTTGTTAGCAAAGTCATCACATATTTTTCATGTGCTTGCTTTAGCAGCACATCCTTTCTCCTGTGTTTGCTTCAGCTAAACATTCCTTCACGTGTTTGCCCCAACCAAACACCATCCAACTGACTTTCCAAAGAACCCTTAAGTTTCCACTTCAAGGCATAGTGGTGTACACCTTTAATCCCAGCACTCAGGAGGCATATGCAGGCAGATCTCTATGAGTTTAAGGCCAGCCTGGTCTACATAGTAAGTTCCAGAACAACCAGGGCTGCATAGTGAGAACCCATCTCTAAAACAAAAACAAAAACAAAAACAAAAACAAAAACAAAAACAAAAACAAAAACAAAAACAAAAACAGTAGTCCATCTCAAGGCTTAACGGGTAAAGTAAGAGCACCTTTACTGACTTAGCCTGACAACCTGAGTTCCACCCCTGGGACCCAGAAAGAATGAACCAACTCCCACAAGTTGTCCTCTGACCTCCATTCATGCAACATGACACATGCACCACCCATCCTGTGCCACAAATGTAAACAAATTATGTAATGAAACATATCTTTATTAAAATATAGGATCTGGGCCTTTAGCTCAGTGGTAGACTGCTCTCCTAAAGGGCTATATATGCTTACTTCACATACCTTAGAAAATGGAGAAAAACAAATAATAATGTCCCAAATCCCACCATCTTAAAACAAATAGAGAGTGTTATTATTTGTAGCATTTTGCTATATATATATTCCTATTTTTATTTATACCTCTATTTTCCCTAGATATAAGAAGCCTCAAATAAATTGAGATCATATATAAATATTATGTTCATGCATATTTTAATAATAACTTACTCTTTTCATTTCTTTATTTATCGTAAATATCTTCCCACAATGATAAATAACTTTTGTTGGTGGACTGGCATCCTATGATTCTATGGTAATCCATGGACTTTTAAATTAGATGTTTAACCTGGTATGTTGCCAAAGAAATTCTCCACCAAGAATCTGCTGAAATGTTTTTTCCCCCCCTGGAAGGCTACCTTCATTTTATTGTGTTGACTATACCTAACCCCCCCCCCAAAATCTTCCATTATTACAATTTTTCATGATAGTTTACAACATTCCATAAAATATCTAGAAATAGGACTTAATTAAATTACATCCAAAAAAGGATATAGAAAATCCAGAAGTAACCTGGTCTGCTTGGCAGTGATTAATATGCTGTAGACAGGAAGCCATTCCCGAAAGCAAGAACAATGAGGAGAAAGTAAGTCAGCTGCTGAATATTGGCAGTGGCATCCAAACCAAAGGAAAAAGAAAACTTCACAAGAGCTGAATAAACAATCCAGCAGTCAGGAAGTCATAAGAGAAAGCTACCTAAGATAAAAATAAGAAGCAGATATGAAAAGGGCTCTCCAGAACTTGAAGACTACAATAGATAATAGATCAGGAAACCATGAAAAGTTATAAGAAACAAATTTGCATATCTTATGCCACATGGAATCTAGGGATAAAATTAACACTTGGAGAGAATACAAGATGAAATCAAGATGTGAGACCTGACAATGATCTGTGTTCAGACCTGTGCCTAGTCAGGTCTACCTGGGCATTGCCTCATTGATATATAATTTGTATTAGTCAATACCTTTTCTTCTTTGCATACATAAGTTTGAGTTGAATTTTTTCATGACTTGAACTACATAAAGCTTAGCCAATACTGGACTGCCCCAAAGCTGGGCAGTTTACATAACAGATATGTAATCCCAAGATGTGGAATCAATTGGTGTAAAGTAAGATAGAATATATTATGCTTACCTGAAATTCAGCAGGAGTGTTCATAATAAGAACTGCATAAGATATTAGTGTCTCCAAATCTTCTGTAAAATTTCACAAGGAAGTAGGAATTGGCCCATGTGACTGTGGAGACTGAAAAAGACATGGCTGTGACTTAGGAAGTCCTTTAACTCATTTGACACATACTAGGACATAATTGTAGTGGTGAGTTTTCACTACACCACTTTGTGTTCCCAGTGGGTTACACACATGCACCTACCCAGGAGCTATCTTGGGTCAGCAAATAGAAAACACACACACACACACACACACACACACACACACACACACACACACACCAGTTAATTTTAAAATGCCATAGCTAACTCAAAGGCAAAGTACTCCTAAAACTTCCCCTGCTACCCCAGGCCAATTAGAGAAGTGGCCAGTGGCAACTTACCCAAAATCTCACCTGGCTGGTTAGCTTTATATACTGTCACTCCTGTGTCCCATCCTTGTCCCCCAAGTCATGGCGATCTCCCATTCCTTTCTGCATCTTACCTGCACAACTCTAAGTGTCTTGCCCCATTTTTAACCATTGGCCACCAGCATCTTTATTGATAGATCAAAAACCAGTTGAGGCGGGCGGTGGTGGCGCACGCCTTTAATCCCAGCACTTGGGAGGCAGAGGCAGGCGGATTTCTGAGTTCGAGGCCAGCCTGGTCTACACAGTGAGTTCCCGGACAGCCGGGGCTACACAGAGAAACCCTGTCTCAAAAAAAAACCAAAAAAAAAAAAACAAACAAACAAACAAACAAAAACAACAACAACAACAAAAAAAAAAAAACAGTTGAGCACAAGGACCTTCAGCTTCTGGACATGCAGATTCAAAGCATTAGTACCAATCTCCAACACATGATGAGGCAGAACTGTAATCCAACTGAGAATTGGGATTTGAGCAAAGCTCTATCCTATTTTTAAAAGAGAAAAAATTTCTAACTAGGTTGTAGAGTTGATAGCTTTCTAAACATTGGTTACTTGACCTTGAAGTTAAGGAGAAACAGGTTGAAACATTTTTAAAGATATATATTTCCAGAGAAACTCATGCTTGGTAAATAGTAAGAGCTCATGATTACAGATAGTCCCTAAATTATAATGTTTCAGTTTATGATTGTTAATTTTATGATGATGCATAAGACATGGATTTAGTTGGAAGCATATTTGAATTTTGATCTTTCCCCAGGCTTAGTGATGTGCTGTAATTCCCTGTCACAATGTAGGGCAGCTACAACTAGTAGAAGTTCCCTGGAAGCCACAAGATCATGATATAAACAACCAATATTTGGCATTATTCTGATTTGCTCAGCTAGAACACTTGGTAGACTGTGGGAGTGAATATACTTTGGACTTTGATCTTTTCAAGTTAACTGGATTCAATAGGACAGAATCCTGCCATGAATTAAGAAGCATCAATATGTGGCCATTAAGGACCCCCAAAACTTTAAAACCATTGAATATAGAATGGACTTATAATTGATAAAGCTCTCACCATATCTGTCTCTCCAAAGCCCTTTTTAGATATGCCACATTTTTCAATGGCTAAGGGGCACCCTCCAGAAAATACAGCAGAAGTAACCAAAGTAATCACCCAGAGATGATAAAAAAGAGGACTCTTTTTATCTCTGTCCTCCAAGATTCATAAGCTCTGGAGTGGTGGCTATTGTGTCAGGTACTTGTGTTCTTCTTTCTTAAATAAGTTTAAATTTTACTTGTTGTATTTTCCTTGCTCTCTGTGTTGACATAATTGAGTGGCCAACCATCATTTGTGATGAGCACCAATAACCCCAGCATTAGAGAAGGAAGCAAAGGGATCAAAATAAGTTCAGGCTAGCCCAGGCTACACAGGCAGACCCTGTCTCAAAAACAGAAAACAAACAAGCATCATTTAGCAGCATTCATCTACCAATATAGTGTTGGCCAGATCCTTTTGAGAGGACTGAACACCATGGAGGAATTCTTTGTCAAAGTTAGAGTAACTTGATAATGCTTGGGCTAATAAAAGTGAAAGTACCCCATGCACAGCAAAGAATCATATCTAGTCTCACACTGGAAAAGGGAAGTTATAGGGCAGAGCTTGTTCATAGTAAAAGATGGCATTGTAAACCGTGTATATGTGGGGGCTGGAGGAGGCAGAAAATGCCTTGTGGACAAAAGCTGACAAACTTCCAGCTGGCTGAATGACTAAATCCATTGTCTTCAGTATCACTGCAGGACAGAAACCCTGACCCTCTAGTTGCACACCCAGTAGGTTACAAGTCCTTAGAGTAGTAGAGGCAACTCAAAATATGCTCACCACAATAGAATCAGCATTGAGAAAAGGAGAAAAAAAAAAACTTCCACTCCAGATGAATATACAAAGAAACCTTCAGGAACAAGGATGGGTTTCATGGCTCATACATGAAACCTCATTACTCAGGAGTGAATCTAAAGCCAGCCTGGGCTGTATAGAAAAAATTTAGGGCATGAAGAATAGCAAGATCTAGGTAAAAAAGTCGGTTGCAGAAAATTTAATTAATTATTTTTAAAATACAGTTTTAAACTGCTCTTGCAAATTATTTTAAAGAGTATATTTAAGAACCTCAAGAAATGAAGCAATAGCATACTTTAAAAAATATTAGAAAGATAGGAAATCCATATTAATTTAAGAACCAACAGATAAAAAGTAAACAACTTAACATCCTGTAAATAAAAAATACAGCTATATGATGTAAAAAAAAAAATTGAGGAACTAGATATACAAGCCATCCTCTTTACATAGAAACTTAACCATGTTCTTGCTTCACATGGTCCTATGACAAATGAACACAGTTCTGATATGCACAGGTTCAGTTAACATGGCACCATGTACTCCAGCAAAGACAAAATCAAGGCCAGAATTAGTGAATTTTGTAAGTTATACAAAGCCATATTTAATTAATAACCAATAGATAAGAAAAATGAACAACATAGCATCTTGTAAATAAAAAATACAGCTATAGGAGGTAAAAATGAGGGCTGGAAAGATGGCTCAGTGGTTAAGGGAGTATACCCCTCTTACAGAGAACTTAAGTTCAGTTCTCAGCACCTATGCTGGGCAGCTTATAACCATCTGCAACTCCAGATCTGGGGCATCCAACACTCTCTTCTGGCCTCCATGGGTACTCTCACACTTGTGTTCACATATGCCCAGAGAGAGTCACACATAACATAATTAAAAATAAAATAAATATTTTAAAGAGTAAAATATGAATGAGAAATTAGGAGAAATGAAAATTAGATTAGTGGGGAGGGGATGTAATAAATGTACTTAAGTTCTCCAGAAGAAAATAATGACACAGAGTGATTAGATTAGAAAGTATATATTTTGTAGAGAAAAGTGTTGAATTTGGGGTAGAAGCTGAGAAAATTCACTTCAGACATGAAAGCTTTATTTTCTGAGTGCTCAGGGAGGCATCCAGTTTGGGATCTGAACTATGTCCCCGAAGGAAAATTGTACAACATTTTTAAAGGATAGAAACACAAAGCAAGGGGGAGCTGGGGGAGCTGAAGTGTCATCCAATTGTATTTTGACATTATAATTGGAGAGTAGACCCATTGGAGACTGGGCCATATCCAGAACACCTAGCTTCAAGGTCCTTAATTCATTCTCCTAGACATTAGGTCCAGAGCTCAGAGTGATAGGGAGACAAAGGAGTGGGTTAGCTGTATGTAATTAATTAAGGAATAACAGGCAATTTGGTTATATATTTTATAGCTTATGCACCTTGGTTTAGATAACAATTTCATCATTCTTTACCACTTAACAGACAATTAAGAAAACATTTGGAGAAGTAGGATAGGTGTTTGTTCCTAGACCTGAAAACATGAACTTGTTGACCCTGACAGTCAGATGGAGACATTGGCCCTGAGATGGCTGGACTCAGATAACTGTCTCCTTACAAGCTATCCCTGAAATGACTAGCCTCAGACAACTGTTTACAACAGAAGCTGTTCAGCTATAGAAAAGTCCCAACTCCCCTAGAACCTGGGACCTGAATTTAATTTCTCCCTGTGATTAAATGGAGTCTGAATGAAATGGCAGTACTTAGAATAATTTTCTTTTGTTTGTTCCCAACATAATGATATATAAAAATAAGATCAACTAAGGCACAATATAGCAAAGTTGTAGAACAAAGGGATATATCATTTGAAGAAGAAAAATGTAAAAGCCAACAAAATGCAAAAACAGTGATATGATTTAAAATATCCTAATGGCAGACTCCCTTTCTCGGCAGAATATGCTCAAAGACCATAGAGGAGTGTCTTTTAGCATTAAAGAGAGAGATCAACATGAGTTTTTATACCCAGCTAAACAGCACTGCCAAAATAAAGGCATTTAAAACTTGATAGGTGCTTAATGAACAATTTGAGGATGTAATTTAGCAAAAGAATGAGTGGGGGAAAGAATCCACAAAGAGAAATGCAATAAACAGGAAATTAAGCCTGAGAAAGACTTTAATAAGACTACTAAGACAGATTGACAATGTGTCCCCTAAAAACCAGGAACATAGAGCAATAGATGTCTAACTCTCAAGAGAACACTAATGCAACTTAGGGCAACATAGTAGAGACTATCTGGAACACAATACACTTACCTTCCACACAAAACCAAAGAGCATTAGTCCTATCAATTCTAGAGGAATTGTAAATAATATAAGAATCACAGGAATTCAGTAGGAATTCCTTAATTGTAAAAGCCTCGAGCTGTAAAACCAAGTCTCATGTCAGGGTATATGGCTCAAGATGGCTGCAAAGCTGATAGCTGCTTTCTAGCCGCTTTTTGCTTAAAGTCGGCTCCCAACACTTAATGACTCTAGTGAGAAAGAAATTTGTGCAGAGAATCTGAAACAATCTAATAATAGTTCTTGTCAAGAACTTTTCTATCCATAGTTTTTTCCCTTTCTCTTTTTATTTCAAAAAAGGGTTTCAGTAAGAGCAACTATTAGGCAGAAAAAGAGGGTATCAGCAAAAGGGAGAATTATGTATTCCCTCCCTGATTATGTATTCCCTCCCTGGAGTACACATTTTAGCCTGCAGAAGATCCTAAGTGGAAGAAAGAGAGAAAACACAAACTTCAAAGGGAATTGAACTTAGAACTTCATGTGACCACTGTTTATTTTATTATCTGCCAGCACTGGCTGGCTTCCAGTTTTTGTCAAGAAGTAGAGAAGGGACCATCTCCATTGAGGATGTTTAACAAGAGATAAAAATGAAGTTTTCTTATACACCAGTTATAAGAATTTCAAATCATACTAAAAGTTGTGACAGATCTAAAACAAACCAGTAGGCCCCATCCTTGTTTATAAACACCATCCATGTATCAATGAACCTTGATCAACCTACACCAGAGGAACTCCTCTCTTCCACTTCACATCTCAGTTCTCCCAAAGGGGAGGCAATCCTTTTTCCCTTAGTTCATCCTTGCTTTCTTTTCCAGGATGAATAATGATGATCTAATCCACCTTCACCTTCCCATGGGGAGTATAATAAGCAAGTGATGCTTACAATGAATTTCCTCAATTGGTTAGTAAGACCTCTGGTCTTCATAAAGAGCATCCTTGAGTCTACCCATGCTGAGCTTAAATACTTTATTTGAATATTACCAGATCTTTGCCACATTCATTTCTCCAATAAAAAGTTTGGTGACAATGTACTCCTCGTGTGACTTCATCTGAGATCTAATCTGGGTTTTGTTTAATCTTTTGTCAGTTTAGAACTTTCTGATAGCAAGAAAATTTTAGGCATACAGTATTCACATTCAGGATTTAGGGCAAATAATGTGTCTACAAGAGTCATATTATACTCAGGATATGAAATACCTCAAGGTATTTCTCTCACTCAAACACTTCAGACACCAGTTACTTGAGAAAAGTTTTCCCCACAAATTAAGAAGTTCTTTAGCAGACATTAGTTTAGATGTCTTACATTCTAAGTCACTTCTTGTTGGGAACCAAGTTCTAGCAGAAATCGGCTATCATCTTTGCAGCCATCTCTAACCATATACCCTGACAAGAGACTTGTTTTACAACAGCTCACAACAGCTGAGCACACTCTGATAAACATCTTGTTTTTCTCACACATCTTGTTTTGTTGTTTAGTGCCCTCACCTGCAAGGCACACATGGTAAAGTGTCTTCAGCTGCATTCCCCTGCTTGTGCCTATATATACCCATGATTTCCTTTCAATAAATGAGACTTGAACAGACTCTCTGTCTTGTCTCCACTCTTTGCATCTCTTGCCCCTCCATCCCCACTCTCTCTCTTACTAGACCCTGTTGACTGACCCCCATGGGCTGGGTCACCTGGTCCCCAAATGTGGGGCAGCGCAGACTGAGTCATCTGGCACCAAAGGTGAAGTGTGGACCAGAGTAGCTGGCGCCTAATGTAGGGCAATGAGAATGAGAGACCTAGTGAAGGACATTACTGGAAGAAGGGTTGACAGAAAATTCAACAAGGGAAACAAAGGTGATTGCTGCAGGAACCTGCCATGTCAAAACAAGTAAGTCATAGTAATGAAAATGGGGCAAGAAATAAGTCAGCCTGAACTCAACTCTTGTTTTTGTTTTGTTGTTTGCTGTTCACGTGTGCCAATTGTCTGCTTTTGTTTCGTTGTTTGAACGCTGTGTTTCATGTTCAAAAGAAAAAGAAATGCATATATCCAAAATCAGAATCCAAAATAATACCAAAGGTTGATGATGATTTGTTAGAGTCAGACTGGGATGGCCTAGAGGAAGAGGCAGCCAAATATTATGACCCTGAATGGCCCTCTTCCCGAAGGCCCCCTCCCTGTGTGGCTCTACCTCCAAATGCTCCCGCTATGGGGATGGTGGTTGTAGATCATAGAAAGGAGTTACAGGACAAAATTTCTCTCCTTAAACAACAAATTTCTCTTCTTAAACAACAAATAGAGTTAGAGAAAGTGTATCTGGATTTAATTAATCAGCTACAAAAATTAAAGACAGGGAAGTTGTTTCAAGAGGGCAAGGCCACCTGCGAAGATCCCCTGGGTCCTCAAGTTCCTCAACCCGGAGTCCAAAGACAGTCCCTATCCTCTAGCTTTAGTTCAGCCACAGATCAGCCAGAGGAGGGAGAGGCTGAGGCCCTCCCTGTATCAGAGACCATAGATGCTCAAGGGGTTGCTTGGAGACATCACACAGGGTTTAAGTTTCAAATCATTAAAGAATTAAAAAATGCAGTATCACAATATGGTGCCACTGCTCCCTTTACTCTTGCAATATTAGACTCTGCTGCAGAGGAGTGGCTGACTCCTGGTGATTGGAATACTTTAGTGAGAGCAGTTCTTATCGATGGTGACCATCTTATTTGGAAATCAGAGTATCATGAGAATTGTAAATAAACAGCTAGGAGAAACATTCAGGCAGGCAATGGTTGGTCCTTTGCTGCCTTAGTAGAAGAAGGGCAATTTGCTTCTAGTGATAACCAGATGCAATATGACCCAGGCTTATTCGATCAAATACAAAATGCAGCCATGAAGGCTTGGCATAAACTCCCGGTAAAGGGAGACCCTGGTGCGTCTTTGACAGCAGTCAGACAAGGGCCTAATGAATGATTTTCTGATTTTTGTTCATCGATTAATGGCAACAGCAGGGAGGATTTTTGGTAATGCAGAGGCAGGTGTAGATTATGTGAAACAACTTGCATATAAAAATGCCAATCCTGCCTGCCAAGCGGCCATTGGACTCTACAGGAAGAAGACAGACCTTACTGGGTTCTAGACTCTGTTCTGACATAGGGCCCTCCTACCAACAGGGCTTAGCTATGGCAGCTGCCATGCAAGGACAATCAGTAAGAGATTTTTTGGCAAGTAGAGACAAAAAGGCCTGTTTTAAGTGTGGCAAGCCTGGACCAGGCAGTGGTGGTGCATGCCTTTAATCCCAGCACTTGGGAGGCAGAGGCAGGTAGATTTCTGAGTTCGAGGAGAGCCTGGTCTACAGAGTGAGTTCCAGGACAGCCAGGGCTACACAGAGAAACCCTGTCTCGAAAAACAAAACAAAACAAAACACCAAAACCAAAAAAAAAAAAAGTGGCAAGCCTGGACACCTTGCAAAAGATTGCAAGGCAGAAAATGAATTAGCCCAGAGACAGCCCAGAAATTAGCCTAGGCTATGCCCACATTACAAACATGGAAAGTATTGGGCTAATGAATGTAAATTCAAGACAGATGCAGAAGGAAACACCATTTCCCATAATCAAGGAAACAAGAACAGAGGCCATCCCCAGGCCCCGAACCAACACAAGCCAAAACAGGCTTATGGGGCAGTCAGTTTCGTACCAGCAAACAACAACAACCCCTTTCAGAACTTAGTTGAGCAACACCAGGAATTGCAGGACTGGACCTCAGTTCTGCCCACACAATATTAACCCCAGAAATGGGACCTCAGGCCTTACCCACCACAGTGACTTTATCAGATCTGCCATCTAACTTGGCTCAGGCCATAAAGGCTCATGAGTTATATCACTTTAATTCTCATACTTAAAAGGTCATGTTTAAAATTACCAGAGAACAAGCTAGACAATTTGTCAAACAATGTCGATCATGTGTTACACTTTTACCAGTTCTTCATTTGGGTGTAAATCCAAAGGAACTGATACCAAACAGTCTCTGGCAAATGGATGTTACTTTTTATAATGAATTTGGAAATCAAAAATATATACATATATGTGCAGATACATACAGTAATTTCATTTATACAACATTACAAACTGGAGAAGCAAGCAAACATGTGATCACTCATATGCTTGCTATAATCGCTGTATTGGGTGTGTCTAAACAGATAAAAAACTGACAATGGCCCAGGTTATACAAGCTCCAGTTTCCACCAATTTTGTGAAAAATTGGGAATACTACATAAAACCGGTATTCCATATAATCCACAGGGCCAAGGTATAGTAGAAAGGGCACATCAAACCATTAAATGTCAATTTGAAAAAATTAAAAATGGGGAATGCTACCCTACCAAGGGATCCCCCAAAAATATCCTTCATCACATGCTCTTTATGTTAAATTTTTAAACTTTGGATTCTGAAGGAAAATCTGTTACAGATAGATTTTGTCATTCTGATACCAAAAAGGATTTTGCAACAGTCCTCTGGAAAGACTCATTAACTGGAACCTAGAATGGGCCAGACCCAGTGCTTATCTGGGGAAGAGGTTCTGTCTGCATATATTTCCAAATGGCAGATGCCTCACACTGGCTGCCAGAGAGACTGATTAAACAAATAGACAACAATAACAAATCCAGGGAGGAGAAGCCCCCTGAGAACCATATTTTTTCTTTGCAGGAAACATGAAGATCCTTCACAATTGCCTT
This sequence comes from Rhabdomys pumilio, assembly GCA_030674055.1. Taxonomy (NCBI): domain Eukaryota; kingdom Metazoa; phylum Chordata; class Mammalia; order Rodentia; family Muridae; genus Rhabdomys; species Rhabdomys pumilio. The sequence continues at coordinate 168,830,892 of JANHMN010000002.1, forward strand.
CAAACTGGAACAGATCAACCAGCATACCTGACTTGGAAAGTCCTCAATGCTGAAGGAGACAACATCACCCACACCTCCAGGGTGACTCTATTGAACTTTTGGTTCCCTGACTTATGATTTAGTTGGGTACATTGTTTAGACCCAGCAGAAAGCCCATTAGCACAGTTGCTATAGCTGTCTTTTGAGCTTAGGATTGACTGGGGCAGGGATGGAGATTTCCTTACTTGTTTTGTTAAGATCAAAGCTATGATCAGCTGTGTACTTCTATAGATTTAGATTTAGAAAGAACGAAATCTGCTATTTCAAATTTGTAAAATTCATTATCCTCCTTAGCTGAACTAGTGCTACAGAATAGAAGAGGCTTATACTTTTTATTTCTCCAACAGAGGGAATTGTGTGCTGCCCTTAAAAAAGAGTGTTGCTTTTATACCAACCATTCAGTCATTGTTAAGTCTCTTGTCCTCTGTCATTGAGACTGATAAGGATTAACCCCTAACTTACATGCTAAGCCAAATAGTCAATGACAGGTAAGAGAACACCTCAAGACCCTTGCCCCTAACTGGGAGGCCTCACCATCCTAAGACAGGAGCTCAATCAAATGGTTGTTGAGTATTCAAAGACGGGAAAGGGAGGCTGGGGTCTCTTGTTCCGACCTAAGACAGGCACAGTTTCCATAAGTTTTCCCAGCCTTCCCTTTTGAAAAAGTTAAAAAGGAGGACCTGTTGGGAGCCAATTCCTAGCAGAAATTCTTGGACCATATACCCTGACAAGAGACTTGTTTTTCAACAGCTCACAACAGCTGAGCACACTCTGATAAACATCTTGTTTTTCCTCACACATCTTGTTTTGTTGTTTAGTGCCCTCAGCTGCAAGGCACACATGGTAAAGTGTCTTCAGCTGCATTCCCCTGCTTGTGCCTATATATACCCATGATTTCCTTTCAATAAATGAGACTTGAACAGACTCTGTCTTGTCTTTATTCTTTGCATCTCTCGCCCCTCCATCCCCACTCTCCCTCTTTCTAGACCTTGTTGACTGACCCCCTCGGGCTGTGTCACCTGGTCCCCAAACGTGGGGCAGTGTGGACTAGGTCATCTGGCGCCAAACCGTGGGGTGCAGACCAGAGCAACTTCTTGCTCCATGTACCTGCAGATACAGTCAGATGCCATGGATTAGGAGCTCCATCTTTCAGCACTACCCTCTCTTCACATGCCAACTATGAGTGACAGGATGTTTTAACCCATGCTTCTGACCATGGCTTTAAGTTGCTACAACCTCCTCAGGTCTGACTCCTCAGATCTTATCTATGGAGTGGCTCACATAACCCTGGGAAAGGCTTCAAGTGTGGTTAAAAGAATTACAGAAAAGACAAATCAAGAACCAGATGGAGGAGTTGAAGGCATCAAGTTTTGCTCTGCCACTTGAGTAAAGGCTACTGTAGATAATGCAAAGAAGCAGAATTTAGTAACAAAGAGGAAATTTCTATTATAAAATGGTTCATCATGATGTCAAGCTGGATGGATGGTGAGTTATTGCTTTGCCACCATCTAAGTGCAGTACATGTGTGGAAACATGTGGCTCTTCCTAATCTCTTCCATGACTGCTCCTAATTGCTACCTTCTACCCTCTTCACCTTTCTCTGTCTTCCTTTGTGCTCCTCCCTTAATTCTCACTTCTCTATAGTGTCTTGAATACTTTTCAATTTCTGATTGAAACAGTCTCATAACCAAACGTCAGAGAGTCTTTATCATTTCTGAGCTGGCAGAGTAAGAAGTACCCTAAGATCAAATAGAAGATAAATGAGCTGGTAGGGCTTTCATGTATTTTTGTCAAGTCATGGTGACTCTGAACTTGAGTTACAAACATTACAATTAAAATTCAGCTGTAAAACATGTATTGCAACAGGGCATGGTGAGACATGGTAATGTAGACTATACCTACAGCCTGAGACAATAGGGCAATGAGCCTGGGCTACAGAGAACCCTTGGTTTTAACAAAACAAGCAAACAAGATAGTACAGAGCAGAGACTGCCCATGACAGAAACCAGAGGTACCAGCTTTTAAAGGACAAAGATCTGATTATTAGCATTTCCTTGGACTCTTGAGTCCAAGATGACTTGCCAACCTTGAGACTGAGATATGATATTTACAAACCAACCATCATTTATAACTAACCCCATCAACTACCTGCTGAAACAAGATGCTCCCCAAAGATGCTGTATAAACTCTTAGAATCACTGGCAAGATGGAGTTGGTGTTTATCCTTCAACCCGAAGCTTGGTTGCTAAATGCAATGGTTAGTTTTAATTATCAATTTGACACAATCTAGAATCACCTAGTAAGAGAGCCTTAGTGAAGAATTGTCTAGATCAGCTTTGCTTGTGGACATGTCTGTGGAGAATTATCTTGATTACATTAAGTGTTTGGGGGGAGATCCAACCGCAGTGAGTGGCACCATTTCCTAGGCAGAGATCCTGGCTTGTATAAGAGTGGAAAAAGCAAGTATGAGTGCATTTATTTTCTGGAATGCTCTGGACTGTGGATATGAGCAACTGTTTCAAGTTCCAAACACCTCATCCTCCCAGAAATGACAGGCTATTACCCAGAACTGTGGACCAAATTAAACCCTTTCTCCCTTAAGTTACCTTTGTCAGGGTGAGGCCTGTGTGTGGTTAGGATCAATTGCAGCACAGGCATAGGTCAAAGCTTAGTCTATGTTCTACAGAACAGCTAGATGTTTTCTGATTGCTCTTCCAGATCCAGTACAATCTCTACCTTTCTCCATGCTAGGTTCTGGAAATCTTCATTTTACTTATGCATTTATAGTTATATGTTTTGAAATTTCAATTACAAAATGGCTAAATCAAACTCATACATGCAGGACCTTGCATTTTAGTTGTTTTTCTATCTGCCGAGTGAGAAAAAGAATGCACATCCTCAACTGATAATGGCAGAAGGTTTTTAATCTCAGAGTCCACCTCTAACGACATACTCCTTCTAGCAAGGTCATGTGGGGGTCTCTGCAAACACCAGTCAGGAGAGTAGCAATCCACAGGAGGCAAGAAGGAAATCCGGTTCAACACAGCTAAGTAGATGTTGATGGTTCAAACTTCTTGAGTCTTTCAGTGAGCAGTTTATTTAGGTATATTTAAGTACAGTACCATTTTGGGAAAAGTTTTCTGATAACAATTATCCCAATCCTGAATTGAAAAAATGAAATAAAAGAAGGACATGGCTACTCCTAAAATATGGAGAGGATTTTTTATTCTAAATAAAAGAGAGAAAGCAAGCAGAGGGGAGAATTCAACCTGAACAAGGCTGGCAGACTAAACCAGACCACAAGAGGAGAGATGGGGTGGAAGAGCAAAAGAAGACCTGCCCAAACCAAGGCAGCCTGAGCCAAGAGGCCAAGAGAGGGGTGCAGCCAAACTGGCTGAGTTATATAGGGATCAGACTGGAGGAAGTCCAGTCCCTAAGGGGGATAGGTTTAAGGTAGGAAGTGAGAAGTGGGGTGGGGGGGGGGGAAGTACTCAGTGATGTTGGGAGATCTGGGAGGAGCTATAGGGACCAAGGGATGCTGGGAGAGCTGGGAGAAGCCATGGGCACTGAGGGATGCTGGGAGAGCTGGCCAGGATCTGCTTTGATAAGTTAAAAGACACCTCAGCTATTTGTTCCAGGTTTCTAAGACCTAACAAATCCCATCTACACAATAAAACTACATTGAAAATACCTCTTTCATAAAGATGGGTTTTATATCTTAAGGGCCTAAGGGAGGATCTGGTGTGATCTCAGTCATACAGAGATAGCACAGAGGCCATTGAGCTATAAAGCACATGTGGTACCTCTAAGGATGGGTTCCATTGACTGAGAAAGAAAAAGAAAGACAAAGGTCTGAGGAGAAAGGGTCTGGGATAAATGATAGTCGGGGAGCAGAAAGGATTCAGATGTGGTCTGGCTCTATAGATGCCACAGATCACTATGCTATTAACAACATCCACTCCTAGCATTCTGGGTGGAAAACAAGTATACATCTCCTCCATTAAGGAGACAACTGTGCATGTTTAATATTCCTGGTTTCCATAGTGCTATTTGTGAGCAAAAGGACCTTGTGCCCTCTATAGACCGTACTTCCTAAACCTACTCAGACAGCACTAGCAACTGGGGACCAATTGTTCAAATAAATAAGCGTGGGGGACAATCTCATTCAAACCACCACAGTCCTTACCTCTGTTCATACATTATACAATGTTTCTTAATCAAAATTCTCTCAACTGTCTCTTTAATGCTGTTTTCTGTTAGACTCCTGACTTATATAAATTGTACAAAGCAAAATAATGAGATGCATTTTGATGAAGACCTTCTAGAAATAGTATGGCCATGCCTCACACAATTTTATGGTCAGGGCAGCAATTCTCAAACTCTAGACTTTAGAACTTATTTAAACATTTTTTAAATTATGGAAGTCACAAAGGGCTTTCTTTAGTTAATGTTTGATACTGAACATCTCTCTATCCATCTATCCATCCATCCACCTAATTTGTGTATATGTGTATATTAGAATTGACAACTGAAGCCTTCTGGTCTGGGCCTGAGCACTGAGCAGATCCTGGGAGGCAGCTCTGCCCCCAATCTCTAGGAATCCAGAGGAAGCAGGGCTCCCAGGTGCTCTAACCCTGGCATTATCTTAGGTAAGCAGACAAATGCCTGCCCCAAACAGGGAGTAACCTGAACCCACTAGGACCCAAGAAGTCACTCCTGGCCCGAGCAGATTTTGGCATAAGTGGAAGTGGACAGTCTTGATACCTGAAAGTTTGAATTCCCTAGTGTAGGGGAATTTCAAGAACAGGGAGGTGGGAATGAGAGGATGGTGGGAGCACACCCTCATAGTAATTGGAGGGATGAGGTGGGGTAAGGGGTTAGGCATCAGTGGAAGTAGAGGGCCTTGGTGCCTGAAAGTTTGGATTCCCCAGTGTTGGGGAATCTGAGAGCAGGGAGGTGAAAATGGGAGGATGGTGGGAGTACACCCTCATAGAAACTCCCAGAATTATATGGATTAGACATGACAGAGGCAGGCTGCCAGAAGACTAGATTCCAGAATTCAAACAAAAAATTATCTTGGTACTAAAATTTGTTTTGAGAATTGTATATTGCAGAACACACAGCCTCAGTGTATCTACTCATCAAGTGAGCTGAGCAGACATGCTCGAACCTCTGGTGTCCTGGAATTCCAGCTGGATGCAATGAAGACACAGACGAGGCTTATCAATTTACTCTTCCCCCTGCCTCTCTTCTAATATTTCAACACCCATAATCAGCTTGAAGAAGTTAATGAAGAGTCGGTGCCCCTATTCCCTTTGCTTGGGGACTGAGGTGGTTAATATTGGGCTGTCTTTCTACGGAAAAGTAGTGGTTTTGTTGGAACAGGGAGGATTAGCTAGGATTTATTGCATAGCCATAACCTATTTGTAGAAATATCTATAATTGTTATTAAGATGAAGTTATAATTTCTTAAATGGTACAAATTTTACTTTGAGTTCTAATTTAAGGTTTTCATTGGTACGAGCTTCTTATTGATATAAAGTGAAATTAATATTGTTACTCTCATAGGCATTGTGCCTATATAACACATTTAGGAATACAAGGCTTAGACCCAGTCCTTCTTTAAGTTTTTAAACCAATTTGAGATGGTTAGCCTGTGAGTTGAGGGCCTATAGCAAATTCATGGCTCTGAGTTTATTGTTAGGGTGTTTTCAATATTTTATTTAGCTGAGAGGAGTTAACAAACAATAGTCTAGATTGCCTTACATGGATAGTTGGTTTTCAAAACGTCAGAAGTTCACAGAATTGACGTTACAAACATTTCTGTTTTAGTGTCCATTTTGATTAGAGACCTGTCTGCTCCTGACAGCTTCCTGTCTTGGATTCTAAGAAGAAATTGAGCATCTTTGGAGTTACTCCAGTTGTGGTGGGACAGCCACTAGACAAGAATTGCCTCTTTTCATCTACAGACAAATCACTGTCCAGAAAAGGACACACTTGCAGAATAGTCGACTGATTATATCTGCCAAGACAGAGTAATCAGCCCTTAATAATTCTGCATCACTTAGTCTGTCAGATGATCCTGGGCCAGAAGGCTGAAGATTGAATGCCCCAACGTTTTGTAGTATAGGGACTGCCCAGGTGCTCAGTGGTCTCTATAATTTGGCTAAGTTTTAGAAGCTATGCTTGGTGCTTCCTATAATTTCAGTTAACTGAGTCATTCTGGATTTCTGACAGATTTGAAGACTTATAGTCTCATAGCCAATATCGGCTAGTTACTTTGAGAGAAAAGATTTGAGAGGATGGTTTTTAGCTGACATTCATCCTAAAGCCAAGAAAAAAAGCCAGGTTCAGAATCAGTCTTTCAGTTAGGAGGGACAGTCATTTAGTTAGGAGGTTCTGTTTAGTCAACAAAATGATGGACTGGATATTAGGTCTATCTTGTACCTTACTGATACAAGTTGGTATAGTTATGCTCTAATTGTATTCTAAGAAAAAAGTTTTATTTTAACAGGAACGGTGATATGTAGGAGGAGCTAAAGTGGGAGGAGTAAGGAGAGGAAGATAAGAAGTAAGGAGAGGAGGAGAAGAAGAGGAGGAGCTAGGTGACAAGGGGGAGAGGGACAATGAGGTAGATGTTTTCGTGTCCTCGCCAGTCAAAGATAGTTGATATATCTAGGTTGGGTATTGGGTTACACTTCTGATTGATATTGAGCATTACCAAACTTATAAAGCCTTTGATTAACATTTTAAAAAAATAGTATAAAAGCAAAAAGGAGAAGTGGGGGTGGGATAGGGGTTTTCTAGGGAGGGGAAATGGGGAAAGGGGATGGCATCTGAAATGTAAATAAAATATTCAATAAAGATTTTCACATAAAAAAATATATATCAAAAAAAAAGAATTGACAACTGAAAATTTTTAAGTGTGAAATTATTTGTTTCATAGTAAGATGACAAACTCATTGTCTGTTAATATAAATTACATATTGTTATGAAAAGCAACTATACTTTTTAATGTTACTGAGATTATGCTAAGGGCCTTATTTCACATTTTTTTTTTTGCAAGGGCCTCCATTGTCTGATACAACAAAAGGCAGTTAGACTCTCATCTCAGTCTTTACGTTCCTTCTCTTGCAATATCATGTCAAGTGACTTTGGAGAACTCCACACATGGGTGAGTGAACGAGAATAAGAAGGCAGATAATAGCTGACTAATGAGATGGTTTTGACCTTGTTGAGGCTGTAAGAGAGCCTAAACAGTGTTTCCAAATCATACTTTGGAGACCAAATTTTTGAAACAGACTAATGGGCACTGGCTTAGAACTTATGCTCCTTGAATTTTAGCTAACTCTGCTGCCTCCTGGCAATGCAATCTTGAGAAAATGGTTTCCATGTTACTAAGTGAAAGGTCTGAACAGAAGAACTGAAGACCTGAGGAATATTGCTCACACTAATTCCTTTTCATCGGTAAGCTGGTACTAAGCGAGATGATAGCTGCCTTTGACTCACGATGGAAATTAGTTTGTGGGATGTCAAAATGATTCACCTACATGTTAACGTCTAAAGGTGGGTATCAGGAAAACAAAGAAGGAAGAATGCAATGTCATTAACTATGATTCATGTTGTTGACAAGTTAACACGTATATTGGATCGCTCAACCTCTACATTGCTAAACATTGTATAAAGAAGGGATGCGTCTTGATGAGGCATTTTAAGGCTTCCTAAGATAATTACAACAGTGTTTTCCAGCTTTTCATTAGCTAGGAATGTAAGGAGTACATGGCCAACTGGAAGGATACTGAGTGTAAATGTTTGAGATCAAGACAAGGAAAGCAATGGTAGACTAAAGAATCCTATTAAATACTAAATGGATTTCATGTATTTTAAGGACCAAATTTAGGGGAAAAAAACACTTCCATTCTTGTTAAATGTCTGCTCAGGACAGTGGGAAGGAATGGCATTTGTAAGTCTCCCCTCCCTTCCTGGGATGGGTCCAGCCATTGAACAGCTTCGTTCCAGAACATCCAGTTAAACTGGATCTCTGGGGGTGAATTTTGCCAACCTGAGAGCAGTTTGTATCTACTTCACAAACCTTTTATTGTCTATATTGGGATTGATCTGTCACTGGCATACTGTGATGGTGACAGTAAGAGATGTCAAGAAAAAGGAGAAAAAGAGATCAGAATCCCCTAAAAAGGTTTATTGCACAATAGACATGTTTTCTATTTAGACAAAGCCTCTGTTTAGTTTACGGAGCTTGCAGAAGGTACAGTTTGGTATACTACAACGTGATCTAACCTATGAATATAAACCTGGAGTGTCCAAATCGTCACCCCATGCCTACCATCAATTGAAGCTATCATTGAAGATTTTACCTTCCTTCCTGCTTTCCCCAAAAATGTAGTGATTATTAACTTTTAGATTCACAGCTTAAGATTTTTAGGTAGATGTATCTCTGAATGGTAAGGAATCAAATTCTGCCAATCCTCAGCTGTTCCACGCTCCATACACTATTACTGGGTGTCTACACAAACAGTAATGTCCATTAAGACAGTCATGATCTTTGCTTCACAGACTGTGCACTCAAGTCTTCCTCCAGTTTGTAGTTCTCAGTTTCAAAAGTTAGTCAATCAACTGTCCCGAAGGGTAACTCACTGGACTTGAGGGAACCATTCAATCCTGTCTTCATGTTATGAAATTTAAAATGATTGCAGGCCAGGGTACAGCTCTGTGGTAGAACTCATGAATCACTTTTATGAAGTCCTAGGTTTAATCCCCAGCACCAAAAATGAAAACAACTCTGGAGAGACTCTACGTTTCTGGGTTCAAAGTTGGTTGGAGAGAGAGGTCTTTAACTCTGCTCATTGCCCTCTCAGGCCTTCGCTCTTTGATGGCACTCTGGGCTCCTACTGCTTCCTCCCCTACAAAACCCAACTGCACATTTAGGCTGTTTATATCTGCTGACACACACAGGAATAATAGTGATCGCCCTTGTAAAAGAAATACTTTGTTTGTCTGGAATTGCTGACAACTGCTGAAATAGAGTTGTGACATAAATCTGTTTTTCATGAAACTTTAGTTTTTAGAACCAAAGTCCAACTGAAAGCTGAACACATGGGAAGTATTTCAATCAATAATTTTGATGAAGGATAAGATTAAAAGATTAAATAATGGTATCAATCAACAGAAGGAAACCATGAAAATTTACCTTTCATAATTATAAAATATTATTTCCTATTAGCTTATTGAATTAATGAAGGAACTTTATATGACCTTTGGACTAGAGGTTTAAAAAACATTCTAGACTGATAAAATTGTGAAATACATTTGGAAGTCCAAAGAGAAACTGAACTTGGCTGGGTTTACCTATTCCCTTCAGGGACCCAGTGGATTTAATAGCCTTTAATTTATTGTACTTAGCAGAACAAAACAATTTATATGACAATTATCTAGTACCCACTATACTAGTTGTTTCAAAAAGATTTGTTTTTTATTTTTAGTATTTATTTTTTATGTATTTACTTCTGGTCTTTTTGGTTTTGTTTTTTTTTGTGGGGTTTTTTATTGGTTTTTTGTTGTTTTTTTTTTTGTTTGTTTGTTTGTTTGTTGGTCTCAAACTCATAGAGATTTACCTGCCTCTGCCTCTGCCTCCTAAGTGCTGGGATTAAAGTATGCACCACCATGCCGGGCATAAGATATCTCTTTTTAAAAGACTCAGGAAAAAGATTCAGTAAAAAGTTTGCATGGTCAGGAGGAATTTAGGCAACACTAGAAATAATAAAGAAAACCACACCCAAGTAGTGAGGAAAGAGGAGGGGAAATGAAAAAAGAAGGTAAGGGAAGAGGAAGGAAAGACCTACAATATGTATGACATTGAAAGACACAGTTCACACATTTTCTCTCAACACTCAGTGGGGAGGACCCTAGCACCATTTCTATATCTATATTAAACTGAAGTTTAACTTTGTCACTTGCCCAAGATAACAAGACCAGGATTGTAAAACCTGCTTTTTCTGTCTCTTGATTTATAATCTTACATGGTTTCGCCTCCCAGGCATGACTATTTACAGATTGTACCATGTGTGTCATACGAAGCATTTTGTCTAATTCTCACCACAGGACAAGAATGCAAGTCCCGATTTCAAAGTTAAAAAGCTGCCCAGAGCTGGGCATGGGGGCACACGCCTGTACGTCCAGCACAGGGGCACGTGCCTGCGCGTCCAGCATTCAAGAGAGAGGCTGAAGTAGGTTAGGAGTTCCTGGCTGCTTTGGGCTTCAAAATCAAGGTTGGTCAGCGTGGACTATTTGAGACTCTACCTTAAAGCAAGAAGGAAGAAAGAGAAAGGAAGAAAGAAAAAGAATGGAAGCAAAGAGGGAGAGAATGAGGGAAATACAAAGGAAGAAAGGAAGGAAGGAAAGAAGAAAGGAGGGAGGGAGGGAGGGAGGGAGGGAGGAAAGGAGGGAAGGAGGGAAGGAGGGAAAGAGGAGAATGGACCAGGAAGGGGAAGGAAGGAGGGAGGAAGGAAACAAGGAGAGGAGAGAAGAAGGGAGGGGGAACCGATGCAGAGGTGAAGCCATTTTGCCCTACAGAGACAGCTGACATCCAGTACTTCAGCAAATGTGCAGCCCTGCTTTCCCCATCTTGGAGTAGCTCAGACGGGCTCTGAAGTTCTGCAGACCAACTCTTAGATGCCTGCATATCCTCTCAAGGACTTTTGAAAGTTCTGCTCTTATTGTTTTGAAGGTAATACTTAGAAATCCACAAAAACCATATCGGATAGCCAATGAATGTGATGATGCTTCAATGCAGGCATTTGTGTTTCTCTTTATATGCGTGGCAGCAGTGTCTACTTGGCCTGAGATGTACTGGCAAACCTGTTTGGCTACCATGGTATTAGCATACCCTCTCATCAATATGACAGCCACTCTCCCACATTTGTACCCAGAGAATTTTTTGTCTGGTTGGGTTTGGTTGTTGTTACTGCTTGTTCATTGCTATCCATAAAACCACACTCCCCTGTTGTTGAGATCATAAACAAAAGATTATCAGGGTAGTAAACATGTTAAGACAACTGTGGGACATCTATATAAAAAAGACTTTGATGGCTTTCTTGGCTTTGAATGAGGAATTTTTCCTGACTATTCCCTAAAGAACAAATAAAAATTTCATATGATTTATATGTTAATTTTGAGTGACTGGGCCAAGTACAGGTTATGCTAACACTAGAGACCTCTAAGTCACCTTTGGCAACGCCACTGAATACTTTCGCTTGATGTGAAAATGTCATGCAGAGAAGTCATTTTGCTATGGCAGTTTAATCATATGGCGGCTTAGTACCTGCTATGTTCTCAGCAGATGAAGGCAAGCTGACACCCGGTACAAGGAAATGTCACCATCATTTAGATGGAGAAAAGTTCTGAGTAGCCACATGATGTAAATTAGTAAGATGAACTAAACTCAGATAATATAATTACCCAATACATGTATAGGTCCTCATGAAATACACACACACACACACACACACACACACACTATTAAAAGCAACATTTAAAAGAATGTAGAAACTTATAAATCCTATTAAAGCTCATTTGTTTTATTTTACAAAACCACCAAATTTTGTCAATGAACTAAAATTTTTTTTATTACATTTTGGAATATATGATCCATCACATAGAATTTGTTTTATAGTAGGTATCCTCTACTTTTGCCCAAGCATCCATTTAGTCTGCTGGTAGAAGTATCCTGGTTTGTGTTTGAAAGCCCAATCCCTCCACTGTGTAGCCCACATGATTAGTGTGGTCTTTTGGATGGAACAGAACACTTCCATCATTGCAGAAAGCTCTGCTGGATACCACTGATCCAAGACAATATAAAGTAATATCCATTAAAGTGTTTTATAAAGTTTAATATAAAGGTCAAAGCACTTATTTTTTATGTGTGGTTTCTGTGCATTGTATATTCTTATTCACATACAAAACACCCAAAATTATTGCTGGGTATCTTCCTAAATTGTTCTCTTTATTTACTGAACTCAGAGCTCACTGATCAGCCAAGGTAGCCAGCCTGTAGGTACCAGTTCCTATCTTCTTCATGAATAAAGATCCTTTTATATAAGGATCCAAATGCCAGGCCTCCCATTTGCATGACAAGCATTTTATCCACTGAGCTATCTCCCCAAATCCTCAAATCACTTCTAGAGAAACTTTGTGATGGTTAGTCTCTATTGTCGACTTGACTGGATTTAGAAACGCCAAGAAGACACACCTCTGGGTGTGCTTTGAGGTTCTTCTCAGAAGGTTTAACTGAGGTGGGAAGTCACTCCCTGCCTGTGTATGGTTTCACCATCTAGGCTGGCATCCTAGACTGAACATTCCTCTCTCTGCTCGCAGACCATGAAAACAATGCGAGCTGCCACCTCATCCTCCCTCCACCTGCCTTCCCTGCTATAGTGGACTGGGTTCCTTCACAAACTGAAAACCCTTCTCAGCTGGGAACACGACTCAGTAAAGAAAGTGATGACCTTGCTCACTCAGTAAAGTGATGACACAGAAAGTTCTTAATTCCATTTCCAGAATCCATAATAAAAGCGAGGCATAGTGGCAGATTTGTAGTGCCAGCACTGAGCATGTGGTGACCGAAGGATTCCTGGGGCTCACTGACCAACCAGCCTAACCTAATATCTGAGTCTCAGGTCAGTGACAGACCCTGTCTCTAAAAACAAACAAATGAAAGCTGAAAAACCATATGCAGCAGCATGTGCTGACCATCCCAGGGTAGCAGCAACGGAGATAGGAGAATCCCTTTGTTTTGCTAGACAATCAGTCTAGCCAAAGGCTCAGGGAGATACCTGTCTCAAAAAAATAAACAGATAGAAACTGAAAAAGGTACCCGATATTGACCTCTGGCCTTCACATGTACATGCATGCACACACACATGCATGCGTGCGTGCATACTCACAAAAATAAACTCTTCTTCCCTCAAATTGCATATATTCTTTGAAAAAAAAAACCCTTGCAAATAAAAAAATACTGCACACTGAAATTAATCAGATCTGAAAATCTTAATGAACTTCCATATCAAGTTGCTCTTGTCAGGTATTCAGTCACAGAAACAGCAAAATTAATATACCCTCAACACTTGCAGTTATAAGAAAGGAGCAATTTTCTACAAATAAGTTGAGTTCTCATAGACAATAGCAAACTTTGAGAAAATCTTTAGTGTTTTAATAATAAGATGATTGTTACTTAATTATTACTTAATCTCTCTAACTCTCTTTTTAAAAGAAGCTATAGACTTGTTTAAAATAAACAGCCATTATGTAATTCTTCCACTCTAGGGCTTTGAGCCTTTCCTGGTTGCTCAAGGAGAACACAGAAAACTCTAAACATACTTAACTGGAGGACAAAGCTGTGGCTGTGATCAAAGCTTTGCCCTCGGGAGTTATATAAGGTTGACTTTGGATTGCCAAGTGGATTAGGGGATTAGAGACTTTAATGGTTAAAGTTACAGTGTTCTGTTCTAGAGCTTCTGATTCTAGAGATGAGAACAGTTCTCTCTTATTATTCCAGCTTCCTCACCACACTCAAATGGCTGAACTCAAGAACAGATGTCCCTGGATAGCAAGGGACAGTTGTGTAAGGAATAAAACACCCCCAAAAATCTCTCCCATAGAGTGAAGCAAAACCACTCAATACCAATGGCATTCATTCCCTAAGAACAAAGAGCACTTCTCTCACAGATTCTGTTTATGTTCATTTCTGTTCATGTTCTAAAGACTAAGACTCATTTGGTTCTATAGTATACAAAGAAGTTATTGATGCCAAATATGTTTTAAAATAGTATGTGTAGAAACATAATTAGAACTGACTATAGGAGAAAAATAGAGACATTTGAGATCCAGAATAATACAATTATGTAAGTATGAGAATTTAGCAATAAGCTGGGCAGTGGTGGCGCACACCTTTAATCCCAGCACTTGGGAGTCAGAGGCAGGCAGATTTCTGAGTTCGAGGACAGCCTGGTCTACAGAGTGAGTTCCAGGACAGCCAGGGCTACACAGAGAAACCCTGTCTCAAAAAACCAAAAAACCAAAAAACCAAAAAAAAAAAAAAAGAAAGAAAAACCGACAATTTAGCAATAAGATGTGTCTCAAAGGATGCATAGTAGTAAGAAAAGAAAACAGTTGCTGCAAATTACAAAGATGTGATTAATTTGGAGAAGTCTCTGCTTGGGTTTTACCTAGAGAGGAAAATAATTATTCAAAGCCTTAACTGTCTTCTCTTTCATCTCCCAAGACTATTTGATGTTGGATAACCAGTGCATTGAAGTGAATGATTACACCTCTATGCCACCCTTATCCCAGCAGAGAGTGATGGGGGAAGAGCATGCTCAGCCTACTATGGCTCAACAGAAGCACAGATAAATCCTCAGCCAAGAAAAGAGGTGATGAAGAGAGGCACTTGGAGCCGAGGGACAGCGGAATGAGCCTCCAAAGGCTCAGCTGCCAAAGTATGAGAAAAATACACATTCTCTTTGGTGTTGGTTATAGTCTTTGTAAGTTTGTGAGCCTTCTTTCTCACACTGAACTAACCTTCCCAGGCTCTGTATATATTAGTGACAGGTCTGTGCAAGATGATATACCAGAAGGCAGAACAAGAGTCCTATGGGACTTGGAACCAGCCAGAACAAAACCTCACTAGGAATATGCAGACATCTTGGCAAGGGTGTTCAGTGGAAGGCCTGGGTGACACCCAAGTCACACGTAAGCTTTAGAAATATGAAAAGACTGTAGTCAATAAGATGATGGCCTCATTCCCAGAAACTTACAACCAGCATAGAGAACATGGAAATGGAATGAAGGAACACGTTCACCACTTCTTGTTTCATATTTGGAGTATGAGAAAGTCCAGTAAAGGCTCAAGAAGATACAGTATCTAAAACACTAAGAGTATTGATCTGACTTCAGTTTTCCAGCCAAGAGAGGAGGGAGAAAGACTAGAGTTAGGGTTCTGTTAAGATTACAAAACAAGCCACACCTGTGTGCACAGAAAACCACCTTGCTGAGTGTTTTCTTCACAAAGAAGCTGCTAAGTGCTGACCAGCCAGGTCTGGAACACATTTGTTATTAATACCTACTTTCTTTCTGTTTGATTCATTTTATTGCTTCAGTTTCTTCCTTATTAGCTAATCTCAGAGGCTATTAAAGACCAAGATCATGCTGGGTTGATTAGGGGTAACATAACATATAAAGGAGCTTGTGGAAAAATTTATTTCCCTGATGAAAACACAATTTTTAGAGCACTAATCATATTCTAATATGTTAATTTTACATTGTATTTTAAAATATAATCTTTGATTATAAAAGTGGATCAGATTTCGGCAGTTAAAGGCATTTACTTCTAGGCCTGATAACCTGAGGTGGATCCCTTGGACTCACTTGATGGAAGCTAAGACCCAGCTTCTGCAGGTTGTCTATGACCTCCCTACACTCAGTGTGGCACTTGAGCTCAAGCTTGAGGGAACACACACTAAATAAATACATGCACTAAAAACTGTAGAGTGGGAGCTGAAGAGTTAGCCTAGTGGTTAAGAGCACTTACTGCTCTTGCAGAGAACCTGGGATGAATTCCCAGAACCCACAACCATCTGTAACTCATCATCATCTGTAATTTCAGGGACTCTTCTGGCCTCCATGGGCTCCGGGCATGCACATGAATCATAGATATATACACATAAAATTAAATTAGAAGTAAAGCACAAAGAGATAACATTTTTCAAATTTCCTGGCTTGGAACATATTACTATTCCTTTTAGGACACATTCAGTTCAGTTGAAAAATAACAAAATCTAAGTTAACCGGTTTATACAATAAAGAAAAAATTGTTCATCACACAACTAGCAAGAGGGTCCAGAAACAGGGGCTAGTAAGATGGCTCAGGGGTTAGGAGCACTGGCTGCTCCTGCAGAGGACCTGAGTTTGGTTCCCAGTATCCACATAGATGCTCACAACCATCTGTAGTTCCAGATGTGATATCCTCCTCTGACCTCTGCATGCAATGTGCACATGAGGTGCACTTACACACAGGTAAAACACTCATACATGTCATGATAAAAAAAAAAAAAAAAAAAAAAAAAAAAGAGGCCCAGGAGAATGATCTAATTCAAGGGCATTTTGATTCAGCATCTCAGTGACATCATTGCCTGTTTCTATCTGCCTTCACCAATTGGTTTCAACTGATACATAATTCCCTCACGAATAATACAAAACAACTGCAATAGTTCCAGACTTACAAACCACCCCAGGCCATTCAGAAAGAGAACTTTGTAACATCAGTATTCCAGGTCAGAGCCTGGCGTTCAACCCTGACTGAAATAGTTTGGGTCACTGAGCCAATGCTGGTCTCCTAAGAATTAAATATGCCTTAGGAACATCCTGTAAATTGTGTGCGCCCTCCACAGCACCCTTGCTGTCTGTACATGGAGATGCTCAAATGGAAGCGTGTGTTCAGTTAGGAAAGAGCAGCAAATGAGCCCTTGGTATGAAAACAATGTTCCCTATGTAACTCTGAGTCAACCCCTTCCTATTATACACAGAATTAAGATGCTGCATTTAACAGTGATCTCAAGGCTAATAATGTGTAAGAGCCCGGTGTTACTCATTAATAATTGCCAGTTCAAGCTCACCTTTTATAAATAACTGCCACAGGTAGCTCTGCCACAGGTGATCTGTGGGATATTCCAACATTGAACAAGTTTGGGGCTTCTCAGAATGAGGCTCATGGACATGTATCAGTCATGAGCTGTTTACTACAGCTTTCTGCTGAAGAAAGAGACTTGCTCCAAAACACGAGTCAGTTATAACTTTGAGCAAAGTAATGTGGCCAATTATCTTTATGCAAGATGTTTTTGGTGAAAGGCGTGGTGTACTGGTAGGTGGTGATGGAATTTTGTTTTATAATAGTTACCAAAGACAATTGCTTATCCCCAGAGACAACCAGTCACTAGTGAGGGTGGGTCACAATGAGACATGAGGGAATCTGACCTACAGGGGTCCACAAAACACAAGTGTCTTAAATGTCCCTGGAAATTTTTCACTCTGATGATGCCATACTTACCAACCAAATAATAGGCCAACTTGCTCAAGGTGAAGCCCTGTGGTTAGGCAGCTATTTACAGTAGCATTAGATTCAGAAATGGCTCAGTGCCACTACAGGCTGAGCAACAGGCAAGTTGATGCCAAATCCTTATTTTTGCTAGCTCCTGCATGGACAACTTTTATGTAACAAATCATATTTCCTTCTACTTGTGTGTTCTCCTGGGTTATGTCAAAGGACTAAAGCATTATTCATGGATAATAATTCCAAATTTTTATTGGCATAAAATAAAGGGATTTAAATAAAGGGAATTAGAGTACTTATTTCAGTATTCTTGTATATTAGAGTTGGATGGCCAAAAAAGCAGGGTTGAGTAATGGAAAGACCCCAGACCCTGCACATACATAGATTTGGGTTCCAGATCTTTGTGTCACCTGTGTTACTTGGGCATTATCTGACAAGCTTTGGTCATAGTCCCACACACTTTTTGGAGCTTTTATTAGAACTACAGAGTAGCTCCTCCACAGCGCTGACAAAGCCTGGCATTTCACACATAAAATCTGCACAATAACACTGACCTGAGTCCAGGCAGAGTGGCACACACCAACAATGCAAGCATTGGTGAGACAGGAGGATTGCTGCACATTTAGGAGCAGCCTGAGGTACACAGCAAGTTCAAAGCAAACCTACTACTGTACACAGAAAGAAAGACCCTGGGGTGGGTGTGTATGGAGAAAGAGAGAGAGCAGAAAAAGCTGGTTACTTAAGAGTCAAGTTAGCATAAGGAAGACAACCTTTATTCTACTGCTGGAAACCAAACAGTTTTTCTTTTAACCTCCTATACCCTCCGTTACTCTCCACATGAGTACTCAGGATGAGTTGATGCTACTACCCTCAGTTCAATAGTGGACACATGACTAAATTCTGTCCAATTAGAGCATGGTATTTTTCTGATCTGGTACCAGCATTAAGGATGAAAATATGACTAAACATCAGGCATTAGATTGGAAGGACAGGTTTTCAGGGAACAATGATTTAAAAAGGAAATCTAACTTTATACCGTTGAGTTAGATGCTTGAGGACTGTGCCTGCAACTGTGGGAAGTCATCTTGCCCCACATAAGACAATAGGGAAACAGAACACAAGGTTTAAAGAGAAGTGGCCCCAGGGGACACAATTCAATGCCTAAACTCACCTGCACTGAGAGCTACAACTAAATGAGACAATAGGTCCCTTTTTTTTTCATTATCAAAGCAGGCTACAGTGGTATTACCCAGGTGTGTGCTTTTAAACCACTGATACTGGATAAGAGTCCTGGAAGCTCAACTCATGTCTTAGGGGTAGTTTATAAGCTCATTTCAGTAAGTGCAAAAAAGAGAATCAATGTTGATATGCATTAATTTCTTTTTTTAAAAAAACTTTTTTATTTTTTTTCAAACTAGGAGCAGAAAAAAATCCCAATCTGATTAAAAAGGTGTCTGGAAAAATGAAACCACAATGAATCATTCACTTGGTAGTTGGTCATCGAGAGCTTCTCATTTCTGAGTGTCATAAGATAAAATGGACTCAGAAAACAACCTTTGCTTAACCTGTAGTCTATGTGGGGGGCAGTGTTTGATGTAAATAAATAAGTTAATTTAAAAAAATACAAACTTTAAAATACACAATAAAATAATAAAATGTGATATTTAAAATGTACAAAAAAATTGTTGTCTATAGTGGAAATTGTAAATAGTTCAGAGAGAGCATGTGTGAGCATTGAAAAAGCAGAAACAATGTTATTTCTAGTTAGGAACATGGTAAATTTAAAAATCTGTCCATATATTATAGGAGTGAAAAGAGATCATAGAAATGTTGTTGGACATGAAAGCAATATACAGATATTAATAGCCTTGCCATGCCAAAGAGCAATTATTAAATGAAGAATTTGAACTGAAACTACAAACAATAGCATTAATAATATTAAGTACCTAGAAATAAATTTCCCTAAGAGATTCGAAACTAGCCAGGTATGGTGGCATTCGCCTTCAATCCCAGTGCTCAAGAAGCAGAGGCAGGTAGATCTCTCTGAGTTTGAAGACTGCCTGGTTTACAGAGAGAATTCTAGGATAGCCAGAACTACAGAGTGAGACACTTTCTCAAAATAAATAAATAATTTCTTATAAGTGAAATTGAAGTAATCTATAGGGAATATCATGTAACTAAGATTGTTTTAAAATTGCTAACTAGGACAATATACAATATTCATTGACTAAAAGATTCAGTAGGATTCATATTCAGTATGATTTTGTCTTATTTTATTTTAGAACTTGTCCAGCTGGAGATGCAAAGGGTCAAAACATCCAACACAATATTTTTATTTTGTTGGTTATTTGGTTTTGGTTTGGGGGGAGTTAGGGGTTAGTTTTGTTTGTTTTGAAACACAGGCTCACTTAATAGTCTAGGGTAGCCTGGAACTCACCCACCTACCCTAGTGTGTACTTAAAGCCATGGCAGCTTCTGCGCTAGGGTCATAGATTCATACCATCATGCCCAGCTCAAGATACTCTCGAAGGATTTATTCTAGAAGATCTCAAGACATGTAAATAGCATAGCCACAGTAGCTAAAACTATGTGATTAATACATAGAAATAAATATAAAATAAATACAGAGAGAGCTTAAAAAACGTCCCCCCAAATTTGCAGGCCTTGATTTTTAAAGTATCCCATAGGACATGAGGAAAGGACAGTATTTTTCATAATGATGCTGAGACACTGGGTAATAGAAATTGAACTTGAAAAGGTAATAATTTCATTGGTAAGTAGTAAAGTACAATTTTAAAACTTACAATGAGATACTACCATTCCTCAGGATTATATTAGAATTGTAGCATAAACTTCTGGAATAACAAGTGTTGCTGGAGCAACCAACAGACACTGTTAGAGTGACCTTGAGTGTTGACAATAATACAAATCAGTCCAATCACGTCAGAAGATTCTACTCCAGGTACATAACTGCAAGAATGTCTGCCTGTGTGCACAGGAATACACAAAAAAAGCAGAGGCGTGGCATATGAAGTTAGACACAACCCAAGCTTCTCGCAGCAGGAGAGCTGATCTGTGTACATTCGTGAACGTTTTCAGTAAGATACCACATCTGCAATGGAAATGGAAATTAATAAGCAGTATATATGCAAACGTTTGAAGCAGCTGAGAAACAAGACAATAACAAGTATGTAATGTAGGATTACATGTAGCTGATGCACGCCTGTAATCTCAGCACTTGAGAGGCCCAAGGAGGAGGATTGCTAAGAGTTATGAATTTGGAACCAGCCTGGGCTATATAATGTGGAATCCTGCCTCAACAAAACAAAACTACATTTTAGAGCTGAAAATGGGCAAAATTTAAGTTGCATTAACTAGGATATTTTCCCAGGTAGTAAAATAATAAAGAAAAGCAAGGATGTCCTCAGTTACTGTAAGATAAACAGCTGGCTTGGGAACTCCAGCTGTGGGAAGCCAGGAAGCTGTGAGTTCAAAGCTAGCCTGGGTATTTCCCAAAACTCCCATCTTGGCTTGGGAAAAGTAAAGGAGACAGGTGACAAGGTGGGTCTTGGGACTGTTTGATTCTAACTGCACTGACCTGTGGGACTCTCTGTGATGACAGAAACACCTAGATCTAGACTGTCATATCCTGAGGCCACTTAACCCTCATGACTATTGAGCTCCTGAAATGTGATCAATGGGACTGAATTTTAATTGTATTTCATTTTAGTTCATTGGAGTGTAAATTTAATAAATTAGATAAAATATTTAAGTAGCCACATTGAATCAGTGGCTACCATTTTTGCATAGGGCAGTATCTATTTTATATCAACCAAGATTCCAGCAGAAAACATCTCACCCAATAATTCGAGGAAGAATCATGGACAAGATAGCTAATCACTGAGGTAGTGGGGGATGGGGAGGCACAATAGGGCTAATATCAGCCTCACTGTTGCCAGCTCCATACCTGAAGAGATGAGGGGAAAGCTGGAAAAAATAAAAGAAAAAGAATGAAATTGTGCTGTTAGAAGAAGTGCAGCCAGTCTAAGATGCCTTCTAATAGAAGCCAACAAAACAGTCACCCCATATCACTTCCTTTCCCCCTCTGGTCTCTCTAATCAGGGGCCCCCATAGCAACACTCAGGAGGAAGTCAGTAGGCAAGGTGGGTCAGAGGTCCTGAGGAAAGGCAGGAGGGATTGGGTCTAACAGAGAGGAAGGCATTCAGCACAATCTTCTCATTGTGGCTCTCTGCAGTTATCATTTTAACTACACTGGCCCTTTCTCTCTCTCTCTCTCTCTCTCTCTCTCTCTCTCTCTCTCTCTCTCTCTCATTCTTTCTTTCTCTCTTTCTTTTGGTATAAAACTGTAGCTTACACTTTCAAAAAGGGAGAATGCCTGGAATATGGCTTAGTAGTAGAGCACTTACCTAGCACATACAAGACTCTGGGCTGTATCCAGGCTAAAGTTGAACTCTGAAATGGCCCCACAGGCTCCTCTGTTTGAGTGTCTTGTTCCTAGCTGGTGATGTTAGTTAGGGAGGAAGCAGAACCTTTGGAATGTGGGGTACAAATGGGTTACAGGGAACCCACTTTTGAAGGCTATGGCACTGCTACTGGTCACCTGTGCTCTGCTTCTGCCTGCCATGAATGGTAACAAGCTACTACCGTTCCGTACTGCCGCCACTGTGAACAGAGCTGTTTCAGTTGCCCTGCCTCCTCCTCAGGATGGGAAAGGAGTTAAAGCGAACTCTCCTCCTTCAAGTTATGCTGTCAGATGTTTTCTATCACAATGTTGAGAAAAGTAACTACCACTCATACCACACGCACACACATACTCTCACACAATTACATACACTCACAAACACACACACACAAACATACTCATACACACTCACAAACACATGCACTCACACACTCATACACACACACTCACACATTCTCACACACATACCACAACCACACCACACAAAAGGAGAAATTGAGAGGGTGGGAGAGTCCAAATGAAAAAAAAAGATAAAAAAGGGGAGAAAATATAAAAGAGAAAAAAACATATACCTAACCAAGGTGGTTCTGGATTATGTACATACTGGTAAAAAAAAATCTGATAAATTTATTTTTTTCCTTGTTTTTCAAGACAGGATTTCTCTGTGTAGTCCTGGCTGTTCTAGAAGTCACTCTGTAGACCAGGCTGGCCTCGAACTCAGAAATCTGCCTGCCTCTGCCTCCCAAGTGCTGAGATTAAAGGCGTGCGCCACCACTGCCCGGCTTGATAAATTTATTAATACTATAAAATAGTCACCAAAAATCTGTCTATATAAATGTTAACACATGTTTTTGTCAAGTCAACAAAATGAAAATTTTAAAGTTCATACATACATATACAAATATGACATTTATTTACCTGGGTTGAGATTTGATGGCCTCTTTTTTTTTTTAATCTAATATTTTTCTTTTTAAAGCAATCAAATGTGAAGACACAGTGCTCAGAGAAAATGTAACTGAACATAGAAGTGTAGGCTTTTGCTTCTGTTGGCTTTCTTGTGGTGTTGGAACCACAGTTCAGCCTTCTGAACAAAACTAGAGCCAGGAATATGAACTGTGGTTTGTTTTGAAAAGTGTGTATGTTAATTAGGAATGCCTTAACTGAAAGTGTAAGATGATCTGGCTTAACATTGGGGTTATTATTCACATTTAAAAAAAAATCTGGATGATAGAGTCTGCTGTTATTGACTTGGTGACTTCACAATTTCCAGGCTGGCAACTCTGTGGTTCTGGCCAAATCCTCCATTCACAAATGACCAAGAGAGAACCAGATATCAAGCTGAAGTCACCTAAAGGAGGGAAGGAGAAGAGATTACAGAACAAAAGCATCAG
>JANHMN010000002.1:168853933-168871130 GCA_030674055.1 Rhabdomys pumilio
TGTGTGTGTGTGTGTGTGTGTGTGTGTGTGTGTGTGTGTGTGTATAGCTTTCTCAGCCTTCCTAGCTCATCCTCAGCATGGGGGGTGAGAATATCTGACACCATTGTGAGCTAAGCCAGGTGAGTTTTTATTAATACATAAACCACTTCCCTATAGTGTCCAAGAGTGAGTTCTTTGGCTTTAGGAATTATTTTCTAGAAGGCCTCTGTTTACATGCACATGCTGCACAGAAGGGCAACATAACAACACCCATATGTGTTGACTTGTTTGTGAACAGTTGCCTAGAACAAAACCAAATGTTAAGAGAACATATTTTACCATAGGAGAAATATGTCAGGGAAGCTCCCCACCCTGATGGCAAACCTTCAGTATCAGCAAGCATTAGAAGGACCTGGATTAGGAAGTGGGCAGGGCAGAAGATGCTAGGAGCTAACTCTCACCCAGTGCACTTTGCCTGCGATCAATTGCAAAGCCATAGATACTACAGATTTTCTATATGTAATATGTAAAAACTGACCTAATTACCCTACCCCCAACATGCCCAGAATTAAGAAGTCACAAACATCAGAGATGGTGACTGTCAGATGGAGCCTTAGAACCCTCTGGAGCTACTGACTCATCAGGTCCAAATCAAGGCTCTACTAGTTTGTGCCCTGACACAATTTTGGAACTTCCCTGTGCTCCAGTTTCTACCCAACAGGCAGAATCCTCGAGATGCTAATGAGAATTGAGAAAGTTAACAAATACAGCTTACTTGAAATCATGCCGACTGTGTACATATGCAGAGTAGGTGCTAGGTAAGAGCTCACTTCAAGGACAGCAACGTTCTTCTATGATTATATCGGTTTTACCTTTTATATGTATATGTATTTTTTGTTAGAAACTCTTCCTCTTCTGTTTTAATTTTTTTATTCTAATGGGAGAAGATACTTAGCCAACTGTTTAGCTGAGCAAGGTTTAACATATAAAAATATATAACCAATTAAACTCATTTAACAACAACAACCAAAAAGCATTCCCAGTTTAGATGAATAACCCATCCCTGCCTTTACCAACTCTGTGCCTGCATGGTGATATTGTTTATGTTGTTTTGTTCTTTTGTTTGTTTTTAGAACTAGAGGCAACACTGTGGTGAACGTTCTTGGGGTAATTTCCTGTGCACTTTCATGATTCCTTTAGTATAAATTCTCAATGCAAAATTGCTAGGTCAAAAATCACATGTAAGAGGCTATAGAGTTGGCTCAACAGAAGAGCGCCTGCTGCTCTTTCAGAGGATCTGGGTTCGATACCCAGCACCTACATGGCAACTTATATCTCTCTGTAATCCAATTGCAGGAGATATAACACCCTCTTCTTGGCCTCCACAGGCACCAGGCACTCAGGACGTACACATATGTACATACTGGAAAAACATTAATACACAAAATAACAATAAATAATCTTTAAAAAATAGAAAAGCATACATAAAAATGAAAAACAAACAAACAAAAATCCCAAACCAACCAGCTGGTAGGAGGACACCAGAGTATAGCAGGGGAAAGGAATGAGGGAGAAGAAAGTCTGACATGTGTGTATGAAGATGTCATGGTAAAACCCATTACTTTGTATGTTGACTCAAAAAAAAATTTGTTTAAATGATCACACATAAGCACTTAGAAAGTGAAGGCAAAAGATCCTGAGTTTCAATTCAGCTCAGGCTTCATAGCGAGCTCCTTGTCTGCCAGGGTTACCTAGCAAGACCCTGTCTCAAAACACAAAACACAAAACAAAAACCGTGCATAAAGAGTTGTCTGTGTGGCTCAGTGGTAGCACGTTCACCCAGCATGCACAAGGCTCTGAGCTCAGCCCTGGACACTGAGTGAAAAAAAAAATGACTGTTTTTAAGTTTTAATGAGTGTGTTTCAATTAATCTCCCAAGGATTGGGGTATATTGAGGTATCCAGTAATTTCTGTACCTGTTTGGGAAGTACTGGCTATGTTTTTTTTCCTTTTAGTTTCCCCGAAATGCTTATTAAAACTCCCAAACATGATAATCTCTGTTAACAGAACCTCCAGCATGTGTGTTTGTCATCCTGTTAATCATTTGTGCTCAGTCTGTAGCTCCCGACCTTTCACCTCAATATAGTTTTGATGATGTTCTCTTACGCATTGGATTGTTGCCATGGTGATTTTATGGCTAGAGATTCTTTATCTCAGATTCTGATGTGGTTGTTTTGCAGTAGAGGTCACAGACAGTGTTGACCAGGTTTGAGAACTTTTGTTTTGTTTAATAGAAAGAGATCTCTTGGTTAGATCTCTTGGCATTCCTTGGTTAGAGCACAATGGATCGTGATTGTCACCACATCCCTTGACATAAAAACCAGACTCTTTCAACTCTCCCCTGTGGGCTGTTTACTCAATAATTTAACATTTACCATCCCCCACTGAATTGTGAACTGTGTTTAGGAGATAAAGATGAATAATAATGGTCAATAATAATGGTCTTTGAGGTGGAGAAACTTGTGATTGAAAGGGGCAGACAGATAAACAAATAACTCATGATATAATATTAAATATTCTGTTGTAGAGCATTTTGTCCTCTGACCTCCACACATGTGCCAAAATGTTTAGTGTTTGCACGTACACACACACTAAATTAAAGGAAACAAAGTTCCTATACCAATAGACAACAATGTAGTAAACTAGGAGGCCTGTGTTCCCCCATTTAAAAAAAAATATAATAAAATCCATGAGCAAAATAATAGTTCTAAAACTGAAGATGGCTCAGCAGTTGAGAGCACTGGCCACTCACCTAGAAGACCTGTGTTGATTCACAGAACCCACAAGGTGGCTCTCAACTGTCTCTAAATCTAGTTCCAGGGAATCTTGTGTTTTCTTCTGGCCTCTGTGGGCTCCAGACACACATGCAGTATACATACATATACACAAGCAAAACAGACATACTGTAAAGTTTACTTTTCAAATAAATAGGTCTAGAGTATGAGTAAAAATATAGAGCAATTTAATAAAGCGCAAAGGTGAGGGCATCCATGCAGAAAAAATTAGAAAGCATTTTATCTGAATTTACCTCATCACTCTGACCACCAAGGACCCACATAGTTTTCATCAACAGGACACCAACTGCCAAGGCCACTGGAAGACCACACTGCTACACGTGTGACCCTAGAGCAAGGCTCACCCCAGACAGCTAGTTCTCTCACAGGTGCCTGCAGATGAAGGTCTTTCCCTATCAAATGAAGCCTGTGCCATTTGGAAGAGGTGACTCCTTCCTCAAACACACTCAAACACAAAGACATTCACACAAGACGGCAAGAACATGAGACATGAGGGAACCATAACAAAGATGTAGACATTATGTCTGGTTCTTCCTCTCAGCCCCAGGCTCCCAGACTCAAAATATATTTATAAATACCCTGGCCATATTGCTAGGCTTTTCTCTTATTGGATCATGACTTAAATTATCTCATGTACATATGTTTTATATAACCTACATGTGGCTGATTACCTGTGCTTGGGTACCATGTGCCAGTCTTAATACATCTTCCCAGCAAATCTCCCACCTGGCTCTATCTAAGATTTCTTTCTGCCTCTCGGACAGTTCACCTTCTAGTCTACCCTTTCCTATAGGCCATAGGTTTTTTTTTTTTAAATCTATAAGTGATGCATCTATATAAAACACAAGTCAATTAGGCAGAGAGTGGTAGAGGAAGAAACCTGATATCCTGCTCTGACCTCTACTCATACATGCATGCATGCATTGGCACACTTGTGCACATACACCACACACACAACAGAAGTACATTCAACAAAGAGAAAAAATGATTTGTTAAAACATATACAAACAAATGTACTACCTAAAGAATACCATGAATGAAATGAATTAAAGAAGAGAATGTTTAAAGTGGTCCAGTCAATGGAGAAAAGAAGAATGGAAAATCTTTAGTGTTTGTTGATAGAGTCCCCTCCCTTAATCCTTCCCTACCTATATCCTCTAGCCCTTCCCAAAGACCCAAGGCCATATGTGTAATTAGGGCAGAATTACATACAACTGGTTAGGAGATGGCATTCAAGGATCCTCCCTGACCCCTCCTTCCAACAGTGAACAAGTCCAGCTTTTCATGGCCTTTGTCAAGCAAGCCCAGCTGGACTCCTGAAGATGGCCGGCATTTGGCTGGGAGAATAACCCTATACAGTGCTCACCAAAAAATGTGGGCATGTTTCCTCTCGCAAAGGTGAGTCTGATCTTAGTCACCTCCAAGCCAGTTCAAACAAAGAGGAGATTGAGTACTCTCAAACATCTAGATTTCTCTCCAAAGAAAACGAGAAACAAAACAACAGATTCCTTCTGTGACCCCTGGCTGAACCAGGATTCTCAGGCAGAGCCTGCTACACATACTGCGGTAGTAATTCCAATACAACTTGTCTACTCCTGGTTTTCAGGGTTCCTGGGGGTATTACTGGATGTAACCCAATATTGCAGTTATCAACTTTTAGAAAGACCCTGAAGCCATGTATCAGAGAACTAAAAGAATGATCCCTAAGGTTGCTCTAGAGACTCCTATCGGGATCATTTAGCCACCAGTTTCTGAGTCTGAGCAAGTCTGAGCCACCAAGTCTGAGCAAGAACCAATTTTATTTGTCTTTGATAGTTTGAAAGGGTAGAAGGTGGGAAAAAGAGAATAATTACTATTCAATGGCCCCCCAGGAGTTTCAAAAAGTAGGCTCTAATGCCACATGACTCTAGATAGATTGATGTATTTATTCTTGTCATTGAGATTCCAGATAATCACTGTGACAGCCTACCAAAAAAGCTAGGTTTGACTTTTAATCAATGAGTACTGCATAATTCGTTTAATGGAACTTAGTTGGACCCAGGATTTATGGAAATGCTTATTGAGAGCCTATGATGGTTGTTTTAATTGTCAGGTTGACACAACCTAAATCCTCTGAGGAGAGAGTCTCAATAATGGACTATCTAGATAAGGCTGGTCTGTAGTATGTAAAAGACTGTCTTGATTGTGTTCGTTGATATGGAAAGACCAGGCCCGCTGTGTGTAGCATCATTCCCTAGGTTTGTGTCCTCAATAGTATAGAAGCAAAGAAATTATCTAAGGATGAACAGTAAGCAGACATGTATTCCTTTTTTCTCTGCTCTTGACTGGGGCTATGACTAGTTTCTTCAAATTCTTGCCTTGATGTCCCTGTAATGATGGACTGTAATCTGGAATTTGGGGCTAAAAATAAACTTTTTCTTCCATAAGTTGCTTTTATCATGCTTCTTTATTGAAAATGTATTTTTCCATATAAAATATATTCTGATTATAGTTTCTCCTCCCAGATCCTTCCTACCTCTTCACCTACCCAAATTCACACTCTTTATTTCTCTCTGTGTGTCTCTTTCTCATTAAAAAAAATAGGCATCTAACATAAATAAAAAATAAAATTAAAACAAACCAGAATAGAACAAAACAAAAATAAATAAATAAATAAATAAATAAATACAGCAAGTCAAAGGAAAATTTCAAGAAACACATACAGACGCAGAGACACACATTCACATATAGAAAAAACTCAGAGAAACAAATTGGAAAACAAAATATATATACAAAAGACCAGAAAGGTTTTTAAAAAAATGCCCAAAGCATTATGAGACAAAAGAATCCTCCAAATATACCATTGAGTTTTGTTTGTGTTGTCTATCTATTTCTGGGCATAAGACAAGACTTCATTGGAGAAAACTAATTTTTCCTTTGTGAGTGGTTATCAACAGGAGAGAGCTTCTGGGTAAGAGTTAGGGTCTTGTGTCCTCTCTTTCTCTGGGCTCTGGGACCCTGTCTTAGGATTAATATTGCTGTGATAAAACACCTGACCAAAGCAATTTAGGGAGGAAAGAGTTTATTTTGCTCACAGTTCCATATAATAAATAGTTCGTCATCAAAAGCCCTGACGGCAGGAACTCACCTGGAGTCAGGAGCTCATGCTAAGGCCACGTAGGGTGCTGCTTACTGGCTTGCTCAGCCTGCCTTCTTATAGAACCTAGGACCACCAGCCCAGCATCAGTCTTATCTACAATAGGTTGGTTCCTCCTCATCAATCTATTTAAGAAAATGCCCTACAGGCTTATAGCTATTCCCCCCCCCCCTTTTTTTAATATGTTTGTGTCCTTATTGGTGTTTATCATGGGTCAGAGTTGTCACTTTAAGAAATGCCCCTCACACCACGGATGCTCATTCTATTGCCCATTCTTGAGAAGGCATTTTCCTGAGTTTTCATCCTTTCAGATGACTTTAGATTGTGTCAGTTTGACATAAAACTATCCAGCACAGACTCCATCTGGCTTAGACTTGTGCGAACTCTATGCCTACTGCCACAGTCTCTATGAGTTTATATGTGTGTCAGTCCTGTTGTGTCTAGAAGGCCTTGTTTCCTTGGTGTCCTCCATCCCCTCTGGCTCTTATAATCTCTCTGCTTCCTCTTTCACAGAGTTACCTGAGCCCTGGGGGGAGGCATTTGATAAAGACATCCCTTTTAGGACTGAATGTTTTAAGGTCTCTCATTTTCTTTGTGGGTTTCTGTATTTGTTCCTATCTAGTTCAGGAGTTATTTTATTTTAGTTTATTTCTATGTTCCTTTATCAGAATAATAATCTTTGGTTTTCCCCCTATGTCCATGACCTACCTTGTCTCGGGTTCTTGCCCACCTGAACAATGTTAGGCAAGTATTCTATCTCATCATCTCATGGAATGAGTCTTAAATCCAGATACTGGTTGGTTACTCCTACAACGTTTGTGCCACTACTGCACCAGCATATCTGGCAGGCAGGACACCATTGTAGATTGAGTATTAATTGTCTATTCTTGACTCTAAAGCCAGAGCCACATGACTAAAGCTGCCAAGTTCTGCTGGTTGCTGGGGCTGGAACATGGCACCCTTGATCTATTATATCTTCACCAGATTTCTATTTTTAATGGTTTCCTTCACTCCTTAAGCTTGGCTGTCCTAGAATTTTTTAGACTGACCTTGAACTCAGAAACCAGCATGCCTCTGTCTCCTGTGTGCTAGGATTAAAGGCAAGTACTACCATGCTAGGACCTAAGCTTTTCTTTAATTCCTTTTCACAAGATCTTTATAAGTTCTGGATTGTAATTTATTCTAGGTATAGTCAAGTTTACAACCAAGCATAGCCATCACAATCTATCCCTTAATTTGACACAAAATCATTATCTCCTTATGTTTAAATGAAAACAATTAATGCTGGTTAGCTAGAACTTAGAAATTAATAGTAATTAAGAAGAGACCAGCAGGGAGGCAGAGGCACGCAGATTTCTGAGTTCGAGGCCAGCCTGGTCTACAGAGTGAGTTCCAGGTCAGCCAGGGCTACACAGAGAAACCCTGTCTCGAAAAAAACAAAAAAACAAAAAACAAAAAAAAAACCAAAAAAAAAAACAAAAACAAAAAAAAAAAAAAGAGACCAGCATCACTGAAGCAAAATCTTCTGGGAAGTATTTTTTGGAGAGAACAAAGAAACTGAGATAGCCTGAGATAGATATTCTAGAGATAGCCATTGTGCTGGCAGCTGGACTTGGTAATGTGCAATAATCATCCAGATGGTACTTATTTTGAAAGCATGAAGGAAGGGGCATGAAAAGTAGCTGGGACTTGGCGCTGTGAAAGTCCAGGAAAGGCCATTGGTGAAGGTGCAGCTTCAGTGGCAGTTAAAAGTCCAGGACTAAAGGGGTCATGTAAAGAAGTTGAGGCTTGGCACCATAAAAAGAGCCTATGAGAGGCTATTGGTGAAAGTTTAGCCTACATGTAGTGGAAGACCACAGCGTATTAGAGATTTCAGTGCTATGGAATGACCACCGAGAACAGCAGCAGCAGTGTAATGGAGTCAGCCAGAGCCTAGAATGCTATAGAGGGCAGAGCTGGAGATTTGACTCAAGCTCTTTGTAAGATCTCAGAAGATCATGTATGGATCCCGGTCACTGGAACAAGAAGCTGTAAAGTTGAAGTTGCCTTGGAGACCTCAAGATGTTAGAGATACCAGAGACAGAGACATGGGACACCTGCTAAGAAAAGCTACTGATAGGGAGTGGAAACAGCTCAAGAAATAGAAGTTTGTTGCAGTCAACAAAACTGAAAGGAGTTAGACACGGAGATGTAGAGTTTCAGGTTTACGCAGCTGATCTTCAGTCTTCTTTGGTCTAGTCCTACCTATGACATTTGGAATGGCAATGTATATCCTGTGATGCTGAAAGTATGTGATCTGCTTTTTAATTTTGATTTTATAGGGATTGCATGAATCTCAGAAGACACTTTGAACTTTGGACTTTTAAATATTGTTGAGACTGTGATAGACTATGGGGGCTTTTGAAGTTGGACTAAATGCATTGTGTATTATATTATGGCTACAAGCCTATGGAAGCCAGAGAGTGGAGTTTGGTAGTTTGAATAGTTTGACCCTCATAGACTCATGTATTTGAATGCTTGGGCTACAGGGAATGGCACTATTAGGAAGTGTGGTTTTGTTCAAGTGAGGAATTGTGTGTGTCACTGTGAGGTGGACTTTGAGGTCTCCTGTGTCTAAACTCCACCCAGTGCAGAACCAGAGCCTCCTCCTGGCTGCTTGTAGGAAACAGTCTCCTCCTTGCTGCCTGTGGATCAAGTTTTAGAATTCTTAGTTCCTCTAGCACAATGTCTGCCTGCACCCTGCCTAGGGAGTCTATGGGGATAACTCTAGCTGAGACTCCTAGCAGTGGGGGGATATGGATCCTGAAGTGACCACTTCCTGTAGCCAGGAAGGACTCCCAGTGGAAGGATAAGGACAGCAACCTACCCACAAAACCTTCAACCCAAAATGTTTCCTGCCTGCAAAATGTGCAGGGACAAAGATGGAGCAGAGACAGAGGGAATGGCTAACCAAGACTGCCCCAAATTGAGACCAATCCCATGGGCAAAAACTAATCCCCGACAATATTAATGATACTCCATTATGCTTGCAGACAAGAACCTTCCATAACCTCTGAGAGGCTCCACCCAACAGCCAATAGAAAGAGATGCAGAGACTCACACCCAAACAGTAGATGGTGCTCATGGAGTCTTATGGAAGAGTTGAGAGAAAGACAGAGGAACCCAAAGAGGACAGGGACTCTTCCAGAAGATCAACAGTCAACTAACCTGGACCCTTGGGGGCTCCCAGAGATGGAACCACCAACCAAAGAGTAAGCACAAATGTTGGGCCTAGGCCTCTTATACTTCTGTAGCAGATGAGCAGCTGGTCTTCTGGGTCCCCAACAACTGAAACGAGGCTGTCTCTGAATCTGTTGCCTGCCTGATTTTGGATCCCATTCCCCTGTTTATTCTTGCCTGGCTTCAGTGAGAGAAGATGCACCTAGTCCTGTAATGACTAGAGGATGGGAGTTAGGAGGGTGCTACCTAGAGGATGGCTCCCTCTTCTCAAAGGAGGAGAGAGAAGAATGGGAGGAGGATCTGCATGAAGGGGTATTGGGAGAAGATGGAGGCTGATAGTGGAATATAAAGTAAATAAATAAATAAATAGATAAATAAATAAATAAATAAATTTAATGAAAAACTTCAAAGAAATGAAAACAATATTTAAAACTGTACAAGGAAAACACAAACTCACTCAGAAAGGCAAACACATCAGAATAATAGCAGATCTCTTACCAAAAACCCTAAAAGCCAAGAAAGCATGGAAACATGCAATTCAACCCAACCAAGATGGTTGTATCCTGGCAGAGTTATGTTTTAAAACTTTCAGAGAAATAATGACATTTCAAGACCATCACAAAGTAAGGCAGGTCACAAGCACTGAGTCAGCACTGCAGAAGATACTTAAAGGGAAAGCATGCACAGAAGAGGAAGACAGTCTCAGGAACACAGGAAAGAACAACATTTGTGAGAGGTACATGTGGACAGCTGACAATTAGAGAGAATCCATCATAACCAATACTATATCCACTGAAACCTTAATACTAATTGGAGGGGAATAGAGGTCAAACAACCAGAGAAAAAATAACCAACAAAATTACAGGAAACAGTAACAAAGCTCTCAAAAAGAACATCAACTGTGAATAGCCTCACTCACCAACAAAGAGACAGGGACTACTTGACAGGAGTTTACAAACTAGAGAGTATTATCTATTGTCTCCAAAACAGTACACATCACTGTTAAAAGGCACCTCACAGACTGAGAGTCAAAGAATAGAAGTCAGTTTATCAAGCAATAGAAGCCATTGCAATGTGTAACCATTTATTTTGGAGTAACTAGTTATTCTTATATTGAATGGAGTTGGTTTTAAAACAAGATTAATCAAAGGGGATTTTTTTTAAAGGTCACTATATAAAGAGAACAATTCCTTACAAATATGAAACAATTAGAAATATATATGTACTTACTGTTAGAGCTCTTGATTTCATAAAAACAAACACTAGTGGACATAAAAAGTCAGATTAATTCTAATACA
Source organism: Rhabdomys pumilio (assembly GCA_030674055.1). Lineage (NCBI taxonomy): Eukaryota > Metazoa > Chordata > Mammalia > Rodentia > Muridae > Rhabdomys > Rhabdomys pumilio. Next base: position 168,864,421 of record JANHMN010000002.1, read on the forward strand.
ACAGTAATGTATGGTTTTACTACCGGACTCTCATCTTTAGATAGCTCAGTCAAACTAAAAATAAATAAATAAATAAATAAATAAATAAGAAAACATCAGAGTTAAACTATCCTATAGATTCAATGGACCGTACAGATATATACAGAATATTCCATCCAACAGAAGTAGAATATACATTCTTCTCAGCATCTCACAGAACCCTCTCTAAAATAGATTACATTCTAAATTACAAAACAATGCTTAGCAAATAGAAAAGTGTGATGAGTGGAGGCAGCCCTGAGTGAGTTAAGTACCAAGTAAATGTGTGCTGTGGATATAGACTTGACTATGGCAAAAACCAATGTCTTGGCCCCATGGGAGTGGCAAGGCCTTTTCCTGGTGAGGTTCACAGGGATGGCAAAGTCTTTCTCGGGTCTGAGAGTGAATGTTGATAGTGTAGGCAGAAAATATCCACCATAGCTTTCTCCACTGCTAAGTAAGCATAACTTACTGCTTCTCTACATAAACTCTGCCTACTGAGATTAGTCAAATTTGCATCCTTGTTCAGCTGTATGCAATAACCCTTGCCTTCCAGGTCAACTATAAATAAATACACCAAGCTTCCAGGGTGCTGAGGCTTCTTCATCTGAAAGCCCAGACCACTTATCCCAGCTTTTCTTTGTATTTGTGTCTGCCTGTTTCTTGTATTTCCTTACCCCTCCCCTCACTAGTTAGCTCAGTCCCTGGAGCTGTGTAGAGGGCAGCATGAAAGAAATGGAATAAATTCTTCTAGCAAATCAGAGCAACGTGAGATTAGAAAGCAGTAGTAAAAGGAACCACACAAATACTTGAAGACTAAAAACTCCACTCTTGAATGACCAGAAGTATATTGAAGAAAACTGAGAGAATGTTTTAAAATCCTAAAATCAAGCCAGGTGGGGCAGTGCATGCCTACAATCCCAGCATTTAAGAGGCAGAAGCAGGAAGATCAAGAGTTGGAGTTATCTTCAGCTTACACAGTCAGTTCAAGGTCAGCCTGAGCTATAGGTGACCCTGTCCCCAAAATAAAGCAAAATAAAGCCCAATGGGCTGCCAAGATGGCTCCATGGGTAAAGGTATTCTCTACAGAAGCCAGATGAGCTAAGTTTGATGCCCAGAACACAGGGAAAGGTAGAAGGAGAATACTGACCATTGGCACACACCGTGAAGCACACACCTACATAAACACATCACACAAATAATAAAAAATAGATAAATTGGATTAACAAAACAAAATTCCTATAGTCGAAAGAAAATGAAAGTATGACTTATCAGAACTCTTGGGATACAGCTAAGGCATTTCTGTCATATGACTATATGTTTATATTTAAAAATCAGAGAGACCCAGGCATGTTGGTGCCCACTTTTAGTCTTAGTAGTACTTGAGAGGCAGATCTCTGAGTCTGAGACCAAACTGCTCTATGAAGTGAGTCCTGGGACAGCCAGGGACACACAGAGAAACCCTGTCTCAAAAAAAAAAAAAAAAAAAAAAAAAAAAAAACCACAACACAAAACATAAGAAAGAGCAGAGTATCCTAGCTACCCACCAACCCACCAGCTTTCTGGACTATAGCAACCTGGAGGGTAACCTTCTTTTCCATCATGCCAGCTGGCGGACAGTGCTGCCTGGTGGCTGAAATCATCAAGTGATTCTAACAGAAAGGGTTCCACCTGGTGGCCATGAAGAACATCTGAAGCAGTATGAAACTTTGACCTGGCCGGGCGGTGGTGGCGCACGCCTTTAATCCCAGCGCTTGGGAGGCAGAGGCAGGCGGATTTCTGAGTTCGAGGCCAGCCTGAGTCTACAGAGTGAGTTCCAGGACAGCCAGGGCTACACAGAGAAACCCTGTCTCGAAAAAAACAAAAAAAAAAAACAAAAAAAAAACAAAAAAAAAGAAACTTTGACCTGAAAGACTCCTTTCTTCCGTGGTTTAAGAGGACTCCTATAGTGAAGCCAGACTAAGTGATGCCTGGGGACACTAACCCAACTATTTCTAAGGCAGGCTTTGCTTGAGGAGATCTCTGCATTCAAGTTGACAGGAGCATCGTTCACTGCAGTGATTTAGTGCAAAGTGCCTAAGGTTTAAGATGCAACAACTGAGTGACTACACATCTCATGGTCATGACTGGAGCGGTGGATGAAACAGGGTTCTTATCAGTGCCAGATGGGTCCCTGGTCACAGATATTCATTCCACTGACCAGAAGTAATAAGATAGGCAGGCCATCTTTTCTAAAGTATATACCAGTGAAGCCTTTGGACTAGAAGGAAAATAAAATTAAAAACAAAAACAGAGTCCTCAAATAAATAACCTACTGACGGAACTCAAGGCCTTAGAAAAACAAGAACATGGGCTGGAGAGATGGCTCAGCGGTTAAGAGCACTGACTGCTCTTCCAGAAGTCCTGAGTTCAATTCCCAACAACCACATGGTGGCTCACAACCATCTGTAATAGGATCCAATGTCCTTTTCTGGTGTGTCTGAAGATAGCTATAATGTACTCATATACATTAAATAAATAAATAAATAAATAAATAAATAAATAAATAAATCTTTAAAAAAAAAAAAAAAAGAAAAACAGGAACATGACAAGCCTAAAAGCAGTAGGTAAGTAAGAAATACTAATCGTCAGGGAAGAAATTAATGTGAGAGAAATTAAAAGAACAATATAAACTCAATCAAAACAAGTTAGTTCTGATGGGGCTGATGAAATGGCTCAATGGGTAAAGGTGCTGGCTGCCCAATTATGTGAACCTGATTAACTGAGTTTGATCCGTAGAGACCATCTGAAGGTGGGTGCTAGGAGAGAATCAAATATACAAAGTTGTCTTCTGACCTCCACGCATACACCATGTCATGCCCTACCCTGATAATAAATATTGTTGAAAATAAAAGTCGGTTCTGGGACTATAGAAATGGCTTGGTGGGGTAAAGCACTTACTATACAAACATGAGGACCTGAGTTTACACTTCTGGCACCCATATAAAAAAACAGCCATAGTGGTACAAATCTGTAGCCCTAGTGCCCTGTGGGTAGGGATCAGGCACACTCAGAAGACAAGCTGGCCAGCCAATTAGATAAGCCAAGACAAATGAGCCCTATATTCAGTGAAAAGCCCTGTCTCAAAAAAGTAAAGTGGAAAGCAATGGAAGGAGACGCCTAACATCAACCTCTAGCTTCTACACACATACACACACAAAGACACTCCTGCACACCCTGTCTTACAAAAGAAAGCATTTGACTGGGTTTCAGAGGGTTGGTCCGTGTTCATCATGGTGTGAGGCAGACAGGTATAGCGCTGGAGGAAAAGCTGAGAGCTTTACACACTGATCCACAGATAACAGGCAGAGAGAGAGAAAGAGAGAGAGAGAGACAGAGACAGAGAGACAGAGACAGAGGCTGGACCTGGTGTGGGAACCTCACAGCCCACCCTCAATGACACACCTCCTCCAACAAGGTCATTCCTTCTAATCTTTCCCAAACAGTTCCATTAACTGGGGACCAAGAATAGAATTCAAGCATATGAGGGTATAGGGGCCATTCTCATTCAAAACACCAAAGGGTCTTTTACACTAGACCTCAGTAAGACCCAGAGCTAGGGAGATGTGGTATAAACAAGGAGGCTGCAAATTAATAATTATGAAAGCTGAGTGATGAGTCCATGGGGCTCACTATGGATTCTGGTTTTAAATGTGTGACTTCCCCAAGAAGAAAAAGTTATAGGCCTTATGAGTAAGATATTTGATTAGAAATCAACTCTGCTAATTAACCAGGTAGCTGATCCTCATTTGCTGATTAAACTTGTTTTAAAACCCCAAACCAAGAGTCCTCTTGTGTACTAGTATTCACTTGTGCATTAGGGTTGTCACTAATGTCTTCTAACAGCTTCAGTGACCTCTTGATCCCTTACTTTAAGTTGGAACGTTTAAAAACAGACCGAACTGTGGTTAAAATTTTAACCTGTCACTGCTAAGTTAATGTGTTCCTTATTCTCAAACCAACTCTATATTAGCAGTCTAAAATGGAGAAGTGTGAACTGAAGGTCATTTCCTCTGATCCCATCTGCAATTCTTCCATCCCTGTGCTGAGACTGTGTATAGTCACTCTAGATGCTGAACATCCTTACTCAAGGACAAAGCTGTCCTCAGATATGGAAAAGAATTCATGAATAAGGAAGGTGACTTGGTCCCAGATCTATCATCTGGGTTGATTAAAATGGTTGTACTTTCGGATCATGTGCAAATAACTTGACTTTTCAGGTTTTGTAGTGCCACATGCTGGGAGGTATCTGAAGTACCCAAACTTGCCTGTTAGAACGCAGAGCAGCGTGGACCAATTGTTAGCATTCCTTCTAGACTCTGCCTAGTAGTGACCTGGCAACAGCCGGGTAGGCCTGGCTTACTGTAAAAGGTGCTCTTTGCCCCCTCTTTATTCTCTTACTGTCTCTGACTCTCTTCTCTCCCTGACCCTTCTCCCTCTCTCCCCTTTCCCCTGTCTCCCACCCCTCTTTTCCATGTGTTCCTGTCCAGCCTCCTCTCTCCTTCTTTCCCCTCCCTTCTATTCTCCTCCCTTTCCCTTCCCTCCCCATCCCCCCTCTCTTTCTGCCTCTACTCCCTTCTCTACATCCCTTCCCATGCCATAATAAACTCTATTCTACGCTATACCTGTCTTATGGCTGCTACCTCAGAGGGATGGGATGCCTTGCCATGGCAGCTAAGGCACCTCTCCCACCTCATGTTACCTTACCATGCTCTACAAAGCATATCCTTGGCTCCTTTTTTTTTTTTTAAAAAAAAAAAAAGGATTAAAAGGATTCATAGGTCTTAAGAGACCTGCTGCAGGTGGGACCTTAGGACTAGCATGTTAAGATTTTAGATGCTCTGCAACTTTGGGAACAAACGCCTTTATCAAGCTTATCTAATGAGAATTACTTGGGAACTCTGTTCAAAACAGTTACCTGGTTCATATTACAGACTTATGGAAACAAGATCTCCAAAATTGGAAGCCTAGGACTTATGATCTGTAATAAGAATGGAGTGGAGTCACCAAAGATGAACATTTGGTAAATCCTACAGAGTTGGAGTGAGTACCATTCTTTACTCTGGAGACTGTCTAGATAGTGTTTCATAATTAATGAATATTGGATATGATTAACAACTATCCATGACACATCTACATATGGCACTGTACCACAATGCCACTACCAGGAAACCCCGGTACTTTTGTCCAGGTCTTGTCCTTTGGTACTGTGATCCAGTTTATCACCCAAACTTCAAGCTCCAGTGGATTGATGAAGAAGCTACAATGTTAACTTCCTACTGTGTGGAATGTTTCTTTATAGCAACCCAAGGTTCTCTTTGCTCTGTGAATGTTTAAATGGCGGGTGTTAGCACTAACCCCCTTCAACCAACCTCCTGTCCTTCTATGGAAGTTGTTCCGCTTAAGTCCTGGGCTTGCTCCCTCCCCCACATGGAATTTGCTGGTGGCAAATTCCATTCTTCTCTCTCTCCAATCCCGCCTACTCAGAAAACCTCCCAAACAGAAAAGGCACCAAGCCTAGTCCTACATTCCTGACAGCCTAAACCCCCTCACCTGAAGTCACCAGCCAGTCAACCCCCCTCAGCTGCCCACCCCCCACAAGGCCAGCATGTGGCAGACACATATTCCTTCCACAGTCTGGAATGGCCAAGAAGCGCATAACGAAATGTTCAACATCCTTAGTCATCAAGGAAATGCAAATCAAAATGACCCTAAGATTCCACCTTACGCCAATCAGAATGGCTAAGATAAAAAAACTCAGGTGACAGCACATGATGGCAAGGATGTGGAGAAAGAGGAACATTCCTCCGTTGCCGGTGGGATTGCAAACTGGTACAAGCACTTTGGAAATCAATCTGGCTGTTCCTCAGAAAACTAGAAATAGTTCTACCTGAAGACCCAGCTATACCACTTCTGGGCATACACCCAAAAGATGCTCCACCATATCACAAAGACATATGTTCCACTATGTTCATAGCAGCCTTATTTATAATAGCCAGAAACTGCAAACAACTCAGATGTCCCTCAACGGAAGAATGGATACAGAAAATGTGCTACATTTATACAATGGAATACTACTCAGCTATTAAAATCCAGGACATCATGAATTTTGCAGGCAAATGGATGGAACCAGAAAATATCATCCTGAGTGAGGTAACCCAGACCTGAAAGGACATACACGGTATGTACTCACTGGTAAGTGGATTTTAGCCAAAAAGTTCAGACTATTCGTGGTACAATTCCTAGACCATGTGAAGCTTAACAAGAAGGAAGGCCCAAGTGTGGATGCTTCAATTCCACTTAGAAGAGGGAACAAAATAATCATGGGAGGCAGAAGGAGGGAGGGATCTGAGTGAGAGAGGGGAGGTGGAGGAAAAAAATAAAAGGAGAGGCAGGATCAGGTATGGGGGAGACAGGAGAGAAGCCCAGAGGGCCAGGAGAAATATGAATAGAAATATGTAGCAGTTGTGGGATGGGAATGGGGGACACCAGGGATGTGGGAGGCTCCTAGGATCCAATGGGGGAGAACATTAGCTGAAATACCCAACAGAGGGGAGATAGAACCTAAAGAGACCACCTCCAGCAAATAGACAAAATGTTTAACCCAGAATTGCTCCTGTCTAAAGGAAATGCAGGGACAAAAAAAAAAAAAA
>JANHMN010000002.1:168871140-168905013 GCA_030674055.1 Rhabdomys pumilio
TGCCTGTTTTACTTTAATTCAGCTGAATTGGCTTATTTCTTCAAAGGAGAAAACCTACATCACCTTGGTGCTAAGAACGCTGGAGGAGTTGAGCCCCTAGCCTGGTGGCCTCGGTCTTTTCTGGCCATGTGGAGGCTGTTTCTCTCCCCTTATCTTTCTCTCCACCTGATATGGATCAACTTTGAACTGGGTGAGTAACCTGTTTGCAGCTGCTGCCTAATTCTTTGGGTCCAGGACCCACTGGGATGGGTTCTCCACCAAGATACAGCCTCACCAGGGCTAGTCCATTCCAAAACAAAGACCAGTCTTTTCTTCAGAATAGTCTTTTGATACAGAGACATCTGATCTGAGGCTAACCCTTAAAACCCTTTGACCCCAGGCTATCAGGTGGGATGCCACTTCCATAGTTTCAGGTTCTGGAAAGACCAGAAAGGTGAACATTTCGAGGTCTAAAATCAATCCCCAGACGCTCTTGGGCTATCTGCTGCAAAATGTATCCAAATTGGGGTTGTCTCAGAACTTGTGTCGGAAGTCTGTTTCTCCTTTCCTCTGTGGCCTGGACTCAGAACACTCTAGGTAACCATTTAAGTGGCCACTAGGTGGCACTCTGGACTTTAACATTCTCCATGACCTTCAGATTTTCTGCTGGCTTATGGGCAAGTGGACTGAACTCCCTTAAGTTCAGGGTTTTGGGGAACCGCACTCCTGCTCCGCCTTCTGTAGTCAATGCTCAACTGCCCATGTCTTGTTGGCCATGGTTACACCCCCCAAATAGCCTTTTATTTGGGGGAAACTTGAACCCTGAGTCACTGACTCCCCCCTCTCCCCCCCTTCCCATTCCCACCTGTTCCTCTTCCTACGCTACTGTGTGCTTCACCCAGTGGCCAGTTCTCTTCCCTTTACCCATTCCTTCCTCCTTCTTCCTCCTTCAGACACAGGCCAAGGGCTATCCTCTCCCCATTACCCATCTCCTTCCTCCTTTGTCTCTCCTCCCACTGCCCCCTCTTCTTCCTGACCATCACAACCTCTATCTAATCCACCACCTCCCCTTTGCCCACCTCCTCCCCAACCTCTCCCTCCTCCATGCCTACTCTGCCCCCTCCCCCTGCTACTACCCCACACCCCACACCCCAGTCTCCATCCATACATTGGCCTTCCCCATCTGGATTCTCTCTTGTCTCACATGCTGTCCCAACAGACTTCTGCTCTCTTCTGCCTACTCCAGGAGGTAGCAGGAGCTGAGGGGGCTTGTTCACTTTCCTTTCTCCCAGCAGGAACTCTTTCAGACTGAAAAGCAGCTAGTCTCCTCCGCCAACCCTTCTGCCTGTATTAAAGAGTTGCGCTACCTTTGACAGGCCTATAACCTAGCATGGCTCCACCTTTATATCATACAGGCTTCTAGTCTTACTCCTAAGGAGTATGGATAGGTTCAGGCAGTCACCAGGCAGTATGCAGAGCAGACCCACTTAGTGAACAATACAGTTCCTGTATTGTACAGCAGTGCCAGCTATGGAACCCAGTTGGAATTATCAGCCCAGTCCGGGTTGAGTCAAGATGGCCACCAGAGGAAGGGCCTTATGGTCCACTGGCTCCTTCAAGGGATGAAATCAGTCTCAAGGTTGTTAACTTTGATAAACTCCTCAAAATTACACAGTAATTGAACAAAAATCTGGCCATTTTTCTAAATTGATTACAAGAGACCATGATCCAATATACCCACCTGAATCCAGCCTCCACAGTGAAAACTAAGGTCCTCACTCCACATTTAATTTCTCAGTCATGCCCAGATATTTAGGGAAAAAAAACCCAAAAAGGTCTGAGATGGCCCCCAAACTCTCATACAGGAGTTAGTGAAAATGGCTTTTAAAGTCTTAACACTCAAGACAGGCTTGGCTACAGCAGAAGGCTAGGCTCCAGGCCCAAGCCTTGGTAGCTGCCCTGAAGCCAGTGACATTCCAGCAGAGGGAACACGGAGGTCTGGCAGGCCCCATCCTGCCAGAGTCCAGCCTAAGCTGACTCCACCAAGGACCTGTTTGAAATGTGGCCAGGAAGGACACTGGTCTCAAAGCTGCCCAAACCCTCAGCAGCCCACCAAGCCATGCCCTGCCCACCAGCAGCCTGGACACTGGAAGCCAAAATGCCCCAATACAGGTTTGTCCTTTGTGCCCAGCCTTGGAGGCTCAGCACCACTCACACAGGCATCGCAGACCCTTCCAGCCTTTGAGCTTCTTGACCTGATAGATAACTGATGGCTCTCAGACTTTGGGATATCCATCACCCTTGCAAAGCCCAAGGTAATGCTGCAGGTAGCAGGTTAAGTCCATTAAAGTCCCTGTGATGGACACAGGGGCTACCTTCTCTGTTCACACTCAGTCCCACAGTCCCATCACCAGTTTCTGTCATGGGGGTGAACAGAACTTCCTCCTTTCCACCTAAGACCCTACTACTTTCCTGCATTCTTTCAGGATGATTCTTCTCACACTCTGTCCTGGTCATGCTGGTCTGCCCAGTTCCTTTATTTTGGCTGTGATATCCTCAGCTGCTTTGAAGCCACCCTCTCCCTGACCTCCATAACCTCCCCTGACTCCCATCTTCTTTCTCTAGTTGCCTCACAGATCCCTACCCGAGACTGCTCGGTCCCTATCCTACAGGATCTAACACACACACACACACACACACACACACACACACACACACACACACACACACACGTGTGGGCTATCTCCATACCAGAAATTGCTATTCACCATCAGCTGGTCCTCATTCACCTTAAGGACCCCTCTTCCTTCCCCTCCAGACCCACTTCCCATCTCTGAAACCAACCGCCAAGGTCTCAAGCCTATCATTACCTGCCTCTTATCTCAGGGGCTCCTAATTCCTACTGATTTACTTTGCAACAGTTCCATTCTCCCTGTACATAAGCCCTCTGGTGCTTACTGCTGAGTACAGAACCTCCACCTCATCAATCCCTGCCCCCAGGTACCAACCTTTACATCCTTCCATCTAACATTCCTCCTACAACTTCCCACTTAACCATCCTGGACCTAGAGGACACCTTTACTGTCCCCAACACCCTGACTTTGATTTTTCTTTTTGCCTTCACTTGGGAGGACCCTGATACATAAATTTTGAGATAGTTCACATGAACAGGTCTCCCTCAGGACTTCCAGGACAGTCCTCACATTTTTGGACAAGCTTTGTCTTGGGACCTTTCTTTCGTACACCTTAATCCTAACACACTTCTATATAATGTAGATGACATTTTACTATGTATCCCTTCCCTGTCTCCTTCCCAACACAACACTGCTTCATTCCTAAACTATCTTGGTTCCCTGGGTTACCAGTCTTTCAGTCTCCCCAGCTGTGCTTGCTCTCCAACTTTTGTGTACTTGGGTGTCAGATTCAGCCCAGACTCTAAGACCCTCAACTCTGACAGAGTCCAAGCATTGTGCGACTTGCAGCCCTCACCACAGCAGACCAGATTCATTTATTTTGAGACCTGGTGTTGTTCTTCAGATAGTGAATCCTCAATTTTGCTATTACAGCTAAGTCACTATACCAGGCAGTCAAAGAGACCCCACCCCCACCCACGGGGCCCCTCATCCACACAGCCACAGTCCTCAGTCACTTCCCTTTACTGCTGGATGCCCTCTTAGTGAGCCACACCCTGGCTCTCCCAGACTCTACCCACCCCTATCACTTCTTTACAGACAAGAGGATAGGAGTGGCCACAGGTGTTTTGGCTCAACTTGTTGAGTCCTTCAGGCCACAGACTTTTCATCTAAACAGCTGGATTCCCACCTTATGTGGATGGCCGCCATGTTTGAGAGCCCTAGCATCAGCAGGACTCACCCAGGTAGCTCTCAAACTCACCCTGTTCCAGCCTATCATGGTCTACTCCACCCATCACTTCTCAGACCTTCTGAATCATTTCTTTATTTCCCTCCTTGGGTCCTCATAACCCCAACTCACCCTCTGTGGATGGGAGCTCTCTCATAGACAGATGGGGAAACCCTCAGAAAGCTTATGCTATGGTCACCTGCACTGAAACAGTTAAGGCAAACCTCCTCCCAGGGCAACCTCTTCACAGAAGGCTGAGTTAGTTGCCTTAACCAGCATTCGTCAAATAGCCAAGAACATCTATACTGATTCTAAATATGCCTTCTTAATAGCCCATGCCCACTCTGCTCTTGGAAAGGGGTTTCCTCACCACCAAGGGCATGCCCATTGTCAAGGGCCTGCTTATGGTCAAACTTTTGGAAGCTCTCCAACTCCCAACAGAGGTGGCCATAATTTACTGCTATGGGTCACCAGACCTCCATGCAATGACTCTGGGTAGTGTCAGAGTTGACTTAGTGGCCTGGGGTTTGGCTTCCACCTCCTTTAGACCCACGGAATACATCCTCTTCCTGACATCTTCCTACAAACCTCAGTACCAGCCAGAGGGGGGGAAAAACCCAAATTCCTCTGCAAAGCAGCCACACAGGCAAAAGATAGATGGCTTCACCTAAATAAGCCCCTTCTTCCCCTAAAGCAGGTGCCTTCTATCTTCTTCAATATTCACCACTACACATCGGCCCCAAGGCCCTATTCCAATTTCTAGAGCTCTATTTCGATCCTATTGACCTCTGATCCGAGCCCATATTTTACAGGTCCACACTTCCTTCCCGATGTGTGCCAAGACCATCCAGCAGGGGGCTCTCAGGAGATGTCAGCCTCTGCACCTGCTCTGAGTACAACAACCTGGCAAGACTGGCAGATTGACTCCACCCACATGCCCACTCATAAAAAGCTCGGTTATCTCCTAACCCTTGTTGACACTTTTACAGGTTGGATCGAGTCATTCCTCACCTCTAGGGAAACAGTGGACAGACGTAGTAGCTCAGGTGCTCCTCGAACATAATTCCTTGGTTGGGCATGCTGCAGACCATCCACAGACAATAGTCCAGCCTTCCCCTCTAGGGTCAATGAGTTGCTGTATGAAGCTTTCAACATCTCTTGGAAATTCCGCATCTCCTACCACTCACAATCTCTGGAAAGGTTGAGAGAGCCAACAGACTCATCAAACAGCAGCCTACTAAGTTCGTGCTGGAGCTCAGGTTGTCTTGGTCCTCCCTCCTCCCCTTTGCCCTCGCCTGCCTCTGGACCAACCCTTACTCTCCTACAGGCTTAAGTCCTTTTGAACTCCTATATGGGAGGCCATTCCTCATCAGCCATCAATCACCTCCTGACCCAACCCCCCTGCTGAGCTGGTACCTACTCTACCTCTCCTTCCTATGGTCTCTTCTCTGTTTGCATGATGACAGCTACCTGCCTGCTCCCAAGCCAGAGAACCCAACTGCTCTTGAGTCTGTTCCACTCTCCCTGGAGGACCTAGCACTTCTCAAGCAGCCATCTTCCAAGTCTTTAGAGCTCTGCTGGAAAGGACCCTTCACTGTATCCAAACTCCTAGGACACCAGTGTTGGTACCACCTCTCCAAACTAAAAGAACACCTACCCAAGATGAATGGTCTATCCAACAACTGGGATGTTCCACCCTCCAGTTCTCCAGAAATTCCCAATGAGGGGCCAGGAGGGCCAAAACACGGTCCCTCCTCCCTCAACTGGTGGCAGTTTCCCCTTTTCCAATGGCTTGTCCCAATAATAGGACCCTTCATTTTTTATTTGCCTATTTTTTTTCTTTTTATCCCCTGCCTCCTCTGCCTTCTCCAGAAGCAGAGTCTTCCCAGGTTTCCCAGGTAACGATCAACCAGATGTTTCTTCACCCAGACTTCCTGCTGAGCACTGACCACCAACTCCTGACTCCCTCGCCCAAGGAGGGCCCCTTTAGCAGGAAGTAGCCAAACATGAACCGGCACCTATACATCCAAAGAGGTTGGGATGTTTAACTGGAGTTCCCCACTTGCATCCCTACCCAACATGGTCCAACAAATTCCATACGTCCCTCTTTCTCCAGCCCCGCCCACTCAGAAAGCCTCCCAAACAGAAAAGGTGCTAAAATAGCCCAGTCCTTCATTCTTGACATTCCTGTCCCAACAACCCTCTTCACTGGAAGTCACCAGCCACTCCAGCCCAGACCATCCCCTCAGAACACAGAACACACACAAGCCCAGCGTGTGGCAGACACATTTTCTTTTGCCTACAATCTATAAAAAACTTCCATGCTACAGTCTGCATAGGACTGCCTCCTCCACACACCCCTATACCCCCAGTCTGGTCCCCTGAGACTGGGAACTCTCCCAGGAGCCCATTCCCAGATAAACCTGCCCCTTTTTACATTTAACTCAGCTGAATTGGCTTCTTTCTTTGGTGGAGAAAATCTATCAGAAGAATCTTCAGAACCTTAGTTGGCTTGAATTGGCTTATTACCTTAGCAGAGAAACCTATTATTGATTAGGTGGTATATTCATAAATAGATATGCATGTGTCTGTGCATATGCATTTATATGGGGGGTGAGAGATCAATACTGTCTTTATCTTCAGCTTATATTTTTAGACAGATACTGGCTGAACTTGAATTTTACTGACTAAACTAGACTGGCTAGCCAGCAAGTACAAGGGCTCCTTCTGTCTCCATCTCTTGAATACTGGGATTATAAACAAGACCCACAATATTGGAAGTTTTATGTAGGTTCTGGGGATTGAACTCAGGTCTTCATGCTTGTAAGTGCTTTACTGACCAAGCTATCTTCCCAGACACTAAAAGATTATTTCCTATATGCAATTGGTTGAACCCAAGATTAAGAACCTATGAAAACAGAGGACTATATTTCTTTAATTGTGAAGATTAGAAAAAAGTGTGTCAAGACTGGGCTTCCCTGGACTTCCTAAAATAAGAGCAGTTTACACACCACTGGCTGCCCTGCCAACAACAAAACTTCTATGCTGATGTACCCTTTCCACCTACTGCCCCCACCCCAGGTCTCCCATGAGATGTTTTATTTTCCTGTTCATCATATCTCCCCTAGATGCAGTAACCTGGCTGGTGAGTCAGAGCAGAGATGGGGGCCCTCTGTTAGTCATTTTTCTAGTAGTGGGCAAAGGTCCAATAAGGTTCCTCAAAGGCTGCCTAAAAATGGAGTAGGTGTGGCTCTACATTCTCTGCTCACCCCTTTATCCCACCCTGACAGCAAATCTTCTAATTTTTGTTACTGATACTATTTTTTGTGTAAGACTGGAAAAATAATTTCTCAGTTAAGCAATTTGAAAAGCATGCAGTTAAATGGTCATCCATCTGCAGGCATGGAGTGGTAGGTAACCATGGTGGAAAGAGAGTGGAACAAGAAAGTCTTCCATACTTCTGGGTTCCTTCTCACCAAGTCTCTGGCCTTACCAACTAATGACATAAGCCCCAGTTCATCTTATATTCTAGGACCAAGCCTGCCACCTTTCAGAAGACAGCCAGGGAGATTCAGCGCAGCCCCTCAGAGATTTGAGGTCACATTGCTTGCTACTTTAGTCTTCATTCTCTAAACTGTCATGGACCCCACAGCAACCATATCTAGATCTCTGACTTGACTTTTCAATTTCCTCCACTTCTACCCCTTATCCCAGAGTTTTATGACCTGACATCCTAACAGCCATTCTGAAAGTGACTTGTACCAGATGCTTGATCACAGCACTGTTAAGTCCCCAGAGTGACTTCTGGAATCCAAGTCACCTCTGGCTTAGTACATCCACTGCCTCCACTCTTCCCAAGGCTTTGTGTGTGTGCAGTGCAGGAGCTGCTCCTCTGTCCTCAAGGTCTTACAGCATCTTTAACGTTAATTGATTTAGTTTTAACCTTGAATTCAGCAATAAGTGCACAGGTCTATGGTCTCTGCCAAATTCTCTAAAGGACTAATGGTCCTAAGAGGTGAACTATATCAATTAAAGTTAAGTTAATGTGGTTAGTGACTCTTACATTGAACAAGGTAGACAGAAAATTTTCATTATCACAGAAAGTTCTATCAGACAGTACTACGTATACCCACTTTATCTAGAACAATTCCATCTGGTACTCACATTAAGATGTTTTAGGCAATTTTAGGCAGTTTGCCTCCAGGTACCACCTATAACCCTCAAGTCATCATTTAGGAATCCCTTTCTAAGGTAGGCAGGGAGCATGTAGCCATCCTGAACCCTTCAGCAGAAGAGAGGGTCAGACAAATCTCAGCTCAGATATCAGACACACTTTCCTTGACACAAATTCTTAAGTACATGAGAGCATGAGAGTTTACCAAGTTTCCTGTAAACTTAAACAGCGTGACTTTGTGTTAAATTGTCCTACTCTGGGCTGGAGAGATGGCTCAGCAGTTACAATCACTGGCTGTTCTTCCAAAAGATCCAGCTTTGATTATCAGGACTTACATAGCAGCCCGTAACTGTCCGTAACTCCAATTCTAGGGGATCCAATGCCCTCTTCTGTTCTCTGAAGGCACCACACACACACATGGTGCACAGATGAAGCACTTATAAAATTAAAATAAGTTTAAGGAGGGGGGGCGGCTGGAGAGATGGCTCAGCAGTTAAGAGTACAAGCTGAGTTCCCGAATCCAGAGGTCCTGAGTTCAAATCCCAACAAACACATGGTGGCTCTCAACCATCAAAAACTGGAATGTCCTCTTCTGGCATGCAGGCTGTATATGCAGACAGAACACTCATATACATAAACAAATCTTTGAATTGTGCCATGCAGCCTTATCTATTTGCCCATTAGCCTAAGGTTTACCATACCCCAACTTTGCACTCACACTGGCCTAGTCAAGAGGACACAGGAACTAGCATAGCTGCTATTTCTCAATGATGAACCACAAACTTACCTAAAACTTCGCCACTCTTCAGTGCTCAGGCTGTAATCTACCTTTCTCATAAAACAGTTTGACTTATATTTAGGAAGTTCAGGTTATAATTCCCTCACTTTCAAGATAAATTTTAGTGCATTTTGTACTCTAATCTCCAGATTGTATTTTATTTATGTTTTAAATAACAAAATAGGAGATTTCACCCAAGGTAAAAATTTCCAAGTATTACCTAAAGCTACTTCCTTTGTATGACTATTGGCACGAGCAGTTCTAGATCTAGGTGGTGTGTGTGTGTGTGTGTGTGTGTGTGTGTGTGTGTGTGTGCTCGTGTAAAGGTGCTTATGAAGGCCAGAGGTGCTGGAGTTACAGGCTATCCAATGTGGGTGTTGGGAATTGAACCTGGGTCTTCTGTAAAGGCAGTATGGACTCTTGATCACTAACCTACTTCTCTGACCCGATGCTTATTAAGTTGTAAATAAAAACATACATAAGTTCTATAGCTGTGATTGGTTGATGTATCTTCTAAGTATCTTTTAATGTATAAAGCTGTTCTTTCTTCTCTTGATTTCCTTGTTATCTGTTAAAGAAATCCAGTTGTCTAGAACTTTTGTGGGGCAAAGCGCCACACGAAGCGCCAAGATTTCACTCTCAGTGTGTTTCTTTTTTCCCTCTTTTTGGTTTATCAAAACCCAGGCTGGCTTCAAACTTGTGGAAATCCTCCTGCTTCATCCCCTCAGTCCTGAGGTTACAAACACGAATAACCATGCCTATGTCCAATGGGCATGTCTATCTTTATATTTTAAGTCATCATGTGATTTAAATACATCAATACAAATATCTCATATTTTGTGTAAGAAACACTCCAAATCACCTTTTTAGTTCCAGTCAAGCTTTTATTTTGGAAGAAAATGAACAAAGAAAAAAACTTTATTTCCTCTAGATATCCACTAGAGGACGATATTTCCTTTATTATGTTTCCCACAATAGGTATTAAATCCATCAAACGCTTTTTCGTGTTTTCAGACAAGTTGAACCTTTAATTTGACTTATAATTTCGTTTCTATAAAATGTGACTCTGTTAATTTGAAGGCTTATGCCTTGCACAGTACTTCCGTCCCTGACTCTGTTTCCAATTCTAACCATTAGGAGGCAACATCTTATGTACCCCAGGAAAGGAAAAATTAAGTAAAACCGCCAAATAAAAAGCCGTTTTACGGGGAAAGGGATCATTAATTTAAGGAAAGAGACAAACCAGACTTTTCTAGTTCATATCCAACTCACGGCCCAAGGTCAGAACTGTAAAGCACAGCACAAAGGAGCCATTCAGGAGCTGGCGAAGAGGACTTGGGACGAACGTGGTGCACAATCCGCGCTTTGATTTTGCAGTTGTGCTGGAGGAGGCTGGTGCACGTTTGTGCACGTGCGTGTGAATAGTTATGGGGGAGCAGCTGGTCCTGCGAGAGCTGGGCGTGGATCTGTGCAATCAGTAGCTCCCTAGTGAGCCGCTTGGACTGCACCTGGGCGCTACTGGAAGGGCAGCAATTCACTGTACCCAAGAGGCACAGACCCCCGAGGAGCAGAAGACCTGCCGACCCACACATCACGCCAGCAAGTCCTTAAAAGGGAACACCTGCATGCACGAGGTGTTCAGCATAGGTCCTCATTTTTTTCATTTGATTCCTTTCCAGGCACTCCCTCCCACCTCGGACAAAAAGGATCCGCCTGATGGTACACTGGCAAGACGGAAGTCGTGCATTCTTTAGATTAGGACTCCCACCTCCGAGGTAATCCTTGTAAAACAGTATGAACCTACACAGGGGTGTGATCACAAGCCTCTGGGTGCCGGGCCATTTTCAGGTCGTAACTTAAGATATTGTGTTCCGATTGGAGCCTAAAGGCTATATATAAACAAAACCAGACAGATTTGAGAAGAGAAACAGAGATGTTCCCCTTCCCTCCAAGAATAATTAGCTTTTCATTTCTCAAAAGAGGAGGAGGGGCTTGGTAGAAAGTCGTCAAGAAAGGTGGGTCCTGTCTCCTCCCCCCTTTTTTTCTTCCCTACTTCCCTGGGCTGGCTACTCTCAGCTTCACAAGAAGATGCCTGCCTAAGTCTAAAGCCTAGAAGGCGGGAAAGGGACAGTACATAGGGGCTTTTCCTTCTCTTCTCTTTTAGTCCTCAGCGCTGGGGACTGCTTTCTGGGTTCCCCCTGCTTTCTGGGTCTCTGCGCCCCACCTCCTTGCCAGCTTGCTCCCTTGTTCTTCCCCCTCCATAGCCGCAACCCACCCGCTACACCCCATCCTCAGTCTCGCAGCCAAGAGGTTTCGCCCAGGCGGAGTAAGATTTGCATATTTCCCTCCCCTCTAGGAAACCATTGGCGCAGCCTTTGCCAGGAGTGGATGATGATTGGTGAACCACCCTGGTGTATTTGCATGGGGGCCACTCCGGAGGACCTATCTGTGTCTGTAACCCGCGCCCAGTAGAAGTTTGTGGAGTGCTTTCTGACCGGCTGGTCCGGAACGGACCTCGGGCGCCTGGCTCTTCGGTGGCCGCCCTGTTCTCCATGGATTCTTTCTCTGTGGTGACGGACTCTCTGGACGCTCGGTAAGGGAAGCTGAGAACTCGTGGCGAGAGTTCAGAGGAGGAGCGCGGGGGAGCCCGCTCGCTGACAGCGGCGCGGCTGGACGCGAACGGCGTCGGGCTCTGGCCGGCTGAGAGCTTCGCCTATCTTCCCGCGGCCTGTGCGCGGGCGATGCTGCGGCCCCGGGGCGCGGCGCGACGAGCACGGAGGGCGCCTCCGAGAGCCTAGAGCTGGTTTCCGCCCCCCTCCCCCCCGGGGCAAGTGGGCATGGAACAGTGAGAACCCCTCGCTCTGGGCCGCGCGCGGAGGCTCCCCATGGCCGGGACGTACAGCTCCACATTGAAGACTCTGGAGGACTTGACCTTGGACTCCGGGTATGGGGCCGGCGACTCCTGCCGCTCGCTCAGCCTTTCGTCTTCTAAGTCCAACTCGCAGGCGCTCAACTCCTCGGCGCAGCAGCACCGCGGGGCGGCCTGGTGGTGCTACTCCGGCTCCATGAACAGCCGCCACAACAGCTGGGACACGGTGAACACGGTGCTGCCCGAGGATCCCGAAGTGGCCGACCTCTTCTCCCGCTGCCCGCGGCTCCCAGAGCTGGAGGAGTTCCCTTGGACCGAAGGAGACGTGGCCCGGGTGCTCCGCAAAAGCGTCGGCGGCCGAAGGCTGCCTTCGTTCTCCGCCGAGGCTGTGAGGCGCTTGGCCGGACTCCTCCGCCGGGCGCTCATCCGTGTGGCCCGGGAGGCGCAGCGCCTTAGCGTGCTGCACGCTAAGTGCACCCGCTTCGAGGTGCAGAGTGCGGTGCGCCTGGTGCACAGCTGGGCGCTGGCCGAGAGCTGCGCACTGGCAGCGGTCAAGGCGTTGTCCCTCTACAGCATGAGCGCTGGGGACGGGCTGCGCCGGGGCAAGTCGGCGCGCTGCGGCCTCACTTTCTCCGTGGGCCGCTTCTTCCGTTGGATGGTGGACACTCGCATCTCCGTGCGCATCCATGAGTACGCGGCCATCTCGCTAACGGCTTGCATGGAGAACCTGGTGGAGGAGATCCGGGCCAGGGTGCTGGCGAGCCAGAGCCCAGATGGCGGAGGGGCAGGAGGCGGAGAGGTATCTGCTGAGGCCTTGGAGATGGTCATCAACAACGACGCCGAGCTCTGGGGAGTCCTGCAACCCTATGAGCATCTCATCTGCGGCAAGAACGCCAATGGTAAGCACGAGGGGGTATGGATGAGGTGAACCTTGACATACAGGTTGGGTGAGTCACTCCAGGAATGGATTTTCTTAGGAGCAAGGTGTGAAGTGAACCACGTCTCTGAGAGAAATGGAATTCTGGGAGATTTCTTAAGTGGAAATCTTGTCAAAGGTTGTTTTAGGTGTCTAACTTTTGGAGGTTAAAGTTGTGATTAGTGTTCTGTTGACTGTGCATTAATTGGGTGAGAATGGGTGTGTGGACCAAACTACTCCTGAACCACCCTCTAAAGAGAGGCTTGCTGCCCTGGTATGGTTTGCCCTGTTAAGTTGGATCTCTAGGAGTCTATTTTTCACCCCACAATAGGTCACATTACTATGGTTTTTCCTGGTGTTTTCTTAGCACAGTGGCAGCAAGCAGCCCAAGAGTCTGTACTCTCAACCCCTGAGCCTTGGATAAATGGGAGGGGTAGATTGGAGAGCCCAGGTTCTGGTGCTGCACTCTGGGCTTAATGATGCTCAGAGTCAGGCCTCTTGACAGGAGGTGGAAGGAGAACTCCCAGCTCTTAATACTATGTGTCCAGAGGTGAGGGAAACCAGGGACTCTTGAATCTCCTTCCCAGAAAGACAGCCACATGCTGGCTTCTGGGGCTGAATTTTCCAGCTGTCATTAGCCAAGTAAGCATTTGATTAAAACCTCATGTTAAATTAAATGCACAACCTTTTAGGCTTTCCTGAAAGGAAAGATGACAGGCTCAGTAAACCACATTATGGGAATGGATTATGGGGGATGGGCAGCTGCATGGTGTGGAGTCTGGAAAATTAAACACTGTGTAGCTGCACCCCAACTGAAGGCATGCAAGGCTTCAGTGCCAAGGGTGAAAACAAAGCACTTGCCGTTGGCTATGGTAGTTTAGAGCATGATATGAATTCAACAGCAAACTGCATATCTGACACCAGTTTCAGGGGTTGGTACCATGTATTATTTAAGATGGACCAACCTTATGGTCCAGTTGGAAGGGTCACTTTGTGTGCAGCTTTCAGTGGCAAATAAGCAGATAGTGGAGGAGACCAGGTGGATTCTGGGAAGGGATAAAAGTCAAATTTACGTGTGGCTTCACGTATTCATGACAGCTAAAACTTAGAACAATGTGACTTAACATACTCTGGAGCTAAATTTAAAACAATAAAATGTAGAACACCAATACTAGTCACTATACTTAGCACTCTGTATATGTTGACCACTTCTATAAACTAGCCAGTGTGTACTGGCAGTGTGAAACAGCGAGCTGTGTGTTTAGTTTTTGTCCCCATTTTCTACATACAGCCCCTAAAAGTCCTGGAATCTCCAAAATGAAAAATATTCTTGTATGGTCATGACTAAGAACTTGCCACCTGTAGGTAGTTTCAGGGTGGGGATTAGTCATCAGACAGAATAAAGCAGTCTTTAAAGGGTTAGTACCTTCAGACTTCTGTCTCAGCCTCCCAGAAAAGGAGAGAGGCAAGACAGAAGACTAAATTGATGATCAGTCAGTTGCTAAGATTCTAATCAATCATGCATGTATAACAAAATCTTCATTAAAAAAAAAAAAACTCAAGATGAGAAGTTTCCTGGTGCTTCTGGGTAGCTGAAAGGCAAGGGACTCACCTTCCTCCTTAGGTTGTCCTGTGGGGGTCTTCACCTGTAGCCTTGTAACCTCTATAAACAACCCAGGGAATTGATAAGTGCCTCCCTGAATTCTGTGAGTCACTCTAGCATACTAAATCAGAAGAGAGTATTGTGGAAACCTGGCTACACAGCCAGTTGGTCAGAAGCATGAGTGAGAATTACCTGGGACTTGTGGGTAGACTGACTTTCGAGGATGAGACCTGGGATTATCTCCTCATAGTGTCAGGGCTTAATTGAGTTGAACTAGAGGACACCCAGCTGTGTGTGCTTTCCACTTGTTTGCTTGTCAGTGGAGGAGTCCTCAACTTTGGGAAATAGAAAAAAAATACACGTTCTGTGTTGATTTTGGTGTGAGAACGAACAGGTAAATCTTTGTTTTGTTTTGTTTTTTAAGATATAAAGTGCCTATAGTGTTATCTCCATTAGACAAAGGGGCTCAACATTTCAGTCCCTTCCTTAGATTGCACAGATACTAAAAATAAAACTGGACCTTGGACCTGGCATGCTACATAGCATTGTTTCATCAGCCTTCAACAAGAGCAATTGACCTGCTAGGCGGAGTTTGGAAGACACTGTATTCACTCAGTATAGCTTATTTTGATATTCCTTGCTTTGGGTTTCATTTCTGGCACTACCACAAAACATTCTTGGAATCAAGAATATTTTGTCTTTTAATGTTCCTGCTCTCAGGTCAGAGGTGAGGTCAATCCTAGAGTTGATGATGTCACCACTGATAATCATGCTTCATACTTTTAGTTTGTGGCTTCAGCACTGGGAACACTAGTTCCAGAAGAGGAAGTGGAGGGCAAGGGGATTTCCATCCAGTTGTGATAGCCCAGGGGAAAGAGTTCTGTACTGAGGGAAGCCCTTAGTACAGTGGGGCCTAGACAGACCTGGAGAGTAAAACCTCTTGGGGAAAGGCATGTAAACCCTAAGCCAAATTATACTAACGATGGGCACAAAACAAAGCCCATGCCCTCATGCTCAGCCAGAGCCCAGCATGTTGAATGTCTTTTTCTGACTGCAATCCAAGGCTTGAAGAGCAGCTGCCTGTTGGAGTACTTGCAAGTGCAGAGTGGTCAGAGATCGTTTCTTCTAAGGGCACACAGGCAACTTCTTTACTGGATAGTGAGGCTTTTCTGCTCCCATGGTTTGACCTTCACCTCACACCTTCAACAGGCAGGAATACTTCCTTTCCCTAGGATGCTCAGCACCAAAGTGTCTCCCTCTGAGTTCTTTGGTCTCTAAGGCACTTTTCCAGGAGAGGTAACTGTTGTCTTCCCCCTTATCGTACATAAAAACTAGGGGTGGTCTCACTTACCAGCGACTAGGCTGATTTATTAAATCCCCTTAGACAGTGAAATGAGTGTTTGCTAGAGAAACAATGAATTGCATATGTTGGAGAGCTGTCTTCAGAGAGAAGCCTAAACCACTTAGGGAAGAAATGAAGAGCTCTAAACATTTTTTATATTAAAGTGGCCCCAAAACCGGCAAGACTACAGTTTATACAGCTGAAGACCAAGTGGGGAATGCCTACATATGGGAAGGGAGAGTGTTGGTTGGTATTCTTGTCCTGCTGGGTCTTCCCTTTAAATTATATATGTACTGTTGTTGTGCTTGCTAATTACACAGCATGGGCACATGCGTTTGACTCAGCTATATGGAGCTCTTAGACTTTTAATGTCTTCCAACAAGGAGTTTAAGAGCTCTAATCCATCTATTCTTGTCCATTACTCAGAATGCCAGACAAATATGGTTTTGTTCAGCCTGAGATGGATGATAAAAGTTCTGTAGTGTTTATAAAATAGGATCCCAGCTCCATAGAGGAGCAGGAGTTGTACATTGTTGATCATTTGGTATTGATGTCTTGGATCCCAGGGCGGAGTCATTAAACCCCGAGATCTTCATGACTTCCTTATGGGAAGCAGAGAGACTTCTTTAATAGAGCGGTATTTATAAACAGGGGGCTGGCAGAAAATAGAGACACCTCTCTTCCACTCCCTCCCTCAGTCCTCTCTTCTCATTCTCAAGGAACTCAGTGTGCAGGTTTGATTCGGAACAGCCTTTCTAGGTTCCTTCCTGGCCATTTTTTCTTACTAAGATTTTGTGAGTGATCATGGCCTTTGAGAGAATTCAGTTTTTTTTTTCAGTTAACTGGTGCGATAGTGGTTCTCATTCCAGGATGGTATGTGGAAAGTATACATGCTCTGTCACAGTGGCAAATGTAAGAGTTTGAAGCCTACTTCTATGATGGACATGGGGCCAAAATTCTTAGTAGTTCAAGGCCTCTGTTTTGTAATCTGTAAAATGGAGGATAATAATACCTAGCTCATAAGATTGGCATGATGATAAAAATCAAAAAGATCTTAGTACGAAGTAAAGGCTCAATAAATAGTAGCAATGCAATCAACAAATACTTACTCACCATTGACTGTGCCCCACTGTTAAAACTGCAGTGGATTAAGTGGTGGTGTGCTGGTCCTCAAAGTGTGTAATCCAGTGGAGGAACAAGACAATGTAAACAAAGATTTACTCATAGTAATGGTGGTGGTGGTGTTCAGGTCTAAATTTATAAAATAATATTTCTTGTGTTGAGGGGGCATTTGCATACTGTGGCACATGTAGATGTCATAGGACATCTTGGAGTGAGTGCTTTTCACTGTGTGGGTTCTTGGGATTGACCTTGGATTGTTAGGTTTGGGGGTATTTCCTTTACCTACTGAGCCATTTTACTTGTGTGTGTGTGTGTGTGTGTGTGTGTGTGTTGGTTAGTCTTTTTTTTTTTCTTCACATGATCTTATTATAAAACCCAGGCTGGCCTCTAACCCATGGTCTTTCTGCCCCCTCCTACCAAGTGGCATTTTCTATTTTGTTTGTTTGTTTGTTTAGCTTCAGATAATGGAGTAGGTGGGGACAGTTTGAGTGGCAATCAAGGAAGACCTCTCTGAATTTTCGTTAGTAGTAATTGATAATATGGACACTTCTGTCTAAGGAGCGTTTTGGCTGCAAACAGTGACTAAGGAGTTTTCTGAATTATTCACTTATTTACTATCCAAGACAAGAGTCAACATCTTATTTGCAGCCAAGAAATAAAGAGGCTGTGTGTCTAAAGCAGGAATGGAAATTCTGGCTGTAGCCTTCATTTGTCAAAGAGATTGTAGGATGGATTTCCACTGGGATAATTAGCCAAAGGAGCAAGGGTTAATTGAGCTGTGAGTTGCTGTTTAATCAGTTTTAACACCTGGGTAGACTGAGTGAGGAGGGCTCCTCCCTTCTTTTTGACTGTTGTCTTAAAGCCAGGGAGCTCGAAGAACTGAAACAAAGCAAGCTTTGGAAATGAAAACTAATTTATCCTCCTCCCACCCTCCACCCCCGTTTGCCCAGAAATGCAGCCCCTGCCTTAGGTAGCATGAGTAGCAAGCTGGAATTGTTAGGCCTCCTCTAGAAAGCTTTACCTGATTTCCCCACTCTGAGCTGAAGAGCCAAGTGTCTTTGACGTTTCTACAGCATCTAGGGTATGTTCTTGAATCCTTTCCTGCTCCTGCCTCTCCATCAGATTGTGACCTCAGAGGCTTCACTATCTCCCCTGAACCTGCACAATCTCTAACTTTTAGGTATTCTTCACAATCTCTAACTTTTAGGTATTCTGCGAGTATAGGGCTGCCTATAGTTTTTTACCACACAGCTTGTTTCACTCCAAGGTTTGCATTTAAATTCTTTTTTGCATGTTAGAAGGGTCCGTCCCCTTAAGAGTCGAGAAGTGCAAGCTCTTGATGAACAGAAGCATCCTTTAGGGTGGGCATATCACGGGGAGGACATCATTCAGTTGGTGGCTATCCTAATTCCTAGCTGCTTCCCAAGCCATGAGATAAGATGAGTGGGGTGTGAGTTAGAGGGCTTCAGCTTAGAGAGATGCCTTTAATGTGGGATACCTAGTGTGGTGGAGTTTTATAGCAGAGCCAGTAGGAAGCAGAGCAGTCAGTGAGAGGATTGAGATGGAAGTTTTTCTGATTAGTAGTCTTACTGAGTTCCCATCAACTTGCTGTGCATAGGATGCTTTTCACAGAGAGAGCCTCAGCAGCTCATGATTCGCAGCTCAGTGATGGTGGCTGGGCCAGGGCTATGAGCCCTATTTTGCTGAAACCCCAAGTCTGCACTTTTGCTATAAAGAATCGTAAAATCAGAAGTAGCAAGGAACAGGTCAGTATTTGACTCTTCAAATGTTAGGTTGGGTCAAACTCACAGCAACACTGTTACTTCTTATAGATCTTATTTGCAAATGGCCTACTACTGTCTAGGCATTTTAAACTCCTCAGACCAGTCAATGCTTTCCAGGACCTGAGACATGTACGCTGGAGATACCATTGATTTGAAGGCACCATTATTCCTACTCTTGAAGAGGCAGGGAGGTTGGCTGCCCCAGAGGGAAGTGCTTTACCAAGATGCAGCTGCTAGGTGATCAATACATTCAGCTGTTTGGAAAAGCTGAAGGGTTGCCAGAGTGATGCTCCTTGGTTAAGCGGGTTGAAGGAGCTTGGGATGCATGGACATGCAAGGGAGGAAAAGCTGCAAAAGCTACTTCAGTAGGCCAATGGTCCTCAAAGGGTTGGGGGAGGGGTGCAGAAGAATCAACCAATCCTATCCTATCTCCTTTCTTTCTGGGTATGCATATATTTTCGTGTAAATGTGGGTGGGTGTGCATGTGAAAGCCAGAAGTCTTAAACCTCTGGTGTTATTCTTCAAGTGATATCCACCTTGTTTGTTTTGAGACAGTCTCTTTGTGACCTGGCTAGAACTTGCTGAGTAAGCTATACTTGCTTCAGGGAGCCCCAGTGATCCAGCCTAAGTGAGCCATCTTCCAGGCCCAGAAGAGCCTTTCTGAAGAGTACATTGATTTCCTTAGAGTGCGCTACTCTGTCCAGCTGCCCACTGTATTCGGTATTGGGAGTATAGGTCAAAAACTATCAGTACAGTACTGTGCCAAGGTGATCTGCTTTCAGAGCACAGGTTGGGCCTCCCAAACTGCTTTGCCTGTTAACGAACCCATGTCCTCAAGCAAAGCACCCAGGACCCATTCTTCTGCTACCCAAAGAGGGACCCATTCTTCTGCTCAGGGTGGTTGCACCTGATGAATATTCAATGTCCCAGGGTTATTATGGATTCTGAGGGTTTAGAGAGAGCACAGCCTGGGGCGAGGTTGCTGAGTGTGATTTCTCCTAGCCTCATCTGTGAACTGTGAGATAGATGTAGGACAAATTCTTTAACTTCTGTGCCTTAGTTTCTTTCTGTATAACAAAGTTGGCACTATTGGCATTTGGTACTGAATGGTGTTTTGTCATGAGGCTATCCTGTGCATTGTAAGATGTTTCATAACAGCCTCTTGCCACTAGTTGTGACAACCCAAAATATCTCCCAACATTTCCAGATGTTCCATGGGAAATAAATTCACCCTTGATTGGAAAACACTGCTCTGTAAGATAGAACTGTAATAGACAACTCATGGATTGACTGTGATACTTAATAAGCATCTCTAGAAGAGACTTAAAAAAAAACAACTCTAATTGAATGCATTAATTTTCTTCCCTTTTGCTAAAGACTCATGCTACTTGAGTTTCTCGTGTAGGGTGGAGCATGACCCAGATCCCAGGTTGCAAGTGTTAGTCACAAGTCTCTCCTTGATGACTAATAATTGTTTTCCGGAGGTAGGAAGAAGTTATGGAGTCTGGGAAAAGCACCTTCTTGCTCTGCTCAGGATGGACTGTCCCTAGGATGTGCAGTCTGGCAGTGAGGTTAGCTTTCTCCCACTGAGTACATATTCACCTCTGTCAAGATAACAAGTGCAATACATGTTTAATGCTCCAGACTCTGTGGGAGCAGTTTTGTTGTGGATATTGGATTTGGCTTTTTGAATCCAATTCCCAAGCCATGCGGATGGCAGGTGATTCCTGATTTGGTCATCTGTGATGTGAGCACCTTAATTGATTGTTTTTGTTTGTTTTAAGGCAGAGTCTTAGTAAACTGGACATGCCTAGAACCTACTGTGTAGCTGAGAATGACTTCAAGGTCCTGACCCTCCTACTAAAAAAAAAAAAAAAAGCCTGACTGCTGGGCTTAGAGGCCTATAGCACCATGCCTGGCTTTGCCTGTTTTAAAAGACCTAAATGGGTTTTCAGCTTTGTTTGGAGCTGCTTGTTGAGTTGGAAGGAAATGATGGAGAAACATAGTCCAAGTTAGCCTGAGAAATGCCCCAGCGTCTTCCGTAATCTACTTTGTTGACAGTGACTGTGTGCTAGGCAAGCAAGAAGGATTGGAGGACAAGCAGTGTTGCTTTGAGTTTATGATCTAAGAGGGACAGCATAGCATGCATACGGATAGCTGCAAAGAAGTTTGGCATCTTCTTTAAAACAATATGGAAACAATGCTGATAGCCCCCATTAATTGTACAATGTCACCCATCTTTGGACTTTTTATGGGCTAATGTCATTGAGCTACCCAGCCTCTCTGCAAGGGAGCTATAGTTTCCAGTTCATAGATGAAGGTCCTGAAGCTTTACAAAGGTGGTAGGGTGGGCACTGTAATGGTTGGAAGGGAGTTGGGGCTCCTTATAGGAGATGTAGCCTGTGAGCCAATGGACAACAGAGCTTCAACCAAGAAAGAGAAAGAAGGGACAGTGTGGGAAAGACCTCCAAGCCAATGCATGCATTTTGAATGAGAGCAAGTGATCTTGCTTGGCTGGGAGGCTCAGCTACATAACAAGGGAGAGTAGAGGAGATAACGCAGGAAAAAGTAAAAAAAAAAAAAAAAGTCACATCTTTTATCCAGATGTGAAGAAGGCTGCCAGAGTGTTGGACGAGAGTTTTCCAAAACTTTATTTTTATAATTCAGAAATGGAGTGTGTCTGCTCTGCTGCTCATCCTAACCACTACCCAGACCTCCTGTTACTCTTCTTGTTGATTGAAAGTTTGACCTCAAAAATGCACCCGTCCGCTGTTGTAGCTGTGAAAGTAATACAAGACTTTTAAATGAGCAAACTTGAACTGAAGGGACAACCTTGCTTCTCTTGTTGAATTTGGCTTCCACTTTGATTAGTTCTCTGGGCTAAAGTGATCCTTGTGCATAATAAAGGTAGGGAATGGTAAACTTGTTAAAGGAGACTACTGAGTTTGTTCTTGCAGAATTCCCCACTGTGGACGCAGGGAACAGCCTGAAACAAGATGAGCTAAGTGGGTCTTACACCTCTTTATTGACTTGAAGTCTAACTTGGTGTGCTCAATTACCAGTATAGGGCTTAGCAGCTGACAGCTCGTTTTTGGTGTGGAGTTCTTCTCTAGCTCTCGTTGATATGTTTTTAGAATATTGATAAAGATTTTTGTGTTACATGCTTGAGATTATAGAAGCATTTTATAATTCATCTTCAACTGGGTTGGATTCCCTAGAGTTCAGCTGAGCCCTGACAGCAAAATACAGAGATCATACTGGTTTGGCTAACACCTTAGGTGTGTGTGTGTCCTTTTCCTGACCCCAGTGTGTTGAAGAAATTTTCTTGTCACTTGAAAATGGTAAATTTCGTGAGGATATTGTAGAACTGCATATAGACTCACATGTAGTTAATGATTTGAAGGTCTTTCTTTCGAAATGTTAGCTAAGAAGAGTTTCTGAGGACAAAATTTAAATAGGGAGACTGAACTTGGAAGTCCTGGTGATAGAAACCGGAGTCCAGGGAGAGATGAAATTGAACCTCTTAAGAGTGTGAGACAGGAAAACCATCCCAACAAAAGCTTTTGTTGAAGGCTTGTTTTCCAAGTGCTGGGTCCAGCCCAGGGCCTGTGCTCTTCCACCAAGCTACACCCTAGCCCTTTTTGTAGAAAATGTTTTGATTTGTGCCTTCTAAAGTGTGAGACCAGTATTTTCTGTGAGGAAAGTTATAAGTTGATGTTTACATACTAAGCGGACTGTATACAACAGTGTCTAGAACAATCCAGCACAGAGCAGTATAGACTTGGATCAAGAAAGTTCTGGACAGGAGCTTGCCCTCTCTGACTGGAGTGAATCACCCCGGTCTTTTGGATCTCTGATATGAGAAGGTTGGACTAGAGTCTCTGGGGGCCACTCTGTCTCTGGAAATTTTCTGGACCCCACAAGAACTCTGTGAAATCATTTCTCTGGGGTCGACCCCTGTAATTAGTATCCCAAGGAAAGAAAAGGCCCTGGCTGAAGCAGACTGTCCTCTGAGACCCAGCTGGCTAGTGAGACTAAACGCCATCTTTTTAACATTAGCATTTGTTGTGATTGTTATACTTAGATTTTGCTTTGCTTTCTCTCAGAAGGATGAGTTCTATGTACTTCTGGCTGACATAAACTGCCTGACAGCTGTGTCCAGGCCCTGGCAGGCTAGCACTGTGGTGAGGTCCAGCCCTGAGGTGACTTCATACAGCTGGTGTTTGAAGCCTTTCTACCCAGACTAGGGTATTTATAGTAAGGGAGAAGCTAGAGAAAAAAATAAATACTCTACACCCTTCTCTGTCCTACTTGGGACACAGATAGGCATTGTGAGGAATGTAGAAGGCAATGCTGCATAAGCCAGCATGATATTTTTAAATGCTGTTTGTTGGGGTTGGCAGGTCTGATTTTTCAAAAAGGAGGGGAAATGAGAGCCACTGAGGATGATAGGAGGCCAGGATGCAGAGCCTGTTGTTCTGAGGTGTGCAGACTTTAACTTCTCTCCTCAGTCCCAGAGTTTGAGCAGGAGTTGGGAGGTTAGGATGAGAGGCGAGATTAAATGAGATGGCTCATGTCCTCCTCCTCTCTAATCCTAAGGTGAAAATCAATGAAGTGTTCCAGATAAGGCAGGGGTGCCTTTGTAGGAACTGGGGACCTGGTGGTTTCTTCTTCAGCTCAGAGCTGAGTAGATCAAGTTATACATGGAGACAAAATTGGAAAGCAAATTGCTCGCAGCTGTTCTTTTGGACTTAATCCTCCCAGGGCAGGCAGGACAAGCCAGAACTGTGCTGGGATTCGATGCAGGAGTGTAATACAAGGCCCCAGGGTAGAGTTGCCCCGAGACTCATCAGAATAGCCCCCTGTCATGGGACCTTTGCAAAGTCTCACAGATGATATTGTCTACTTAGCTAGTATGTGAGGAGAAAGTGGTTACAGTGCGTAGGGACTCTGGGTTAGTAGCTGGGAGGAAAGTTTAGTTTGGGGTGCATCATTTGTTCAGCAAATATTTACTGAAGACTTTTTGTGGACTGGGCAGTGTTCCAGGGAGCATGGCAGACCAAATGAATAAAGTCCTGAAAGGGAGGTGCTGGCCCTGCTGAAGTGAGGACAGGAGGCCCAATGGAGGAGCCACAGTGAGGGCCCTCATGACTGGAAAAAGCAGCTCCCAGTAGAGGGAATAGCAAGTGTTTCTGTTGCTGTAGACAGCACTGAGATGAGTGTGGCTGGGTTCCTCATGGAGCAGGAGGGAGAAGGGGAAACAGCACAGAGTTATTGCGTAACAGTGCCATGTCTTTAAACTGAGTGTGCTGTAATGAACTTGAGCTGAGTGGCACAATTCGATTTACAGTTTAATAAGGTTATTCTCTCTACCCTGTTGGGAATGGACTTAAGTATCAAGTGTAGAAATAAGATGATCAGATAAGAGGGGTTTTCAGGTAAACGAGGTTTTGAGGTAAACGAGGGAGGAACTTAGACAAGGTAAGGGTGGGACTTGGACAGGGTGGTCATGGATGTGTTTATAGTCAGAGCCAATGTTATTTACCTACAGTCTGATATGTGAGTTATGAGAGGAAAAACTGAGGTACAATAAGGCTTATGGGCCAGGCTTCATTAAAGTATTGAAAGGGCAGGACTAAGCCAGAGATTCAAGTGTAGATTTGGTTGTTCCAATCTTAATCACAGAGATAGTAAGTAGGAAGCTGGGTAGCAGGCAAGGCCACCTTATACTTTCTCAGTTGTGTAATAGATTGAATAGCTGTGCTCATTTGTCCTTCCAGAGGCATAGCCCAAGACTGGTCAGGACTTGGGCAAGAGAGGGTTAATTTCTAGAATTAACATCTTCAGTGGTTGGCCTAAAGAAGCTCCTTTGTAGATGGCCAATAGCTTATATGAAGGTGACCAGCTCTGCTGTTTTCTGTCACTAACATGTGATCTGTTTAATTAGGTCCACTTGTTCCGTGGACTACTTGTAACTTTATATACTGTTCTTCACTTCTGGGAAAACTAGACCCCATATTCAGGCAGTTCTGGATTCTTGCAAGTCAGTCATGAGTGAGTCAGGAATTGATACAGAAAGAATGTTCATAGGAGTCTGTGTATATCCAAGGGCCTGCTCCTCAGAAGGTGGGGGCATAGGGTAGCTATGATATCTTATGGTTGCCACTGCCTGACCTGGTGTCTCAGTTTTCTTCTGCTATTAAATGAGGATATCACAGTTCTCATCAAATAGCTCTTTCATTAATTCCCACCCATAGATTCATGTTATCATCACCTGGAGAGCTTAAAAATAAATGTGTCTGTGACTAATATAAGGACCTTCCTTCAGAAACTCCGAAGGAAATGGTGTGGAAAAGGGCTCAGATGGCATGGGTAGAATGCTTGGGAACGTCTGGTACATGGCTAGCACTCAGACATTAGCTATTATTAGTGGGCAGAGCATCACTGTTCTGAAGTGCTTGTTTCTGCCCCACCCAGGCTGATGGCTTTCCTCCACTCCTTAGCTATGATGCTTGGATCGCTCCTCATCTGCAGAACTCCCCAGAGAGCTACAAGAGAAGCCTGGAGTGCTGGGCTTACCTGCCTGGGAAGGGCTAAGTTAGATCTGGAGCAGCAGTGCTGCTGTGAGGTCATGATGTTTAATCTACTGGTAAAGCTTCTGTTAATTACATCTCTAGGATGCAGAAACTGTGTAAAGAGGTTAAGTAACCAGCTCAGGTCTCACAAGTCATATAATGAAACCCAGGCAGCCTTCCTCCAGATTCCTGAGTTCCCAGCCATGCATGTGTCCTCCTTCACCAGAGGAGCCAGCAGACTGTGGTGTCAACTCCCATGTCCAACATGTAAACTACGAATACTGAGCCTTACGGTGTACCTGGGCTGTGTGATTCACATGTCTTGGGTCATGTGGTTCTTGCCGTTTTATGTATTCTTCTCACTCATTGCATGTCGTCTTGCTGAAGAGCTTGACACTCAGAGAAATCCTCTGGACATCATTGATCAAAACAGGATGGCCTAGCTTGAGTCCTCCTTGACCCTGCTGCCTCCCTTCCCCTGTCCTCAGAAGTGTCTGGGTGGAGAGAAGCACAGGGCAATTTTATTAGCAAAGAAATGATGGGGTTGGTAAGGAGGGTGAGAGAGAAACTGCAGCAAGGCCCAAGAGTCCCTTATGCTTAGAACAGGGAGGCATTTAGGTGCCTTAAAATAGCTTGCCTTGGCGGCTGCTGGCCTGCCACAGGGGCTGTGTTGAAGGTGTTCCTTTGCCTATTTAAAGCCGGACCCTTCTCTCCGGTGAAGTGAATGAAATAACCTCTGAGAAACTGAGTGGTTGCCTAAAATAGTTCAAGAGGAAGAATGTTTGGAAGCTTCTGGTTCCTTGAGTCCATTTCCTCTGGATTTATGTCACCTCAGAGAACGCCTGGCCTCCTCTTGTTTATTCTTCTGGCTCTTCCCTTTCTACCGTACTTGAATCCTGTGTCATCCTAAGCCAAAAGCATTTGTCCTCACAGAAAGTAGCAGCCTTTCCTGAGTAACTAAGTTGGGGCCTTTTCTGCATTTAATTTTTCTCTTATGGGGGTGGGGGTGGTGAGAGGCCATTATTTAGGACTTGGCTGTTTTTCTCCTCTGGCTGCAGAGTTTCCAAGATTAGAGCTCTGAAGTGAGTTTTATTTTTCTTTATACACTCACACAAGGGCTGCCCCAGGGAAGCCAGGGGTTTCTTACAACCTTCCTCTTGTGGTGCCTAGGAACATGTATGAGAAGCTTTAAAGTCACTCCTCAATAATGCGGCCATAGCCACATGTGGGTCATTAAGTTCTAAACGTAATAAAATTCGATACGGTTAAACATCTCACACAAGCCTTCTTTCCAGTACTCCAGCAGCACGCATGCCCAGTGGCTGTTGGACAAGGCAGATATAGAACACGTCCATCATCACAGACAGTTCTACGAGACAACATGCCATTAGACTGTAGGTCACCAGCTGGTCACTTGGGCCAGCTTTCTGTGTTTTCATGGGTCTAAACATTTAAACTACTCCCCAGCTTCTCAGACAGCCCTCTGTTTGCAGAAGTAGGAAGATTCATGGAAGGAGAGATTAAGGTCATTGATTTTTGTGGCTCTAACCTTTGGACCCCTCACACAAGGTTATATTTTATGGTTTCTAAGCTGTGTGGCCTAGGGCAAGTCACTTAGCTTCTCTGAAAAAGTTCCCTTGTCAGTGAAATGGTTTTAGAAACACCTCATGGGGATTCCACCAGGGTTAAACAAAATGGTGAAATGTGCATAAAAACAATGCCTGTTACACAGTGTGGACAAAGCTTGTGACACATTCCCTCAATGGAGGCCAGGGTATCCTTTGGAGGAACTTTAGCCAAAGATAGCCATTTGTAAGTAACTCTTAAACACTCTAAAGGGATGGACCTGACACTATTGCTGTTCGTCTCAAGGCCCTGTGTCCTCAGTCAGATTCAGGGTCTGCTTCTTTCAGAGTCTGGGCTCTCCTCTCTGGTTTATTGAATGGCCCTCTGGTCACATCAGACAATGTAGAGTTCACTTTCTCTGAGGAACTAACTGTTCCTTTCATGCTCTGGGTGGGTTCTTTTCTAGGGCCTCTTTCCCAAAGCCAGCCTGTCAGCACTATCAGGGATGCTACCTCTAAGACCGCCAGTGACCACCAGAAACTCTTGAAACTATCCCAGAGTTCCAGGTTTTGAGTGTCTCATGTGCCCTGTGTGTCTTCTGTACCCTGTACTGTGAGAATTGAGACAAACAGAGCCCTTGTTGGAATCTTGGCTGGGGAAAAATTTGGAAGGAACATCTTTGGAAGCAAGAGAGGCCTCTCTTGAGTTGTAGAGAGAGCAGAGTATCTGTTTACACTTGGGGCCTGTGGTCAACCCATGACCATTCACTCATTTACCTAGAGAACATAGCTAGTACTTCAGTTCTCCCATCTGTAAAAAGGGAATAATCCAGAGAACCTACCTGGTGGTGTGCTTTTGAGATGGGACACAATAAAGTCTCATACCTCAGTCTCACATCCTCTGATGGGATTGACATAGTACTAACAGGAGTGAGCTGCAGTTCCCACCTTCCTCCTATGTGTTTCCCAGGAATGACCTTGAGGATTATTACTCTGCCATGGGCTATTTGTACTTTCTATTTGTTGATCTATTGTTCATTTAAATCATAGAAGTGATCTGGAGGGGAGATAGCACTTAAAAGCCATGTGTAAATTACATGTGCATAGCATGGGCTCCCTGTGGTCTTTTTCTTTTCTTCCTTCTCTCCTGCATGGTAGAGATAAAAAGTACACCACAGTTGTCATTCCAGAAGCACACAGGTGACCACCAGCCTACTCTCCTCCTGCTGTGTTAGGCTGTGTAAGCAGCACTGCCCAGTCATGCAGTATAATCAGAGCTGGGTTCTTTCTATAGGATTCATTTGTGGTGTGAAGCAGCCATGTGTTTATGCAGTTGCCACTCATTTGTCCACAGTTAGATGTGCCAAATCTGACACTTGGGGTGAATGCCAAATAACTTGGAACTATGTGCAGGATGTACAGGCATCTTAGTCAAAGTACAAGGCATATATCTAAATTGGAGGAATCCAGCTGCCACTCCTCCTCTCCTCTCTTTCTATGCCTGGCTCTAGAGGGAGAAACCATTCATGAAGAGAACCTCTAAGAAAAGGAAGGACACAAGGCCAGGATACTGCATCACTGTGTTGTCACCTTTTGGTGACATGACCAGTGCTGACCAAGCTGTTATTCTATGTGGCCTCCCTAGGCCCAACACATCACTCCTGGTTGGTTAAAAGGTAACTCTGACTCTTCTTGCCAGTTGTTTTGGCTGTTACCTGTGTTGAGGTCCACTGTCAGCACAGCCTCCATTTTTCATAGAACCCAGTGAGAGAGAGAAAGAGAGAGAGAGAGAGAGAGAGAGAGAGAGAGAGAATGAGAATGCCTATGTATTGATTTGAGCCCATACATATCTTCCTCTTTCCAAAAATACAAGAGACCTCTAACTTGACCATTCATATGACTGGCTGATTGCTGGAACATACTTGAGGCATTTAAAAATGGCACTTAACTGGCTATATTTATTTTAAACCGCTAAAATTGGATCTAGATTATCTGAGTGACATCTTTTACCTTCAAAACTAACTTTTTTGTAATGTCTGGTAGTGACTGTATTTTCTGTTCATACTTTCTGTGTGTAGTATTTCTACAAAGCACTGTGTTTTGTCACGGCATTTTCACGTTTGCAGTGTACCTGCCATATATAACCATGTTCACCCCCTTACCATCTCTTGTCCCCCTCCCTGTCCCATTGGCACCTCCAACATCCCCCCTTCTAATTTCATACATTTTAAAAAGTCCAGACAGTATGTTTTCAGTGTTCTTCAGGTGGTTGCGATGGGTAGGCAAATGGGAGACTGTCTGGCTTTACTCGTTATCAGTGGGGTTCTGTGCCAGGAACCTCTGGGTGTACATCGGTCTGGGAACGTCCAGGCCAAGAGAGACTGATTAGAGGTAGTATCTGAGGCTAGCCTGTGTCTTTTCTTCTGAGTAATGGATGGAGGCTATGATCAGAGCTACTCAAGGAGGAGCTTGGAGTACCTTGGAAAAAAGAATAGTAGTCAGCAGTCTTGTCCAGTTCTCTCAGCCACACCCAATGCTTGGATGGTCATATCTGTTCAGTGCCTTCTGGGAGATGAGAAAGATTGCAGTGATTTTTGTTGATCATCTCATGGAATCCTCATTGTAGACTATGAGCTGAAGAGCCTGTTACTAATCTTGTTTCATAGATGAAAATATGAGGACTAGAGACAGTTAAAGTGGGTGGTTCAAGGTCACTCAGTCCTAAGCAGGTGAAAAAAACCATTTGAGTTTTATTTTCACTGGACTTCAAGCTCTACTTTCCATGCTGAAGGCTTGAATCAAAGTTAGTACACAGGGTGGCTGAGATGGCTCCGCATGTAAAAACATCTGCTGCCAAGCCTGATGATCTGAATTCAATCCCTGAGAACCTGCATGGTAAAAGGAGAGAACCAACTCTTGTAGGTTATTCCCTGATGTGCACACACGTGCCTTGACACAGATGCATGCATACGTATCCACACATATACTAAGTAAATAAAAGTGCAAAAAAAATCACCATTAAAAATAAAACCCAAGCAGGCTACTTAGAAAAGGTCAAATAATTCCTGTCCTGTAAGAAAAGTGTTGGAGTTTCCCACAAAGGATGTTTTGTGCTCTCTCCTGGAGGCGTCCCTTCTAGTCTCCTATTTTGGAGCCTTTTATTTCCCTCCAGACCCAGCTAAGACTGGTTTGCTCTTTTTCAGTGAGCTGTTCATGTTTTGATCTGCTGCCCTTCTTTCTTACCCCTGCTCCCTCCCCTACTCACTCCCTACACACAGATATATTTGCTAGATGGGCCTAGTGTATGGGTCAGATTCTGAGAATGCTACCATCATCACCTGAGGCATAAACACAGGCCCGTTTTTAGTTGGTATGTGTCTCAGTCTGATAGTTGACACACTCGGAGGAATATCCTCTAAAGGGGTAAAGGGTGGAACTGATGGTCTGTACTCAGAATTCTGGGTCTACTTCTTGTTTAATGAATAACTGCTGAACTATGTCCCACTTTACACTGTAAGACAAAGCCTCTACTACTGACTTCCTAGGATAGTTACAGGAATTGAATAATACTTTCAAAAATATTTGATGTAGTCCTGGCCTATAAGGACCCAGGATATTAGCCATTATGGTGGTAGAGTAGGCCCAGTGCTGATATATGCCTATATACATCTCATATATATATCATGAACGTTAAGGAGAAAGGTCTGGATTTTGCTAGTCCAGTTTAGGTTCCTTTCTTTGTGTAATGCTGGGCAGGTTTCCCTATTTTGTTTATATTTTCTTCTGCCCCAAGGGCCAGAATCAGTGACTTATGTATGACTGACAAACACTTTACTACTGAACTATGATACCCTAGTCTCACTTGTATTTTAATTTGTAATATTAGACCAAAATCTGTACCTGCCATATGTTTTGTAAAGCTAAAATTTGGGGCTGGAGATGCAGTTCAGCAGTAGATCCCTCACCAAGCAAATGACAGGTTCATGATTCAATCCTTGCACCACAAAAAGGGTGAAATTAAAACTCAATGGCTTTATGAAATATGTGGGTTCACTTGGCAGTAAATGGCTAGGTTAAAAAAAAATGGGAATGGAATGAACCTTAGCAAAATTATAGTGAGAATCATAAGCTCAGTTTTTATAAAGTTAAAAGAAAAAGGTCTTGAGGACTATATTACAGGCCAGATCAATACAGCAGAAAAGGGAAGATGAGGGCCAAACACAGATACAGGCTGTCCGTATCTTATGGGGAGGGGAAGGGAGGGAGACTCATGTGGTTTAGATGTCTGTGCTTACCACAGCTCTAGCCTTGTCTTAGAGGTGATTTCACATTATTATAACTAATTAAAAGTGGTCACAGATGAAGGATTATGGTAAATCAAATTAATGCACCTGAGGTTAAAAATTAGTGGGTTCCCAATTGGTGGTGGCTACTTATTATTAGCATGCTAAGGACCACCTGGGTTATGCTCTGAGCTTCCATTGATGCTCTCTGTGATTGCCTGTGATTTGGGGTAAAATACCTGAGAACCAAGGCTTTCCTCTTCAGCCACAGTGGCCTTTTTTTTTTTTTCAGAGAGCCCAGAACAGTTAGGATATTCAGATTCAGGTTGCCTTGCTTCTCAGGTTTGGGGCAACACGTGGGCATAAGTGCCTGTGTGAGTCTAAACTCTGAACAAAGACAGAGTTGTTTTGTCCTTGCTGTGCCAGATGGAAGGCTTTCATTAGTCACTTTGGGAGCATTCATATTAGCTGGGAGATTTTCTTTCCAAGGGTTGGAGCTCACGGTGTTTGCCTTGGGATGGTCTTAGTCCTCTCTGCTTTCATTGCTACTGCCAAGTATCACAACCCTTGCCTACGGCTTTGCTCTACCCATGGTTCCTTTTCCTTAACATGGGGAAGCATAGAGGATATTTGAGATGTCCTAGTCACATACTCCCAGGTTAGTGGCATCTGGGAACAAGTAATTCTCAGGCCTACCTCCTCTTCTCTGACTGTGGCAAAGGGACAGAGACAGAAGCTCCAGTTTTGTAGCTAAGGAGGCCTAAATTCCATTTCAGACTCAGCTGTGTAATCTGAGGTAGCAGTATTGTTTTTTCCTGTATGTTTGACTGGGACCAGTGAATTGCCATTTAGGTACATGTGTGTGCAACTTATGTAGTTAATGACTAAACTCCAAAGAGGGGCTGGGGATGCAGTGCAGTTGATAGAATGCCTACCCAGTATGCATAAATCCCTGGCTTCAGTGCCCAGCACTACCCAAACTAGTTGCTGTGGTATACAGCACTTAGGGGCTAAAAGTAGGACAATAATTCAAACCCATCCTATACTATATCACAATAACAACAAAAGGCTCTTAGGTGCCCCAGTGGCCCTTCCTGTCAGTAACCCCCCATATACTATACGTCAAGTACCCCAAGAGGTCTGGTTTTTGTTGCCACCAACTATTCTGAACTTTTAGGGCTGAGATATTATTAAAACCCTTCTGAACTTCAGTTTCTTTATGTGGAAAGTGAAAATATAGGGCTGTGTTATAGCATTGATTAGGGAAAATCTAATAGGACAGGGCCCATGAAGTCCACAGTAAGAGATTTATCCCACAGGTATCACTAGATTAGACAAAGCTGTGTTGTCTCTGATTGCCAGTGTTGGTTGGCTCTAGAGACTCGGGTGCCTACTGACTTCATAGCATTTGTTTCCTGTACCCTCTATGTTCTACTACTGTCTGGAACACACTTCAGGTTGTTCACACAGTGGCTTGCAGGACTTCTGCTTAAGTTGATAGAAGAATGAGCAGTAAAGCAAGCATTCTGCAGCCCCCTCCCCCAACCTGTGTTTCAGAGTAGGTCTGTTTGCTGTATTAGCAAAATCAATAGCTGTATTGCAAAGCAGAGGCTTGGGCTGGACCTGTTTCTCTAAATTGAGAGTTGGTGGTTGGTGTGCCCTGGGTGCATTGTTTGTTGAAGTACAAAGATGCTAAAGTTTTTGTTTTAAAACTAAACAAAATTCACCCCATATGATGGCCCCAAATTCTACAACAATCAATGTTTCCTTAAGTCAAAGGGAAGAAAAAACAGGATACCCAAGCTGAGGGTTGTTTTGGGGGGATGGGTAGGTAAGAGTTTGTGATACATGTTTTACATTAGGCCTTAATCTGAGTGGTATTTGTGCTCTTTCCTGACTATAGGCCTTCATGAAGAAGGCAGGACTGCAGGCAGTAAGTCATCCAAGGAACTTATAAAGGCAAAATCCTTGAGTCAGTGATGGAGTCTGAAGCTGGGATCAATCCATAGAACCTCTTCTCTACACTCACAAAACACTGGCAATATGTCAAGTACAGTGTAAAGAAAGCAGTGCCTGTGAGCAGCTTTGAGCCAAAGGCATGCATTCAGCAGGTTGTTGCAATGCAGACTAGGCACTACATTTGGAAGACTAAGTAGTAAGCCAGGCTAGTAGTAAGCCAGGTTGGGGCCAGGGGTTGGCGTGGTCCTGGAAGCTGTTTTATTTGGGCTGAGATCTGAAAAAAAAAAAACATATAAATCTCAGACATTTAAAGTGTGGTTCGTGTCCGAGTGTCCCTGAGATCCCTCATTTAAGAAGACATTTCCCAGGACAACTTCTACCTACCCCTAAATGAAATTGTGCTTTTGCTAAACCACTGGATGTGTCTACTAGTGGCATGCCCTTGATGTGTTTCTGATAGCTTTGCAGGGTCCCTGCTCCATGCTTCGATGTTTTAAAGACAAGGGCCTTCTTACTCTGAAAAAGGGGTTCACTTTCTTCCCAGGTAAGTAAGAGAGGTTAGGCAGTAGATCTGTATGGAAAATGAGTACTTTATTAGTAAAAGTTTGTGAGAAAGAACACAACTCTACTACAGAGCTGGAAGAGAAACATGTTTGCTGAGAAGGAGATACCCACTTGGCATCCCCTGTGTGGCCAGCCATTGCGTAGGGAGCCAGCATGCCAAATTTCTCCAGTTACCATGGGACCCAGACTTTGACAGGAAATCATGGTAGGGTGGGAAGGAATCCAAAATACACATGGCTGGCATAGAGGCTGCAGTTAGGAAAGAGAAAAGAACAGTCCATCTATTTTCCTGAGCTGAGTTCTTTAGCTTCAAATGGGGCTGTTCTCTAAGCCTCCTCTGAAGTAGGTCCATTTTATGGACCTGAGTTTTAAGCATGAACTTTTTCCATATTAAGCAATACTTTTGTGATTAAAGTGGCCCCTTTATATGTTTGTGGAGGGTATTTCTTAGCTGTGTGTGTGTGTGTGTGTGTGTGTGTGTGTGTGTGTGTGTGTGTGT
>JANHMN010000002.1:168905023-168977637 GCA_030674055.1 Rhabdomys pumilio
TGTGTGTGTGTGTGTGTGTGTGTGTGTGTGTGTGTGTGTGTGTGTGTTTTAAGTCTACAAACTAAAAAGGAAAAAAAATTCTCTTCAGTCAGGGAGACACACTTTTCTGATCTTTTGGATTTTCCCTGAACTACATCTCTGCTGTAAGCAGCCTGCTGGAAACCCAGCACCCTTCATTTGCTGAGGTGTGTCAGTAGTAACAGGAGGGCTTTCGTGGCTGAATTTCCTGGAAATTTCAGCCACTGTGTTAAGAAAGTGAAATGTCTCGTCCACAAAGAAGCATGTTTGCATCCTGTCAGTGAAGTCTATTAAACTGGAAAGCTAGGAAGGGGATCTTGCTTGGGCTTTTTGCAAATGGAACTCTGGAAAAGTTCAGCAGGGCCTGACTGTGCATAGCCTGGGACCAGTTCCAGGCCTCCAGAACATTTAACAGGTTGCTATTGATAGCATTTTCCATGAACCACCCAGTCTAGCAGTGTCTTTGAAACCCTCCTATATTTCTTGGGAAATGTCCGCAACTATTGATGGAAATGGCAATTCTGCCACAGGGTTCATCACTGTGCCTCCTTGGCAGTCCTCTTTCTTTTTCTTTCCTCTTCCTCTTTCTTCTCCTACCTCCCTTTCTTCTCCCTCTCTCTGCCCCTTTTATTCCAGACTGAGTGTAATTTACCAAGTACCTTAATGTCACCAAGCTCCTTGCTTTTATCCCTTTTGATGACTCTAACTATAGTCGGTTTAGGAGAGGTGACTAGACCAGCCCTAAAAGCAGTAGAACTCCTTATGGGTTTTACAGATGTCTTTGATATTCTTTCTCCTTTGAGATCACAGCCACTGTAACTCACCATTTAACTGTGACTTTATGTAAATTCCCTTGCTACACATTGTGTGGACTACTTATCTGAGCCTCAAAACCCACCCTGTGCGGTACTGCTATGATTTATATCCAGTTTACAGACCAGCTATGGCGCAGAAGAGCTGGTGCTAGTTGAGCATGAGACAGACTGGTGATGTGCAGCTTCACCTGGTTCAGAGACCGCATTCCTGACCGCCATGCAGTACCGCCTTCTTCCTGACCACCATGCAGTACCGCCTTCTCTGTGCCCTGTGCTGCTTCTCAAGAGAACAAAACCACAGAATACTCCCTTGAGGTCTCATGGCCAAAGAGTAATCCATCCAGGACCAAAAGTACCTTAAGGAACCAGAGGGTTGTTTTTTTTTTTCTTACCCGGAACCTGCTTACCTGAGCAGTGGTCCCCAGGGGAGGTCCCTGGCATCCAGCTGTCAGTAGGTAAGAAACAATCAGTCTTGGGCTCATATTTAAGGCAGGTGAGATATTCTGGAAGGCCAGTGCACTTCTTTATATTCCAAATAATTTGCCTGAAGCCGAGAAGCTGTAAAGTTGCTGCTTTTTAAGTGCACTTCTGTTTAAAGTTTATGTTTCAGGACTCTGCAGGTTACAGATGCAGGTCAAACCAATTAAAGCAAAGTGAATTTACTGCCTTAAGGTTCTGAGTGGGTCTGGCTTCCGATGTGCTTTCATTCAGAGGTTCAGAGACCCTGACTGGTTATCTCCTCTAAATTTTGCTCTAGATGTGCATATAAACTGGCTAGAACAACCTTGCCTTTGAAGAAGAAAAAGGGCCAAGCTGGCTTCCCTGATAGCTCAAACAAAAACTTCCTCCCTGAGGCTGCTTAGCTGTGATGAGCCTAGTCAGAGTCATGTGTCCATCACTGAACCAATTACTTTAGTCTAGGGCCACATGCTTTATCATGTGATACAGAGACAGGGTAAGGGTCCCTGTGGGTCTGAGAATTATAGGTGGGCTATGGAAAGAAGATGGAGAGATGGATGTGCTAGTTAAACAAGATAGAAAGGTAGAATAGAAAAAAATAACCATAGGGAAATGCATCCCTATGTTATCACCCACGGAAGGCCAGACAAGAGTAATTTTTTATTTTAAGGATTTCAACCTACCATTAATAAATGTACCTTCTTGTTGTTGCACTTTGGGCACTTATTGTGTGTGTGTGTGTGTGTGTGTGTGTGTGTGTGTGTGTGTACGGAGCCTGTGTTCATATGGGTATACATGCACATAGATGTCCTTGTATGTGGAAGCCAGAGGGCAACTTCAGATATTGTTTCTCAGGAGCTGTTGATTTCATATTTTTAGTCAAGGTCTTTGACCAGGATTAAGGGCTCATTGGTTAAGCTAGGCTGGACGGCTCTTATGCTCCAGAGATCCACCCTTTTCTGCCTCCCTAGCTCTGAGATTATTAGTGTGTGCACCATGTCCAGCTTTTTATTAGTTGCTGAGGAATGAGCTCAGGTCTTCATGCTTGGGCAGCAGATGCTTTACCAACTGAGCTGTCTCCTCATCCCCAAGTCAAAGAGCAATGTTATTATTTATTTATTTATTTATTTAGTCATTCTTTCTGCTTCAGTGTATATTTGTTCTAATGGAACTTTTCCCTCTGGAAGAAAAGCACTTCTTTAGATGAGTACCACTTAAATATTCAGATTGCAGGTTTTAGTGAGAGCCATTTAGACTGTCAATAGCTCAAAGACTGGTTTTATTTCTGACTTAATGGCATCTTAAATTATGTCAGATGAATTAAAATGCCACTTCTTTCTTCCAGTGTAAGTCTAAGTCATTGCCATCTTGATATACTTGAAGTTTGAGTGAGAGACTACTGCCCACTGTTACAGAAAAGTCCGTCTCATCGATCCTCATGTTTAATCAGTTGCAGATGCAAGTGGAAGGTGCGACCATATTAGGGACCATGTGTTTTCAGGATCCTGATGGCTGTGTGGCTAATGTGCTTTCCACTGCAGAGCTAAACCAGCCAAGGAAGGGTGTTATTAAATGTTCCTTTTGAAGTACCTACAGTTAAGTAGATCCAGATAGAATGACTGTTGAGTCAATCAGGCTACCATGAGTGGTACCCTGTGGCCAGCATCATGGAGGACACAAAGCAGCATTTTTTTGCTGGGGGCATGAATGATCCC
Organism: Rhabdomys pumilio; assembly: GCA_030674055.1. Taxonomy (NCBI): domain Eukaryota; kingdom Metazoa; phylum Chordata; class Mammalia; order Rodentia; family Muridae; genus Rhabdomys; species Rhabdomys pumilio. The sequence continues at coordinate 168,908,031 of JANHMN010000002.1, forward strand.
CGTCTACTTGCAATGTCCAAGGAAACGTCTGTTCAGCACTGTGTACACTGTGCTGCTAAAGGCCTTGCATACAGCTTCATGTAATCCTCACACTAACAGCAGGAGGCAGCTACTAGTGTCCTCATTTTTGCAGGGGAAATAACAGAGGCTCAAAGTCACAATCTCCAGTCACCAGGGACGAGATCATCACATCCAGCCTCGCACCAAGCTCCCTCCAGCTGCAAAGCCCCTGTTGCTCAGTCCCTCACCACAGTGCTGAGGACGGAGACTGTCATTGCAGGATTTCTCACAGGCACAAAAGCACATTCTCCCCTGATAACAGATTTCATCACTCTTGAAACTGGAAGCCTGGGAAGAAGGAAGATTGCTGACTGCTGGAGCCTGCCCTTCCAGAAGGAGGCTAGTTGCAGGGAGAGGAGGGACTGCCAGCCTCTTTGACTCACGTGATCTTACCATCTGTCTAGCTTCTGACTCTCAGCACCAATTCAGTCTGTCTGCAACCCGGACTACAAGACGAGGCCAAGAACAAACTAAATCTTGACTCTGGAATTGGGTAGATGTAAATAAAGTTGCTTAGAGCTGCTGAGGCCACCTTAATCTCAGTATCACTGTGCTAGCTGACATTTGAGAAGGCAGGCAGATAGAGCTGGAGTGTGAAGCAGGCAGGCTGTGAGGAGTCAGGTCTGGGTCTATGTGGCAAGATAGCAGACAATACATGCTAACCATGTATGTGCCACTGTTATGTGCACTTGTTAAAACACACCCAGCCACAACGGGAGAAGCAAAAATACTAATTCAGGACTTTGTCCTGGGCGTGACTATTGGATTTTAGAAAAAGGTTTTATTTTTCCACATAATTTCTCTTGGAAGAAATCTATATGGGTGAGGGGCAGAGTAACTGTGGGCATTTCCTTTCATACCTTTAGAAGCGAGATAGGAGACTCCCTAGGAGCCCACAGGCAATCTAGACTGGGGCACACAGCAGCAAATGGCAGAGCAAATGCCTGTCTCAGACAAGGTAGAAGATGATCAACAGCCTTGGTTGTCCTCTGACCCCCACTTGTGTACCATGGCATATGAGTGCCTACACACGAGAACACTCACACACACAGTAATACACGCAGAAAGATTTTTTAATGTAGGTGGAGTCCTATGTACAGTATAATACTGAGGAATTGAGAATGTATACATGCTGGGCTGACAGCTTTTCAGCAAGATCCCTGACTCTTGTCACATTTGGGGTTACTTTCCTTTAAGGTAATTAAAATTGGAAAAGAACGTGGGTTGGGGGAAGATAACTGAATATGCCAAAGGCCTGGGAATGCACTCTAGGCCCTGTCCTTGTGTCCGCTAAGCAGCAGGGAACAGGCTCCTGGAGTAGAATGGAGAGCAGGGGCTGTCCTACATGTTCTACCCATCCCGCTAGAAACAGCACCTTAGAGGATGCGATGCATGACAGTTAGTGGTGTGATGTCCTCGTCATCTTTGTAATTTCCTCTGCTCTGAAGTGTGCCTTACCTAAGTATAGGCACTCCAGCTTTCTTAGCTTGTACAATGTATTTTCCCTACATTTAATTTTAACTACTCCACGTTGTATTTTGAGTGTTGCTTGTAGACAGCATATAGCCGCATTTCATTTATCTGATTTCACTCTGTGATCTGGCTGTTGGAGAATGCTCGGGTTGAGCTTTCTTCCTGATTTGCTTGCAGCCAAGTTCTACCAGTTTAGTCGTATTGTTTGCTCCCTTTTCCTCTTCTCTTTCCCCTTTCTTTCTTCTAGGTTATTTGAATATTTTAAAATTAATATTTATTTTTATTTTGTCTGTCTGTCTGATGTGTGAGTGTCTTGCCTGCACCTATGTCTATGTACCAGGTGCATGCTTGGTGACCTTGGAGGCCAGAAAAGGACATTAGATCCCCTGAAACTGGAGTTATATATAGTTGTAAGCCACCACATGGCTGCTGGGACTCAAAACCCATGTCCTTTGCAAGAGCAACAAGTACTTAATCACTGAGACATCCATCCAGTCCCTATTTGAATATCTTAAATATTCTGCTTAATTTTATCTATTGTGTTTGGGTCATATCTTTGGAAATTTTTTTCAAATGAGTGCTGTAAGGATTAAACATGTACACCTGTATATAATACTTATACACATGCATATTTCCTCAGCGAACTCAGATTTAATATGTTCCTACTAGAAGTAGAACGTGTAAATACTAACTGAGGAATTGAGAATGTATACGTGCTGGGCTGATAGCTTTTCAGCAAGAGCCTTACCGTTAGTATAAAATCTAACTTTGATGGATGCTAGGCTAGCCTACCAGTCAAAATGTATAAAGAGGAGATCGGCTTAGAAGGACTAGAGTTGGATCTGCCCCATTCAGTTACCCAACATTTTACCTGGTAACTGAATCCCCACCATCCTTAGTTGTACGATCTGCAGATCGATGATGCTAATAGCCGTCACTGAGCACTCACTTCGTGCATGCTCTCTTCTCCGTTCTTTGCAGGCACTGTTACTAATCCTCTAATTGTCCACATTCAGTAAGTAAAGAAATGCAGGCACAGTGAGCTTAACTTACCAAGAGGACAAAGGTTAACTTAGCTAGAAAGCAGCAGAACGTTGGGTCTGTTGCTCACATCTCTGCATTGTCACAGGGTTACTGCTGTGAGGAGAAGCACACCAGAAGCTGGGGTAACTCCTAATTCTGTCACAGGAAGCTTATATACTCCACAGAACCCAGTCTACCCACCCATAGAGCCCACTGATGGTCCATTTATGAGGCTTCTTTCTTCTGTCTGATTCTCTTTCCTGTCTTCTGTAAACATTTGTAGGAAACCTTGTCTATGCCTGAGGTTACACACATAGCACCAAAGCTCTGAAAGCAGACCTTGAACCTGAGGTCAGAACAGGAAGGCCCTCAGTGAGCTATCCAGAGCACTTTTCAGATAGGGAAACTGAGGTGGGAGAAGGGAAAACAACCTGTCCAGGGGTATACAATAGGGGCTAGGCCTGGATTAGGCCCCTAATTCCTGCTTTGTGTCTGTGCTTCTTAAGCTATCCTAGCAAAAGGGTACAGGCAGCTGAAGAGTAGCAGAGCTGGAAATTCTGATCTGTAGTTACACAGAGACAGACAGAGGACCCCTCAAGGGAGTCCCTTCACCCTTTCATGCCAAACCTCAGAAGATGCTGGCAACAGGCAGTGCTATTTAAATAACCTTCAGGAGGCTTGATGGCTTCAGTGGTCTGGCAATACTGTTTACCATAGCTGAGGTTTATTTGTACCATTAGGTTTTGCATTTCCTAAAGAGGCAGAAGTAAGCCCTGGGAAGTACTGATGGTTAACAGTTAAAACTGATACCTGACTTGAAGTGAGAATGTCAGCTAGCCATCACAGATAGACCAAATCTAACTGAGTGGCAGTTGTCTGGAGCAGTGTTGTTGAATACAGACTCAGGAGGAAGAATTCAGGGATCCATTGGTTATGCCTGCTATGGGCCCAGGACTAGTGAGTGACTGGAACTGTGTCTATGGGTTTATTTGCCATTAGCAAAAAGTTACAGTAAGCCTTGGATTTTAATTACAGTGCAGTAATAATAGCTGTCGTCATAAGATTGTTGTGAGGATTAAATAAGAATGTAGTTACATGCTCATTAAATGCTAGTCATTCTTCTTAGTGCTGGTAGAGATTTTAAAAAGAAAAAACTCCAGTGCCTGATGCTGATTTTGGCACTGGAGAGATAAACTGATACACTTCTGTGGAGGTTGTTTTAAATGGAGGGAAATAGGCAGTCACTAGTAATATGGTGACATAACTTCAGTTGTAATAAGAGTACTGAGCACAAACAAAAACAGACTAATGAGATGAGGAAGAGTCGGGAGAGGACAGCCCCTTTGAGAGGTCGAGGTTGGAGCAGAGGCAGGATACAAACATCTGGGAGAACGCTGAAGAAGGGAGGTTGAAAAGGCTCCCAGGCCTTGGGAGGACCAGCTGTGTGGCACCATTACCTTGGTAATTTACTTCATTTACTTTATAAACACGTTTGGAAACTATAGTATAAAGTTTTGAAACATCAATTAGCCCATAATTAATAGCCCAGTAACAGAGCATCTGCCTTGCATGTGCAAGACCCTGGATTTGGTCCCCAGAGCTACTATCTCTCCCCTTAAGAAAGTAGAGGCTGTGTAGTGATCCTCTATGTCCATCATACAGATTCCACGGTTGCCACCGTTTGACACACTTCACCTACACTTTCACAGCTGAAGTAGTTAGAGCAGAGCCCGTGTGTCTTGACATTTTATCTCTAAAAACTTCAGCATATGTTTTTTGGAAAATAAGCATCTGTTTACATGTTAATGCAATTCATTACATTTAATTTTTGCAATGCCATTGTCATAATTAATAATTCATTAATATGACCTAGCATATGGTTCATATGCAAAATTATTGGATTGCCTCAAAAATATAAGTTGATTAGTTTAAATTGGGTTTCAAGAAATCCTTCATGTTACATCTGATCATCCATGTAAATGTGTTTTACCAGAAAGGTGTTTCACAGTAGGCTTCTAATATTTGGCTGGGTTTTACGTGCCTTTCGGCCAAATACATAGCTTAGTGTTTTAGAAACCCACACAGGACTGTTGACCACTGTAGGTTCCGGGGTTATTTCCCAGATGGGTATTTCATAACTCTGCCCATCACTCACTGTTGTTAATGTAGCCATGACTGCTTAGGACTCAGAAGCAGGCAGTGAGTATGAGTGTGAGTATGAGTGTGAGCTGCTCCTGCCAGTTCATAGGTGAGTCCTGACCAGAGTGAAGGTCGTCAGAAGTTTTTAACTTGTTACCTTTTAAAATAGTTTATTTTCATTGTTTCTAATTTATGTGAATGTGTATGTGTATGTCCGAGCGTGTGCATGCATGTGTGCGTACGTGCGTGCGTGTGTTTGGGTGTGTTTGCACACAGATGTGTGTCAGAGGAGGCCAGAGGTGTCAGATCCCTTGAGCTAGGGTTACAGGCAGTTGTGAATCATCTGGCATGGGTGATGGGAACTGAACTTGGGTCTTCTGCAAGAATAGTATTCATTCTTAGCCACTGAACCATCTCTTTAATCTGATTTTTAGAATTTTAGTCTTTTTGATAGTGATTGGCTTATTGATGGCTCTGTGAACCACTTCAAACCATTGAGGCATGAAGGAAGTTCTCTAGGTTGGACTTCAGGAAAGGGTCTCTTAAAAGGATGACCTGGGTTTGTATGGAGATGTGACATTTAGAATTAAAGCAGCTACTATCTTATAACTATAGTAAAAAATAGGAGAAAATCCAGGGCCTCAGGGCAGGTCAAGGGGTAAAGGAAATAGCTTGGGTCTTTGATGACACTATAGAGTCACAGAACTAATCACCTTCAGATAATGACACCCTTTTTTATTTTAGATACCTGTGGGTGGGGGTTACACCTATAAGCACACACTAATTGACATGCATGCATCTTTCTGAGTAAATCAGTATACATTCTCATTTTCTTTGGAACAGAAAAAGCCTACCCTCTTCCTGATTGTACTTGCTGTGCTTTTTTCTAACTGGTGTTGCTTCTGCTTTTCCCGTTGATCCCCTGCTACACATGGCACACTGCTCTAATTCATCTAGAAACATCTGGGGAGGCTTGGCTTCTGTGAAATGTGAAATGGGAAGTTGTTCCTTCCCTTCTTGCAAGGACTCAGCCGAGGGTAAGATATCTCCAAACAGTAGCACTCTGTGAAGCCATGTCCACTTTGGTGCATGTGGCTGGAAGAAAGCCGCAGGTGGTGCTGGGGAGGGTGGGGAGCTTGCATTTGAGGCTAGCAAGCAGAAGTGTTGGATTCCCAGGGTTGGGGAGAGCAAGCTGGGTTGGCTTAAAAGAGAAGGTTTTGAATATTTTGGAGAATTCTGTAACTCCTTGTGTAGACCCACATTCTTTGTCTGCATCCCCGAGAAGTTACAAGGAGTTAGTATTCGGTGATATCTGAGTGAGAGAGTTCTTGTATCCTTTCCGTCTACTCTACAGTCCCTTGAGCTTCGGAGCCTTCTTTCCTTTGCAGGAAAAGAAATCTGCTATAATGAGGTATATCCATTAAAATGACCTTTTGTAATTCTCTGTACATCTGTAGAGCTGGGGTTGAAATAGCCTATGATATTTCAAACTGAGAATGATTCAGGGATATGTGCTCACCACCAGTGGAACTTCTCCCATCTAACATCCTTACAGAAATATGCTCCTTCTCAAATACCGCAATACTTCACAGAGCCAGGATGGAATTCCTATTTGGATCACCAATGCATATGGTGAGAGAGACAGACATAAAACATGTCCAGCTCCATTCATAGGGAGCTCGGGGAGTGAGTGGTGTTGGTAGGAATGAAAATAAAATGAGATAACGTGTATTGGGGATTAGTGTGCTCCTGGTACCAGGATATCTGTTTTATATCCACCATTTGTGTAGGTATCTCAGAAATGATGCCATCTAGCTTCCTGATGGAATACTGAGGCGTGATTTGTAGCTGTTCTGAACCTAGGACCCCTCTCCCCTGCTACCTGGATACCAGCCAGCCTTAGCTGGTCATAGATAGACCCATGCTTCCATGACAAAGTCAGAGAAAAGCCAGAATGACTTTGCTGAGGGCTCCATGACCTCCAGCTGGCTATGTGTGACACATAAAGTGAATGAGAGATGGGAAAGGAGGTAGGAGCCAAGACTGCCTTGTGAGCCAGATCCATAGTTGAGCCTTGTGGTTCACTGCTTTCTTCCTGGCTCCTCTGAAGTTTGGGATAGTCTCCAATCTGGTGTTGCTGTTATTACTTGGTGGGGGCTGATAAGATGCTGTTCCTTAACTGCAGGACCCTTTGCTGTGAGCCTTGCTAAGATAAGGCTGGACTCTGGCACCAACATTCCAGGTTAGGAATAAGTGCCTTTGGCAATGCTGCTGGTTGAAGCTGCAGAATGAGCAATCCCTTAGAAGATATATGAGCTATCTTCCTTAGCCGTGGGATGGTACTTAATATTTCTCCATCAAAACATCTTGTTTATCTAAACAGTGATATTTACAAATTACCTTTGACTGCCAGTTAAGTTGCCCAATGAAGATCTGAGAGCAACAAGTTGTTTTTTATCACGTCATGGGTCACTGCTAACTCTGAACCATGCATTCTGATTCTCCAGCTGGAACTGAATAGAAAATAATCCCCTGGGATTCTGGACTCTGTACTTAATGACTGATTCACAACAGCAAAGTCACCTTCTTTCGGACAGACCAGAAATCTATATTGAAATCTTGATGACTACAACATTGTGCATTTAGTACCTAAAACTTAGTGCCATCTCCTGGCTCTGCTACAAGCTTACAGTGACTTTATGCTAGTCCCTTGACTCTTCAGCTCCCAGTTTTCCTCCTTGAGAAGATGTTGAGACATGTTTTCCTAGGATTACCTTTCAGACGAATGATCTTCAACAGTATCTCCTTTTTTTTTTTTTCTTTTAAATTCTGTGATCCTAACGACTGGGTAATTTATAAAGCATGGAGGTTTATTTGGCTTTTGGTAGGCTAAAAAATGTCCAAGAGTATGAGCCTGGCATCTGCACAACATCTGGTAAATACCTTTTTTGTTGCTTCATGACTTGCTGGAAAGTATCACATGGTGAGGCAGAGCAAACATGCCAGCGAGCTGGATGAGAATCTGAAGAGAGGGTGGTGGTATCAGAGGGCAGGGTACCTAAGCCAGGCTTTATCAAGCAAACGTGGAGTATAAACTGGTGGCACGAGTGACAGATTGAATCCACTCAAAAAGAAAAAAGCTGTATTTGTATTAAGCACATGGAGGTAGGTGCTGGAAAGTACTGCATGAATTTCTGATAGGTGTTGCTTTGGCCTTGTGCTCTGTAGCTGCATGCTGGAAGGGAGAACCAAATCACCTTTCAAGTTCTTTCTAACCTGAATCTCTCATACATAAAAGCTTGGAGTTTGAGCCCAAAGAGGCCCAAGTGTTTGCCAACCTTTTCATTCATTCCTGTGCATGGTCTAGGTTTCCTCAGTGAGGCTATTAGCATGAAAGGGCAAGAACTGTACCTTAAATGCATCTTCAGTGTGCTAATCTATAAAATTTGGGCTCCAGTAAGACCAACGAAAACAGTATCGTGGCATATTTTCACAGCTCAGCCTGAGACTTAGTGATGAAATATTTGGGGCAAACATGTTTGTACTCCACTTAGGGGTGGGAGAACAGAGCGAGAGACGGAATTGTAGCACTATTTTCTGCCCCTGTGTGGATCAGAAGACTCAAGGTGGACTCTAAAATGAAACTGTCGCTAGAAGGTGAGAGCCGCTTCGCTGCGAGGAGCTCTTGCCTGGACCAAAAAGTCACAGTTTGCTGATGAGTTGACACAAAAGGGGAAAAGGGAATATTTTATAACTTTTCAAATACCTATGCCATACATGCTAATATAGTGCCGAGTGTGGTAGGACCACATGCTGCCTCAGGTTGGGTGCCCTTAGCTGAGAGCTATCTTCCTGCTGTCTGTTCTTTGGTCTCTCCTCTACTTTCCCCCTCATCCAAGGAGCAACTGGAGGCTAGAGGTCAGGTTCCATAGTGCCACCAGGTTGAAGCAGAGGCCTCTTGAGTCTTTTGCCCTGGTCTGACTAGTCTTATCACTTGGTTTTAAAGTTGATTCTTGTCATGTCAGGTGTTGGGTCAAAGGGTAACTTTTTTTCTTACCTCTAAGTTTTAATTACAGACATGTAATAAGCAGCTTGATGCTGCTTATTTTAAATTGCTGTGTAAACTTGCTCAGCTAAATTATTCTAAACTACAGTGACCCTTCATGAAGGAAAGGCTCTGGCCAGCTTGATGGTCCTGGAGGCTGTTGAGTTCTGTCAGTGTGTCAGAAGCACTAGGAAGTGCCAGGAAAGACCCTGGAAAGCACAGCAGATGGCAGCTTTGGTCATTCCTGGTAGGAAAAAGGAAGTCAGGTTGGAGGGGATCTATGCACATACACATAAGAGACATTGCAGAAAAAACCCCTCAGGGCTGTGCCAGCCAGACTGAATCCTCCCTCCCTGCAGAGGTTGAGGGAAAGCTGGGAGTGCAAGGGAGGAGGAATGAAAAATGGGAACCCAGAACATCTCCAGAGCCCTTCTAATTGTTTCCATTCCTCCTCCAAACGCCTGTATTCCCCCCCCCCCCAGATATGGCTTTGTATTGTTTCAGGGAGCTCCCAAAGATGACTTTTAAACTCCCAGAGAGCCAGACTCCAGTTCCCAGCCTCTCAGAGCTCAGGCCAAGAGGCCGCTGGACACAGGTGATTTCAGAGACTCATCTCTCCTCATTGGCAGCAACCAGTCAGCCTGAACTGGGCATGTAGCCAGTGAAACCCAGGAAGCTCAGCATGCTGGTTTTAATCAGGAGGCTTGCTCTGTGGTAATTGGGGCTCCTCGAGCACAGATCTGGTCTCACTTAGGTTTCCAAATGCCAGGCGTGCTTGTTTCCACGGATAGAGTGTCTGCAGCTCACGTGGCTGCATGCAAATGCAGACTATCCAGAAGGCAGCTCCACTCACTTCCTGGTGTGCAAGCTTTTCTTTAATGTGGAATTTTGAGCTCTTCTGGCAGGGATTTTTCCAGTCTTTGTATTTTGCAAGGAGCATAAGATAATACGTGGCAGTCTTTCTGGAGAAGTCGTTTAGAGATGGACTGAACTTGCAAAATGAAAACTGTCGGGACCATCATGTGACTGATTACACACCCTATAAGCTGGGTGTCTCCCTTGGCTTCTCAGAGCAGGGCAGGCCTTGTGGCCAGGCAACCTGTGTAGTCTCGTACATCCTCAAAATGAATGGGCCACAGTCATAGCCTTGATACTCTCGATAGTTTCTGACCCCCATTACTCCCAAGTTCATTTTTGCCTAGGTGTTGCCAATTCTACCAAAATTAGTTAATTAATTTCAGTTACTAATGATGGATACCATGGGTAGCAGTTAGATGCCACAACTTATCAGCCATATATACTCTAGGTTTGAAAGGGGCACTCAAAGGAGACCTATCAAACCCAAAGCCGTGGCGCTCCTGAAGCACTTAGTACAATGTATGCCACACAGCAGGTCCTTAAAGCACACATCTGGGTGGACTCGTAGTCACTTCTCTTTCGTGCAACAAATACTACTGAATGCCTACCACTACCAGCAGCCTTCTGCATTTCCTTGAGGGTTTGGGGACACTGGATATTAAAGAATGTGCCAGGTAGTTTTTCTCTTTGCTATCTTGCACAAGACCTTCCCCTTTGCTTTTGTAAATGGGACCTTGAACTCTCCGCCTCCAGAGCATGTTTACTTGTTCACTGTACCTTAGGCAGAACCCCCACCTAGTGCCAGGCACAAACCAGGTCATGCCCTGGTGACCTGTCCCTAAGATCTGGGTACTGTTCTGAGTATTACCTCGTGCTGACTCATTCCTCCATAAAGTTTCCAAGGCCTGTTGTTGCTCTGTTTAACAGATGAAGAAACTAAGGTAGATGAACCCACCCAGTGGCATCTCTCTTGCTCATATGGCCTGGCTGATACCATCATTGTAAAGTGTGTACATAGTAACAACTCATCGCATCTCCTGGGATGTTTTGAGTTGGTGTTCCAAAGTGACCAGGAGATGGACACAATTTGTGCTATAAACTGTTGTTCCTCTGAGGATTGCCTCCCTTTTGAGCCAGATGCCTTGCAAGAAGCTATCATATACTTTAAAGAATGTAGTCAGATCACATCTTACCCAGGAGACCACTGAGGTACACAGGAGCTAGCCAATAGGAGGGCCCATCTGCAAGCCAGCCCTGGAGCCAGCGCCTCCATTTTGAGGGTGTCTGGTCATCCTCTTACTGTCTTCCCACTGCCAGTCACTCTCCAGTTGATGGCCTCATTCTAGAGAAGGTTCAAGAACCCCTTGAGCAAGAAAATGTACACAAGCTCCTGTATTAATTGTTCCACCAACAATCAGTTATTATTAATCCTTTCAGTCTCTAAGTCATTCCCAAATCAAGAAGCACGTCTCCATTTTAGTGTATATAGTTTCACTTGTTGAGAAATGGCCTTAAGAATGTGGGTTTGGCAATGCTTAGGTCTATATTAGATGCCCAGCTCTGGTAGCTTGAGAAACTACTACAAATTTCTCTGAGGCTGTTTCCCCTTGTAAAAATAAGAATGGTAGAACCTATTATACATAGTTCATGGGAAGACCAAATGTTAGGTTGCATGAAAATAGTTCAAAGTATATTGTAAGTGCTCAATAAGTTCTAGTTCTGATAGACATCCTCAGATACCAGAATAGCCTTTGGGAAGGGAATTGTTTTTAAATGGGAATTGTGAGGACTGCAAACTCATTTGATGCTTGACTACTTTATTATTTTAGATACAGTGTTGCCAGACTGGCCTCAGACTCACAAGAGTGCTGGTATCATAGGTGACTCCCACTGCTCTAGACTAGAGTGTGGTCCAACACAGAAATGATAAGGTACCAAACTCCCTCCCCAAAGGAGAAAAGCAACTATTTGTGAAGTCTTTTGATGTGTTCATATAGTTCCTCTCTATCCTCCAGGCAAACCCTGAAGCTGATCATCACCCTGATTGCCACACAGAAAATATACAGCTTTGCCAGTTCCAGCCCAGAACTTGTACCACACGCCCAGTGTTTCTTACTTTTTGAAGACATTCTAAAAACGAGCAGACAGTAGGGTTTTTCTCAGGGATTACAGTGTAAAGGAATCAAACAGGGACCAGTGGCTCATGGACATTTGCAACCAATGTGGGATTACTTTTACAAGCAAAGCCACCTGCCATTCACAGAATTCCTATGAGCCCCTTTTCTGAATGGAAGGACATAAAGGTCCCACCCCAACATGGTAGCTGTTTGACTGCTTTTTTTGTAGTGCTTGCTCCTGCTTTATAGAATGACTCCTCAAAAGAGAAATGTGTATAATTACCCTAGTGTAGGATGTGAGAACCAGGGCTACACTTAAATACTTGCCTCCTGTTGGAGGTGGATACCATGTTCACGTATCACACACACAAAATACTTTTTGTTTTTGTTTGCTTTATAGAAGGCTGTCTGTTGCTGCTCCTGAAGTGTGTGCCTCCTCAGTTACTGAGAGGGTGGCAGCTCTAGCTTCTACATCTGACTTTGGGGAGGCTGAGGGTTAGTTAAAGCACCATTTGAATTCCAGAATAAACTTTTCTTTTGGAGCAAATATGTTTGGATCAGTTTGGAGAGTCCTCTGAGTGTAACTGTGACAGCTGAGGCCTTGTCCTGGCCACTGTGCTGTCCTAGGGAGTAAACCTCACCTTCAGAATTTTTAGAACCTCACTTCTTGGTGGCAGATAAATTTAGAAGCACTTGGTTTATAGCACAGAAGTGCTATGCTCCTGTCAGCTTTCCCTCATGGGTCAGGTTCCTGCAGCCTTTCCGGTGTCTGACAAGCTTGGGTGTGTGTGAGACCTGCCAGGGTCTCCCAGGATAAGAACCATGGGAAGCAATAAGGCCAGTGAGGTGAAGAGGCTCAGGAGGGAGACTAGCCCTTGGAGAGAGAGAAATGGCCACTGCCATGTTTTTGCTAAGCTATCATTGTAAGACCAACTGGTACTTTCCATTGAGACCTTGGCCAAAGATGGGCCACAGCCAATTGCCTCTTTTTTAGAAATATTATGCAGTGGGTACCAATTGTTCTTACACTGTTTCTAAGACAGGAAGAGACCTACCTGTATGGAGGCAGATGAGTCGTCATGAGTGAGGCAAGACAAGCCTAGGGAATGTCCCTGGCACTGGAGAGAAACAGTGTGACAGATTTGGAAGTTGTCTTGAGATCAGAAGAGTTGGCTTAGGTTATCATGTCTATTCCCGGAAGGAAAGAGGCTGGGAGGGAGGGAGGCGAGGAAAGAGGGAAGGGACCATGTTTGGGAGGAGAAACTGAGTGTGGAATATCCAATGAAGTAGTAAGTTAAAGATTGGATAGTGAATCTAAAGGAGAGGACTCAGAAGTCATCAGTCCACATATGCACAAGCAGTACCCAGAGGTGCTACATTTTCAGCCCTTCCTGGCTGTCAGCCCTCTCCTCCTTATCTCAGGGTCAAGCACAGATGATATCCTGTGTTTAGCCCCCTTTAGAAACAACATACAGTCCCCATGGGTACTTGTACCTGAGGGGGTATTGCAAGAAAGCTCCTCCCCCATACTCTGTCTCAGTCTCAAGGGCAATGGTCAGCTCACAGGATACCACAGTTAGCGGGTCAGTCTAGGTTTGTTAAGTTCTGCCTCCATTTAAGAATAATCTAAAACTATGAATGCAAATTGAACAAAAGTGAATTTGTAAGTAAAGAGAATTATCACCAAACATTTGTAAAAGCCAACAAGGTCACAGATTCCAGACAGATCATTAACAAACACACAGCACACTTTAATAATACTTTCCCCCTCATTCATTGGCCCTGATGACATCATCACAGTCCATTGAGCCCCACTCTCATTCCTGTGTTTATGTACAGGAGTGTGCAGAGACCATGTCCCGTGCATGAACATGCAGAGGCTAGAGGATGATGTCAGGTAGCCTCTTTTACCATTTTTGGCATTATTGCCTGGACACAGCCTCATCCAACTGAAAGCTCACTGCACTAGGCTGGCTAGGCAGCAGGCTCCTAAGATCCACCTGTCTCTGTCTCTACCATGCTTGGTTGTTTATGTGGGTCACAAGGATTTGACTGTAAATCCTCATGATTGCACAGGATGTACTTAGACATCTCTTTAGCCCATTCTGTGCTGCTTTTTGAAAGAGTAATTTAATCTTCCTTTTATAAGAGATAATCAAGAATTTTAATTTTTCTTTTGTTACTGTTTTAAAAACTATATTTTACCTTCAGAACTTGTTATGGATAATTTTTTAAAAAAAGGAATTGTCAATTTTTGGGAAACCCTATTACCTTTTCAATGATGAGCTATCAAATTTGGTTCTACAGATTAGCTTCTGACTCTGTGAACTCGTTTCTTCTCTATTCCTCATCTGTTTCTCAAGTTGAGCCTGAGGTATACATTATATGAGCTCCGGCCCTATACCCACACATCATAATGCATTTGGCAATTGGGGTTCTGGATGTCATCGATACACAGGGATGGTTGGTGACATTAACTCTATTTGGAAGTGACCTTCTGCCAGCCAACCCAACATGACTGTGTCTTCAATTCAATTTCCCTTTCCTCTAGGTCCTAGAACTGCTCACCTGATTCATGGGTTCACGTAGTTATAGAAAGGGACAGCAGTCTTCTCTGACTGTAGTTAGTCTTACCTGGATCCAGTGTGAACACACAGCTTGGTGTCTTCTGATGGTTTGGAAGGACCTTGTGCAAGACAGTTACCTGAAGTTCAAGCTTTCTTAACTTCATGATAACGGTGTCTCTACTACAATCTCAACTCATCAGACCACAGGGGCAGTTTCCAGAATCCTGTAAGTGCCCAAACTTTGTATACAACAAAACTTTGACTCTTCAGAACAGGGGCTTTTGAAGTATAATTCAGACTTTCCTGTTTGCGTGTGAATGTGTCTCTGATGACTCAAGGTCATAGTGTGAATATTCCCATAGTGTTGTGTGGTCAGGGAGTAAGTCACCAGATGTTGACCCTGATGCTAAATGGTCCACGTTGTAATCTTAAGTCTTAATGCCTATTTTCTATTTTTTGTAAAGTTTTAATCTCAAATGCTGGTAGCTCTCATTTCTTGCTATTTAGAATAAGCTGTGGTTGAGAAACAAAACCAGCCAGCTTTCTTCCTGCTACTAGTATGCTCTTTTGAGTAACTGGTAAGTGTAAAATGAGGATCCAGGAGATGTACAAATAGTTATAATCTTGCTGTACATCAGGAACTGTAAGGTCATCACATGTGTCCACTCATGACAGTGTCTTATGAGGTAGGCACTGATGTTATTATTACCATCCTGCAGGTGAGAAGGCTGAGGAAGACACATCAAGTAACTTGTCCAAGGTCAGGAGATGACAGGCAAGGGTTCTGTTGTAGGCTGGCTCTGTAGCCGTACTCTTACAATGCCCTTGGGTTTTTCAGTATGTAATCTCCTATTTTGCAATATCTTTGGAGGAAGAGTGAACAGAAGTGTATTTAACAATGAGGAAGTTAAGGCTCAAGAGAGATGCTCTGCCTGAGACCTGATTCCAAAGCACTATATCCTTAATTCCACCATATTGAGTCTTAGAGACTCATCCAACTATGGGACCAGGTCAGACTCATAAGCTCCAATGAGAAGGGAGCCAGGCCAGCAGAGCACAGTCCCTGTCCACAAGGAAACAATCATCTTGAAAGTGTGTAGAAATTGTGTGCAAAGAGGGAACTGTGGTGTGAGATGAGGCACCACCCCCCACTGAATTGTGATTAGTGTCCTGTTGACTGCTCACTCTTTGGTCATTTCCTGGTGAGTTCTGGACAATGGAGATTACTCAAGAGCTGGTACTGGGATGTGACAATGTTAGTTGTAACCCAGGCTGTGCACATAAAGAGATAGAGATGGGGGAAGGACTAGATAAATATGGATCTAGTTGAGAAACTCATTGTTTCTCAGTTCTGATCATATGGTTTTTTAAAAAAGTGACTTAGTTCTTGGTGACTGGTTTTTGACCCAGTAATGTGTTGTCTATGAACAGTGGGTAATACTGAATGACTCCTGGTGTCAGAGGGAGGGCTGACAATAGAACAGGACACCCAGGAGACTCCATCCATCTTTCTGAATGTTTCTTAGGACACCAGATTCTGAGGACTCCATCCAGAAACTCATGTGGGGAAGTCTGTTCCACAGAACCCCACACAGACTCTTCTTGAAAACTCCAATGTCTTCCTCTTTCCTTTTGTCTTTTGGAAGCTGCCTCCTATGCTTCTGGCTATTGATTATTTGCTGTGTGGCTGGAAAATAAAGTAACCAATTCAACCTATAAACACTTTAAGTACTGGCTGTATAGTATACTCATCAGAACTCTCACTATCAAAATAAATTTCCTTAAAAACTTCTTTGAAAATTACAGAAAGCAGTAATCCCTTATATAAAATAAAGAAGTGACTAAAGAAAATGGCTCAGCCTTCAGTCTTTCTTT
This sequence comes from Rhabdomys pumilio, assembly GCA_030674055.1. Taxonomy (NCBI): domain Eukaryota; kingdom Metazoa; phylum Chordata; class Mammalia; order Rodentia; family Muridae; genus Rhabdomys; species Rhabdomys pumilio. The sequence continues at coordinate 168,924,188 of JANHMN010000002.1, forward strand.
CCTAAAGGAGAAATACCTTTATTTGGAAAGCAAAACAAAACAAGCCCATAGCATCTTGACTTCTCAGAGGCAACCTGTCAGATCACAGTGGGCGCTATGTGCTTTGAGCATCAGTGGTCTTGCTGAGTCGACAGTGGTGTACACCCAGGACATCAGTTTAAAGTCAAAGTTCAGACACCTTGGAAATACTTCATTGTTGTATGAAACCTACGTTTCAATTGGTGTACAGTTCTGTGTAATATTATTTTTCTTATAACTTAGTTGAACCGTTTCTTTTCATTGAGATTTGGCTGGCTCTTAATATTATTAAAAATATAATGGTGTAAGTTGATACTAGATAACTTTGCTGTCAGTTACTCTGTCATTGCTTGTGAGAACTAGACATGCTGTAAGGCAGGGTTACCTTGTGTCTTAGGTGAGGCCACATGCCTATAGCTTTCATATAGCACAGCAAAAGGAGAGGAGAAAACACATGTGGCAAAATGGATTTCTTGTTTTGTTGTTTGATTTTGAGGCAGGGTCATGTGTTGCCCAAGGCTGACCTGAGATGCCCCATCCTCCTGCCTCAGTCCTCCAGTTATAGTTGCCAGCCACCACACCTGGCTCAGTCTGAATATTTTCAAAGAGAAAGTATAAGGGGAAGGAATAAACCTCTGTTCATCTCATCTGACTCTGAAGATAAAAGTCATCTTGAATACGACACACAGATCCATTGTCTTTTGCTTCCTATCCTTATTTTACATGTTTCTAGTCAAGACCTGAGCCACCAGTGGATGATTCTTACCAAGTGAAAGATTATTTTCTGCCAGAAAGGCAAGTCTTCAGTAACTGCTCCATAGACTGGATTTCTGTTTCCTAGAAAAGAGGATCTTATGGGTTACTGCCACCCTGCTGATGCTTTCATGAACATGGACTGTTTCCAACCAAAAGAGCTTCCTGTTGGGAGGAAGAGATGTAGTGTGATTGTGGTGTACATGTAGACGCATGCCTGTCTGGTAAAGACTTTACCATGTGCACAATCGGGAAGGCATTGCCAGAGTTACCATGTGGTTCATGCACCGCAGTCTCTTGGGCCTGTGCTGGTATATGCAATATAGAGACCCAGCTTAGTGATTTTGATTTTCTGCCAGAGGATTCAAGGGCCTCTTCAACTCAAGTGCACCTGCGGTCACTCTTCCCCATCCTGAGCTGTGCACCCTGAGATGGAAGGCTGTTGTCTGAACCATACACTCTACTAAACTGACACTGTTCCCGATGCCTAAGGAGGTGTAACTCAAGTGTGAGGCCTGGTGTTAGCACACATGACAGAAATTGCACCTGGCCAGAATGCCTTCTGAAATCCTCTTAAAGTCCTTGAGAACTGAGACTGGCAAAGCAAAGTAGATCCACATTTCCTCCCTACCATTTGGAGCCTTCTATGTTTGAGGGGCATCATGGCCGACATCCCTGCACTGTGGCCCTCAGGCTCTCAGGCTGTGTGGTATTTAAGAGCCCTTGGCAGTCAGATTGCCTGGGCTCAACTGATAAATCAGTCCGCCTCTGTCCACAGACAGGTGCCTTGGCTTCTCAGCATCTGTTTTTTCATGCGTGGAAAGAGAATGACACATCATAAGTTACCAATGTGCCCTCTGGAGTGCTTGCACCTAGTTTCATGTGAATGCTGGCACTGCTTCGTCCACCTAGGTTAAATGCGGCTAAACTGTTCTACTACAGTGAAGTGTAGAGAACACATTCGAGTTCACAGTGAAACACAAATACAGTTGATTTTCCTCTGGGCAGGAAGCTTCCACATGGCGACATTCATGTATTCTTTGCAATTGATTAAGATCATTTTGGATGTGAGAAAGCTGTTTCTGATGTTAATACCAGAGTGTAAAGTAGAACATGCTTGACTGGTTAATAAAAGCAGGATGGAGTTAGAAAACATTGTGAGCTCTGTGATGGGGTTGCCTAGAGCAACAATGGTTGCCTGGCCAGTTGGGGACTGCTGCTCCTCAGAAGTTAGGGTTTCTGAGCCTGTGGCTCTCTGTCCTAACCAGTGAGGTGAGATCACCGTGGCCATCTGCCTTAGTTCTATAAATAGCACTGAGAAGAGAAGAAATGTTAATGGTTCTAACCTAAGAAAGTCGACAGGAATGTAGAGAATGAAACACACCAGGAATAAATCTACCAGGGCCAGGAAGTTGATTCGAGATGTCTTATCAGGGGCTGATCTTAACTCTGCCCTGCCAGAGAGGTGCAAACAAGAGAGATACAGATATGGCTGCTATTTAGGACCAGAGCCTGAGTAGCCTATACCATAAAACAGGAATTTCCCAGCTGTCTTCCTGACTGAACCTTTGGCCATGTCAACAAACTTTAACTAACTCCTCACAAGAGTAAGGAGGTTGTGACTCTGGGGATGTAGGCTCCATGCATCAGCTGGCCACAGGGACATCAAGCTTTGCCTGCTGTTCTGATAGATTCCCTAAGCTCAGAATCACTTGAGGGCCCCAGGCTCAACAGCCAACTCAAATTGCCAAGAGAAACAGCAGGCCCAGGCCAACTCTTGGCTGCCTTTCTGCCTGTGATCTGAACCCTTCTGGCTTCTTAGCCCAGGGATGAGTGGGCCTTCCCATGCCAAAGTCCTTCACAGCAGGAATGCCTGCTCTCAGGTTTCCTAAAGAAAGTATTCCTCGATGGATCTGCACCTGCTAATTCTGGGTTTCAGATAGGCAGGCAAGAGTTTAATTTTAGTAAAGATGCCAGGGAGAGAATAAAATCCTGTCTCCATGTCATCCGAGAAGGCTTAAATAAATCATAAACCCTATTAAAAGCTATATCTTTGAAGGGGATAAAATGGCATGGAAAAAATATACACACACATATATTCATATATATGCAAATGTGTCATACCCACACATACATGTACCTGCACATACATGCGTGTGTAGTTTGATTCTATAAAAACATATGCTAGTGAAAGCAATTGCACCAGCTTGTTTAGCCTCATTGTCTATGCTGCCTTTGTTAAGAAAGGAATTTACACATTCACTGATTAGGTTTTTTTTGGTTGTTTGTTTTTTGATGTTGATATAGTCAAGTGACCACTTGGAAAATCCAGTTCTGATTCCCAAACCTTTGTCTATAATCAGAGTTTCTGAAAACACAGTTTGTCCCTGCTCCCATTGTTTGCTGAGGGTGTGCCCTTTGGGAAGCACTGAGTGCCAGAAAGAAGAGATCTATAGAGGGGTGCACAGGCTACTCTCTGACCCAGGGGAGCAGCAATCATGTCAGAGCCTTTAGGTATGAAAGTCTGTTTTCAGTACTAGCTTTGGCAAGGTTTGAGAACACAGAAACACCACATGGGCATTTCTAGTCTCCTCCTCCCTGTACCCCTTTTCTGGCAAGGACCCAAGGGTTAAGTAAAGTCTCTTACTCCATGTCCCACCAAATCAACCCAACTGGAAAGGAGTTTGTTTCATACTCCTTAAAACAATCATACAAGAGATGGAACAAAGAAGGAAATATTTAAAAAGGTAGAGGTAGTTACTGCACTTAACAGGTTGCTTTAGCTTAGAACCTCTCAAAATTTTTTTCCTTTTTTTTTATGGCGTTGGGGATCAAACCCAGGGCCTTGCTCCCGTCAGGCAAACACTTTGACACAGAGCTACATCCCCCAGCCTACTAACCCTCCTCTCACTGGTTGTCCTTATTGAGCATCAAGACTCTTAGCTCATCCCCACCCACCCCACCCCCACTTTTTTCCATAAGCATAGAAGACGAAAAAGCTACAAGGAGATGTATGAGTTCTTATTATGCCCAATTACACTTGGCAAGCCCAGGACAAAAATTAATGAGACCAGATTATTCTTCTGTATGAGATGCTGTCTTGCCCAGCCTATTTTAGCTCTTGCCATGCAGTAGATCGTCAAACAAATTAATAGCACAGTAATGGGTGCCTTTCAGGCTCCTCGTTTGTATTAATGAATTCTACTTCATCCGATAACCAGTGATTTATAGCTCTGGAACTCATGGCTTGGCTGTAAAAATTATCTTTTGTCACTCTTTCTGGGGTGGAGCAGCCAGCCTAACAAGCTAAATGGTAGGGTTTCATAATTGAATTCTAAAATGTGAAGTGCCTGGTGTGAGACCATTTCATTCTGATCATGGTTTTGGAAATTGAAAGGCCTTCAGTATGTCTCCCACTATCCAAGGCTGAATGCAGTCTGATTTGGGTTTTCACGACTTGCGAAGGAAGAGTGTGACATGATTCTTAATGGAGGGTATTCATGCTGAGTTGGCATGGCAGTTAGATGCAGCAGGCTGTAAAATAGCGCCTCAAAAAGAAAACAATGTTATTTTAAGAACCATACGACATGCATTTCTCACCTTGAGATATCCCTGCCCTTTACCCTGACTCCATCATGAGCAGGGGACAGAGACCTGTGATCATGTGTCAGTAGCCATGCTCCCTGCTTTATTTTATTCTTCCTAGTGGCTCCACGAGGTAGGGAGCCAACACCATTCTGGTTATACAGGTACAAAACTGGAGCACAAAGAGGGTGCACATTTGATGACCATTCTCAAAGTCAGGATGAACCCCATTCACCTTATGTTGTCTCGCAGCGCATCTACCACTCCAGGGTTTGTAGCTTTCTTATTTCAAATGCAAGAACAATGCAGAATGGGAGCCCTGGATGAACAGGCTTCAAATGTCCTTCGATATGAGCGTTCTAAGTATAATTCTTATTAGTTTGAAGCTAGAAGAAGAAACGCTAGTTAACACCTGACAAGGTCCATTTTCTTAAATGGTGTCATTTAGAATTCATTTGCCGGGTTAAAATGCTCACTGGGAGTGGTAGGGTGGCCTGTCTCAGATGTAACAAGATGGGCTGAACTGGCCTGCAAAGCCTATAGCCTCCTTTGGCTTGCTTAACAACTGCCTTCGTTGTTTTCCATGAGAAGTAAGCATACTGCAGGACTCCTGAAGCAGTCCCTCCAAACAAGGCAATCTGATACCCTTGGAGATCTTGGCTTGAACATCAGAGAAATATCTTGTTTAAATGATGTTTTTTAACATCAGTTTAGGTTCATTTTCTCTGGTCCATGACCACCATGCATCGCTGTATCCCAGAAACCATCCGAAGACAGCTTATTTTTCATAAGCAACAGTCTGGAAATTTAATTGTTATGCCATTCCACCCTCCAGTCTAACCCCTACCTTTTTTTTTTTTTAAACATACTTTGACTTTGGTTCTTTTAGTTTGTTCTATTTTACAGTCAACAGCCATTCCAGAAAAACATCTGTTAGAAAGATCCATCCCCCTGTAGTGGGAATTAAGTACATATTTTAGCTTCAGACACTCTTGCTTAATGTTTTCTACATTGTATAAAGCAGAGAATTAATGCAGAAGTCCCTGAAAATCTCCTATGAAACCTTAAGCTGTCCCTTCAATCACTCAAACATTCAAGAACCAGAATCTGAAAGAGGCCAAGGAAGTACCAGGGACAAAATTAAAACAGGGATCTCTATTAAGTTAAGCATTCTTGCAGTTATACATAGGAAGGACTAAATTTATTTGTTTGCTTTTTTCTAAGCTGGACAGTGACTCTTTTTATCTTCCCCCAAATGAGAAGAAGGGAAAACAAACGACTTTAAAAAAATAATTGGTTTAGAAAAACAGAAAAGAAGTGACCCCCCCCCCAACCACCACCACACAGCACACCCAATTTCCTTTCTGTAATCCCTTATGCTCATTTAAAGGTACAAATTCAGGGGTGGGTTTTTATGCTGAGTGTTCCGTATGTGACTGAGTTCGGGTGGTGGTTTGTAATGACTGTGTGCATACATTCTGTGTGTGTTCTGGAGAGATTAGAGCCATGGCCCTGGGCTCTGGTTCTGTTTTATGCACACCGTGTGTACTGTTGAGCAATGAGTGTGATGGCTGTCTTGGTTGGTTGGTACTGCTGTAATAGAACACTGGAAATTGGATAATTTATGACAATCAGATTGATTTTCATAGTTAGGAGGCTAAGACATTCAAGATTTAAGGCACCACAGATTCAGTTGACTTCATGGGACAGAAGGTGAACAGGAAGCCTCTTAAATGGAGACCTTAACCGCCATGTGTGCTAGTCACCTCAAGGCCACTCTCTCTTAAGACTATCATATCCACAACCTGAAGATGGATAAAACAGTATAGAACATAGCATAGAGTGCAAAGGATATTATGAAAACAGATATATTGTCCATTCATTCCCACCGTGAAGACTGCCTCACACTGCATGCTTTCATTCTGATATTCCACTCTAAAGCACTTTAGAAAATGTTAGCTGGGGTTTGGTTGATATGCTTTAAGCTCTAACCACTCGAAGACACATAACTGAAGATACTGGAAAGAACAAGCCCTAGTTACAACAGCTAAAGTGAAGCCAGGGACCTGTGAGCAAAAGCAGAATTGATTCATAAACTTATGGAACAACTGCCATGTTCCAGGCAGGAGCCAGGAAGTGGGGATGTAAAATGAATGTGTGCACAAAGGATGAAGATGAAATCCACTTTCCTTAGTGAAGTGGGTTTTGAAGATGGTTTAGGGACTGTGGATGTATGTGCATACCTGTTAGTGGATGTGTGTGGCAGTGTACATGCCTCCTGTGCACCCATCTCTAGTATGTGAAGGAGTCAGGTAAAGGTTGAAGACAGGAGTCTGGTGGCTAGTGATGCTTAGTTCTTTAGAGTCTTTGAATTAGCCCTCTTATTTTTATTTACTCTATTTTGCCATTCTTGACACCTAGCTGTTTTCTCTGTAGGGTATTGATGTTGTATGGCATTCTCAAGTGCTCTCTCCAGATGCTGGTATGAGTCAGGACACTCCTTATTTTTATTTCCTTATCTTTCCCCCTATTTTACTATTTTTGGATATAAGCATTTCCTTTGCAGCATACAATGCTTCAGATTGTGCCACCTGTTGTCCTTCCTTGTTCCAGTCACTCACAGACTTTAGTTTCCAATCCTTGCATCTTTTCATGAAGATGTTGGTCCTACCTCCTTGCCTGTCCCACCATCACAACTTGTCCCTTGTTATCTAACATCAGGATCCATAGTACCTGAGCCTCTTGGTAACTTGGCCAGTGTCTGACCTTGTTACCTGCTCTCATGTCTTCCCTGGGCTGGGTCATGACTGTGGAATAACCTAAAGCTCCCCTCCTTCTAACTGCCACCTCCCAGCTCTGCAGCTCACTTCTTTTGGTCCTGACACTCTTACGGGTTTTACCATTCAAGTGTACCATCCACTAGCCAAGAACCCCTCCTCATTTCCTTCTTGCTTCTCTCCTCACTTAAGAGATCCCAGCCCATCATTCACCCTCACTTTCCACTATGTTCCTGTCTTGAAAATCCTAAACTCAGTTTATCTCAATTCTACTGGTCTTTTGCAGACACTTACACACCTCAGCATGGCTAGAAAGGAGCATGCACACAACCTGATTGGATTCACTTAGCATGAATGTCATAGATCGAATGTTTGTGGCTCCTACGAGCCCTAAGTTTCAGTCTTTCTTTCATTCCAGTGTGAAGGTGTTGAGGCGTGGGACTTTTGGCCAGAAATTTGGTCATAAATATGGAGTCCTTAGGCCTTGATGCCCTATAAAAGAGACTCCCTGGGAGTATAGGAGGAAGTCCTCACCAGACCCCAATCAATTGGCATTATAATTCAAACCTCCAGCCTCCAGAACTATTAGACATAAATTTCTGTTATTTATAAACTACTCGGTCTTTATTATATGATGACCCTTTTGATAGAAGCCTGGGATACACATTGCCACATACCTTGAAGGAACTTTCTGTGTTGCCCAACAATTCTGCTCATTCCATAGCTAGTTGGCTTGTTTCCTACACTTCCTCCTTTTTCTGAAGCCTTAACCACCTATCATGACCTTTGTCTTTAACTTCTGACCTGTTTCATACATCACAGAGAAAAAGGAGATCTCCTTGGGTTTCCTTTAGTGAATTGAAAAACCTTACACTGCTTCCTTGTGTTCTGCCATCCCTCCAGAGGATCACCTGTTCCAACCCCTATCTTTGGTCAGCCTCACTTGTAGGACTCCACCTCTGGCCTGTGGGAGGTCACTGTTCATCTTTTCCCCCTTTCTCTGACCGTTCTGCTGTCTGACGTAAGTAGCACCTGAAATTCTTCTTGATCAACCTCATGCCCACCCTGCCCTCACATCTTGGTGTGCCAACTCACAGGGAAGCCCATGGAAAGCATTGTCAGTAGTTAGTGGCATCATTGTCTCATTTCCCTTCATGGCTAAATCTAATCATTGAGATCCTGCCCTCGATATTACACTGACCCTGTGGAGGTGCAGGCTGAGAATGTTTCTTGTCTGAGATGCTTGGGATCCAAAGTATACAGATTGCTTGCAAATTTTGGAATATGTTGTATATTCATTAGAACATATCTTAGAGAGGGGATCAGTGATGGCTTGAAAGAAAATGGCCCTCATAGCCTCCCAGGGAATGACACTATTAGGAGGTGGCCTTGCTGGAGTAGGTGTGGCTTTGTTGGAGGAAGTGTGTCTTAGTCTCTTCCTACTGCCTACAGATGTAGAACTCTTATCTTCTCCAACACCATGTCTGCCTATGTGCTACCATGTTTCCTGCCATGATGATAGTGAACCTACCCTCTGCACTGTAAGCCAGCCATAATTAAATGTTTTCCTTTATAAGAATTGCCATGGTCATGGTGTCTCTTCACAGCAATAGAAACCCCGAAGACAGGATCGAAGCCTAAATGTGAAATCCATTTATGTCTCTTATACTCATAGCCTGAAGGCATTTCTGTACACATTTCTCAGGCCTGCACTTTGACTGCCATCTGTCTCATGACATCACATGTGGGATTTTATACATGTTGACAGTCAAACTGGGATTTTGGAGCATCTCAGGTTTCTGTTTTGGGATTTAGGATACTTAGCCTGTGTCAGCAAATTCTGTCCTATCCAATTCTGGTTTTTTTCTCAGATCATTTTATTTGATGACCCCCCCCCCAAACAAACAAACAATATTTCTTTTTCTTTTAACATTTAGTTTTACATAATTTCAGATGTAGAGAAAGTTGTAAAAATAGAAAAAGGACAAGGAATTTCTATGTGTCCTTCCTTCAGATTCCCACCCATTAACCTTACGCCTGTCCTGGTCCACCCACTGCATGTGGGTCCCACACCTGCACATTCCTTTCTAAACTTTGTGAGGTGTCTCCTCCTCAGTCCTCTTTGTAAGTTCTCCCTTCTCTCTAAGGGCTAGTGGACCCTCCAGCAGGTTGACTCCCTGAGGGCGTCTAGGTTCAGCCCAGGGTGATTCTATCAGTTCTGGGACTCCAGTGTCACAGGCCCAAGGCTCCCATGCTGGGATTGCTTCCTTGCTCCTCTCTCAATGTTCCCCATGTATCCATGTCTGTAAACAGCACATTTAACCTAAACTGCCACACACCTAGCCCTTATCCTTACCTTCTCTCCTCCACCCACACCTGATCAAAGCCCGCCAGGAGACCCTGTCCTCGGAAACTCCACTGTCTCCCCTGCTGCTTTCTAGTCTAATGCACGTACTATCCTGTCTCCACTGCTGCATCCTAACCTGTATTCCTGCTCCAGCTCTCTGGTTTGCTGGACACTGGAACAAGGTGCCTTTTGTTTTGTTTTGAGCTGCAAGTTTTACCATACTCCCCTGGCCAAAGAACTCTTGTCTCACTTAGCATAAAATTTGAACCCTTTGTGATGACCTCTGCTTTCCTAGAAATGCACTTCTACCCATCAGACCAATGGAAGCCACCTCCTGTTAGTACAGGGCCGTCTTTACTGCCACCTCCATGCTCCAGACCTGTTCTCTTTCCTTGTTTTGTTTTGTTTTGTTTTTCTTGCTCATTTCCCCCTTTCCCCCTACTAACAACTACTTTGTGGGGCACATGGATGTGTGAGTCTCAGTCTCTTTCTGTCTCTGTTTCTGCCTCTGTCTTTGTCTCTGTCTCTCTCTCTTTGTCTCTCTTTCTCTTTGTCTCTCTCTCTCTCTCTCTCTCTCTGTGTGTGTGTGTGTGTGTGTGTGTGTGTGTGTGTGTGTGTGTCTATTTGCTTATAGTAAGACTCTTTTAGGTAGGACTTTTGTTTTGAATCACATGTCCTGGCATATAAGAAATACTCTTTAAGGACTTGTTGATTAGACAAGCTAGTAAGCAAAGGCAAGATGTTTCAGTAAGCAAAAAATTGGATGTTTAACCAATTTGCAAAGGAAAAAAGATTATCTTTGTGCCACAAAACGTATAGCTTTAAAGCTGTTCTAGTTCCCAAATGAGTCCATGCTAAATGATTCTCAATCCTACCAACAGCACTGTGGCTTCTTTTTCTTCCTTCGTTAATGAGGAGGGAGGGGTTATAAAAGGAAGGGAAGGAATGTAGCCTGGGATGCAGCAGACTTGGGTCAGGGTCATAAGCAGAATGAAATATGTATCTCTTTAGGTTTGATCAATAGATCCAGAAAATATATTGAGTCAGTATAGGGCTGGGCCAAATTAGTATTTGTGTGTGTGTGTGTGTGTGTGTGTGTGTGTGTGTGTGTGAATTAGACATGCAATTCAATTGAGTTCTGATTCCTTGTATACTCATTTAAATGGCACTTTTGTGTCATTAGTGAAGGCTACTGTACAAGCCTTGAACAAGCAAAGACTCTATTAGCCATAAACACAGTCTTTGCTTTTGGGACTATTTCACTCAACCAAAAGCAGCCCATTTGTGTTAATAATAAAAATACTCAACAACAACAACAACAACAACAACAACAACAACAACAACAAAAAACCACACAAGTGATATCAGTTCCCAGAAGAACCAAGCCATACATACATAGCCCTGTCTCTGCCCAACTGTGTGATATTCCAGATACGAGCTGTCCTGGTTGACCATGTATGTGCTCTACTGACAAAGGGCCTACAACTGCCTCCTCCCAGACTGGGGACATGTTTACCCCAGTGTGAGGCTGGCCAGGATGCAGAGCTGGTCCACATGGGATGGAGACATCAAAGCTGATTCTGAACCAATTAGAAGAAGATACTATTGTCCTCTAATTCCCAAAGTTCTTAGGCTGTTACAAACACTTAGCATGTTTCCTTGGGGATGGCTGTGGCATTGCCTCAGATCTAAGGCTCATTGATATGCACACATAATGACTAGACTCCAGCCTCTCATAACACTTAGAGCCAGGGAAGCTTGGGAACCACTAACTGCATTTCCACTCAGCAAAAGAACCTTTGCAGGATTTGCACAGTGGCTGTAAATGCTATTTTTTTTCCTCAGTTGGTCTTAAATGACTGTTAGTCTCTTGTGTCTTAGAAAAAAGAATGTGAACACTTTATTGGGAAAAAAATTTATAACTGTTTCCATTTATAGTACTTCAGAGAGTGAACATGGGAAATAGTTTAAGATGGTAATGTTAGCTATTAGTCCTGGCTGAGGAATTCCCAGAGACACTTATCTGTCTGTGCTCAAGTCACATTATTCTACCCTCCCCAGCACATACTTCTTTTATTCTGTGGTATTTCTTCATTCAAAGTTGTTCTTGAAGGCCACCTGCCCTTGATGTATGAAGACAATTGTCATATTTGCCATATATGGCTTATAAGACTTTTTTTATACTATCTCCCAGATTTTACTTCTGTCCCCTATTAGAGAGAAGAATTCCATTTTTTAAATTAAAAAAAAAATCTTTTCCTGAAGTAAAGTGAACGGGCATAGTCTGCAAGGATTAGATATCATCTTGGCAGCAGATGTATTTGCCTTTACTGCTCTGAGGCAAGGTCAATGAGAGCCCCAGCTGCCATCTTGAAATGCAAATTATCCATGGAATGAGAGCAGGGTCACCTCTTGAGCTCGGGTCCAGCCCCGTCTAGAAGGACACATGTCCTCACTCATTGTCTTCCGCTCCCCAAGCATTTGCTGACTGGAGTTTAAGTGTCACTATGTTTTTCTTAATACTTCTCTTCAATGGTTTCTAAACTCCATTCTTGTTCTTAGTAAAATTATCCCTAAAGTTATGAGCTTGTGAACCTGTTATATCTTTATTACCATTCAAAACACACAAACGTTAAGCTAAGTACTTCTAAGTTTCCAGCACTGTAGAGTCATATTTCTTCAGTAATTTAATGTAAGTGCTTTTACAAAAACAATAAATTTAAAATAACTTTGAAAGAATAAGGTCTTCATTTAGTATAATCACAGACTATCAGCCCCATTCTGATTCCAGAAGTTCAGGAATATGCAGGAGTCTCTTGGGATAAAAGCACACTTAGAAGCACTTTTGAAGATAGAACTAAATAAAGACCAGAATGGAATTGTTAGAATAATTATTCTGAGACTGGAGAGGTGGCTCATTGACTAAGAGCACTCGCTGTTCTTCCAGAGGATTCAGATTCAGATTCTATTTCCAGTGCTTACAGTCTATAACTCTAGTTTCAGGGGATCAGACACTGTCTTCTGACCTCCATGGCCTCCATGGTCACTACATGCATGTGTTATACATACATACATGCAGACAAAACACGCACATACATAAAATAAACTTAAAAAAGAACATTCATGGATGAGATGGAAGAGTTGTTTTCTGGTGGTGCAGGGGATGAAACCCAGAGCTGTGTGCTAGACAAGCTAGAGATTTGTTCAGTTCAATAGTCTGTCTTCCACTTCCACTGTTCTACCAAATGTGCTTGGTTCTCTCTTGTTCTCACTCTTTTTAAAATGCAATTAAATTTAAAGGACAACACTTAGCCCTGATATCTTTGATGGTACTTTTTATAACCTGCTACCTCAAGCAGAGGTAGCTATTAGTCACATTATTTTTTGCCTTGACAGTTTGTGTAAATGTATGATCCTACATTCTATCTTTAGGGTGATATCAAAATGACTTCCTTATTTGTCAGATGGGAAATGTCTCTACTGATTTTTGTGATCATATTCTTACTATAAAACATTAAAACAACATTGGCAGAGAAAATATGAGCCAACTACCATAGCAGCACCCAAATTTTATCAGTTTTGACCTTCCTAACTTTAAAATATTTTTTAAGATTATAATAATTAAAAAATGCATGACATAAAATTTAGCAGTGTCACTAGTCAAGGAAGAATCTCAGTAGTATTCAGCATACCCACATTGTGGTGAAGCAGCTATCCAGAACTTAACCTTACAGCTTGGAACCTCTAACTGTTAATGGATAATTAATTTCCTTGTTCTGATAGCCACAGTTCTGCTCTTTGATGCTTTGTGTTTTGATGCTTTGGACACCTAATAAAAGTGGACTCATATAGAGCTTGTCTTTTATGCCTGGCTGATGTTACTTAGCATAACGACCTCAAGATTCGTTATTATGTTGTATGTTATGTTCAAGTTATGCTGTAGTATGTGACAAGCGTTCCTTCCTTTCTGAAGCCAAGCAGTGTTGCACTGATTGTGCAGACCGTTTTGCCGTGCTTGTGTTGATGAACATTTAGATTATTTCTACCTCTTGGCTATGGCAAATAATCCTATACACGTGTATCCAATACCTGTGCTTTCAGGTCTTTGGATATGTACCCAGAAGTGGGGTTGCTAAATCCTATGGTGTTTATATTTGGAATGTTTTAAGGGTTTGCCATCCTGTTTCTCAGACAGTTGCATCATTTTCCAGTCCTAGTAAGTCACCAGTGTTCCCACATCCCTTTCAACATTTCAGTTTCTCTTTTGTTTGTTTGTAGTAGCCATCCTGATGGTTTGCTGTGATAGCTCACTGAAAATTCTACAGAGCCTTATATAGATAATTTTGACCTATGATGATACCAAAAAAATTTTTTTTAAGTTGAAATATAGTAAGTTAAAAAATACAAGAGTTACACCTAATCTACTGATAATCCTGGCTTAGCATAGTGCACTAAAGTGTCTCAGTTGTTCATCTTTGTGGTTGCGTGGCTATCTGGGGAGCTATGTCTAGCTGATACTGTATAGTATTATAAGACAGCTAGACTGGGCTGGGGAACACAAAAGACAGTATCTGTGAATATGTATTGCTTTGCACTATTGTGAACTCTAAGAACTGATAAACTGAGCTGTTATAAGTCAAAGACTGCCTGAGTTAGTCGACAAAGATAAAGGTCACCCATGCCCTTAGTCTTCATCTTTGCTTGGTTCTTGTTGACACAAGACACACAAGAAAAGCCATTCAAATGTTATTTTTACATGACCATGGGGACCTTCATAATAGAGTGAAAACCCAAAAGCAAAGTATAAAGCTTCTATACATTGGATGAGGAACAATCAAACTTGGGAAGAAATGATCTGGGCAAGGAGGCAGACAGTTGTAGGAAAGGAAGAGAATGGAAGGAAATGAAGCTGGGAGGGGGTGAGGGCTATTTTAGAAGGGTTGTTTTATTTATGTGGCCCCATTGCACACCAACTCACAGTCCCTGGTGGCAAGAATTGCTTTTTCTTATGGGAGCTAGAGAGGTAGCTTTCTCATGGGAATGTCTGCACCTTCAGCTCAGAGTGGTCCTCCTGCCACATTAAACACATTTTAGGTGAGTGTCCTGATTCCTTCCTTCCCTGTATAGCATATGCCTTTAAAATACAGACACACATAGTCCTTCCTTTTTTTTTTTTTTTTTTGTAGTAAAATGGCCTTTGTCTACTGTTTCATTTCATAAAAGGCTGATCGCTTTCACAGAGATTGTAAGTCTTAGAAGGAACAATAAGATAGGTTGTAGCAGAAGATGAGGTTGCTGGGTGTTTTGTTTGCTTACTGGATTAAGACCTTGTACTTTTTAACCACTTGTATCATGGCTCCATTTGGGATTATTTTTAAACTCTCCTTGTTTTTGATAGTGAGGAATTTGTATCACCTCAGTATTTTTTTTTAAATTTCTTTTTTTCCTCTCTGACTTTAAAAAGACAAAACCAAACATTAACATCCAGCTGCTCATTCACTGGTCCTTTTTTGTTTTGCTTAATGTTAGCTTGTCTAACAAGGAAAGGGACATTCTGAGATGTTCATGGCACCAAAAAGATCATCTGGAATACAGAATCAGTGTCCAGTATGTAGTTCATAGGATTAATTCCCTACAGTTGGGGAATGCCTCCAGGGATGGGCCATTTATCTCAGTTTGTCTGAGGAAGCTGTTCCATGTCAAATAATTGGGATTAGTGTAGGACAACTGGAAATAGTGGGGTCTATTGTCAACTCTAAGCACCTTAGATTTAAACTTTAAAATGGGGCAGAAGAACTGTTCTGTTGCACCCCATCTCCCCAACCCCTGCACTAAGGGATGGTTTCTGCAACCACACAGAGCCTGGCTGTAATAGGAGGGGCTTTAGAAATATGGCAGAGGGTCATTCTTCATTGTCATCTCCCTGTGGGCTTATGAGTGCCCCAACCACCTCCTCCTCCTCGCTGAAAGCATGACTATGAAGACTAATGAGGCACGGGAAGAGGGGCACACTGACTGGGCTCTGTTTGTCCGTCTGCTGCAGTGTTTTCAGGCCTGACTTAAAATATTCAGAAAACATGGGAGGAACGTCGCTATTGCAAATCTTTGATTATACTTGCACTGAAGAAGATCTTGAAGAGTGTCCCAATCTCTGATTTATTCTCCTTAAGTAAAGGGGTATCTTTAGATAATTGAGTTGATGATACTGGTGGAGAAAAAGTGAGAGGGTGGAGAGGCTGAAAAAATAAATAAGAAAACAATAGCAAAATGAAAATGACTTCAGTCTAGATGATGACTAGACAGGTATCCATGGTAAAATAAAATATGTCATTTGCTTGAAAATCATAATAATACAATGTTAGGAAAACTGAGTTGAAATATTTGCATGTATAAGTTTTTGGAAGTTAGTAAAAGACTTCTAGTGGACCTAGAGTTCCATACACTACCCTTGACTCCGTTGTTTCTTCATTTTGTTCAAGTTCTGTCTTCTTTATGGCTTATTCGTGCCATTTTGAGCACCTCTGGGAGACATAGTTTAGGTGATACAGATATACTAACGAACAGGGAGGCCCTCTATAGAGTGCTCATTTGTCTTCTAGGGAACTGGGGTACAAATAAAAGATAGCAAGATGTTTCATAAAAGGGAAGGAACCATGGAAGCGAGAAATGATGTATATGGAGGACTAGCAAAGAAAGACTTCTCTAAGGAGGGGACATTTGAGCCAAGATCTGCAAAAGTAGAAGCAGCAGCCATGCCAACATATAAGGAGGAAGATTATGGGATGAAGCTGCTGGTGTGTTTGAGGAAGGGAAGAAGGCTGAGTGAGAAAGAGCAAGAAATGGTTTGAAGAAAGGTGAGGGAAGTAACCCGATGTTCACATGGTGGGCCCTAGAAAGTTCCTGCAGTTGTAAGAAACTCCATGGGGCAGATTTGTGAGTTCATTCATATTTCATGCAATGGAATGGATCCCAGTGTCAGGTAGTGCATGAAAGCTCTGGCTTGCAAAGAAAAGCTTCATAGAGTGTGTAGAAAGCTGTCTCCAGAAAATTTTGAGAAAGGACTCCACCGGTTGATGAGGATTATTTGATCATTGCTAGTTAATGAATCTCCTCACCTCCTTTGTATTGCTGCGCATATATATATATATATATATATTTAAATTGCCCTTTGTTAAAACTGATTATTGGATGGTATAAATACACACCACACTTGTTAGAAGACAGATCAATGCCATCATCAGCCCAAGAAGTTTCCTCATACTAAGCTTTCTAGTCATGTTCTTCCCGAATCCCTGGTAATCATGGATCTGTCTCCATCATGACAGATCTGCCTTGTGGAAATACTATATAAATGGAATTAAGCCACATTTAAGCTTTTGGGATTTCTCTCAGAATAATGACTATGAATATAGTTTTTGGCCTCCAAGGGGACATGCTGAGAATAATAGTTAACAGGCTTTTGTTTTACTGGAAGTGAGTAGAGGGAAAATAGTGTCCAAATGGTGAGGGATGGTGAAGAAGTGGGCCCTGGAAGGAGCATGTATGTGTGAAGCAGGATAAGGCCCTGATAATATTTGCTACCTTAAGTATGCAGCATAATTCTCCTTTATTTTTCTCCCAAGAAACCTTCAGTGCAGTAGGTTGTGATGTTGAATTTATTTGAAAGGTATGTTGATTTTGCTCCAAGAAGCATGGAGGGTACGTATAGAAGCTACTAGTAGTCCCAGGTACAAAAGCAAACTGCAGGGAATAACTTTTAGCTTAGTAAAAGAAGAAACAATAGAAGAAAAGGAGCCTAGATGCCTGCCAGTGCTGGAGCTTAAGACCCAGCCAAGCAACAAGAGGTACAGGACCCATGAGATAAAGTCCAGCCCTGTGCCAAGATAAAGCAGAGAGCTCCGCCAAGCTCTCTGAAAGGGAGGAATCCCTGGAAGTCTGGCATTTTGTGCACATGCGACGGCATCAAAGAGCAAAACAGTAAGCCTCTATCTATCAACTGTCACCAGCTTCCCTGTGACAAAATGTGCAGAATAGCTCTATAAGCTCAGAGCCTGGTGTGGTCTTTTCATAATGACTGCCCATTCCTGTATCTTCACTTAGTAAAAGGCCTGCAGGACAGTGGAGACTAGGAAAAGGAAGGGCCACCTTGCATTTCTGCCAGCAAGGATGCATGACCATGTTGCTCTGTCACAGAAGCAAAGCACACACTGGGTCCTGCCGCATAATGATGAATCCCCAGAGTCCCCAGATAGTGATCGATAGTGACGCCCAGCTCAGGATCTCGCATAATGAGCTACTCAGTCCTGCTAGAGTCACCAGCCAGCCTCTGGGAAAGCTCCCCTCCCCCACTGTCCACTCATACAACAGACACTCCCCTCCCCAGCCTCCTCCTCAGTTGGATTTCTCTTTGATTGGCAGAGGCCCTGTTATTTCCGCCTGGATTGCCTGACAATCCCCCTCCTCCTGGTCTAATTATGCTGGGTCTATTCTTGGTCCACTGTGACCCCAGGAAGGCTTTATCAGATTGTCCAACTGACCGTGACCAGATCTCCAGCACCTGCCTCCTTTGCTGATTGAGAGTGGAAGGTGTTTATACACGCAGAACTGGTATCTGATTGACTGGCCCGGGTCCTGGGCTGAGGACTACCCATCTGAGTGTCAGTGATGAAAAATGGAGTGTGCCTCTCCACCGAGCCTCATTAACACCCCTCTGGGTCCAGACAGTATCAAGTGGGGTGTGCACAAACACAGAGCCTGCTGCCATTGTTCAGGGCCCTTGGGGACAGGCTTTCAGCTGCAGCAGTGTGTCCTGGGTCCTTCAGACCATTTCATTGTCCTCCCTCTGCTTTTTCCACCTCTGTTGTTTATTACCCATGACCCTTTCCACATTGCTTCTTTCTGAGTGAGACTTCTACCTGTTCTCCGCCCTCACATCTTCTCCCATTGCCAGTTTACATGGAAGCAAATCAATAATTACTGTTTGGGCATGGCTTAGGAATATCTTTCCGATTCTGTTCTTGAATAGAATCTTTGGTACTACCTCCCTTTTCTGGGTACCTAATGGTGATTCTGGTTATCTATGCAAGTCTTATATAAGGCAGCTCAGGTGCTGGAGCCAATCTCTTAGTCACTGTGTCAAGGTTTTTGGTAGGTTTTATGGCTGGTTTTGATAGGAGCATTAAATCATCCTGTCTTTACAGGCTCTGTTTAGATTCCATATTAATTGATCACTAGTGTCCTGAGAAGCTAAGAGTTTCTCAAAAGCTGAGCAATGCTCTCCTAGATAGTGACAGTGTCTCAGTTTTTTATATAAGCTCAGCACTCATGAGTTGAGCCCAGATGTTCTTTCTGTTTGAGAAATTGTGGCTTAGGTCTGACATCTCAGAACAGGGACTCTGTTCTGAAGCATCAGTGTTAGCTAGGAGTTTGTTGGAAGTACAGACCCTTAACCCCTGCCCCACCCCCCATAGCAGAACCCACACTCAGACAACAGCACAGGGATTCAAGTGTGTGGTGCTGCTTGAGAGAGTCTGTAAGACTGTAAATCCAGTCAAGGAAGGTCCTTGTAGAATTACTAAGAAGTAGAACTTGCCAGCTTACATGAATAGACCTGGCCAGTGAAGGGTTCTCCCTTCTGGCTTCCGAAGGGACCTTGGAGACAAAGAAACTAGTTGGTAATGTGGCTGAGCAGTCGCCCAATGTGATCTCCAGCTTTAGGGCTGTCTTTCCCAACAGCTGCTTCTCGTTTTTGAAGTTTTTTTTTTTTTTTCCTGTTGAAAAACTACCTGGCAGGGAAATAAAAAGACTTCCTTCTCAATGGTCATCTTGTGGTGATCCCTTCTAGGTTGGCTGCCTTCTGTTACAATTTTTGTCTTGACCTGTGTTCTAAATTACTACTACTATATGCCTTTGAAGCTTTTACAAGTGGGATGGTGTTTCTACGCCTCCCCCATGG
Organism: Rhabdomys pumilio; assembly: GCA_030674055.1. NCBI lineage: Eukaryota > Metazoa > Chordata > Mammalia > Rodentia > Muridae > Rhabdomys > Rhabdomys pumilio. The sequence continues at coordinate 168,943,623 of JANHMN010000002.1, forward strand.
TTCTATGTGTGTTAAATGGGCATATGTTCTGCTTTAATCAATGAACTTTATGGGGGCTAGAGAGATGTCTCAGTGGTTAAGAGTACTGGCTACTGTTCCTGAGGACCCAGGTTCAAATCCCAGCACCCACATGGGAGCTCACAGCACAAACCACTAATTTCCTACTTGCTGCTATTAGGGATTGCTAATCTTAGGAACCCAATCATCAGGGTTTTAGCCTCAGAGATTTTGGGAGGTGACCAGGTCATGAAGTGTAGTCCTGATGTTAAGAGACTCCATAGAGCAAGTGGCATTACCTCTTTGACTATGCAGGGTCACAGCTACGAAGAGAGTAGGCCCACTCTGCATGCCAAGTCTTCCTTGGTCTTGTACTTCCAGCCTTCAGAACAGTGATAAAGAAATTTCTATCAGTTTATAAGCCATCCAGTTTATGGTATTTTGTGATAGCAGCTCCAAGATACAAAGATAAATTTATGTAGTATCACTTCTTCTTGGGCATTGTGGTTTATAGTCTTTTTCTCTTATCATTATTGCTATGGACTACAGCTGTACCCAAATAATTGCACAGGATCTAATGCATTTACTCAGGATACTTTTCTACCACATAGTTAAAAAACACACCATTTGACTTGAGAGAAAGAAACAGTGTTTCAGCCAGGCAGTGGTGGCACACGCCTTTAATCCCAGCATTTGGGAGGCAGAGGCAGGTGGATTTCTGAGTTCGAGGCCAGCCAGGGCTATAGAGTGAGTTCCAGGACAGCCAGGGCTACACAGAGAAACCCTGTCTTGAAAAAGAAAAGAAAAAAGAAAAGAAAAGTAAAGTAAAGAAAAGAAAAGAAACAGTGTTTCAAGAGCCAGGAAGAGAGCTGGTTCCATCCTGGAGTGCAGTTCTGTGTCCTCCCTATTCCCATGAATAAGCTGTCAGCAACCTGGACTCATTGGTGTAGCTTCATTGTAGCAAATGGCCCTTGGGAACCATTAGTTCTTCTAAAGAAAACAAATGATTTGGGTTTTGGAACACACTGACCTATATGCCCACCAGGAGGCCACAAAAGGCTATGCAGGGAGAGTATTGATGACAGTTTCAGGTCCAGAGGCTTTACAGTGGCTGGAAAGTATAGTGTTGTTAGTTCTGATAGGAAACAAGTCTGAGGCTTGAGTGGGTGTGCTAGCCAGAGAAGTCACAGGGCTTCTTGGCACTGCACATGTAGGAGCCATCATGAGAGAGTAAAGCAGCCTCAACTTTGCTCAGCAGATGCTGACTTGAGAGCCAGCCTGGTGGGAAGCAGAATGAACTGAGTAAGAGGGTTTTAGAGGATGTCCCAAGTACTCGTGGAAAGCAGCTGAACCTCTATTAGGAGGGGGTACATTCTGAATTGGCAGAAAGAGACAAAAGGGGCCTCAGGCAGCTCTCAAAAGTGAGAAGACAGGTGTTGGCTGCAGGCTTCAAGAAAGGCTGTGTTGAGTGTGCACAGGGAGACTGTGTGATGTCCTCTCTAAAATGCCTGTTGGAGCTGACTCAGCAGGCAGGGAACAGAGCAGGTAGGAGCATAGCTAGGGCACTTAGCTCCCCAGTCACCCTCCTTCCTCTTTTATAATGTGAAGAGTTTGACATGAAGCCCACAGATCTGAAATCCCATCCCAACCCACTTCATTCTTCTTACCTATGATTCCTTGTGTCCTCTGTTCAAAGAGAACCTCTTACGTGGAATTCTCCTCAGTTATACAAAGCATATGGACTACTGACTGGCTTTAGCTTGCACCTTCTAGTATTTAGATCGGAATATTCCAAGCCCTGCGTCTTAATGTCTTACTTCTGCTTGGAAGCATAACCCTTCCTGATCCGTTGACCCCTTCCTCACTACACATGGTGCAAGGTAAGGATTCACAGATATTTGTTGGATGGAGAAATGGGAAGGCAGGCAGTGGTGACAGATTCAGCTGGCTCTGCCTGTCTCCAGCTCTCACTTCCTTCTTTGTGAAGGGAAATGAAGTCTTGACTTCTCACAGAGTTACAGGGAGAATTAAAGGTTGTGTCGCAAAGTGTGGCAGTCACTGACGCCCAGGAAACAGCAGTGCTGACTCTGGTGAGGAAAGCAGCATCAGCTCTCAGTTACATTCATTCAGCCGCTTCATGCACCAGGTCAGGTTTCATTTCACAGGAGGACAATGGTTTCTGGTTTCTCTTTAGCTTTTGTTGGTGTCAGTTAGGATATGAAGGGGAAAGCAGACTGCCTGTGCATACATGCTCTGCCTCAGAGCTGTGTCCCTGTGAGCTTTTCACAAACCATTAGACATTAGACCACCTAGGGGTTAATCATGGTCTGCTGCCACTGTGCCTCTATAGAGGCGGGCATCTTTGGGCATCTTCCCAGACTGCTTGATGGTCACCTGACTTGGAACACATCTCTGTGTTTCAACTGGGCATTGTATTGGAAATGCCAGCACAAAGCAGTGTGTGTACATTTACCTACCTTTTACTCCCACAGAGCCGTGATGCTGACAAGCTCAGACCCTATTGAGCCTGCAGGAAATCAGTGTACCCTTAGGCTGGCTTTCATGCATCAAAGTAGAGCCTTATCAATGGGAGGGGAATGGTGATTATTTACTAAGAACTTAAGCATCAATTAATCCCCAAAGTGTTCTCAGAATGCACCTCAAATGAGAAGGCTCCATAGAAGATTCCATAGCTGAATGTGTTTAGAAAATGTGTTTACGATACTGTCTTTGCCTTTTTGACATTTTATAGCACATTTGTATTTTCAAGGGCCTGAGAAATCTGGCTATAGAGAAATAAATAACATTGTTTAACCCAGTAGTATTTAAGACATTTACTATGGACATTATTCTCACATAGCATTTATCAGCAACTCTGGGAGTTGCTAGGAAAAAACACTGAAGAGATTCTGTGCTACTTGGTTGTCTCCAATGTTTATAACAAGAATTACATGAATATTAACAAAAGACAGTGTTTTTTGTTTGTCTTTGTTCTGTTTATGGTATAGGGAAATGAAATTCAGACAACCCTTTTCTTTTTCACTTTTTGCAGCTACTCACTTTTAGGTTTGATCACAAAGCACTCAGGGTACCCTTAACCCACTGCCCTCCTGAAACCCTCGGGTCATGACATGCTATAAAGATGGTAAAGACATAAATGTGCCTTTAAAAACGTAAAATTTAAACATTCAAAGATGTCCTTTGGACCATAGACTCATCAGGGTTATACCCAAGTAGATTAATTTTAACCTTTAAATGTATTCTTCTCAGCAGTGGGCATCTGCTGAGCTGGCTCCTCACCCAGTCATCCCAGCTTTTACATTGTATTTGGCAAGCAGCATAAAGCCCCAGGGTAACAGATTTACCCTAGAAGCGGTATTTCATATTCTTTATGTCTTTGGGAGTAGCACTCATCCGAGAAGCTGCCTTGAAAGTGGAATTGCTTTGACAAGACTCATTTAAGAACGTAGGCGTCTTTGCCTGGCCATGCTGTGGAAATCAGGATGCATTAGCAGACTCCAGCCAACCACACTGCTCACCTCCCAACTCCATCTGGGAAGGGTGGAGATGTGAGCCTGCAGGTCAACACTGTTTTGAACCTGAGAGTCCATTAGGTTACCTCTGTGCCTCCATGCAGTTGAACAAGAATGGACGGGTCAGCTGCAAGCTCTTGTTTATCATTGTAGTCTCCTTGCACATCCTTCCCTACCCTTTCTCTTCTGTGACTGGTCAGGCTGATTTGATTTGACATCTTAGCATTTGAGATTTGTCAAGTACCGTAACCCTAAGCAGTACTAATATTGAAAACTATACTTGAGATTTATGCAATCCAGATGTGTGTGCCAGTAAAGCCAAGATGAAATGGCAGGCTTAGGGCATGGGAGGGGTCGAGTTGGGGGAGTGTGTATGGAAGGATGCACGTGGTATGTATAGCCAAGTAGAAGTTTGTGTATTAATATTTCCCCTAAAGAATAGTAACTGGATTATGAAGTGTAGCTTCAAGTAAGAACCAGTACTGGTTTTATTTGCAGCCAAAAATAACTGATTAAATCCAGGGGAGAAGAAAGACAATCTATTTTAAACGTTTTTGAAAACTTTAAATTGGTCAGGACCCTTCGACTGTGTGGTCTTGGGAATTAGTCATCCTCAGTCAGGGGTTTGACATAGCCCTGCAATGCTGAATTTCTCCTGTCTGAAAGTGGCATTTCTAATTGGTATCATTTAGGAACCTCCCATAAGAAATAAGATCCCTCTTTCAGGTCACCAGGGCAAAGCCATCCCACACTGGTGACACCTGGGTTGTTTCTAGTTCTTAGAAGCTGTCGGGCAGATGAATTAAAGGTGCAAAGGTCTCTTCAGATACTAGATTCTGTAGAGGGTTGGGCACTGGCTCTGCTGTTGTCCCTTCCAGCAAGATAATGACCTTCTTGAGCCAGGGCCTCTCCTACCTCAGATATCATGGCCATGCCCAGCTGGCCTGATGAGAGGAATGCAAGTACAATGTCTAAAAGGGAGTTCTGAGCCAGAGTTTAGAGATGTGCTTGACATGAAAGGCAGGCAGTGTGTGATTATCCCTTAGCATGCAGTGCACAATTAACTGTGCTTAACTCTTCCAGGGAAACTAGTCATACCACTGCAAAAGCAGATGAAAGGTGATCCCAAAAGGGAGGGATGGAGCTGGGGTCCACCTAAGTAGAGGTGACTTGGGTAGACAGGGTGTTGATGGGAGCTATGACTGTGGCTCATAGCTTTTCATCTGTGACTAGTTCTAGGCAGGAAGTCGAAGATCGGGTTGCTATGTCAGCCCCTCTTAGGGCAGGGTAAAAGGAAATGACACTGTGTTCAAGGGAAGCCTGTAGTAGCTTTGTCCCCACAGTTGTTTCTGGAGAAAATCTAGTGTGCTGTGTGTCATCTCTACACAGAGAACGCAGTGTTGTGTGTCGGGTGGGAAGGATTTTAGTAGCTTTTCTTCATTTTTATTTACAGCCCCAAGTCAATGAGGTGAGGGCAATTCTGATAACTCGGACTCTCCTCCATGCAGCTTTAGTCTGTGGCTTACAGCCCTGTTCTGAGTCAGGTCTTGAGTAAGAATGCTGTCTCGGACCCAAGCCAAATGTATTCCACATGATGGAATCTGATTTTTCCTGTTGGGTTTTGAGTCAAGGGAGTTGGTGGTGTGTGATTGGGCTCCCATGGTCTACCACACAGAAAGCCAAGGTGCAATCAGGGAACAAGGATTTGGCAGGGCTTTGCCTGGAGCCCAGGTGAGTCATTACCACCTGGGAAGCATCCTGACACTCTGTGAGGCTGGGAGGGACCCAGGTAGGAGTCAGCAGTCAGGGCGGCCAGTCCAGTTCTTCATTGCCGTCATCACCTTCCGTAAGCCGGAGTGACTGGCAACCAGTGCCTAAGGAGGTAAGCTGGCTGGAAGCAGAAAAGCAGAAAATGTTTCCAGGTTAAGAGCTCAATGTGAATTTCCGAGACACATTAGTGTTAGCATATTGTTGTGCTAAGCCAAGTCTATGTATCTCAGTCTTACATCACATAGGGAGGGTCCCAGGACTGCAAGGATTTCTTCAGATCTGCTCTCTGACTTTGAACTTACTAAGATCCAGTGAGAGCTGCCTGGCCAAAACAGTACTATTCATTCATACATACCACCCCATCCTTGTGTGGTGTTATGAGTCAAACTCGGAGCTTTTGTGCATGATAGACAAGCCTCTACCACTGAGACACAGCCCAGATTTTTTTCTCTTAATGTTATCCAGCTGAGGTGCTTTTCAAAAATAAAGATTTTGTGTATAGCCAGGCGGTGTTGGCACATGCCTTTAATCTCAGCACTTGGGAGGCAGAGGTAGGCAGATCTCTGTGAGTTCCAGGACAATCAGGACTACACACAGAAACCCTGTCTTTGGGGAAATATATATATCCCATTGCAATCCACCATTTCAAACATAAGGACTTACTGGAAAAGCAATAAACAGAATAAGCCAGCTAAGTGAACTGCAGCATTATTAATAAGCGGCAAAGCAAGAGTCTGGGTGAGAGTCGTGGAGGTATTGGGGAAGGAGGGTAGGCTGGTGGTTAAGAGTCTGATGTGGGTGTCTAACAGTCTGGGTTTGAATCCTAGCTCTGTGGCTTACGAGCTGTGACCTTGGCTCTGACTTTCTCTTTTCTTACTGTAAGATGAGGTGATAGTACCATGTCATAAATTAGTCTGAGAACTGAGTGCATTTTTCACAAAGTACTTAGCAAGTGGAGGCTGTTAGCATACTTATTATCCTTCTCCCATAGCAACTGATTTGAGTGATGTCCTCCATACCACTCTAAGTGTCAGATTGCCTTCTTCTTTCCTATATTGTTGTTCCAGTGCTACTACAGAAGAGCAGGTAAGTTCTTAGGAAGTTTGACCTTGAAGCCAGACATGCAGCCAGTTCTCCTCTGAAGGACCCATTGTCAGGAGGGGTCCTGTTTTTTTTTCATCTGCTCTGACAATGTTGCTCAGATTCAAAAACCACCAAGGGGCCCATCATTTGCATAGATGAAGGAGTGAGTGTGTGTGTGTGTGTGTGTGTGTGTGTGTGTGTGTGTGTGTGTGAATGAGAGAGAGACAGAAACAGAGAGACAAAGAGAAAGAAACACACAGAGAGACAGACAGTTATTTAGGGTCAGATACAGGTTTTTATGTGATAGAGAGGCCAGTAGAGCCATCATGTGGTCCCCCTTCCATGTCCCTTGCTGGCTTATTCTCCAAAGCAGTGAACTAGAAGCAGCTGATTCTCTAGCAGAGACCCTAGGACTTCTAATGATAGATTCACCCTGGGTAGCCTCACTTTTCTGTCCAAGTTGAAATAAGGGCCTATTGTAAACAAAACAATAAAAGCAGACCCCTGGTGTTTCCTTGGCCAGTTTCATAGAACATCACAGCCACTTATGAAAGGAAAGTAAGGGTCTAAGACCTATGACAGAAGTCAGGCCAAGACTTTTCTCACTTTTCCATTCCTGGGACCTAGGAATAGTAACAATAATAAGTATGATAAAAGTTAAAATCATGGAATGTTTACATGTTACAGTACTACTTAAATACTATACATGTGAGTTACTTAATCCCCCAGACAGTCTTTTAAGGATGTTCTATTATTGTTCTTTTGACAGATATGGAAATTAGAGCAGAGGAGTCAAGCACCCTGCTAAAGGTCACACAGCTAGGTCTGGGTGGCCAGCTCAGTTTTAGAACCCAGACAGTCCGGAATTTAAGACTGTATTCTTGACCATAACCTTGCACTGCCCCTCAGAGTAGTTATAATGATAAAAATAGGTATAAAAAATAAGCCATACATAGCTATGATAAAAATAGCACAGAACTATACCAATGCCATTGTTTCGTTATTATAATTAAGTAAACTAAGATGTAAATATCTGGGGGAAACTGGGCAAAGGCACACAGAACATTTTACACTTTTTAAAGACCAATTTTCTGTGACTCTATATTTACTTAAAAATATGTCCAAACAGAAGCACACTACAGCAACTGTTTTTTTTTAACAGTCTTACTCTGTTCTTTTTTATTTTATTTTATTTATCTTATTTATTTATTTATTTATTTATTTATTTGGTTTTTTGAGACAGGGTTTCTCTGTATAGCCTTGGTTGTCCTGGCACTCACTCTGTAGACCAGGCTGGCCTCGAACTCAGAAATCCGCCTGCCCCTGCCTCCCAAGTGCTGGGATTAAAGGCGTGCGCCACCACCGCTACTCTGTTCTTTACATTCATTATTATATTAAGGTCTTCTGGCAACCCAGTGGACCATGGATGCTGCTGACTCCTCCAGTTATAGATGTGAATTCTAGGCTCTGCACAGTGAAGGTAGTTAACATCAACTGGAAGCAGTGAAGCCATTGGGTAGTACCCATCTCCTTGTTTTCTTATAAATACCAGTTGGGAGAAGACCCAATACATGATGCTCCAGCAGTACTGATTTTCATGTGAGTTTGTTCAGCAACAGTTAAGCTCCTTGAGGGATGACATCGTTTTGAATTCCGTAGTCAAATCCTTTGCTGAAATTTGGCTCCTAGGATGTTGGTGATATGAAGATAAGTACAGTATGGTGCCCTACCAAAGGCATGGAGTGGAGGGAGGTGTCTTCCATGGTAGCAAGATTCACACATAATTAACAGATGTAGGATTTGAGCAGTATGCCCTTTAGATTTTATCTATGACATATGAACACCAGAGCATACTTGCCTAATCTAAGATGCTGTGGTGTCACCAGGAGATGGTATCTTATGCACCATTGTTGTATGTGTGGTTCATGGTTGACCACAAGGCTTGTTCATGGCTCATGTCTGATAGTTAGAATCTTAACACAGAGGAAGTAATTGTCTATTCCTGAGCTCCTTCCCCTGTAACCAGTCTGGATGCTTGGCCCCAAGCCAAGCACCTTACTGATATTCAAGGACACAGTCAAGGTTTGAGAGAAGGAACATTGTCAATCACCATGTTGTATGGCATCGGCAATTATCATCTTCATTTCCATCAAAGGTGTCTTGTGACAAGGTATTGTCAAGTTCAATTTAGTCAGAGTCAGGACACAGCAAGGACTTATTTTCTATTTCTGCCCTGGGCTGAACCTGTCTTGAATAATTCAGTGTTCATCTACTTCCCAGCTCCATGCTTTATCCTCCACCTTTGTGGCTCTATTCAGGATCACATGGTTGCTTGTTTCTCTCTGTTATCACTCCATCAAAAGTCCTCCGATCTCCTTTAATGAGAGTTTTTAGGAAAGAGCAGCTACTTCATGTATGACTACCAGGCAATGTCAGCTGTGTACATCTAGAAACAAGCCTAAGGGCAGAGGCAACACAGAGTGAATAACTTTTGACACAATACTCATTTAACTCCCTATTATTTAAAACTTGCAATAATTCCAGATCTGGCAACAGCTGAAGGAAGCTGAGTTCCCAGTTTGTTTCTAAACTTCCCTGACTTTGCATACCTGGCCTCCACAGCACGTAGTTATTACCCCTGGATGGATGGAGATGGAAGAGTGCTACATGCAAAGATGGAACACAGTAGATGACTCTTGAGCTTGCTAGGCCTGGTTGACCTAGAACCCCTGCTGTTTGCTTAGAGTGGAGTCTACAAAGCACCAGGGAACTTCTCTTTAGCCAGAACTATGGCTGGTTTTCTTGGTTGGGAGTCAGGGATTTGCTGAGGTGACAATTCTCAGTTCTGTACCAATTGCGTCAGAATTCCTGGGAAAGTCACTGGGGAAGAGAATGACAAAAGGTGATGTGAATGGTGGGTGTTTGACTTTATCTGTGGAAAAGAAGTTAGTTTGGGCTGTATCTGGGCAATATGGCCTCTAACCTAGCTTACCAGATGTCTTAGTTAGGGTTTCCATTGCTGTGAAGAGACACCATGACCAAGAATAAAGGACAACATTTAATTAGGGCTGGCTCACAGGCTCTGAGGTTCAGTCCATTATCATCATAGCAGGAAGCAGCATCTAGGCAGGTGTGGCACTGGAGGAGCAGAGAGTTCTACATCTTGTTCCAAAGGTGACCAGGAGAAGACTGCCTTTCATGCAGCTAGGAGGAGGGTCTCAAAGCCTATCCCACAGTGACACACTTCCTTCAACAAGGCCACAACTTCCAACAGTGCCACACCCCATAGGCCAAGCATATTCAAACTACCACACCAGATAAGGAGCAAGAAGATATTCTAGCATAAGAGGACTGGCACATATGAAAATGTGCTTCCACCTGTAGAGTTTAGAAGGAGATTCGTTGCCATGAAAGCAGTGCTGTGCTGTGCAAGAACGTCTCTTGATGTTCAGTGGTGTGCTGCTCAGGGGGTCTAGAATGGGGTATAACTTGTTCACTAAGAGTGACCTTAACATTATGACATAGTTGAGAAACAATCAAAAGACAGCTCATGACTCATGGCACATAGAATTCATGTGATATTATTCCCTTTTAGCACCCAGAAGTAGAGGTCCACAGAGCCAGGCCCACTTGTTTCCCTGTGTCTGTGGCTGCTTGTGAGCTACAGCAGTGACAAGGACCTTAAGGTACACAAAGTATAAACCACTACCTGACCCTTTGGAGAGAGACTCTTCCAGACCAGGGATAGACCAAAGAGAGGACCAGTGTCATATTCTCTTCAGATACAAACATGCACACGCACACATGCTGTGAGCTTGAGAAGTATTTCCAGATCCACTATAGGCAAATGATTGTCCTTTGCGGCAAGGCCAGCAATTCTCCATTTAGCTCTTGTTGAACAGAGCTCTCATGCTTCGGGCTCTGGCTGGGGGGCACTTCCTGAGGAAAACCACAGTACTTTTTGTAAAACCAATGTCCCTTTTAGCATTAACCACAAAAAGAGAAGAGCCTGTTCCTGTCACAGTGGGCATTGCTCCAGTGGATGAACCACCCCACAGGCTTGGACTCTCCCAGCTGGAAATGCATAACTGCTACTGTGATCAGCCTGGGTGAGGGGACAGGAGACTCAGTTGTTTCTGAATCCTGCATACTTGAGAATGTGCTTTATTTGGAGACAGGATCTTTGGAGACAGGGTTAGTTGGATGAGAATAGGTTACACTGGTGTACTGTGAGCCTCTCATCCTACTTGACTAAGATTAAAACCAAGGGCCAGTGAGATAAAGTCTCTTGCCATCAGGCTTGGCAAGCTGTGTTCAATCCCAAGAAATGATGTAAAGACTGAACTGGAGACCTGACTACACACAGTTGTCCTCTGACCTTCATACACATACATATCACATACACACACACATACATATACATCCACACACAACATGAAGTTTAAGGTAAACATGAGGCTCAGTAGAAACTGAGAAGAGGGACCTGTCATCTTCTTAGCTACCTGCCACACATCTGAGGATTACATCTGAGATCCGTGTAGAGACATTCTAATTGAAACGCATCGTGGACAGTACGTTGTAAGGGCCGTCTCCAGGGGCTTCCTGAACAGCCTGAGTCACTGATGATTTCCTTCCCAGGTACACTGTACAAGCTCTTGTGCAACCAACCTTAAACTGGCACAGAGAACACAGAGGCGTCACACTCCTCCCTGCGAGGCTGTTGATCAGACTCACTGCTTATCCACTGGTTGGAGGTAGAATCTTACCACTGAGAAGTCTGAGACTTCTTTTCAGATTGTCTTTTTCTGTATCACAGATATTTCCAAACATTCAGACAAGTGTAAGAACTGTCTGGGAACACTTCTGAGAAGTCACCACACCAACTTCCCAACGGTCAGGAGCTTGTCTCACCTTCACTTTGCTGTTGTAACTGAACTATGCATGTTTCCCATTTCATGTCACTGTCTTCATACTACGTTATGTATCTTTTTAATGATGTCAGTACCAGGATGGAGGTGTGGCTCAGAGTTGCCTAGCAAGATCCAGGGCCTGCGTGCAGTCCCCTAACCACCAGGACAGAACTTCATTATCATCTAAGAACACTGTAATTCTTTGGTGTCAGTCCACCCAGGCATGTTCAGAATGCAAGGTTATTTCTGCTTGGGGTAGAAGTGTGAAGTAGGGTCAAGTAGTAATTAAGATAGAATGTAAAATAGAATAGGAGAGTGGCTGGGGGCAGGGGGCGGAAGCCCAGAAAAAGAAGTTAGGGAAGTTGTCTCGTTGTGAGGTGCTTTCAGAAAGTCAACAAGACTGAGCCCCAATGGGGGTGTTCCTGGATAGTTGCATTGCCCACCTCTGACATGGTGATCTAGATTTCTTTAAGGAATTAGGTCAGAATTGGGGACTGCTATTTCCTAGGAAATCATGAGCTAGAAACTCAGCTTTAGCCATGGAGGATGTTGCATTTGTGACATGGTTGGCAGTGTCTGATAGTCTAGCAGTTATCAGTACAATAGTTTCTGTGACCTCAACAATGTTAGCATCTATCTAAAAAACCCTGCCTCCTCTTGATAACTTCCCATATCCCCTCCACCCCAACCTCCACTCACCAAAATAGGAATGGCTTTGGGGGAGTTTGTTTTTAGTGGGCTTGCTCAAAGGGAGCTTTATGTTTATTTTCCAAGTGGCCCTCTGAATGTTGTGTCCATTTATCATGCCTGGCCACCAGCCTCCCCCTTCTCTCCACCCTGAAAACCTAAACTTGATCAAACTGTTCCTAACGACTACCACATGTCCTTGCAGGGTGCAGGGATGGGGGTGGGGGCTGGGAAATGAAGGCATCCTCCCAGGAGCACAGTAGCATATTAAAATTCAATGGCTTAGTCATCAGAGTGTTCAGCCCCAGCACTAAAGAAAAATAAATGAATGTTCTGTAACAGTCTTGTGGGTCTCAGAGGAAGGAGGAGTAGTGGGAGGGAGGGGAAAAGAGAGGTTGTGGATTTTAGATAGAGGAGTTCAGGGATATTGAGAACAATTAGGGCCTTTGCTTAGAAATAACAAGACACACCACTGTTTTCCTGCAGGCTAAAGAAGAACACAGCACCAGGGCTAGAAGGGCTCAGTCTCATACGCCAACTCAGCTCACAGAAGAGGAAATGAAGGGCCAGGAGGAATCAGGCTACTCTGAAATCCCATGATGAATGAGTGGTAGAAATGGGACCAGACTGCTCCATGATCTTTCTTACCTGCCCCCACAGAGACTTTCTGTTTGCTAGAAAGTTCACTGAGGGTATCCAGGGGAAGGGACTCTGTGAAATATGTCTAAGAAAATCTGTTTATGGACTGAGAACTTTTCTTGGTGTCTCCCAGAGGTTGAAAGGTTCACTGTGCTGAGAGTATATGCTTTAGCATCCACTCCCAGTTGCCTTTCTTTCCCCTGGTGACTAGAATGCTGGTAGGGCCTATTGCATTCATTGCCTCTCTCAGGAAGGTAAAGAACCCAACCGGGATTCGTGGGATCATTCCCCATGACTCCTTCTCTAAAGACAATTAAAAGCACTTCTAACACTAAAAGAGTGTTACAGGTATTGTTGTTGTTGTTGTCTTTCTCTTCTCCCTGCTTCTTCCTTGGCAGAAATAGTTCAGGTACTCTTTCTTCTGTTTGCTTTTAGGTGAAGCCACTGAGTCATAAGAAAGTAAGGTAACTTGGTAAGCCCTGAGTTGGTTGTGGAAGAACCAGCTTTGTATAGACATCTTCTCATTCCTCACCCTCTAAGCTGAATTAAATTTTTTGCTGGCCGAAAACTTTGAATAGAGACATGAAAAATCTTTAGGCCAGAGCAATTTTAGATGAAAAGGAATCCAAGCCCTCCACCCAGGATAAGGAGGCAGGGCCACAGTGGGGACTGTGTGACTAGGGCTGTAGGCAATACTGCCCAGCTGCAGGAATGTCATATCCACCCTGGACCTACTTCGCACAGTTCTGTGCTCTAGAAGTGTCCAGAACAAAGAGGGCTTTGTAGTTGACTAGTGTATTAGTTTTGAGCTTCTCTGTGGATTTCTTTGGTCAGATTAAGGAGGAAAAGCTAAAGATATAGAAGAGTAACCACCCTACCAGCTAGATGCTGACAGTCAGACTTTTCTAAGTTTGAAAGGTCTCCACAGAGCATGTGGGCAAATTCCTATGGATGTGGGCCTTAAATATAGCATCCAAAGGCATGGGCTCACTCCTACATGCTCTGCTTTGGAACACAAATGCTGACTGTACTGATGTGATGACATCTCTTCTTATCCAGAGCACAGGGAAGGAACCATGATCCTATTTCAGCATAAACTTGAGAGGCCATTTAATCATGGAGGTTGAGCAAATTACAGATCTCTAAGGCTTTGAGTGCTAGGGAGAGCCAGACCCATGGTAGACTCACAGCCTGAGCCCCGTGCACTATACCTCCTCATCCAGGTTGCCTCTAGAAGATCAGGTGGGGGTGATCCTTGATGACACCAGGACGCCCTCCACACTTTTCTCTTGCTGGGGACTAAGACCAGTGTCACCTCCCTTAGATAAGGTGTGGGAGCCCTTTCCTGGCAGACAGATAGAGCAGAGCCAGTCAGATGGCATCCCCTGGGGAGGAGGTCATTATGGAGAGCTGTCCTCAGCCTCCCAACAGAGATGGTGGCAAGAGAACTGGGGGAATGGACTGATTGTTTCAATAGAAATGTAAAGGCCAACTGTCTCTTGTTCTGTGGTCTACAAGGAAAGAGGCAAGTCTAGCTCACCCACTTTTGTTTCCTTCTGCATCTAGACTTGAGCTGTATTCTCAGAAGGTATTCCCGAGATTGTGAGTTGAGAGGCAGAGACATGTCAGTCCTGGGGGGGGGGGGGAGGCAGAGGACCCTTAACTCATTCCTACATCTGTCGAGCTTCCCAGCCTCTCTGCCAACCCCCTCCTACTTAGAGGAAGTTTGGCTAAGGGTAGCAGGTTATGGAAAAAGCAAAACCTGATCAGGTGAGTTGTTTATCAGTGTGGAGGGAAGGGAGACTCAGCCATTGAGATGGATTTACTCGGACCTGAGGACCAGCAGAACATAGTCACATTGACCAGTAGAGGACACTTTATAAGACCCCAGCAGGTACCTTCGAATGCCATGGATAGTGCTGAATGTTCTACACACACACACACACACACACACACAGAGAGAGAGAGAGAGAGAGAGAGAGAGAGAGAGAGAGAGGAAGAGAGAACTTTCCATTTTAAGTAAGCATTTATGCACTGTCGCTTTAACTTTTACAGTTTGGGTGTGAGAGCAAAACCACATGAATTTCTTTTCCCTTCTTTACAGATTCACAGAGTATGTTTTTACAGAGACCTCCGGCTCAGCATGATTGTTTTCTTTCCTTATTGAGAACTTCCACTTTTCCCTTAAAGCCCCTTTACTGTTAGCCTCTGCCGTAGTCTAATTGCCAGAATTAGTGAATCTTGCATTTCAGGCCATTATTAAGTAAAATCAGGTTTATTCGAGCACAACCCAGCAATGCTGAGACAGTCAACCTGATGATGTGAACAAACTGCACAAAGGGGTGGTTCCCATCCGAGGTAGAGTGGGTTAGATTTTTACCATATTACTTAGAAGAGTGCACAATTTAAAACTTGTGAATTCTTTTCAGAACTTTCCACTTAAAATTTTCAGACTGCAGTTGACTGTGGATATCAAGCTGAAAAGAGAAACTCAAATGGGGACTACAACATATTTAAAACCTACTTCATGTCCACATGTGCCCTGCCTTATCACACTGATTGCTTTTCTTTTTCGTTTTATTTTAGTTAGGCTCTCACTATGTAGCCCAGGCTGAACTCCAGCTCTCGATCCTCCTGCCTCAGTCTCCCAGGCAGTAGGATTATATAGTATACTACCATGCCAAGCTATGCAAGCTTCTATTGCAATAAAGAAAAAAAGAACCATTTTGGGGATTGGGGATGGAGCTTAGTTGGCACAGTGCTCACACTGCATGCACAAAGCCCTGGGTTTAATCTAGCATCACATAAAACTAGGTATTGTGGTGCACACCTTTAATTCCATCACTCAGGAGGTAGAGACAGGTAGAGCAGAAAGAAGTTCAAGTTCATTCTCAACTACATAGTGAGGCCAACCTGGGCTTTATGAGAGGCTGCCTTCCCAAATTAAAATTAAAATCAATTTTATCTTATTCCCTGAGGCTTTCTTAATGAATTTATAGTCAAAACCAAGTTTGTGGATATGAAGAATGAGTCTGGCTCTCTATGAACAATGATACAAATGTGGGCCCTTTCCCACATGTGAGCCTAATTATGTGCTGGTTCCCTGTGTCCTCTCTGCCCACCACAAACAGCTCAAGACATGATTCCTAACCTGCAAGGCATCCACAGCCTCAAAGATACTGCAACATGCTGATGCTATAGCAGTCTCTCAAGGCATTTAGCATTTAGGCCTCAGACTGGGAGTATCCTCAGCTCTAAATATATCTGGAGCCCATTGCCCTGGGCCTGGGGTGCCTCCTGTGTGGCCTGGTTAGTCCTTTCTTTGCTCTCTGGCATGGTCCATTGGTTCTCTTCAGTCCGATTTTCAGGGCTGTGAAAGATATAGTAAAAGTGTCAATAACTGGATATAGAGGACAGGGTGCCATCCTCTGGACAGCTGGCTTTAGCAGATGAAAACTACCAGCAAGAGGTGGCAGCAAGTAGCCAGTACTGACCTGGCAAGCCCTGGTGGAGGCCCTTGAGAAAACAGTATCGCATTATTGTCACCATTAATAATAGCCCTTTATTTGAGCCCTGCTGGGACAATGCTCCAAACAAAGCTGAGAGGAAGAAACAGTCCCTGCTGTGGGGCCATGTAATTTATCAAGGCTAATGGAGGAAGAAAAGTCCACCCAGAAAAGACGTTGGGGGGTGGGCTGGGAGTGGGTTTAATTGTTGCTGGAGGTATAATTGGAAGATACCCACAGCTTCACTATGCATCCCTGTTGGCTTTGTTGTAGGAAGACCCTCCTTTGTCTTGTCTAGCCACTGACTCTGAGCTCCTGAAGGGTTCTGGTCTGTCAGTCAAATGCAGAAGTAAATCTTGGGTCTGGCAGTGCAGTGTGACCTTGGGCACATTCCTTCCCTTGTAAAATTTTCTATCTTCTGAGGAGGTGCCCAGATTATAGACCTTGGGAGTAAAACACAGACAAGAGTGTTGATAATGGAGAACTTTATGGAATTGTCTTTGTATCCCTTAAGAACAGAATGCTGGTCCTAACCAACGAGTGGTCCTAACCAATGCTACCAGTGTGTCAAGAGCCTACCTGTGCAAGCCTTAGCTAGCTGCATATCTGGGTAGTACTTTTAAATTTTTTTTCAACATAATAGGTGCAGTAATCCCTGATTTCACCATTCCATACATGAGGATGTGAGTTGGTGGGGACCAGGAATGTGCTGGCGTTTGAGGGGCTGGAAGGACTCTGTAAAAACCAGCAGCCTTCCCTGCCAAGTAGGAAGTTGTTCTGTCCTCCCAAATGTTGGCAGCCGGGAACTGCAGCTGTGTCACAACAAGTCTTATTTAATTTGAGGGGTGGGACAGACAGCACTGTATGGTGCTTGTTAAAAGCCAGAAGAATGTAGCTTATTCACCAAATCATGAAAATGGCTGTGCCTTGGATAGGGGGAAGCCAAAGGAGGATGTGTAGTAGCATTTCCAAAGAGAGAAAATGCAGGCAATTATAAATGTATCATAATACCCATTATACATAGAGTCTAAGTGGATTAACTCATTACAGCTGAGCAAGCATCAGGTTTTCTTGCAGCCTCTTCCCTCCCGTGCTTGTAATTCATGTTCTCTATATTAATCTGTAGAACAGAAATCCAATTATTGTCCTTCTTAATAGTTTTCATTATCACTACCTTAGAGCTACAGAAATAAAAATAAATCGAGAGTCAGGTAGTCCTAGTGGTAGGAGGTAGAGGCGAGAGGATCAGATGTTCAAGGTTATCCTCAGGTACATAATGAAGTCAAGGCCAGCCCAGGCTACGTGAAACTTTGTATCAAATAAATAAAGTACATGTTTTATATAATGTAATTAGTATAAATCCAAAAACTTGGAAGATGCAGATTTTTATGAGCTAAATCCTCCAAATGAGAGGAATGAAGGCCTTTACAGGGACCCCAAGTAAAGCATACTGTAAAGTGGACGCATTTATACAGATGTATCTTCCATGCAGACCTTGATCTTGGTCCTATCTGTTGTTAAGTTAGACTTAAAGTTGAGACATGGACTGTTGAGCAGGTTTTCTATTTTTACAGTAACTTACACCCTTTGCAGAAAATCTTGTAATTACTCAACCTGAGTGATAAAAACAGAATATGAAAGTGTCTTGCAAAGTCTTATTTAGATGAAAGGACATATCATACACACAGGGTAGGAAAGGTTATGGGAGGAAGGGGAAGGTAGGAGAGACTTGAAGTAGGAACTGAGTCTCAGACACCCCTCAGGACTGCCCTCACCATTTTATTGCTCTGGGCAGGATACTTGGTGTCTTTGGGTTTCAGTTTTATATTTCCAAAATGTGGTCTCAGATAGATTGTGTGAAGTAAATCCACAAAATAAGTAACTTAACAAATTCTTTCTAAGAAGCTGTTCAGAACCAAGTGTCCATTTAAGCAAAACTCCAAATACCAATTATCAGTATAGACTGATCCCTGAAAGGAGGAAGGTGTGTATTTCCAGAGAGTGTTCTGGAAGTAACTCTACCTGGGAAGTGTGCTGGGCATGTGTTAATGTGTACTCTTCAGGGACCCTCATTGAATTACGCCATAATCATCAGTTGGGAGCTTGACTATTTATTATTTAAGAGCTACTACTCATGTCTGCGGAGTGCAGGTATGGTATCTGCCGGGATCACGAGTTATTGAATTCAGAAAGCCTGTCTTTTATATTTAGCATGCTTTTCTCTGCGGCACTCCACCGCACTGATCAATTCTTCCGGCCTTTGGGTATTGGTGGCAGGAAGTGTCTAAGCACAGGATGGTGGGTCTCACTCTGACCCCTGGGAAGGGATACCCAGGAAAGTAGGTATTCCAAGTTTACCTGACATGTGGTGGAGACTCTTTGTTTTCTTGTTTCATTTCCATTTGCTTGAGGGAAGGAAGGCCTCTGGAGGTTTATTAGCCCTCTAGGGGTGCCACCCTCTAAAGATGATCCTGTAACTAGGCCAATTCTGAAAGGCACTGATACACTGTGCATTTAAGTATCTGTAAGGCTGCAGGCCAGACAAGGATGGAAAGATGGAAAAGAAGATACCACATAGAGCCAATACTGCCCAAGGTTTCCTAGGTGCTAGGCATAGGTATACATTTTGCTCACTGTATACATTTTAACTCACAACAGTGCTCAGAGTCATGTAGTTACTTCCATCATCGCATAAGTGGCACTGAAGTACCAAGAGATTGATACATGATCATCTTTAGGCTTCTGACATCTCTGTAAATCTGTGACAAATGTGTTTTCTATGTAAAACACAGAGGCGACACATAATAGAAGAGTACCACCTTCCACCTCTCTGCCATTTAAAGGAGTGGATGAAAATAACTAGGTGGGTTAAAAGTCTGCAAATTGCCCTACCACACTCTTGTGAGTTGGGCGCCACAACATTGGAGCTAGAATGAGTAAAGTGAAGTTGAGAGCCAAAGTGGAGATATGGTGAGTTTGACATGGGCCACAATCTGGAAGGTTTTATGGTGAAAGCAGATTGGGGCTCCTGAGAGGCTCCCACGGTAGTTTTTAGAGCCATTTGGAGAACTCTGAAGGTTCCAGAAGGCTGGGGAAACTGAGGCAGTACAACCCAAGATCATTTGGAGCATGCTTTGGGGTTGGTGCTCAGATGGTTGTGTGTGGTTATTAGCAATCCTTGGGAAACTTGGGGACTAGAATATAGCTGTTGATATTTTGGGGTAACAGGGTGTTCAGGTGTGATCTTGGCTGAACGAGGCTGAAGGCCTGGGATCCTAGCAACTCTAAAATACAGGACAAGGCAGGTCATGGTAGCTTATACTAATAATTTGAGCTCTCTGGAAGCTGACATGGGGAATGTTGTCTCAGATATTTAAAGGAATCAATAACATTTGTGATTATCATGTTGAAGAAAGAGTAAGTTCCAAAGGCTGCAGAGATGGCTCATCAGGTAAAAGCAGTTGGTGACAAAGCCTGAGTAAGTGAGTTCAATCTCCAGAACCCATGGAAAAGTAGGAGGAGAAAACATATGTTACAAGTTGTCCTCTGAGTGCCACACAAGCATCTGCATACCACTATCAATCAATCAATCAATCATTCAATCAATCATCATCATCACCATCACCATCACCATCACCATCATCACACTAGATATTACCAAGTTCTTCTGAGTGTATGACAGCAAGATTGTCCTTTCCTAGGATGGGTTCTGAGACTTCTTCTAGCCTAAATACCTCTTTTACCTCTTTGTGTCCCAGAAGACTCCTGGAGACTTAGTTGCTTTGATAAATGTTTTGTTCATGATTTTTCTTCTCTGTTGTTATATCCACCAAGAGCTCTCCATGTGTGCTGAAAATGGACTTGTTCATGTCAGAATAGACAAGTCAGGATTCAGAGGTCATTCTTGAAACGCATCTTTGTAGCAAGCCAATATGGTATGACCATGACAATTTGTTTTCATCCTGATTCGTGGGGATCATTTTATATGTGAGGAATAATAAAGTTGTGCTGTGTGTTTAAATCCTTTAAACTTACTAAACAAGTGTGCCTTTAGTGGCTAAACTGCTAAGAGGGCATTTAACTGCTGTGAGGGTTCTCTGTCTGCGTAAGCCATGATGTGGGAGTGACTTGGAGCCTCCCAGGCATCTTGGGCTAGAAACAGGGCGGTCTCTGTTTTGCTCCTGCAGCATACAACTACGAGAATCCATGAAACAGAGACCCTCACTAGTAAGCTGTCTCAGGATATAATTTCTCTTTAGGGTAGCTTGTGACCCACCCTACTACTCTCCCTAAAGAAAAAGAGAAAAAGAGGGCAGGGCAAAAATAAATTGGATTTCAAGAACCATTTAAAGAAAAAAGATTTTAAAAACCATTTAACTTGAAATAGAAAAATGTCATTGGCAGTTTTGCCTTGAGTGTTTAGAACCTGACACCAGCTCAGATTCTCCCTGCCCCCATGATCCCTGAATGTTGCTGATACCCAGTCTTATTACTGGCTTGATTCTCCCACAACCCTGCCTCCTTTCCCCAAACAAACCCCTTTAGCTCGAAGGTCAGAACCCGGGACAGCTTTCTATGCCACCACCATCTGGTGTTTGCTTTAGCAAAGATCCACAAATGATGTGTTATTATAGCAGAAGCTCAGAAAATCATGACAAAACTGGGTTTGTTTCTCACTGGGAACCTGAATCTGAAATACAGTGGTATTCAGCTTGATGAAGGGGAGCCTTTCCCAGAATTAGAGACCCTCTCCAGGGACCAGAGTTGGGAACAAAAAAAGCCAATAGCATTGCACTGGTCACTAGTGGCTGGCAGTGATTTATTTCCTGTCTGTGCTTTATTGAATTCACGTTTTCTGGGTATCTGTTCCTGGTGTGATTTATTTCTGTCTTGAGATGTCCCTCCTTCCAGTAGATTATAAGCTGACCCTAATGTGGGTGTCACAGCTGAAATCAGAAACTGGCAGGGGGTTGAGCCAGTGTGAGTGAGGCCTGAATACCTGCCCTAACGCTTCTACTCCATTTTAGGGAGCAATGATTTCCTGATGTTTGGCTGGAGTAGTTCTGTCAGGAAAAAAAGACCAGAAATTAGGTTTCATTTTTAAGCAGGTTTTAGAATGTCTTAAGAGCCACTGTGGAATCATGGCTACTCCCTCTGGTTATGGCTCCTGGAATAGATGAGAGAATTAATGAATTTAACTTCGGCCCCATTTTCCTTATATGTAGAAAAATAACTTGAATTTGAGCTTTGTGTAAGGAGGAAGAGAGAAAGGGTATTAGGCAGGCAGGCAGGCAGGCAGGCAGGGAGAGAAGGGTCAGGCATGGTGGCATACACTGGAGCGAGGAGAGGACTCACTCACTACCTGCTCTAAGACTAGGTGCCATGTTAGGATAAAGCTCTTCTAATGGGAATAGTTGGGAACTTTAGAGAGCAAAGTGTTTACTCCATTTTGACTTGAGCAAATCTCTGATTTTAATGTCTTACCTGTTAATGTTTGACTTGCCTCAGTTGCCATGTTGTGAAAAGGGATAGAGAGTGGTTAGAAATACTTCATACTAACTATGGCTATATTCCTGTTTTATCTGGTATGATGGTCATATGTAGTTACATAAATTTAAACAGATCACAAGAGCAAGACAGGCATGAAGGTATATTACTATAATATTACACTGAGAAGCTGAAGCAGGAAAACTAAGAACTTGATGCCAGGGAGCTGTGGATATGTCTCAATAGGTAAAGTGCTTGCCTTAAAAGCATGGAGACCCGAGTTTGATCTCCAGAGCCCACATAACAAAAGCTGGGCAGAGTAGTACATGCTTGGAATCCTAGTGTGGGGTGGAGCCTTGGCACTCTCTGGCCAGCTAGCCTAGCCTCCTTGGTGAGTTTCAAGCCAGTGAAAGAGTATCTAATGTTGTCTTCTGGCCTCACAGACATATACACACATGTGCACGGAGATAAATATGCATACACATCTGGTGGCCTTCATTTCTCATAGCTCACTTCCATGACCCCTAGAGCTTGAGCTCAGAGCCACCATCTTGGACTTACCACTGGCATTGAGTGTTGCATGCAAGTCCCCTCTTCCCAGTTGGACTATGAGCCTTTTGTGGCAGAGAGATGCTTGAGACTTCCTGGATCTCCAAGTACCTTGCATGCTGTGAGCACTCACGACAGTAACAAGGGAGGACAATGCTCCATCTCCAGGCTCCCACATCCCCATCTGCACAAACAGAATTACCCTAACCTACAGAATGTTCATCTTCCAAATGCTTATTTTTCTTCAGTCTTCAATGCCTCACATCTTATTTTACTATAGAGATCTTTCTATTGTTATGGTGTAGCTTCCTGAGAGACAATTGTGTTCCTGACTCCATTTCAACTTCCTTTGGCTTAATGCCTTTTATCTGTGTGGTGCTCCAATCTAAAAAACACAATGACCTGTTTCCATCATACCTACGCCAAGAAAAAACATTAGAAAGTGACACTATTGTTTTCACTTATGAGACAACATAAATTCTTTTATCCCTTCAAAAAGACTGTGCTTTTTTTTTTTTTTTTTTTTTTTGTCACAGCATAGAGAGGGTATGAGGGTGTGTAGCTTTTCCCAGTATACCTGATGCCTGTTAGCAAGAACTGGGCCCCTGGTCAATAGTGACAAAGAGGAAAGTAGAGAACAGCATCCTCTCAACAAAGCCACCCACTGGTGTTCTCTTGCTGTACAGAGGGGCAGGGTTGGTGTTCTGGCCATGGTTCTCCATGTAGTCTCCCTTCCAATATAAGCCCTTCTTCTCCCACTGAGCGTGTCATACAGGCACATCAGAAGCTAGCCATGCTGTCTGAGCAGGCCCCTCACTTGCATGGAGCATGTGTCAAGGATGCCCTCTGAAGTTAGATTGCCACACCCAGGGCAGCCTCATCTTCTCTATTTTGGTTTTGGTTGTTATATTAATAGAATGGAGAAAGTGCCTTGCTTGCCTCTATGAAGAACCTCCTACCTTCCCTCAACAACAACTAAGCTCTCTGAAACCAAGGTATAGAATGCTCATGTCTTAAACTATCTATCAACTCTATGGATGTAGCCTCTGAGTTCAGAAGCATACAGTACAGACAAGGACATGTTTGATTTAGACTGAACTGGATCTAAGTTCTGCTCTACCTTTTGTCTGTTTGTTTGTTTGTTTGTTTTGTTTTTTGTTGTTTTGTTTTGTTCTGTTTTTGTTTTTTGAGACAGGGTTTCTCTGTGTAGCCCTGGCTGTGTGGAACTCACTCTGTAGACCAGGCTGGCCTTGAACTCAGAAATCCGCCTGCCTCTGCCTCCCAAGTGCTGGGATTAAAGGCGTGCGCCACCACCACCCGCTCTGCTCTACCTTTTAACCCTGTGATCTTTAATCTGTCAGTGTTTTCATCTGAAAACTAGGATGAGAGCTTCTACCTCAGTGTTATCCTGAAGATAAAATGAACAAAACATCCCCCCTTGTAAATGGGCAAATCTTTACATTGGACTACTAGGGGAGGCCCAGGATTTATTACACAAAGTAGCATAGTGTTAGAGCACTCCCTCTCAGTCTCAGACAAGGCTTCTGTGCCTGGCAGTCTCTGCTCCCCAACTTTGCTCCTCCTTGGAATCTCTCCTTCACTCTCTCTGCCTCAGATTTCCAGTTCTTCTTCTGGGAACTCCTTAAGTTGTCACTAAATTCCCAGGGAGGGCTTCATGGTCACTGAACACCACAGTTATGAATTCTGCCAGAACCACGAGAGGTCTCATGCTCATGGCTGCTCTGAAAAACTTGTCAAGACCGTGGGTGAGCACATGTACAAGGATAGAAGCTATGAACACCTTGATTCTCAAATTGTCTTTTTGTTATTGTGTTGGGGTGTGTGTGTGTGTGTGTGTGTGTGTGTGTGTGTGTGTGTGTGGCACGCGCACAGGCACGCACACACATGTGTAAGGCCAGAAGTTGACATCAAGTATCTTCCTCTTCTGTTGCTCTTATTTTTGGAAACAGAGTCTGTGAACTCAGAGCTCAGTATGTCACTATTCTGGCTAGCCAGCCAGTCTCCAGCAGCCACCTATCTCTGTCTTCCCTTCCCACTTATGCTTTAGTTACAGACACGTGCCATCATGTCTGGCTTTTTCATGGGTACTGAGGACCCAAGCTCAAGTCTTTCATACTGGTGAAGCAAGCACTCTGCCCACTAAACCATCCCCCAAGCCTCAAAAGGATTTTTATGTTACACAGTGTGTACCCAGACTCAATGTATTTTTCTTTCAAAAGTTGTATATTTACACTCACTTATGAGAACCACACTTGTGAATTAACTTTCATTTGTGTGTGTGTGTGTGTTTACAGAATTGGGAGAGGGATTGAACCTAGGGCTGCTCACATGGTAGGAAACCTGTCTACACTAAGCTATACCCCCACCCCTTTTGTGGTTTTGAGACACATCTCAGACAGCTGAGTTCTGCAAAGTACAGGAGTGTGCCACCATGTTATCTCTTGTGTTTTATTCACAAAGGAAGTTGGGGTGGGGTGAGAGAGTTTAGATCACATCAAAAGCTAAAACAAGGCCTTGATGTCTCCTCAGTAAATACAGCTATTTCTAAAATGAACCAGGCTACAGTTCTGCTCCCTGCCCACCCTCCTTTTAGATACAGTTTTATATAGCCCAAGGTGGCCTCAATGCACTGTGTAGTCTAATCTTCTACCTTGGTCTCTTGAGTGTGAGTCCTAGGATTATAAGCATAATGCCTTCTGCTTTTAATAACTTGCTCTTTGGCTTATAGTTGCTTTGGTTCATAGGACTGTAGAATGGAAATGGAGTCATAACAGTGATGAGGATGTTTCCATTTTATAGGAAACCTGCATTAAAAACAATCCATTTGTCCTCCGTGTTCCTCCGTGGAAATGTGGGCTTCCCCAGTGGGTTCATGGTTGAGCAAGAACTGCTGCTTCTCACATTCAGCTGGTGTTCCTTCTGCGCTTCTGTCACGGACTCAACAATGCAGTGTGTCCTCCACATCTGTAGGCTCTGCATCTGTGGGTTCAGCCAGTGACAGAAAACGTTTTAAAAGATATACCTGTGCTGAACATGTTCTTTCATTTTCGTATCATTAGTCTTTAAACTATAGAGTGTGATAACTGTTTACAAAGCATTACTGTGCATCAGGTATTACAAGTCGTCTACAGATAAATAGTACACAGGAGGGTGCCAGTAGATGACACACATCTGCTATAAAAGGGACTTGAGCATCCAGATACCAAAGGTGACCGTGTGCTTTCTGCATAGCAGAAGATCCCCAACACTCAACACATTTGCCTTGTGCTCCCCTGAACTCCTGACCTTTGTTCACACAGAGAACAATGACAACAACAGCTTCACTCAGTTTTTGAGAGGCTTGTATCAAGTGCTGTGTTAAAATGCTTAGCATCCAGGTCTGTAGTTAAGTGCACAGTCATCATAAGTAATTGTATTGGTTGCCAGTGAGAGTTCCTAGTTGGTTAGGGTTTCAGAGCCTGTTTTGTTTACCTTCAGTAAGGTCTTGGGGGCAGAAGTAGGGGTGGTGTGAAAAGCAAGCTAGCCACCCTGGGACAGCAGGGACCAGAATCCCAAACTGAGTCATACGATTAAGAAACTGAACTGGCAAAAACTAATTTGTTGCCAGTGTTGGGGTGCACATCCGAGAACAAGAGGAGAGGACTGTAATTTCAAGGTCAGTCTAGGAGATATAATGACACCTTATCTGGGGAAAGATGAGGACTGGAGAGATGGCTTGGGGGTTAAAAGGACTCTTTGCTATTACAGAGGGCCTAGGTTTGGTTCTTAGCACCCACATGGTGGCTGACAACCACCAGTAACTCCAGTTCCAGGGGATCTGATACCTCTTCTGACCTCCACACATGCACATATACAGGCAAAACAGTCATACACAGAAAATAAAATGTGTAAATCTAAAAATGATTTTTTAAAAGTGATTTGTTGAACATCCCAGGCTCATTTCAAAGAAACACAGTTCTGTGTTAGAGATATAAAGCAACAGGTGTAAGTGAGGCTTTCTGTTGTAGTAGGACTCGAAACAAGTGGGTGTGTCTTTTAGAGAAGTCCAGACCACAAAGGGCTGGGGGTGTAGTTCACTAGCTAGAGCACTTTACTAGCAAGCATGAAGCCCAAGGATTGGTTGGGAGATCCCCATCACCTCAAAAACCAAGTGTGATGGCCTTCTTGTAATCCTAATACTCAGTGAGACATAGACCAGCGTATTGCAACAAATTGGAAACCAATAGGGCTACCAAAAAAAAAAAAAAAAAAAAGCATACAAAAAGAAAGGCATGAATGACCTTTATGGCAATTTAGATTTAAACCTCTGCAAACTGGGCCCCCCTCCTGGAACTTGCTTAAGAAGCCCATGGTTGTTTGTGTCTGCTGCTTTGTTGTCTTGTTTACGTGGGGTCTCCACTGAATAGAATGGTTATAAAGATTAAGGATGATGTGGCATGCCGGGCAGTGGTGGCGCACACAACTTTAACCCCAGCACTTGGGAGGCAGAAGCAGGCCAGGTGGATTTTCTGAATTCAAGGCGGCCTGGTCTACAGAGTGAGTTCCAGGACAGCCAGGGCTACATAGAGAAACTATCTCAAAAAAACAAAAGAAAAAAAAAAAGGATGAGGTGGCAGGACCTGCGGTTAAGGCCCTAAAACTCTCAGCACTCCCCTCAGATCCTCACAATGGTTTGTGCAGTCACTGAGCCTGCCCTTGAGATGGGCCTGCACTGGCCCTGGCTTGTACTCAGCAAGGTGTGGAGGTTGACCCTCAGAGTCCTAACTGTGTACTAAGTCTAAGCACAATGCTGAGACCTGGATCTGGCCAAGGCAGCCATGTCTTCAAGAATATGTGGAGCCTGGTAGGCATCGAGGTATTCTGAGAAGAATGTAATGTTCAACTCAGTATGTTAGGTAAGAGACAGCCTGGGTCTCTGCCAGCCTGCTGTCCTTCCACTGCCATTTGTAGAGGTGGGCTCCTGGTATATACATATTGCAAGAGCCAGCAGCAAAGGCTGGCCATGAGTTCTCCCTGGCTGTAGAGTGCTTCCTTCTTCTGGGATCTATGTTTCTGTGACTATAGCATCATGCTGGGCTGTTCCCAATTTACTATTCAGTCTATAATAGCACAGCAGCTGTAGCTCTGGGGTACAGTTCTGAGGGGAGTGGCAGGACCTGGGCCTTGGCCTATTGGTGCTAAGTAGGAGAAGCAGCTCACATAAAAGCTTCCATTGCCTTTCATAGTGAGACATTGCACTTCAGGAAGGAGCCTAGGTGTGTCCAAGTATCTGAGGAGACATGGGCAGAGGCAGGTGTTGTCTGGACACTAGTATACCTATGAGTCACCTGTCCCCTCCCTGTCTCTCCTATATAAGAGAGAGAAGAAGGCAAGCAGACAGAATCGTGACCACTAGAGACAAACTGCTGCTCCAGACTCAGGTGTCTTGGCACCTCAGTCAGCTTAGAGTCAGGCCTCAGGTCTTTCTGCCCAAGAATTTTGGTGGCCAGGTACCTGACTCTGGACAGTTTGCTGCAGAAGAAGATCCCAGCCAGCATAGATCAAATCAAATTCCACAGTACTCTGAGGAAGGAGAACTAGTCTAAAGATGACTGTTGAGTCCCTTAGGTCCACCAGGAAGGCAGTGCAATCAATGGGTACCAGCCTAAAAGGAAGTAGCACAGGGCCCAGCAGGTCATGACCTTGAAAAGTCTGTTTCAGCTTTATGACAGATGAGATAGGTTGGGTTTAACAATACATGGTATTTATTGAAGATTGGTCTCCATACTCTAACTGTAGTTTCATATGGACTTACTTACCATGGACAACAGTTTTATGAGGTAGGCCCAAGCATTCCAGTTTTACAGATGACGAAGTCAAGCCTGAAGAGGTAAAGCTGAGGTCACATAGCAGGTAAACTGGAGGAAGGTACATAGAATAACCCTGGCTGACAGCTTACAAACCCAACTCTCCTCTATCTGGTAAAGGTACATGACATTAAGTGAGAGAGATGATTCACAGGGAGCTGCTGGTGGTCCAAGGTGCTGTGGCACGATCGCCCTGCATTTATGCTGGGGTACTGCTGTGGATTATTTTAGTCACACATTGAAAATGTGCAGGACTTTCAGTCTCTTTGTGCTGCTGGTGAAACTGCTGCCTAGCTGCTTTTCCACTGCCCCTCCTGACCTGCTTCCCTTTTCACTGTGAGTTCTGAAAGGTCAGAGAAGCCTGACAAACTGTCCTTGTGTTGCATAAAAATTGGAAACAGCTTCAAAACTACAAGAGGAAAAAACCCACCTCTTGTGGTGAGCAAGGGTCTCTCTAAAGGTTGGTGTCCCTTTCCTGGGATGGGTGTGGCATACAGTGAGTGCCTTGGCTGACTACTGAAATGGGGGATGATCTCCCTTTTCTGCATATCTAAGACCAGCACAGGGCCTGGCTTGGGATACTGGAAGAAACAGGATCATCTGTAGACTTCAGCAGTGGGGCCAGTTTGCGGTGCTGGACTTGAGAGCCAAGCTGCAGGCTGTGCCCTTTCTCTAGAAACACTCCTGGTTGTCTAGAGAACAGGGCATGGTGATATACAGACAAGGTGGGGTTTTCCCTGCACAGCCATTTCTAAGCCCTAGTAAGGCCCCCTGATGAGTCACTGCCCTGATACTTGAGGCTGGGGTGTGTCTTTTAAGAAAACCCTGCTCTAACCTTATCAGGGCTAGGTTCTGCTGTCTGCCCACAGGCTTCAAGTTTTCCCCTCCCAAATACCAAGTTTCTGCCAAGGACTTTCCGGAACTGATTTCAGTAACTATAGAAAGCCTATAAGGAAATCAATATTGCTCTTCTCATGTTCACAGATGGATAATAAATCAATAAACTAGTGACAAGATTGGGACATATTCCTTTGGGCCGATTCTGTAGATTGATAACAAATGGATTCGAGGAGGTGTCAGAACTGTAAGAGCTCTTTGCTGTCAGTGATAGCCTCTATTAGAGGACAGGGATGTGGATGAGCAAGGTGACCTTCAGAAGAGGCGTTCTGTCTTGGCTAAGGCAGAATCTGGAATGGGGTAAGCTGCTCATTCCTCTCATGTAAGCTAGCGATGGGAGGATGGTCACTCCGAATGCGATGGACCAAAGTGATGACTGCCCTTCTCTGACATATCAGCAGTCACTGACTGCTTTGTTATAAAGTTGACTTGACAACTGGCATTTGAAAAGATTTTGTTTGTATATATACATCTAAGTGTATGTATGTGTACCAAGTATGTACAAGTACCCATGGAAATGAAAAGATTTCAGAGTCCCTGGAACTGTAGTTGTAGGCCATTTTGAGCTGGCTGATGTGGCTGCTAGGAACTGAACCTGGGTCCCTTGCAAGAGCAGCAAGCACTCTTAGCTGTGGAGCCATCTCTCCAGCCCCAAGAGAGTCTCTTTCGTTCTCTCTTATTTTCATTACTAACCTTACTACAGATTTGGCAACTGTTTCCCTTGTTTAAAATTGCCTGTGGCCCAGTAAGGGATTTCCCCCACTCCTGGCTCCTCCCAGCTGAAGTAGAGACAGAGGTAGGAGTATTTCCCACCCTCCCCAAGGAGGCAATCACTCAAAGGGAATCATGAGTCACTCAGATGCGCTTCCGGTGAGATCACATAGAGAAGCTATTTGTGGACACCTTAGCTGAGACAGCTGACAGCTGACTGACTCCATGGGTCGGGATGGGGGTGGCGTACTCAAGTAGGAACCTGTTATAGTGGATATCAAAAACTGTTAGGGTCCCCTCCCTGGCCTTCTGAGAGCAGAGGCTGAAACCAGAACTTTAGAGTCTTGTAATTTATTACCTAGGACTTCCCCATCTAGAGATTCCTGAGTACTTTCACTGATAACAAGACTACGTACCACATCCATCTGAGGCTGGGCAAGGGTGGTACCAGGGCTGGCCCTGCCCATGGGAGGAGTGATACAGTTCCAGTGCTGGGAATCTAACCTCCTAGGAACCTCTTAAATGCCACAAATAGCTCTGCATCTCATAGCACATGGGCACAGTGCTAAAAATTTGCATGGGTAGCTGTCAGGCGGTGGTGAGCCTCGGGGATGTTCAGGTGGAATTGCTCAATGAGATCCTCCCCAGTGACAGGGCAATGCTTTCTGCTCCTGTTGGTCTCAGAGGTTCTGGGAATCCTGGTTCTGCCCTGGCTCCATGGGGACACTTAGGTATTGCTTCATTAATTAGCTTACAAGTTTAATGTCTTCTCCTTCTTTTAAACCAAGACTGCAAGTGCCTCATGGCAAGAACTATCTGGACAGAGGCTCAGGAAATACCTTGTAGAAATAGCTGAATGACACCAGCCAGCTGGCTGACCACCACCCTCAATGTCTGGACCTGTTTCTTTATCTGCAAAATGGGCATTGCTTCTCTCCTGTGTTTATATGACTTAAAATCATATAAAGCCCTAATCCAAATGCTGATTCAGAGCAAGAGTTCAGTAAAGCACTAAATAGTAACCTACCACATCCCAAGAACTTGATGAATTAGCTTTTTTGTTCAACGAGTACCAAAGGGGAAGGAATGGGGGACATCAAAAGAAACCCACCACCCTAAGAGGACCTATCTATTAGAACCATTAGGCCTGAGAAGGATCCCCTTGTGTCACAGACACAAAGGAGGGGTCCTGTTGATTCCACTTCTAGGAGGCAGTTACAGCAATCCATCACTAATTGTCATCTGGCTATGCTTTTCTTGATCTAGAATGATGAATCTCTGCTAAAGTGTCTAATTAGCCACAAGAGTCAGTCTTAGCTAAATGAATACTCTTCGTGCCCCCAGGTAAGAAGATAAGACTGAGGGAGGCTGTCTTTCCTGGAAACAGTGCTTCCTGGTAGCAGAGCCCTAAACCCAGAGTGCTGGAGGCAAGGCAAGGACCTACTGGGCTTCCCTGATGAATATGCCCAGAGATGGAATGACTACCAGGCTAAAACAGAGATGAGGATGAATTGACCTCCCTGTAGGGCTGCTAGGGACAGACAGCTCTGTGAAGAAGAGAAAGAGGCCCTCGGGAAGTCCCTAAAGATTCTTTTCAGGAGAAGATTAAAAATGGACAAAGAGACATAGGCTAGAAGGGAGGGGTGGGAATAAGAAGAGGAATACAAGGACTTTATTTCAGGGACTTTATTTCCCTTGAAAGAAGAGGTCATTGGGAACAGTCTGTTCATTTGAAAAGCAAAATGTGCATTTTGAAATAGCTGAGAAGTATGGACATTTTCTCCTTCCTTTGCTCTTGTAGATATTAAGAGAAATCACATTTGTCTTCCTCCTCTGGCCTGTGTGACAGGTGGAAAACAAAGAACTTGTTTTAGTGTATTTTTTTAAGTTGGCATATAGAACAATGGGTTTTGTTACAGCATTCTTTTTGATTTGTGCTGCCTTCATCTGAGCAGTTATGAGAGATTGTTCCAGGGCGCTGTGGCTTTTCTCACAGCATTTTAAGCAACACATCACTGGTAACCAGCTGCCAAAGAACCCCATCTCTTTGCCCTGCACCCCTCCCCTAGTTTACTCATTTGCCCAGGGAGGCCTCAGGGCTCAAGGCCAGGCTGGGGTCTCTGGGGAAGGCAGAAGTGATTGAGATGCCGATAAATCAGGCGTGTTGGGCCAGCTGGGAAAAGGCAGATAAAGAGACAAAGACAGGAGGAGTGGGAATAACAGCTCAGCTCATGTGAGCTGCACAGTCTCTTCTTGTGGATCAGTGCCTTGCCAGGTGCCGGACACATCGACCCTTGTGATCATGAGAGGTTTCCGT
Organism: Rhabdomys pumilio; assembly: GCA_030674055.1. Taxonomy (NCBI): domain Eukaryota; kingdom Metazoa; phylum Chordata; class Mammalia; order Rodentia; family Muridae; genus Rhabdomys; species Rhabdomys pumilio. The sequence goes on from JANHMN010000002.1 coordinate 168,975,576, forward strand.
CTACATGGAAACATCACCTCCATCAGAGGTCCGTGAAGAGATGCCCCACTAATGGACTAGGAAGAGCCATTGCTGATGCTGCCTTCCAAGGCTCACCAGGACTGGATCTCACTGTAATCCTAGATGCCCAACTGTTAGCAGTTTCCTGATACTGCCATTAACTCCTCTGCCAGATTACTTATGACTATGATAAGAAAATACATTTGAGCATATTCTCACATATTGAATTGTCATCTGTGTAACTCTGAACTTGTAGTTCCGACTGGTTTCACCAGGGCCCTGGGATACACATCAAGGAAGCACACAGGTAAGGGAAGTGCTCTATTTCCTCTAAAGTACTAATGTGGTGAGGATATCACTATAATGCAAACAACCAAAAAGGCTGAAAATTCCTCATGAAGATGAAGCCTTGGGACTATAGATGAGAAGGTGGCTCCCTTTCATGCCATATCACATACAACTCACATACAACAAATACATATCACATATCATAAACTTCTGCATACCCTTTTTCCAAGTGGGAGACTAAAGGGACCTTGTGTGAGACACTGGTGCTATAATTGACATTAATTTCCTCCTCCTTTGAACTGAGTAGAGGTCAGGACTGGGTAGAGCAGGCCACTCCTACTCAGGAGTCAGTGGTCTTCCCAGAACACCAATTTCCATTTTACCTGCTACAACCTGGTCCAGTCCATCTACATGAGATCTCACATTTCCCCAGCTTCTGGGGTTGTGTGTTCATCTACAGGGCTTCCCAGACACTTTAAGGCTGAGCTGGCCAAGACTACACTGAGTTTCTGTCTTTGTCTCCTTCTGCCCTTACCCTGGGCTACCAGCCAAAAAGAACAAGTACCCTTCATCAGAAACTCTGACTTACTTTGTAGTATAAGGTAAAGTCCTCCATGAAGGGGCTCATCTCTGCTAAATCATCGCTCTACAGCCCCTTTCCTCACTTCTGACAAGGACCCACTATAGACCCATAGCCAAAGGGCAGAACTACATCTCAGTATGAATGGGCTCTTTCCCAGAGAAGCAAAGTTGCTCGAGACACAGCAGCACTGAAGTAATCGTTTCACCACTAGGTAGAGCTTATTTCCCTCTCCACAAAGATGGCCAATGGACGTAGATTTGACAGTTCACAGAAAAATAACTGCAACTGCTGTTCATCATAGCCGGTTTGTCCTGCCTGCCTGGGCTTTCCTTCCTCTTTTTTTTTTTTTTTTTTTTTTTTTTTCAGCAAGGCAAGGTCGGGGTAGGTGGGGGAGAGACAGAGTCCTGTTATGTAGTAGATTAGGTAGGCCACCTAATCCCAGTGACCCTCCTGTCCCCTTCTGTCTCATTCTGAGTATTGAGATTATAGGTACTATCACTCAGCCCTGTCTTGTCTCCCGCCCCACATTTGCTTTAGCATACACATGGTATAAAGAGGCACCATGGCTATGCATCTCAACTCCTGGTCACTATGTACTGGAGCCATGCTCCCTGGGTCATCTTTCTCCTAAAGCTGGGGGATGACTCTACAGAGTAGCTGGGCTTATAAAAAGTCTCCCATTTAAATGAGATCAGGACTTGTTGCTGCATGGGTGACGCTTTTGGCTTTCTTGTTATGAGTACAGCTCTGTGAAGTACCTCTGGGTCACCCTGAGTCATAGCTGGCCACACCCTCCTGACCCAAAGTGCTAGAGTTCTGAATCTATAGGGCAGAGAGACAAGAGAGGATGGAGCTGGCTTCTAGGAGGATAGATTTTGTTTGTTTTTGTCACAGGGAGCATCAGACTGTTTTGTGAATTGTGGAATTGTGAATCCTAACCTCTGCATGGCCAGCTGTTGGGTACTCAGTATTGTGTATAACACATAGGAGTGGTAGTAACAGTGAGGCTGAGGTAGTGACAACAGACGCTTGCATCACTCTCATCATTTGGCCCATGGATGCTCAGTGGGCAGCAGTATTTCTGGGCTCTAGTGTTTCTTTTTGGAGAAGTGGGGTGGTAGAAAGGGCAGGATGCTGTGTGAGTTCTCTAGTAGTCAGAGATTCTGAGGTGCTGGGGAAAACAGGAGCAAA